>CM038672.1:587372701-588030627 GCA_021605145.1 Aegilops bicornis | reverse complement strand
CCTGGTGGAGTGCGATAAACCCTGCCAATGCATACATATATTGGAGTGTAACCATAATTGTTAAACCACCCTCACAAAAATATGATCCCGATACTTCAAAATATCACAGACTGAATTGAGTGGACGTACATTAACATGTAGACCGCTTCCTCGGGGTGACCCACCACACACACCAAAAGCGCGCATTACTAATAAAACAATAATAGGCTCACAAACACAAATCAAGTAATGCGAACACTAGTACTTACTACGAACCAAATCAAATCGTGTTGTACACTAACTAAACTCTGGAGCACTATTTCTTTTGCCACCGAGCCTGCACCGGAAGAACCCAGCATAACTAACTAGGCCATGGACTCTGCGTGTGAGATTTCTACATGCACCATCACCATCTTGTCAACCTTGGAGAACCCTAACAGAGTGGTCTTTCCACTCATAAACATGATGATGAAGACATGCTACACATCTGATTTGTTGGGAAGCTTTACAATAACCAACACCGTTAGTAATCGAAGAGCACAACCAGGAAAATTGTTGTGGTGAAGTACAACCTCGAGAACATCACCGAAGCAACAGTACTTGCTACAGGAAAACACTAGATTCGGGACACGTGGCGACAAGGACACAACAGGTGGATAGTTCAAAGCTAATAGTAAGACCTACTATCATGTGCTCTTCCGGTTCACACGGCATGACTCTTGAGAACTTCATCTCCACCATGGACACTGGTTCTAATTCAAAGCGAAACCATATTTATTACTACTACCCCCGTTCAGAAATATAAGATGATTTTTCAATATTATACTCCATATATGACTACATATACGCACAAAAATGAGTGAAGCAAAGACACTAGAACATGTCTTCAAAGGCATGAGAGCGGAGGGATTACATGCAATATCCGCCATAACGACAAGTTCACTGAGGGCAAATATACCCTCCTAAAATGTAGCATTGATAAATTCATAAAAAGTACTCCCTCCGTCCCAAAATTCTTGTCTTAGATTTGCCTAGATACGGATGTATCAAGTCACATTTTAGTATTGGATACATCCATTATCTACACAAATCTAAGACAAGAAATTTGGGGACAAAGGAGTAGTTGAAAGTAATCTATAAGAAATCAGGTGTCAACCTCTCGCATGTTTTTGTTCAAAATAGGAATTTAGAACCGTCATTTTGGGCACACTAAAATCACATTAAAGATCACCCAAAAAGTTGTACTACAATTACCTCGGACTTGCTTAATGAGGATCCCGGAGAGTGGGGGCTTTGGACAGGGAGATGGCTTTCTGAGCTTGTCTGCTGGGTGAGTCTCTTTGATAGGGGTGCTTAGCGGCTGTCGCACCATGATCCTCGACGATTTTGCTAAGAGCTTGCATAGACATCACGGGCTCGGCCCGGTGCTCGGGTAAGGTCCATCCAAGAGAGGAAGCTGAGAGAGAAGAGTGAAAGGAGGAGGAAAATCGTAGATGAGGGAGAGGTTGCTGAAGCTAGTGGGGTTTTCTTCAAGAGAGGAAGCCGAGAGAGACGAGGTAAATGATGGTTGCTATGGGTCTCATCCAACTTACTCCTGAAAGCGAGGGGGTTTTGTGGCGTTTGACGGCTCATTGGGGCATTAATGCGGGCGGTTCCGGGATCAGGGTAGAAGCTCTACCGTCACTCTACTACCGGAGTAATTTAGTGCATGGCTAGTGGACCCAGTGTGCTGCCATTCGTCCCACACGTCTGGAGAAAGTGAGTAATTTAGTGCATGGCTGGAGGAGGATCCGCATTCGGTAGAGCGTGGTCGCACTGCTTTTTCATTCCGTGAGGAAAAAAAATGATTACATCAAAAGCCGCTTCCCACTCTTACAACCCTGAGGAGTGCGAGAACCACGGCAGCCACTTTCTGAACATACACAGTGCTTCTACCACTAGAGCATGTGCAAGTGGTTCATACGTCCAAGACTACACAATCTTGTTGCTAGTGTAGTAAGATATGACGATAACAAATGATGTTGTGCGATGTCAACTACTCCTATATGTAACATAGTAATCGCTTTTTTTATTTGTCCTACGAGAATGAACGCAGTTAGATCAATGTTAACGTAACTAGGTCCACATCGCACGGAGAGTATGGTGCTACAAAGACTCCATGAAACATGAACCATATGAAGCATGGGCAAATAGTGTTATACGAGGGTGTATGAAGGTTGCATCGGATGGGAGCAAAGTTCCCTTCTCGACTCCACTTTTTGGGTGTTTGGCAAGAGTGCATGAAAGGTGCATGAGTCCACACTAGTAGGTTGAAAAAAATACGAAGAGGAAAACAACTATATTGAGATGAGAATGCAACCAAAACACCCACACGCTTTGTGCTACAAAGGATCTGATCCGCACTGTCTGAAGTTTGATCCAATGGTCATGTTGCACCGAGACATGGACATGCCCATGCAGAGGGCGCCTAAACACCACCAAGTCCCTCTTCTTCTCGAGGCGACGACGTTGTTGATGCAGGTGCAACCGCCACAGAGCCCGCTCCCTGGTCGACGGGAGCCAGGTCACAAAGACGGTGTCCAATGGCACGAATCGATTCCCGGATGGACAGGCCCTCAAAGGATTCACCCAAGAACAGCGATTTGCAGAGTCTCGCAACCCTCCTTGTCCAAATCTAGCCCCCCACCATCGCGCTGGAGACGGCCCGTGATCCTTGGAGATATAGGTGAAGAAGGAGACCGTGTCGAAGCCGCAGCTTCGCTGAATTCGGAATCGGGTGGTCGAACAGGTTTAGCCCGACGATTGCATCGTCGTCGCGAGCACGACGGTAGGCATCACGCAGCCAAGAACATCGTGTGTGGCAACTTGGTTCACCAAGTGGCTGAGGTAATCCTCGACCTCGTCACGATCAGCCGGCCCGCGCTCCAGCCGGCTCCCGACGGCCTATCAGTATCTCCGCTTTACGCAAAGAACGCCGCCGACGCCTCGAGCATCTTTTGTGGTGGACGCCGCTGAAGCTCCGTGAACTCCCGCACATAATCGGAAGAGCATGGCACTTCTCTCCTCCTTGAGCTCATGGAGCTCCACGTCCCTGGCCCCGAGCTCCACATCCTGGCATGGAGCTCCTGTCAGCGCCTCACCTCGACTCCAGATTCGCCGCGCCACCATGGCACCAGGTGTAGAAGCAATGGGGAGAGGAAGCAAAGGGCGTAAACGGGCTGAAAGGCAATGCAATTCCACGGAAGGCGTAGGGAGCCAGCCAAGGAGCGGGAATCTTTTGGTTTTCACCATGGTAAAACACGAGTCGATGACTTCTCACATCGTGGAACAAAGGGTTTTTACAGTGGAGTCATCGTGACTAATTGCCGCCGCTGCCCCGCCAATCAAAATATTAAAAATCCTGCCACGCCTGCTTCCGTCACAATCAAAAAATTAAAAATCCTGCCGCACCCAAACACCAGAGGAATGCCGCTGGGTGGATATTTTTAATTTACCGGCCAAGTAGATAAAAAGGTGAAAAAACAAATGTGGTGGCGGCCTACAGCTAATCCATTTAACTAGCCCAACTAGCTCGCCAACGTGCTTCACCGATGTACTTGGTGGGAAAGGTGGTCTTCGTGATTTGACGACTCATTTAGTTGCTTCAAGGCCACGTAATCGAGGAGGACCCGTAAAACGCCATGTAGGTGTCCCACGTCAGAAGAATATATGCGTGCACCACCCGGAGGACCTCAAACCAGTAGCGGTAGGGTGTGCCACCTCTCGGCACGTAAGGAAAAATGTGCGTGTAAAAATAGATCAGACGACGTAGTACCTATGGTTCGACCTCGACCCAGCCTACCGTCAAAACACCCACTAGCCACATAGCTTCATCATGCAAACATGGCATGGAGGATAGATGTGGTTAGCTCCGGCCTCTCGACCAGCCACAACGCCTCTTGTTCTAGGCGATTCTTCTATTTTCCAAGCTTTTTTAGTTGTAATAACACCACGGCAAGCTAGCACCACTCTTCCCGTGTGCTCGTGCAAAGGTTAGACGATGGATGTAAGAGAGATTGGAGATCGCAGACACTGGGACCCACCAGTAAGTGATACAACGGTCATGCACGTGTTGACGAGGCACTCCTCTACTCTACTCAACGCAAGAACTGTATAAAATCGTTATGGGACAAAGCCAACAACCGCTCGCTTTTTTTGGGCTATCGACTTACGCTTTGTAGTCCAGTTGCCAGTGCCTCAATCTCGCTCTATCTCGATTTGTTAGTTTTAGGTCCAAATTTGATTAATGATAAGTGGACCCCGTGGTGTTGTTCCGATATTTTAGTGTAGGATGGTTTTTTTGAACAAACACTTTGGCGCGGTTA
This sequence comes from Aegilops bicornis, assembly GCA_021605145.1. Lineage (NCBI taxonomy): Eukaryota > Viridiplantae > Streptophyta > Magnoliopsida > Poales > Poaceae > Aegilops > Aegilops bicornis. Next base: position 588,026,284 of record CM038672.1, on the reverse strand, counting down.
GACAAGTAATGGCACGAGTTACACGTATTTTGTAAGTTTACGAACAAAAATGACAATGCATAGAATATCACATCCACCCCTGCTAGCCTTAGATACTATGGTGATTTGAGTTTTACACCGTTGGAAGTGAGATCCAATTACTTGGGAGTAGTCTTTGTAATTATGCTGAATTTCCAAACTCTCCAAAGTTATTTTTTGCAAATAAAACATCCTGTGTTCGCAGGTAAAAGTCACCGCATCTTCGATCCAACGGCCCCTAAGTGCTCATATTAGGTGCTCCCTGTAGCTTAATTACACGCCACTACGATGATATGAGCATCTAGGTCGTATGATCGATGATCGGATGGCACATGCGTAATACTTGTACTATTTGGCGCATTTCCCAAACTCTATCACCAGATATTGCAAAAACAATCAAACCTCCTACTATGGGACGTTAGATCTCAAAGTGAACTCAGATCACCATAGAATTTATGGTGCGAGCACCTCATACTCTCCCGCGAGAAAAGATAAGGTGCTATCGCAGCTTGGATGCTACGGTGATACGAGCTTGAGGTCGCTTGATCCGAGATCCAATGGCATCTCGAAAGCAGTCTTTGTGCTTGTAAGCGTTGGCGAACTCTTTTGGGGGCTTTTCTCGCAAAAACCATTCAAACCACCGAGGAGGTGTTGGGTCACAACCAACGCCTCCGAAGAGCTTAGTATCACCAAAGCATCTAAGGTGTGGTAGCACATGATATTCTTTTACATGTGAGAATATGATGTCCTCCTTCATCTTAGATGCTACGATGATGTAGCGACCCGACTTTCGAGATGGTCAAGTCTTCGCGTGGCTTCGTGTCATCCCGAGATCGGTAATGCACAATGCACAAAGATTTCAAAGGATTTATAACAGTAGCAATCACATTACTTATTACATCGAATGTCTCAAAGAGAACTTATTACAATAATATGGCTTAAGGTCAGTCTAATGCGATAATAGCGGAAGACTTGGAAGATAAAGTGAGTCCATCAACTCCGGTGAGATAATCGAAGCTGCGGCAACGACCTACCAATCCTTACTCCTCGTTCTAAAAGTCTCAAGAATATAATACGCTTGTACCGAGAACGGGTCAAGCACATGGAATATGCTGGCAATGTAACACATAGAGAGTAATGAAAGAATAAGCTATACTACATGCATATATGGCTGGTGGAAAGCTCGTAGTTACAGTTTTGCATAAAGCCAATTTTTCCCCATGTCAAAGGAATGAATTTTACTTTAACTATCATGGTGGTTGAAACATCATTGAGAAGGTATAACCCCAACTCAATCCCAATTAAAGTGATTAACAACCCAACCATATTAATTTAGAGTGATGAGATACATGTGAATACTCAAGTACTAGATACTCGTAATTGTCCATAACCGGGACACGGCTAACCATGATTAGATTGTACACTGGCCAAAATTTGTAAAAATCCTAGAAAAATAAATAAAATCTAAAAATGCCAAAACAAGTTTTCTTGGCCCCAAAAATGCAATTTTAAATATATGGAAATTTTTCTCTAGGCAAATAAAAATTCCAAATAAATAGAATAAAATCCCAAATATCGATTTTTAACATTTTTCCTCCGGTATTTCAATTATTTTTGGAGAAGTCATATTATCTCCTCTCGCTTATTTTTAAACATGAAATATTTTCCTGAGAGAAAGTAGTAAAATCAATAATCCTCGTCCTTCATTATTTGATGAAATTCAAATATGAAAATCAGAAAATCCCCAACTCTCTCCGAGGGTCCTTGAGTTGCTTAGGATTTCGAGGATAGCAAATTGAGAATGCAATAAAATATGATATGCATGGATGATCTGGTAGATAACATACCAAATTGAAAATTTGGGATGTTACAAACCTACTCCCTTAAGATGAATCTCTCCTCGACATTCGGGTTGGCTAGAAAATAGGTGCGGATGGTCTCTTGGCGTAATATCATCTTCTCGCCTCCCGTGTGGCTTCCTTCCTGGTATGGTGGCTCCACTAAACTTTACAAAACTTGATAACTTTTGTCATGAGTGACTCTGCTCTCGAAATCCAAAATCTTTACCGGCTTCTCCTCATAAGTCAAATTACTATCCAAATCAGACGCCTCTAAGGGCAATCAGATCCTTTAACGGGTATGTCGGCCATCTCAGCGTGGCACTTCTTCGAGTTGGATATCGTGAAAACACATCGTGAACTCCCCGCGATAGTCCTTCGGGTAACTCCAGCTTGTAGGCAACTTCTCCCATTCGCTCCAAAACACGACACGGTCCTACAAATCTTGGGGCTAACTTTTCCTTTACGCCAAAACGCTTTCACCCTCGGGGGTGATACTGCAGAATAGGCTTTGTCTCCGATTTCATGGGTTACTTCGCTGCTTTGAATCAAGCAGACTCTTCCGCCTAGATCGAAAGCAATCTTTTAGTCATCTCTGATCAGCTTAACCTTCTTCTTCCGACTCTTTGATCAAATCTGGTCCAAATAACCCACGGTCTCCGACCTCATCCCACATCAAGGGTGTGTTCTACATCCGTCCATACAGAGCTTCAAACGGTGCCATCTTCAAACTGGCTCCGTAGTCATTGTTATATGAGAATTCCCATGCGTCACGCGCAAATTGTCATCCCAACTAGCTCCATAATCTAGCGCATTGTGCTCTTAACATATCCTCCGTAATCTGTTAACTCTCTCGCTCCCGCCCATCCGTTCAGGTGGAACGCTGTATCGAATTCCAATCGGGTACCCAAAGTCTCGTGTAGCCGATGCCAAAACTTTGAAGTAAACTGTGTTCCTCTATCCGACATTTATGCTCCTCGAACTCCGTGCAAACATAATGATCCTGGTCATATATATCTTGGCCAACTTGGCACTTGTATAAGTTGTTTTCACTGGATGAAGTGAGCTACTTTTGGTCAAACGATCCACAACTACCCATATTGAATCATATCCTCGCTTTCGCTCGGGTAATCCAGTTGATAAAATCCATGCCAAGTTTGTCCCACTTCCATTCGGGAATTGGCATAGGCTGTAACAAATTTCCGGCGGCTTTTGATGCTCTGCCTTCACTCTCGACATACATCGCAAAACGGCTACATACCGGCAATATCCTTCTTCATACTAGTCCACCAGTAAAACGCTCCTTCAAGTCCAAATACATCTTTGGTGTTTTCAGATGAATCGAGTATGGTGAGTCATGGGCCTCTTGAAGTATTAACTTCCCCGATCTCCAATTGTTGGGCACATAACCGATCCACAAAACCACAAGGTATCGTGTTTCATCCTCGCGAAAAACCTTTGGCTTTTCCTTTCGCCCATCTTTTCTTTTTATCTCAGCAATCTCTTTTATCCTCCTTTTGAGCTGCCCTTTAATCTTGTCTAACAAGGTCGATCGAACCTCCATTGTTGCAAGAAACCTCTTGAACAATCTCCAACCGGGTTCCATAATATCCTCTCGCTAACTCCTTTGGCAGTCCTCTACTTTCAAGGATATTGGCATAACTCTTCCGACTCAAAGTGTCTGCTACAACGTTGGCCTTTCCTGGATGATAGTGTAGCTTCATGTCGTAATCCTTTATAAGTTCCAGCCATCTCCTCTGCCTGAGGTTCAATTCCTTCTATGCGAAAATGTACTTTAAACTCTTATGATCCGTGTACACATCACAACGGTTTCCCATGAGATAATGTTCTGTGTCTTCAACGCATGTACTACAGCTGCTAACTCCAAATCATGCGTGGCATAGTTCAATTCATGTGGCTTCAGTTGTCGTGAGGCATATGAAACAACTTTTCCGTCCTGCATAAGAACACATCCAAGTCCCAAGCGAGAGGCATCACAATACACTTGAAACTCCTCATGTATATCTGGCAATGTCAGCGCTGGGGCTGTAGTCAACCATTTTTCAACTCTTGGAAGCTTGTCTCACAATCCTCTGTCCATTTGAACTTGGTATCCTTCCTTAGCAATTCTGTCATTGGTTTAGCAATCTTGGAAAAATTCTCAATGAATCTCCAATAATATCCTGCCAGTCCAAGGAAATCAAGCTGAATCTCACGACTGGTGAGAAGTGGGTGCCAACCATTCAAAGGTTGGACTGAATTTTACCGGGATCTCATCAAGCTATACCTTTCTCCCTGATATAACATGCCCAAGAAATCCAACTTCCTTCAACCAAAACTCGCACTTGCTGAATTTGGCATATAACCGGTGTTCCCCGAGTTTCTCAAGAACCAAACGTAGGTGTTCGTGCATGCTCCTCTTCGCTCTTTTGAGTAAACCATAATATCATCGAGCAAACACCACAACAAACTTGTCCAAATACTCCATGAACACTTTGTTCATCATACTCATGAAATAGGCAGGGCGTTAGTCGGTCCAAATGACATGACCGTATACTCATATAATCCATATCGTGTGGTGAATGTTGTCTTTGGTATATCCTTCTCTCGGATCTTCAATCCGATGGTATCCTGATTGTAGATCAATCTTAGAAAACACCTTAGCTCCTTGCAACTGATCAAAACAGATCATTGATCATCGATGAGGATACTTTTTCTTTATCGCCACTTCATTCAGAGCTCGGTAATCAACAACCATCCTTAGGGATTTATCCTTCTTTCTCCACCAAAAGTACTGGGCTCCCCAAGGTGATGAACTTCTACGAATGTAACCTTTCTCCAATAGCTCCTTGATTCGCTTCTTAATTTCCTCCAAATCATTTGCGGGCATCCGATAGGGTCTCTTTGATATTGGCCCTCAGACTGCATTAGTTCTATCGTAAACTCGATGTCTCGATCCAAAGTGGGCATGCCCGCAACTCTTCTGGGAAAACATCTGGATAATCCTTCAATAGAGGTACTTCTTCTTGTACAACTCCCGTGAGGGTATTCACTTGGCTCCTCCTAGGCACATGCCTAGATACATACTTAATCCTTTTTCCCTATGGCGTGTTAAGATAAATCGACCCTCTAGCACAGTCAATACTTCCTCCAAACTTTGACATCCAATCCATACCTAATATCACTTCCAATCCTTGCGACTCCAAGATAATTAGGTCGACGGAAAAACATGCGTGCCAATGATTAGGGGTATCTGGTGCACCACTTGCTAGCTATGTACTCGCTTCCAAAGTGCGAGCTCACTAAAAAGAGGGATCCTAAGGGTCCGGGTTGGTAACTTAAACTTATCCACAAATCCCCTTGATATGTAATGAATGCGATGCACCAAAGATCGAAAAGAACAATATCGGTAAATGACGTAACCAAAAACTTACCTATTACCGCCAGTCCTACCGCTTTCTCTTCAACTTCCTCTCCACGTTAACGTGGTTCACTTGTCCTTTGTTGAATGGATTGGGCTTCTTCCCAACGCCTCCCATTTCTGTTTCCATTCTTTCCTTCAGTAAGGGCCGTTGGCATAGTGCCCTGCTTTTCCGCACTTAAAGCAAATAACTTGGCTTAAGTCCCTCTTGGCCGGGTGTAGCTGGGTTAGAGCGATTCTGATTATTGTTGGCTGCATTTCCATTCCCATTCTTCGCACCATTATGCGATCCTCCTCCAAAGATGGTTATGTCCTCCATGGTTATGAACAAGTCCTCTCGAAGTTCGGGGTTAAGCCAGGCTTCCGTGAGCTCCCTGAGTTATACTTCCTTGTCCATACTTCCTCTTCGATTCTCAATTTGTCTGCTGGTTTCTTTCAATCATTAGGGCCTTATCTACCAACTCCGGTAGTTGTTGAAAGTTGCCACCATCAATCGTGATACTCATCTCATCATTCAGCCCTTCCATAAACTTCTCTTGCTTCAGGCATCTGCGGGCCACATCATCGTGGGCATAGCGTGATAACTTGCTAAACTCATCCACGCATCGAGCCACAAGACGATTCCCTGGCGTAAGTTGCGGAACTCAAGGCTTCTTTATCTGCATGGCTCCGGTTGAAACATGGGCCGTATAAAAGCTTGTTGAACTGGTCCCAAGTGACACTGCTATAGGAAAAGTAGCCGTAATTCTCCCACCATGCGGCTGCTGGTCCATCCAATTGATGTGCGGCAAAGCGCACCCTTTTCAAGATCCGTGCATCCCGCGGTGGTTAACTTCCTTCCAATACGGTGTAACCAAATATCTCGCAACTATTGGCTCGGTGCATACCGGGAAAACACCAGCCGTTGTAACCTTAGAAACGGGCTAAATTGTCCACCGGGCGCGGGTTGTTGTTGTTGTTGTTGTTGGTATTGCCCTGGTTCTCGAACTAGCAATTGCATCAATGAATTCTGCTGTTGGATCAATCGAGTGAGCTCCGTGGGAAAACAAAACCGGGTCACGTCCTCGAGGCATCTGAAGGTTTAGATGGGAGAGATTAGAATAGAAAGAGGTCTAGTGAGAAAACAATACCCATATGCACATGAGGCAAACACACATTCATTCAATCAAGCAAGCAAGGGCATACAAAACGATCTAGTACTATCGCATAAGTGCTCAACTACTACTAGCTACATGGGGAAATACTACTATTATATGGTGGTCATCTAGAAATTTTGATCGGTGGAAGACTCCATGATTTCTGCTCCAGCTTTGTCTTCATAGTCATCATCACTTGGATCTGAGTCGGTGTCGTCGATGATGATGTAGTTGTATGGAAAAGAGGGATCTTCTTCCTCTTCTTGCTCCTCTTCCTTGGGTGCTGGTCCTCCCATGAAGACTCCGATCTTCTTGACTAGGTCATCGCTCTTCTCCAAAGAGTATTTTGATTTCTTCCTCATATCCATCGCGGTAGACTTGATTTCTTCCTCTAGCTCGATGATCTTAGTTTTCGCCTTCTTCGCATCCATCATGTCTCACAAGACATCCGGGTTCTCATGACGCCGAATGTGCCGTTTAGTTCTCGGATGTAGGCTGCAATGGATCTATCCTTCTTGGTGCTGATTACTTCCCATTGCTCGCTCTCGGCGCCCACATATTTGGTATATGGTGTCTTTAAGCTCCTTATTGTAGACTTCTCCAATGCGTCCCATGGTAATGTGAGCTGCCATACTCTTTCCCAAACTCCATGTTGGTGCATTGAAAACACATACTATGGGCTCCGTGCTTGGCGCAAACGCCTTCCAGAACTAGAGCTTGAATCTTCCAAAGCATTCTTCTTCTGGTAAGGTGTATGCTTGTACGTCCCGGTGAAGCTTGGTATTCCAATATTCAGGTACCTAGTGACTTCCTTCAAGTGGCGCCCAAAAGGTGTGTCTTCATCCGTTGTGCAAACTTGTACTTCATCTCCGCTATCCTAAAGAGTGGAAATATGGAGAGGGGTCGAAATAAGTAGAGAGGAGTGACCTATGGTTTTATCTTAGTGTTCATGTCCTACACTCAAGGTGTGCTCTAATACCATCTTGTAGCGACCCGACCTCGTGATGGCTAAGTCTTCGTGCTTCGCGTGTCATCCTCGATCGGTAATGCCGATAATAATACAAGACTCAAGGATTTATAACAGAGTAGCAATCACACACTTATTACATCGAATGTCTCAAAAGAGAACTTATTACAATAATATGGCTTAAGGTCAGTTTAATGCGGTAACAGCGAAGGCTTGGAAGATAAAGTGAGTCCATCAACTCCAGCGTATAATCGAAGTCAGCACTAAGCAACGCACCTACCAATCTCATCACTCCTCGTCTCAAAAGTCTCTGCAACATAATACGCTGCAGCCCGAGAACGGGTCAAGACATGGAATATGCTGGCAATGTAACACATAGAGAGTAATGAAAGAATAAGCTATACTACATGCATATATGGCTGGTGGAAAGCTCTATGGTTACAGCTTGCATAAAGCCAATTTTTTCCCTATGTCAAAGGAATGAATTTTATTTTAACTATCATGGTGGTTGAAACATCATTGAGAAGGTATAACCCCAACTCAATCCCAATTAAAGTGATTAACAACCCAACCATATTAATTTAGAGTGATGAGATACATGTGAATACTCAAGTACTAGATACTCAGATTGTCCATAACCGGGGACACTACTAACTATGATTAGATTGTACACTCAGTAGAGGTTTGCGCACTTTTCCCCACAAGACTCGATCGCCTCCGCTGATTTCTCGTGACCGCATGGTGTTTGAGAAACGGATGACCGAGACACAGTCTTTCGTAAACATTAACTCTCTACTCCTGGATAGATCATACCAAACCTATAAAACCCACTACCTGCTGACCTACCTCTTCGAGAGCTTCACGTAACTTACTCCACTATGCTAGAGCCCATAATAGCTTGTGGCTACACACGGGAGTTTCTAGCATGAATAGTCTCAGTTCCCTTTGAGCCTGGGTGGCGGTCCTTAGGAAGATCACACGGGTACCCCGGGATTTCCAAAAATAAAACAGACAACACTGGGTTCCCCAGGTGCCCCAATCCACCCAGATGTGTATTTAAGTTGCCACCTTAAGGTAAACCATTAATTAACAATCTCACATCTGTCGTGAATATCTCTCAAACGCAAACCACGTCTACGAGCATAGCATAGCAATATAAGCAACACGTAGAAGTAACTCCCAAGGTTTGATGGTAACAGGGCAATAGGTTCCTACCTCATCATCTACTTCCCAACCCACAAATTAATGACATCCTAATCATGCAATGTTTGAGGATTGAGCTAATGCATAAAAACTGGGTATTAAAAGATATGATCAAGTGTTACTTGCCTTGTTGACGATCCGTGAATCCTAGAGACTCGTAGTAACACGCTTCGCACTTCGGGAATTCTATCGCAAGCAAACAATACATACATAAGCAACAAACAAAGATGTACAAATGAAACTTCAACTGAAAGAGGTTGACCGGAGAGTTCAACTTAAGAACTCCGGTTTGCAAAAAGAATCAAACCAAACGGAACAACAAAACTCAAACGGCGAGAGAAACAAGGTCCGTTTACTAATCTGAACTAGTGTCAAATTTTAAAAATACAAAAACTGGTTTAAGTTGGCTATTCGGAAAGAGGGTTTCGAGATGAAACTCCAGCGCTTGAACCGCCTCGATTCCGATAAACGAGCGAAAAGTTATACTAATTTGAACATTGGTTCGTAAATCGAAATTGAATAATCGCGGAATAAAACCGATAAAAGAAAACGACGCATTTAACGTCTAAACGAACGAACGTTCGTTAGCGGAAGCTAAACGACGAACAGTTCGTAAAAGCGAACGAACGGGTGAACGTTCTCAAAATAAATAAACCGGGAAATAAAACCGATCTAATATAAAAAAACAGGCTAGGGTTTTTTTTCAAAAAAAAAACCAAAGGGTTATTTTAAAAATAAAAACCGGCGACGGGGCTACCTCCGGCGAGGTCGTCCGGCGGGGCGGGCGGTTGCCCGGGTCCGGGCGAGGGCGGCGAGGGCTAAGGGCGGTGGCTCGGCGAGGGGGGGGCGACGGCTGGAGGCGGCGGTGGCTAAGGGCGGCGGGCGGCTCGGCTCTGCCCGGTCCGGGCAAGGCGCGGGCGGTGGTGGTGGCTAAGGGGAGAGGGGGGTATATAAAGAGGGGAGGGGGAGGTGGCTTGGAGGAGGGGGCAAGGCGGCGGGGAGGAGTCCGACTCGGACTCCAAGTCCGGGGCGGCGGCGGCGCTGGCACAAGAAGGAGGCGCTTGGGCGATTTGGGCTACCGCCTACTGGTCATTCACCAAGCGCGGTTCCTTTTTTTAAACATTCCAATCAAATTTGTAAAAATCCTAGAAAAATAAACAAAAATCTAAAAATGACAAAACAATTTTTCTTTGCCTAATTAAAATATTTAGAACAAGATGAACTTTTCTTGGACCCTAAAATGCAATTTTAAATATATGCAATTTTTTCTCTAGGCAAATAAAAATTCCAAATATATAGAATAAAATCCCAAATACTGATTTTTAACATTTTTCCTCCGGTATTTCAATTATTTTTGGAGAAGTCATATTATCTCCTCTCATTTATTTTTAAACATGAAATATTTTCCGGAGAGAAAATACTAAAATCAATAATCCTCGCCTTTCATTATTTGATAAAATTGAAATATGAAAATCGGAAAATCCCCAACTTTCTCCGAGGGTCCTTGAGTTGCTTAGGATTTCGAGGATAGCAAATGAGAATGCAATAAAATATGATATGCATGGATGACTGTAGATAACATACCAAATTGAAAATTTGGATGTTACAGATGATATGAGCTTCGAGGTCATCGGATATGGGATCAAAGGGCACCTAAGTAATTTTTGTACAAATTGTGTGCAATTATCAAACTCATCAAGGTTTCCTGCAAAAAAATTAGGACACATCATGTGATCTGCTATATCTCAGATCTACAAGCTCCAAGCAACTCATATCGACATATAGCATCTAAGGTATGGGGGCACATGATATTCTCCCGGGGAGGAGGGGTGGGGGGGTGCACAACCAATCGGTGGTTGGGAGGGTGGGGACAAATATAATCTAAACAACCCTAAACAGAGCTCCAAAATTCTATTTAAGGTCGAGGGGTCAATTCTCAACAATCATAGCTCCGCCTAAACACAACATTTGCATGTACTGTAGTACTAGACTTAATATTCATGTTTCAGCTTTCATGTTCATTTTAAATATTGAACTGAGGACCATGGACGCCTTTACATTTTACTTTTCGTTCCTAAATATTAGTATTTTTAGAGGCTTCAAATGGACTGCACATACATGTATGTATATAGACATATTTTAGAGTCTAGATTCACTCATTTTGCTCCTTATGTAGTCACTTGTTGAACTCTCTAAAAGACTAATATTTAGGAATAGAAGGAGTATTTTTGAATTTGTGTCATACATGCATGGTTTGGAAAAGTAGATGCACTATACTTATTGGATTGTTGATGTGTTCGTATGCAGTGTGTCTCCGTGTGTGTGTGTGTGGTCATATGCTTGATACATACAAAGTTTTCTCACCTCCATATTGTTCATCTTTTAAATTTGAATTTTCATTGGAAAACTTACTAGGGATACCATGAAATGTGAAATCCACGTTGAGATCACAATATCACAAACTCACTCTAATTCAACAACTCGTCATAAATCAATTACCACGATGAGATTAGTATTTGCAAGGAAAATTCGAGTATTGTAATACACATAGATTCGTTCGGCAATTTAAAAGGTTCCTTTCAGATTCTCGAATGGTAGGACCCAACGGGCGCATCACAACTGCACCTTGGCTCGTGGTTGATCCTAAAAAATGGGCTCCTGTCCTTTGGTGGCGTGCGTGGTACGATATTAGGCAACCCCAACCAATCGAGCCTCAGCTTAAAGTCGAATATCTAGCGCCAGAATTCCAGCCCTAGGAAATTCCCCTCATGTCCCCGGTCCATAATGACTACCGATGAACAACGGAGGGATGCTTTAGTAAGTAGACAACGTTACCTACCTTGCCGAGCACGGTTCAATTCCCTCGGTCTCCGCTTGTCAAGGTCACCCGTCAACTGCATTGCCTAGTACAACTACTACTACACCGTGATGAGCACATAATTGAGCCTGCTTTGTTCGCTCCTAGTACTTGAGTTAATATATCGTGCAATGAACTGCACGGAGGGATTATCCTTTTACTCGCATATATAACTTGTCTCAAGTCTAACTAAGCAAAATGTTTGACCAAATCCTTTCTTAAGAAATACAACAGATGTATGTACGGCTTGAAAATTTATTGCATGATGCAGGTTATGATATTGTTTCAATCCTCGGATCTTAAATTTCAGAAAATCTAAAAAGTGAGGATAAATTCTTGAAACTGAGCATGGTCACGTTGATATGGCACGTAATATTACTGTAAGTTTTTTCTTCAATTCGATACAAGCTGCTTATGACAAGTTACACAAAATGAAGAGCCAAGGTATTTTGGAACAAAGACCTGTCACACGTATATGAATGCTTTCACTATTGAAACCGTATGCCACGTGTCGCCACGAGTCCCCACTTCTCATCGGCAAAAGTGCCGTCCCCAAAGAAGCATGTGAGTCGATGGGAGGCGGCGAAGCAGATCACAGTGACTCACCGGGAGGCGAGCCCTTTGACCAGTGCTCGCCGCCCACCGTCAGTCTCCAACTGCTCCCACTTTAATGTCGGCCGGGCGCCGCAGCTTTAAAATCAACCCCGCACTACCCAAAGATCGCTATAATCCTCTCTCTTCCTCTCCGATCCTCCTATCGCCTACCTCCAACTAGCCCGACCTAAACGTGACACCATGCCGCATCACGATGGTATGCCCTTAGTGTTCCAGCTTTCATGAGGAAGACACCACCGGAGTCTCAAGAACATAAGGCGCTTTGGGACGAGCTTGAACTGGCCTTGCGGAAGATGTCCGCTACCGCCCTCGCCTCCCTGCTCCGCCCCCGTAGTCTCGATCAAGGCCAAATACCATCCTCGCGGGGCATTGATGGGCTGGGAGCCACACATTGTCGCCGAGGTTGATGCCACGGGTTCCACGAGCTCCCTCGCCGACTTTCACGCTACCGCAGACGTGCTCACAAGATGCACCGACGCCGCCGACGCCTGCTCTCGCGTTCGCAGCACCGCCAACGCATGATACCAAGGCTGCGTTCTCGATGTGTATGCCGCAGCGGTGCCCGTGCACACGAATCGTCTCCGCCAAGGCTGCTGATAATAAGATGTCCTCGCTACGGTGCCAGGTTTCCCCTGGGCCGCATGGATGGCCGCCGCCGACGCTTCCTTGCACCAACGCCAGCTTGCCTCCTCCCGCCAGCTTGACTTCGCTCGAAGTCCAGAATATTTTGGCCTTCCTTGAAGCTAGGCTAACGCCCAGAGTACGCCAACAACGGCGCAAGAAGACGCCGCTGCCGCCACGCCGCTGGGTCTGACGACACACGAAAGCACGGCAGAGGAGCCGCTTCCACCGTGAGACGCCTCAGCCACAGAATCTAAATTTGTTATGAAAACATTCGGATTGCCATGCTTAAAATCCGAACGCTTATCATTTCGCTTATTTTATATCGATCGTCAGATAATTTAAAGTCGGAGTCGACTGAACGAAATGTATGGTTTGATCGATTGAATGTTCTGCTAGAGCCGTATCAAATTAAATATAAAACGCTATCAAGCCACATGTATTCCTTGTCATCCAACGACCTAGATCGCTTCAATGTCGAAGCGCCGACATGTTTAGCGGCAGTTAATTTCATGCCAAAAATAGTGCTAATCACATGGCAAAACGCAAATAATATCCTAGTAGTTAATATCCTCATGCACTTAATATACCTCCAAATTAACGTGCATTGCACGCATACACACCAACTAGTGCTGCTAGTACGTGAAACTGGTGCCGGACTTGTGAACGCTGGCCCGTATATGGTCAACGGCAACATCGCCCATGAAGTTCTTCCTGTTTGCCCGCAAGGCCTAAACGCAGAAGGGGAGGAGAGAGAGAGCACATATGGAACCCACCAGTAAGTGAAGGCTAATAGTACTAAAAATAATATTACATGTTATCCATTAATTAGGCCGTGGTAATATAAAAACATTATGTGAACAAAGGGGTACAACAAACATTGCTATTCTACGATGATGTTGCCTATCGACGCATGCGGCTTGAAGGCCCGGCCGCATGTTCGATCCTCGTATTTTATTTTTTAATTTGTATATGGGTCCAAATTTGTTTCATGACATGTGGGCCCTTCGTGTGTAGTTTGTAGCACTTCAATTTGTGGGTCGAAATTTGTTCCATTCCAAGTGGACTATCGGTGTGTAGTTTTGTAGCTTATTTATAATAATTAAAGAGAACAACATAGTTTTTTCAATAATACCATGGTGCGACGTTGAAGGCGAGAAAGGACGTGCAAGAGAGCGATGAACGAGCCAGAGGGAAATCAACTAGGGGAGTTGCGTGGGTTGCAACGGTGTTTGGAGTAGTTGTAATGCTACTTAAAATATAATCTAAATCGACCGGAATAAATGCCTACACAAATTAATTCAAGGTTGGAGTGCCCCTTGCAATGTAAATAGCCCCGCTTATGAGGGATGGAGAGGTAGTAGCTTCAACGCGTGGAAGATACGGTGTGAGAAAGCTAGGTCAATCGAGAGACATATAGATAGAGAGACAAAGTGAGTGCGGTCTGACATTCATTGAACAAATATATATGCTCCGGAGAGATATTATCCGATTGAGCTTTTGGCAAGGGTGAGGGCTGTAAGATAGAGCTTGAGAGATGATCCAGTCACAGACGTGTAGATATATTTTGTGCGTGGGAGGGAGCAAGGTCAACCGATCACATAGGGTCGCCGTGCTATCGAAAGAGTGAGATGGGTTGGAGAGAGTGACCTAGATAGACGATGTGCGTGAGAGAGTATACAATGTGAATAGGTCGAATTGGGCTCAAACATGGTGATATATCGTTTTTGTCCGAGAAAGAGCGAGGTAAATCGAGACATACGGAGAGAGAGAGAGAGAGATAGATAGAGAGAGAGAGAGAGAGAGAGAGAGAGAGAGAGAGATTGAGTGAGCGGGGCCCACCAAGAGGTAGAAAGAGTGGCGGCGGGTGGGATGGACTGACATAGATAGACAATTCATGGAGAGAGCATAGAGTGTGTCGATCGAGGCCCGAACAGGGAGATATATCATTTGTGTGTGAAAGAAAACGAGGTTAAACAAGACTCAGATAATGAGAACGAGCTTGAGCGAGTGTGGCCCGCCGTGCAGAAGAAGGAGTGAGACAGTCTCGAGGGAGTGACCTAGATATACAACGTGCGTGTGTGCGCACGAGAGGTTGGGGGGGGGCTAGATAGGCAATGCATGTATTTAGCGTGAGAGGGTGAGAGGGAGAGGGGGGAGAGAGAGAAAGCTCGGCATGGGGTGCAATGGCGTGTGTGTGAGGTAAATACATGTGGTAACATGAGTGGAAAAAGGGTTTGTGTAGTTGAGAGACTTAGAGATCGAAACATGGAGAGAAAGAATGAACGTGTGTTGGAAACCGATAGATTCCTAAGGTGGTTAGGAGAGGAAGATTGACCGATACAGGAAGTATGTAGCGTTTGTGCGGGGGGGCTAAAAAACATTTGAATGTACATAGTACGAGACTTAATATCGATGTTTCAATTCGGTGTACATTGTAAGATTTGAACCGAGGACCAGGCATACGGGTAATTATTTCGTGCCATACTAAGTTTCGAAAAGTTGACATTGACTCAATTTGTTGTGCTATTGTGTAGGTCATATGTTTGAATCCATCCAAAAGTTTTCTCACTACCATGGTGTTCATCATATACATATGAATTTGTATTAAAAAAATAGCATGTATACAGTGAAATGCGAAATCCACGTTAGAATTGGAGATCGTTACGTGACACACACTCTAATTCAAATAACTAACTACGTGACACAGACTCTAATTCAAATAACTAATTATGTGACACACTCTAATCCACGTTAGCGTGGTACCGCTTCGATTTTTTTTTTCAAATAACTCCTCATTAATTAATTTATAGTACTCCCTCTGCTCACTTTTATAAGACCTTGAAGACATTTCGCATAATGTGCAAAATAGTTCATTTTAAGTTGTCTCAAACGACTTCTACAAAAGTGAACGGATGGAGTATCTCGCTTTGAAAGACTAATTATTGCAAGGAAAACACGGGCATGGTAGTACATACACATTCGTTTGCAAATGAAAGAAGATTTGTTTGCATTCTCAAATGTAGGCGCGCCAGGCAGACCAGGGTCGTGTCTGGGTGGATGCTGCTTTGGTGCCTTAAAGACAACTGCCCTTGGGTGACTGACATGTGGGACAGCCACCTGTTGGGCCCACATGTCATGGACACAAAGGCAGGTGCCTTAAGGCACCGAAGCATAGTCCTGTCGGGGTGGTCGCGTGTGTCGGATGACGCCAGAAAGCACCCAGCCACCCACCCCTCCCCCTAAAAGGACGACGACAATATAAGTTCGCGCTTCCATGTTTCCTTTTGATTGAAATATCCGCGGCCCCAATTCCAGCCCTGCAAAATCTCTCTTCTCCACCGCCCCTTCCGCGCCAGATTGCTCAAATCCCTAATTGCCGCCATCCCTCGAATCGCCCATTGTCTGCTCTCTTACCCCACCATTCCCCACCTCTGCGTTTAGATTTAACGAAGACGACGATCGTGCTTCACCACCCCACCGGAGCTACCTCATCTACACCCTCGCCCACCGCACCGAAAGTGGTCCATCGATAACGCCGTCAGCCGAAACCGACGTGCCGCATGCATACACCGAGTTCCACCACATCATGTACGCTTCACCAATGTCGCCTCCCAGCTCACCGGCTACTTCACCGAGTACATCGTCAAGACTCTCCGCCTTCGAGGCCGTTGGGGCTTCACCAACGGTCTCGCCCATCGCATCAGAAGGCCCTCTGCCACTCAAGATCTGCATCCGCAGGCGCTGCCAGCCAACGCCAACAAGATCACCCTCAACAGCTCAAGTGACCCGCACTCTAGCTAGGCGAAAGCATGCCCAAACGCCCGCCTGAACTAGGTATCGACACACCACTCCCTTGTGCAATCGTTCCGACGATGTTTGGATATCCTCTCGCTCTCATAGCTTACATGCCTATGCAACTCGACTTTAACTCTTATTTCTTCCGAGATATCATCCAAACAAGCAAATCCATTTTTAGCGAAGCATGACTGCACCACGGATCTCGTACACATCCTCGCACACCCAGATAACCTTGTAAGTATCTGGTCCTCCCTAAGACAACATCAAGGTCGATTCCTCTTATTTGATCAACCATTCGCCGTAAAAAATGCAGAGGGGGATGCAAGGAGCACAAGGCCCGTGCATATCCAAGCAAGTGGTAACATGGGCTTGTACATGGAACATCCCAAGCGCAGCAGAGCTGCAGAAGGAGCCCTGCATAACGAGCTAGCGTAAGTCCCTCAGATTTCATTTAATTCAGACCGGCATTCGTGGTATGATTTGTGTGTAGTGGCTGATCCACTAATTCAAGTTACCAGGCTAACATTTAACTTAAAAAATACGAAGGCACTTGCAATTCTAAATCAACATAACTTGAGAAATGTGAAGCTACATGCACTTTGAAAACTAGCTAATGATCCAAAGTAGTTCAGATTATAAACACTAATTGATGCAAGCACCAAAAAACACAAAGTGCAACATGGTGTACAAGGACTACAAACATGGTCTCTGCACCGCTTGAATTATTCGCTCTCTAGCTGAAAATATCGAAGTGTAATTGCACGATAACCAGTGCGCAACTGCATATCAATATATCTATCCTGCATAAGTTTGCCAATAGTTTCAAAACAACAGGTTAGAAAAGTATTTATGCTATGTTGTCATGATACGGGACTTTCTCGTAGATGGCCTCGACGCTTCCTCAAGCTATGAAAATGCACTATAATTTGCTTGTCATAAATGCCTACAAATCTCTGGCTCTCTCAACATAGTAGATCATCATTAGACACTAAATCCTTCAATGAGCTTGCAAAATGCTTATGCTAGATCCCTCATTAGACACTATGTTCATCACCAGGAGCATGTAAAATGTTTGCATCAAATTCTTCATTAGCGATCATTCATTAGACACTTCAGGCTCAAGAACAACATGAGCTTGTATGTTTGCACCAGAAACTTGATTAGATACATCAGATTTAGTCAATTCAGTATTGATTGGGGGAGTTATAAAATAAGTAGAAATTGGTTTAATTTTCTCATAGATTCCCTACATACAAGAAGTTTTACAACACCGTCAAGTTTAACTATTGGCCAGAAATTGAAGAGTTGAATTAGACATAATCAGGGATGTGATGTACCTGCACGTTGTGCATGCTACTCTTGCAAGCTACGGCTGTCCGTTTGCGCAAGCTCGATGCCATGCCCGTGCTGCCCCCGCTGCCTCCCACGGAAGCTACACCCAGGGTTGGATCTTCATCTTATTGTCCTTCCGTTCGCTTGAAGCCCGGCGACCGTCCTCCAATGAGGGCGCGAGGAAGTGATGTGTCGGTCTGTCCAGCGGTGGCTAGGTTAGGAGCAAAACCAGATCGAGGTCGGACCAAATGAATTGGGATTTTTCTGTTGTCGATCGACATGGGAGGCGCTGCTTGGGCCGAGCCTGCTATAGGGCCTGCCTTGCACTTATGTTATTGGCCCATCCAAATTGAAACATTTTTGTTCATTTTTACAAGCTCGCTCATGCGTTAGCGAACAAAACTAGCGTGGGCCAACCTCGACGACTCAAACTAGGTGCACACTTTCCAGCCACCGAGGCGGCCGCCCATACCAATCCCTATGGTGGCATTGCCCTTTTATGCGTGTATGATTGTATAGTGAAAAATATTCCAAAGGGCGCTTTTGATTTACCCACAGAATGGTTGAATTGCTTGTTTCTATGAACTGAAGTTCGCTAATAATGTGAAGGATGCCGCTTTTTCATCCTATTGTAGATTGCTTAGATCTCGATATGCCAAAAGTAATCGCATGAAATATATAGTAAAAGCCGTGGTGATGTGTTTGGCTACAACTAAGTCTGACTACACGCCCTCATATAACATATCAAGGACGCACCATCTTACCAAATTAACCATTCGACTTACCCATGCAAAGGTGGGAAGAAAGAAGTATTGGGACTACGTATCCAAGCAATTGATGCCATGGACTCCTTCGTACAACCTTGTAAGCGAAAACAAGTTGCAGTGTGCTGTACAAAGAACTAGCGTAAGTTCGCTTACATTCTCGAATTTTAGTTAGCCACTTATTGCAAAAAATTCAATTACGTTGCTTGGCTTAATTTAGTTTGCTACTTATTACATAATGGCACAGCTCGTTAATCATATTGTAGACTGCGCCTATCTATGTGTTTGATACTTACCGTTAAGAATTACCTGTTTGCCTTAACTTAAATATCTACTTGTTTGTTTAATCGCTTTGTTGCTGCAATAGCGGGTTACAATGATGTTAATAACTACTTTTCAACATCCAATTGAAACTCTTTAATTCCTTGTTTGTTTAACTGGTTTGTCGTTATAACTCCTAGTTGAGATGTTTTGCTAACTTCAACTTTTCTCAATCCAATCGGAACTTTAATGGCAAAACAAAGTTAGCCCAAGATCAAAGAGTGAGGTCCCCATGGACGTTGCATCATCCCATAGTAGTGGCACCGGCCCAATCGTGCATTATAAATTGCCAACTGCTGATGCTCTATTGGTAGAAAGAGATTCTTCTTCTGCACTTAGAGATAAAGTTGACATGTTGAGGAAGCAAACAACACAATCGCAAGCAGTACTCAAGACAACATTAAATGTTTGGTGGATTTCAAAACGAAGCAAGCTGAGACTGACCAGATTGTTAAGGTCCTGAAGGAAAAAAGGAAATTAAATTTCTACTTGGTAAATCATAGGTGAAATGTTTTTTCCATAGTTGAATAACCTTTGTGTTGTCTGTTCATGTAATCAATCAAACCATTTGTTTTAGAGATCATGTAATAATTGTTTTTTTTTGGTTTGTAATTTTATTTGAGAAAAATTCTGTATTAATTGATAAGAATATGATACATTTCATTTGGATTGTCGTGCTGCACCTACAAATATGCCAATCGGGCTGAATGTGCATTCAGCAATAGTAGTAGTATAGATGGACCATAAGTGTCACGCATCGGTAAGGGCCAAGATGCTAGCTAAAAAAAGGATGTTGTTGTAGCCAAAAAAAAGTACAACGGCCTGGCTTATGTATGTTAGTTGATATTATTGATCCATATACTATATAAGTGTTTATATATCTGTTAGTTCTGTACATTCTTGGTTGATTGACTCGGTATTTGAATCTTGATACATCGCTTGTGTACATATCTAAATGGGAGTACACATTATGCTGCGTGTGACATTTGAGTTGGACATGAAGTGTTCCAAATATTCAATTCACCTTAAACTGGATTCTAGTTTCTGAATTTGAGTATCGGCATTTGTAAACCATATTCATATATGACAAAGTGGAATACATCTTTTGTCGTCCTTTTGAAGATATATAAAAACACATAGAGTGATTTATAAAGATTCATATAGGAATACATAATGGATTTGAATTTAGTTGCCGTGGTAAACGTGGATGCTTATTGTCCCAAAATTCAAAGAAGCGTAAAATGTCCACTCCCACGCCGGCTGCCCGGCCAAGTGTTTGGGAGATGGAAATTACTGTCTACCCATTACACAGAGAATCCATCGGCCCGATTTCCACTACTCTAAATAGGGGTAGGCTAGTAACTTCAATTAGACGTGACACGACCGCCTCTGAGCCCATTCCGACATGGTGGGCGTCAAATATGGGCGGCAAAACACATTTGATTCAAGCTCGTCCGGAAGACCTCTGTTTCTCCCTCCATTCCCCATTCATACACGATGGGTGGCAAAACAAACTCGACTCGGCCGAAATCGATGTAGGCAAATATTTTCAATAGGGGCAGGTTTGTAACTTCACTCAGACGTGACACAACCGCCCTACCACAGCCCTGCTCATACACCGTGGGCGCCAACCATGGGCGCCAACCACCCTCTCCTCGCCCGAAATCGCTCTGGGCAAATATTGGCGAGATGTGAGATTACCGTCCTATCCCCAACTGACGAGACGTCCAAATTTTAAACGGGGGCCGGGCTAAGTTCATAACTTTCCCACATTTCAGACAGGCACGTCCCAGAAACATGGTTCCCCGTACCTCTCCCTCCATTTTCCCATTCATACATCGTCCGCGCTAGAACACCCCATCCCCACACCAGCCTTCGTCCGCCACCCCATCCATCCCCGCCATCCTCCACCACATCCATCGCCACCGTCCTCCACCATGCCGGAGCGCCTACCAAGACCGTGTCGTCCACTGCTAGAGATGGACGTTTCTCATCCATGGCGACGGACCAATAGCCTTGCATCGCTCCTCTCGCATCATCGGCGTTGTCGTCCTCTTTGTCGGGCCGCCACACGACCTTCTCTTCCACCGCAATGAGACTTATCCCCGATGCACCCGCTTCATCGTCAGCAGATTCGCTTCAACGCCACCGACAGCCATCGCACCCCTGATGCCTACACGGCGCCGCAAGAGAGGTGGTACTTCATATCTCCTCAACTTTTTGATCTCAACCAGAAAATAGATCTTAACTTGGTTACTCAACTTTCTTTTCAGCTCTTAGAATTTAGTTCTTAGTTCGAAGCAAACAATGGATGCTAAATATCATTTCTCCGGTTTGCAGCTTCAAATCTGCCATGGCACAGCCATAATACGGTTTAATTGGTCATGCTTAGGGTTTAATTTATCATGTTGGTTCCGTGGTGGTTTCTTTAATAGAAATCGGAGGGGAAACCCTCTTTGCTAAAAAAATATGCTTAGAGTTTCCCTTTATGATCACTATATGATCGTAATACGTGCTTCGTCTCATAATAACACTGCTCCACCCATAAAGCTAAACAAGCTTAGATGTTCAAATACGAATCTGATATTATTAAAACAGAGTTGTTTAATTGGTCAGCTAAATGTTCCTAAATTAGTTTCAAAAATTCATGTTCGCCGCTCGGGTGTGTATCTCTACAGGGTGCCCACGGTGGGCCGGCCCACCCTGGGATTTTGGGTCGTCCCAGGCCCCAATTCCAATCTGTTCTGCTGCACGCTTCCGATCTCTACTCGCCCCCAGCCGCCTGCCTCGCCGGTGACTTGCCGTCCCCGAACGGCATGACTCTAGGAGGAGACACCGGACTAACATGAGGCTAGGAGCTGCCGCCCAACAAATAATGTCACCGCTGCCCGGGCATCGCTGTCGTGCCTACCTTCCCAATCCGTTCAGGCTCAGGCATGCAGCACCCACCAAGCCAACCCGATTTATCCTGAGATACGTCCTCAACACTCAGCAGGCACTCCTCATCACCCATTTTCTAATTGATTCATTACTCATTAGGCAGGACTGTCATTAGTGTTTTTGTGTGCTCAGTGCTACCCACACTTAACGGTTCAGATGTATTTCGGTAATCTTTAGTACCTCTAAAGTTCACAGGGTTTTCAAAATTCCGGCCCTTGGAACAGAAACTAGTCATTTTGGATTGTTGGTCGTAGTGACATTGACCCAGATTACTACTGCAAACTAGGTTTGTTGACAATTTTACTTGTCTTTCTTACTCATTTGATATCATATCCAAATATTCACGTCGATTAGTTGCAAACAATAAGTGCTAGACAAACTTCTTCATTCAGATTTTGGACGGTCTCATCGCGCTTACAATTCTGCATACTTGTCCTAATAAGCTCACAAGTAAATGATTGATTCACTACATCTATGCTTGCCTTGTCATATTTGTTGTCAATATTCTTTTAGGGTGGACCACCCTGTTTCTAAATACTGGAACCGTAGACATGAGTGAATATTATTTCTCTATGTGATCTCTTCCATCATGTGTGGGTAACGAACACTGCATTGTATAGAAAGAAAGTGTTATTTCCAGCTTTTACATAGGTTTCGATCTTTTACATGGAATACAATCTGCCTAGTTGCTTTGTGTCGCACTACCAACACTCCACCCTTGAAGCTAAACATTAAGCCACTCATAATTGCTTAGTTTATTTGTTCAAATACGAATTTCATATGATTCTAATGTTCCTACTTCAGTTTTGAAATGTGTGCCTGCCTGTTATAGAGACATAAGGGGCTAGTATTTCTGTGTGTGGTCTGGTCAAGACAGCTTGGGGAGGTGAACTTTGCATATGCAGGGTTTATAGGGAGACACTCTCCGAGTTGAATCCGCAATGCATTCCATAGATAATCTGACTACTTATTATGTTTTCATGAATCTCGTTAATCGAACAGCATCATAATGATTATGAGCTTACACATGAAAAGAATAAAGCGTAACAATGCCATGGCTGTCAAACTTGGCATTAAGGGACTGAAATCAAGTCTGGATGCAATGCAATGCAAATGCTCTCCACCTACAGATTCATGCTCGTAATATGATCCTAACAAAGGATTACGAGCAAGAGGGAGACCTAAGTTAATGTAGCTCCCTAGTGGAGGATTCAGAGGAAGATGTCCTATCTTATTCACCCATCAAGGTACTTGCTCTATCTTTCCAAGGTTACATTGCTCGCATATTATCTTGCAACCGATGCTTTGCTTTGCTTCTACTTTGTTGAACTGCCATTAGCTTAGTTTACACATCGTGTATGTGAATACGCCTGCCTATATATTTTCAGATATATTCCATCTCGCCATCATACCATATTTATCCATTCAAATGTTGTTCTTGTGTATCGTATATTCAAAAGGAAGAAGGCGATTGCTGATCCTGGAGGAGCACAAGCAAAGTATTTGGAAAAGGTAGTGGCACCGATAAATCAAATAGCCCATTAGGTGTAGTTGCAATATCACCGACCCACAAAATACCCCAACTCTAGCAGACTCTAGCCCTACTACACCGGGTCATTTCGATACCCCAACTCAAGCAGACCCCAAGCTGCAGAAATTGTATGATTATGCCGATTGACATAACACCGCTTGTATGATGCAAAACCCCCATTCCAGCAAAGAGTACACCAAATCCAGTGGCCAAATCCCTTTTCGAACCAGAGAGAGCCCCAATTGCAGCAAATAGGGCCCCTATTCCATTTCTTCCCAGTTTAGAAGATGAAGCTTATGTTGTTGTCAGGAACTTTGTGCGCATCTTTCCTTCATGGAAAGATTATACCACGCATACGTAACAATTTCCAAAGATTCCTCCGCAACTTACGCGTAAGTAATGTACTAATGTTGTTCATGGTCATTACTGCATATGTTTCTGCTGACAGAGGACACAAGATTTTATTCTTTTAAATAGGCGAGGAGCAAACTGGATTGTGATGACGAGCAAGGGTTGGTTGCGCTTTTCAAGCACTCGTTGATGAAGTATCGTTCCTACATGAGGCAAGCGCACATCGATGGTAAGCCTCTGAACGAAATTTTTGTAAATTCTCCGGTGCTACATTTATCCGACGGTGACTGGAGTAATCTTGTTACACATTGGTCTCCACTGCAGCGTAAGGTACCGCTTATGATATCACATCACAATTTGAACTACATTTTTGCATTTTCCTTAATGTCTCACTTGTAATGAAAATCAACTAGCGTAAGAACATTCGCTCAAGGGACCATGTAATCTCGCAACTATACCGCATAGTGCATTGCTCTTGTGAGTACCTTTTGCCTCAGATGACCATACTTACTTTCATAGTTGTTTGATTATGTAGCATCACCGCACATGTTAGCCTCAGAATCATCCATTTGGTGGACATTATAAGATCCGTATGGACTCTTACACAAATTTAGAATCAACCCAATGTTTTTGAAGAGGTTTAGCTCTGCAGTCCTCTTGTAAGGACTGAACGTGGTCTATCATCGTACTTACATTATCAGCCACCCCTCCGTCCCATAATATAAGAACGTTTTGTACAAGACACCAGTTGTTCAAAACACTCTTGTATTATGGGAAGAGGGATTGGTTCATTTTGTAGCATTCTGCATCTTATCTCCTCGCCCACCATTTACTAAAAAGATCAGATCTATATTTAATCTTACCAACAAGTAGAATACATGCATAATGCCAGCGGTAAGTGTAGCCCATTGCTCTTGCCAAGACATTTTTTCCTGTAACGCTTGTACTTCCGTGGATTGGTAGTTGATTATGTAGCATCAATCTGCATCTTATCTTCATCATCCTCTATCCCTTCCAAAGTATTATCATATCTATAATTACTCTCTACAAAATGTAGAGTACAGGCAATGCTTATGAAGAAGATTACGTCTTTGAAATTCTTGAGTTATCCTTCCCTTGACATGGAGAAGGGCATTATAAAGCCGGTGTTAACTATTAATGTAAGTCAGTCCTTCTAAAGCCTTTATCCTCAACTGATGTTTAATTTGCTCATACTCCCTATCGTTTACTTCTGTTTAGTTTGCTGTTTCTACCAAAATGCATGTTCGTAAGAACCGTAAGTTCTAAGTTTTACTTGTAAAACCAAATTCCTTATTCATACCATGCACATTACTTAATACTCCCTATATTTATGCTTGGTTTTGTGGATCTATAATCCAGTGTGTGGTGAAGCAACCCACGTTTGCACCTTGTCATCTCATGTTTTATCTTACTAACGTGGCTGATGATATGAACAACATGCCATGCACATTATCCAAAATAGATACAATGATTTTCTTTGCCCTTCATCTATGCTTGTTATGTTGACATGGTAATCCATAGAGTGTGGTGAAGCTCCCGCATTATGAACAATGCCAAATTATGCTATTGATATTTTGAACTTACTCTTTATTTTCTAATTTGAAATTAGGTAGAATTGATGTAACAATTATCATCTTTGTTTATACACGCAAAACTTGTCATCTCTCTGCTTTCTTTCAGGCTGATATGCCTGATGGCATGCACAAGTCTGTTGAAGGCTGTGAGATAAACCCAACATATATTGCAGTAAAGAAGGCAAAACATCTTGAAGATAGCGAGACAACCCCAAAGTCTTGTCTTGATGCAAAGGTTCAAGTTACTTGAGAATAACAGTAAGACAAGCTCACAGAATTCATTGTCTGAATCAGTTTGACTTCTTCAGTCCCAAGTTCTAACAGAAAGGCATTCTGTAACTCAACTTCGACTTGAAGTCCTATCTATAAGAAAGATTGCGGAGAACACCAATGTGAACCTCATCGCTAAACAGCTACACCTGGAAGCTATGATCGACATGCTAGGCCGGTCTCACAGCCTTGCTCACCAGCTTGCGCAGCAGTTCCCCCGCTAGGCTAACCTTTCTTGAACTGTCTTGGAAGTGGTCTCGGTTCAGTATTATTTTGTTACGCTGCAATGGTGCCGAGTTTTTGTAATCTGCTTCTTCATTGCGCTTTATGATCACTCGTGACGAACTTCAATGCCCAGTGGATGTAATATACCTTAAATCCTTTATTGTATAGTGTAGGTTTATTCTTAGTTACTATGCCGTAATTTCTTTATTGTATAGAGTAGGTTTGTTCTTAATTCCTACTAGTTACTGCCATCATTTGCTATCTGAATAAAAATCAGATGTAGTCGACCGGGCCGAAACATTCGACTCTAATGGGCCAGGTTTTTAGCAGGCCACAATTGGGTCATCAAGGCCTTTCTTGGGCCCGAATGATTGGGGCCTTCACATTATCTGCGCCAGCCCAAACTTACACCGCTATATTTTAGTTGGGCCTTTTGTCGACCAGTAACTTAGTTTGGCCCAGTAGCGTTGGGCCATCAACAGTGAATGTTGTAATCGGCTCGTTACGGTCGAGATGAAACCATCGTGCCTTTAGCAGGCCAAAATGCATGTTGGGCCTCAATTTTCACTAGTCGTCGACCGCCTTCAAAGAGGTCGAAATGTAGAACGGGCCGCTTTGGGCCTGTAGCTCACATGCCGCTACCAGTCGAAACATATCTCGAGCCTTAGTTGGCCCAATCGATATCATGGGCCTTTAAGAGCCCGAAAGCTTAGTACAAGCATCAACGGGCCGAATTACGCGACAGGCCTTTAACAGGCCCAAAGTCACGTTGGGCTTAACTGTTGCCACCTTTAGCACGGGACGTTAGTGGGCCCGATGTCCCGTCGGACCATATATGGCCCATGGGCAGCACGGGCCATTCCCAGGCCGAAAGTCACACCGGGCTGAAATGGGCCCATGTCGACATCAGGCCTCCAACATGCCGAAAGGGGGCTGTAGTTGGGCCGAAATATTCGGCGAACAATTAATGGGCCAGATCTGGCTTCGGGCCGCAAATGGGCCCAAATATTGGGCGAACAATTAATGGGCCAGATCTGGCTTCGGGCCATAAATGGGCCCAAATATTGGGCGAACAATTAACGAGCCAGACGGCTTCGTCAGAATCGGCCTTTATTAAGCAGTGCCGTTATTGGGCTGGCCCACTAGTACATGATTAAGTTCTACGGGCCTTTGACTGGGCCGGCCTTTTTAACCTATATGGGCCTCTGTTGGGCCCAGCCACATGTCGATGTATCAAAGGCATGTCTCCTCCAATGGACGGGCGACATCTGGCCCACTGACGAGCTGGCATGTTCCCTTCGGCCAATCAGAATTTTACACGTGGAAATTTCCCATTGGTCGGGGCTGTTAACGGGTTATCGGATCCAAAATCTGACCCGATAGCTTAACGGCGTTCCGTTACGGTGGATGCCACGTGTCGGTCACCCTTGACGAAAGCACTTCGCGGACGCCACGATTTATCGTCATGGAAGTGGACACTTCCGTGATGATAATTTTGGTAATGTCATGGAAAACTTCTCTGACAAAGACATGTATGACTCTCTTGATTCTGTCATAAAATCGTCATGGATGTACATGCATGACAAAAAACGCGACCTACTGTGACAAACACGTATCATCACGGAAGTGTATTTTTTTGTAGTGTTCGTGTTCCTACTGTACTTAATACGTTCGTACTAGTAGTATAATTTGAGTCAGTCGATTTGTAAAAGAAGTTCGACGGAGCGAAGGAAGAAGACGGCAGAGAAGCTACCCCAGTATCTATATTAGGTTGGCAGGGTGCCCATGATCTATCTTATGAGTGTTGGGTTTGGAATGCAGTTTGCCAGAAAAAAAATGGATCGTGCCCGGGGGTTAAACGGATGGCGGGGGTGAGGGGAGCATGGCGGTGGCAGGCGGTTCAGGGGAGGGCGCGGTGGCGTCGGCAGGCGGTTAGGCGTCTGGCCGGCTGAGAAGATGAACCGTGCATCAATTTCGGAGGTTGAAGAAGCCCTTCTAGCCATCCATGTTGCATCAAACGGCTCACAAGAGTCGACTGGCCCAAATTGCTCCTTCAGATTGCAGGATCCACGTGGCATTCAAGGTCTTGAAGGTAGATTCCGCATCCGTAACCGGTTTGTGGGCTGGACGCACGCGCGACCGGCTTCCGCCGCGACAGCCACACCATGCGCACCTCCTCCGCGTGGGTGGAGACGACAATGACACGCTAGTTCCTATTCGCCGGTGTGCAGGAGCACGCGCTCGTCCTCCTCTTCGTACGCTGTGTGCATAGACGCGGCTCCACCAGCAGCTCGCGTGCTTCGCAGCACGACGGCATCGCGAGGAGGGACTGCAGACGATGTGGGTGGGCTAGCCTTCGGCTTCATGGCAAAGGGATGGCGGCGACACGGCAGTGATGGGAGATAAATTCTTGGCCGGAGCAGGCGGGCGTCGGCATGCACAACAGCGGTGGTGACATAATTGATGAGTGCGCGCATGGGAGCTTAGTTTAGTTTTGTATAGGGTTGGTCAAACTTAAAAGAAAACCGTATTAGTACACGTAAACATTAGACTTAGGCAGCGCTTTTATTAGTTACCACTGCCACGATACGGAATCCTGTGCAAGCGCGTGAACCGCGGCCGCGCAGTCGATCAAACAGTGCGTCACCATGTTGCGCTCGAAGGACATCCACCGAACCTTTTTGTGTGTGTGAAAACAATCCCCGAATACTAGTCAACTTTTTTTTCCTGGAAAAGTTCTTGATGCTACAATATTTCCATATATTTGAATTTAGCTCTAGTTCATGTTTATTTGGATGTGGACGTTTAGGTGCGCACTAGTTTTTTTAATACGGATTTTGTGTGTGTGTGACTGAGAGAGAACGTGTGTATGTGACCATATGTGTGTTGTGGCGGAAGGGTATTGTGCAGATGGTGTGCATGTGATAGAGACATAGAGAGGTGTGAATGTGCAAATGATCATGCATGAGTGAGACATAGACAGATACCCGATATCGTTGTGTATACATGAGAGAACGGTCTTCTATTTTACTTGTGTGTGTGTGTGTGAGAGAGAGAGAGAGAGGAGCATCCGTAACACAACAACCATCTCTCTCGATTTGTCCGTCCCTCGCACGATCGCATGTAACACATGCATCAACACACACATTTTGACACCCTCACCCGGCCCCTGCCCACCTCAAGGCCCGCACGTCGCTCTCTATCTTGCACGCACAATCTCTTCGTGAATACCATGTTTAGCATGTAGCTTTCCGCCACATACACACACATTTCTCTCCTTAGGTTTGTTTTCTCTCAATATCTGACACAAACACACACACACACACACACACACACACACACGCGCGCGCGCGCACGCGCACACACACAACACACACACACACACCCTCCCCCGAGCACACAATTCATCCCCATCCAAGGTTATATGGCGACCACTCTTGCTTGTGCTTCTCTGCACCCCAGCATGCACAACACCTCAATCTTCAAAGAGGGCATCGAGGAGATCAAAGACGGCGACCACACTGCGCTAGAGAATGCAGGGCCATTTGGAAGCAGGATGATGTGACGACGGCTGACTGACTCCTCCCCCCACCCTCTCTCTCTCGCACAAAATTACCAATCCCTCTCTCCCCCGCACAAAATTATCAATCCCTCAACCCACGAGATCCTTCCCCTCTCATCCATGTTTTTCCAGCTCTCTCATCAAACCTGTTGTCTCTTCTCCTTCCATGTGTACAGAATCTGGATGCACACGCATCTCACGTATATTACATGTCTCCATCTTTCTCACAGACCTAACTTCTTCCTCTCTCTTTCTCTCTCTCTCTATCTCTCTCTCTATGTTTCGTTAGGTTTGTCTCCTACTCTCTCGTCCACATACATACAATCTTTCCCGCCCTATCTGCTCCATCTTCGCAAGCTCTCTTTGCACGTTTCATTCACACATTCGGATATGTTCAAATGCTGCTTTTATAATGGCTGATGTAGAGTTATTGTTGGTTTTGTTGCATCCTACAAAGTAATAACTATGAAATGCATTTTGATTGTCCTTTGAATGGGTTTATGTGAGTTTGAGCATGTTGTGAAGTACTATAGACCTCGTATACATCTTGGAATTCGACAATGATTGTAACTATTGAATTGTATAGACCATTATATTCGAATTCAGTAGCCTAATATATTTATTTCACAATTTCAACAAATGATTAATTCACTACATACTAAGACAACAATTGTGTACTCCCTCCATTTTTATTTAAGTCCACGCATTAGCATTGATCAAAGTCAAGTTTTGTAAAATCTCAGAAAGTTTATAACAAAAAATATTGACATATACAATAACATATAAATACCATTAGATTCATTATGGAATGTACTTTCACATAATACATATTTGTTATGGTAAATATTTATATTTTCTATAAACTTGGTCAAACTTTAGGAAGTTTGACTTCGGTCAAACCTAATATGCTGACTTTACTAGTACTACTCGCTAGTTGCTTAGCCGAATCAGCCAACACGCCACACAGGGAGTTGTGTCACAAAATTTCGAGGTCGGCGGGAAAATCTCCCGCGACCCTAATTCGAGCAGTGGGAAGTTACCATCATAGCCTTCGGAACAGGCCTACGGATGATGGTTGGTAGAGGGCTGGTTTCGTAACTTCAGGTTCACCCTACCCAGCCAACCCCACCCCGCCACCCAGAGTAGTACACCTGAATACTCCCCATTTTCTATCCCCACCGCAAAATAGACTTCCCCACGGCACCGCAGCCTTCGTGCTCCTCCCCTTCTACATCAGTGCACTCGTCCACTGCAGTGCATCTGCCTCATCGACGACCTTGTATGTCGCACTGGAGCCGGTCCACCGTCGTCATCGTACACGGAGCCTCTTCCCCGGCACCTTCTTCCACGGTCTTGGATCTACTTCCCGGAAGCCGACGCCAAGCGCCTTCACCACCGTCATGGACAATGAACTGACTCCCGTTGCCGACCATGACTCACAGAGACCGCCGCGACCATCGTTCTCCTCCTCGATTGGTAACGTCTGTATTGAATCACTTAGCAGTACATGTGCAGTTCCAATTTTGTTCATACCTATCCTTCAAATTTCCTGGGTGCTATTGTTCCCATAAAAGTAATTGGTTATAGCTTGTAATTGTGTGTCGCTCCTGTATCGCGCTGTGCTTGGTAGGTTTTTCATCTGCAACCAGTAGTGTGGCAAATGATGGAAATGTTTTTAGAACTAGCAGGATGCCCATGCGTTGCACGCATCAAGATGCATTTCTATGAAAAGTTTATCTTGTGAGAGAAAACGATGAATGACAGAAGGACTTATTTGCAAATCTGGAGAGGGGTGTGGGTACGTTTTTGCAAAATTGTCATTGTTTCCTTCCTATCTGTCGGATATAAACCGGATAGCCTATATTGCGTGATGGCAGCACACCATCATCACCAACTCTGTTTTTATAAGAAAAAAAGTAGATAAAAAAAGTAGAGAGTAGAGTAGAGATAAGTATTAAATATAAAATAGATATAACAGTAGAGAAGACAGTAGAGATAGCAGAGTCATCGGGAAAGGATTGCACGCACGGGAAAAAGCGGCCGGGCGTGCGCTAATTTTGGCGCGCGGCGTCCAGCGTGCTTTATAAAATCCAACGCCCTCTCACCGCTTTGTGCCTTGCCACCGCTCTCTCCCCGCTCTGTGCCTCGCCACTACTCTCTCCCCGCTCTTTCTCGCCTTGTCTTCGCCGCGCCACCATGTCGCCGCGTCGCCGGGAAACTTGGGGATACCGCGCGCCCCTCTGGCGGCCTCTCCGCTGAGATCCGGTTGCGCAGGATGTGCCTCGGCCTCGGAAATTTTGACACCGCCAACGAGGCCGTCCGCACGTACAACGCGGCGGCGTGGCGCCTCTGGTGGCCTCATAGAACATTGAACTTCCCCAACGTGTCGACGCGGGAGCAGGCACAAGAGCTCGCGCCTCTGCCGTGGCTTATCACCGACGAGGATCGTCGCGACAACCAGAGGCGGGAGCACCATCTTGGCATCGCCCGAGATGGACGAGGAAGCCATGGTGCTGTGGCGCCAGTGCTTCCTGCAGGACATCATCAATGAGCGTGAGTTCTACGCGCAAAGGAGGGCGGAGAGTGATAAGAGGAGGGCGGAGCGAGCCGCCTATCGCGAGGACAAGCGTAGGCAAAAAGCGGACGCTCAATTCAACATGAGGCTAGGAGCAGCGTCGCTCGGGGAATACGACGACGATCGGTATCTTCATGCCTACAGTCAGTGGTCGGAGGAGGACATCAACGAGAAGGAGTCGGACGACGAGGAGTAGTTGAATAATCTACTTTTATCTATCTATGCTGAGAACTATCCTCTACTCTCTAGTCTCTACTCTCTATCTCTACTTCTCGATCTCAGCACTGTAAACACTTTTTTAAAGCACCGCGCGTTGCGATTCTGTTGGAGATGCTCTAACATGGCGGCATTTAGTGCTTTAATGTTGCCCACAAGATGCGCTTGTGAGTATTACTAGTAGTATATTTTTCTTGCCATGTTGATATTTTAAAACCATGAGTGCGAACATGCAGAGGAGCAATGAAGACCAAACACGGATATTGGGGACATCTTCAAGGAGCGTGGCAAGTTAAAGAGGAGCTGCACAGAACCTTTATAACGAGTTTTGGTAAGTAACACCCTTTCATTTACTTTCGTTTAGCCTCGTGTTCTTCGATGTGTATATGTTGTAGTTTCTGTTTCTCTTAAGCCTCGTGTTCTTCGATGTGTAATAAGAAGAGTCTTAATCGTCCTAATACTTTTGTTTTTAGCTTGATGTAGGAAGTGGGTGTTCTCACCTTGTAGCCTGTTTTTATATTTTTTTTAATTTTGAATTCACTTCTCTGAATTACATTTATCCGCTTCTACTAAATGTATCTGTGTTGCTATGAGTATTGGTCTAAAAAAGAAGTAACTTCGTGTCAGGATGCAGTTCCTGCGAGGCGGGAAGTATGGTCGACCTCGAGATCATGTTTCCAAAATGAGGCTGGATTACACACAAGGTGCCAGTTCCCTAATGATGCTGGATTAGACACAAGCTGCAAATTCCCAAATGATGCTAGATTACACACAAGACAGGTGGAGTCGTCAGTTGTTCGTGTCCTCGTGGCTCTAGTAAAGGCTGAAAGAAAGCATGCAACATCCCTTGAGAATGTAGCTGAGTTCGCGAAGAAGCGGAAAGAGCAATCAGATGCTCTCTTCACCCATGCCAAAGAAGATATTGAGGAACCCAGAAATAAGCTAGCAGAGGCAGAGCAGGCTAGGCGTCTCCTGCTATCTAAAACTGTTGTCAATACAAAATTTCCTTCATAATAGCTAGGTTCAAATGTTTATCCAGTCAGCATGCCTGTTGTGATGTTCGTGCATCTACTGATGTGGCACAAAATATTTTTTTCGGGTCATGTAATAACAGCAATTACTTTCCAAACAATAATGTATTTAAGCATTGGACATGGTATAGTTCACGCACAAGCCCGACATTCCAAGTTCAACTTCCACATCAAACTCATGTTCACAGATATCTGCACATTCATACATAATGTCCACAACCATGATTCACTTCAAAGCCAAAAAAAATTGAGGAGCGTTATAAATAAAGAAATACCTATAGTTCCTGCTACCAGTGCGAGCACAACAAGTCAAGACCATGCGTAATTAATTATATTTTGGTCATTTTTGTGTTCTAAAATATCGGCCGGCTCGCGGAAGGACGTGTTGCTGGCACACGCGCGGATTCAATGAAGGTAGGCGGGGCAGTCTGAAGCCGGTTGCATGCGGCAAGGAGGCGTGTTCAGCCGGCCTGCAGCGAGTGGGGCCCTCTTGGCCGGCGCGTCGGTTCAATGCCTGCGCTATGAGAGGTCGTGTCCGTGTCAGAGCAATTACTCCCTATAGTCCTTTTTTGTTTGGGTATAACAAAATCTCGTTTTCCATTCACATTTTGCAAGTAAAATTCGTGGATAAACTTTGACCCAAAATACGATGGGGACTAGTAAACCAGAACGGAGGTAGTAGTTTTTTTTAATCAAAGAAGGGTTTCCCCCTTCCGACTTTCATTACTGAAAACCAAGATCTAAATCTAAACCATAGTATTTGCCCTAGAACTACCAGGTTCAACATATCGCAACATAAACCCATACAACCATACGCCAAGGAGGTACGTAGTACTATGAATTCCATTCTCGCTCCATACCAATCGTTCTAAAAACTACTTAGTACTTATAACGCGCCATTAAAAATCGGAACTCTTAACCCCGCTAAAAAGTGATATTTTAAACGTGGCTACTCGATTTGTGGCAACTGGCGAGCCACCGCCTCCAAGTCGTTCACCTGTGGTCCTAGCCATCAACTCCTACGGATCAAATTATCACGCGAGCTGACTATTCCTACAAAGGTGCGCTCCACCGTGTACCCGATACCCGGGAATGCAGCAATCGTGCACCTAGTGTTTTAGGGTTTATTTGTTAACGTTGCCTTTACGTAACACTCATGTGTGCGAGACAGCGAGAGACCGACTGCGTGCGTGCGCCTCTTCTCTTCGTATATGTACTCCACCGTTTGTCTGGTGTCCAAAATATTATAATAACTACTAGCAATGTGCCAATGCATTGCCACACGATCAGAGAAGATTAATACATATTCACCGATTTGATAGAAAAAGTCTAGTTTTGAAATACGTATATCACTAAAAATATGTTATGTTTCACTCAAAATATATTCCTTTGGCGGTTTTGATGAGATAAGGGAGGAATGTTGTTGGTTTAAAGATTCGAGAAGTGGTATATGTCTTATTTCTACTCTTACTAGCAAGATGCCCGTGCGTTGTATGGAACATCAAGATCTTGTGGGAGAAAAGGATGAATGAGGGAAGGCCTTATCTTCAAATGTGGAGAGGAGTGCGGGTAAATTTCCATAGTTTCCTTCCTATCCGCCAGATATAAATCGGACGGCCTATATTGCAGAATGGCAGGCCCACCATTATCACCAACTCTGTTTTTTATCCCTACTCTTATAAAAAGCATAGTCGATGATGATCCTGTGCCTGCCATCCTGCAATATAGGCCGTCCGATCTATATCTGGCAGATAGGAAGGAAACTACGGCAATTTTGCAAAAAGATACCCACACCCCTCCCCACACTTTCAAATAAGGCCTTACCCCGTTCATCCTTTTCTCTCACAAGATAAACTACTCATACAAATGCATCTTGATGTTTCATGCAACGCATGGGCATCTTGCTAGTTGTTGTAAAAAGCCCATGTGTGTGAGAGAGAGAGGGAGAGAGGAGGACGGAGTGCACGTGTGACAAAGACACAAAGAGTGTGTGTGCGAGAGGTATCAGCTTAAAATGAGGCGATAGTGTGTGTGTGCATGATCGAGAGGGCGTGTCTCAAGAAGGGAAGAAAAATCTACATAGATACAAGGAGCGGGAGAGAGACTGCGATAGTGGAAGCACGAGTGTGTGGGTGTATAAACCTATCTAGAGGTTAGTCGATAAATGTTTGTGAGAGAAATACGAGTTGGGGGTGCGAAAGCGAGAGTTTGTGTGTGTGAGAGAGACGGTAGTCGGAAGGGAGTGGAAGCAGGAGTTGTGTGTGTGTGTGTGAGAGAGAGAGAGAGAGTGGGGGGAGTTTGTCTGATCGGTAAACAAATGAATAATGTCGATGCAGGATGGAGATTTAAAAGGAGACCGCAACAAATGTTGTGTCTACTGGAGAGAGAAAGAAAGTAATTTTAGTGGTACGAGTCATATCTGGAAACATATAAGGTGTGTGAGAGAATGAATCCCATAGAGATAAAGACAAAGTGAAAGACGAGTGGAGACTGTGTGTGTGTGGCGGTGAAAAAGAAAGCTTAGGTACCTAGTGATACCAGAGAACGGTAGAGACGTGAGAGATAATGAAAACCGTGTAATATATAATGATAGGGAGAGTGTGACACTTCTCATGGGAGACGTCGAGAGACCATGTTTGCGAGGATAGGAGAAACATGAAGTGAGTGTGTGGATGAGCTGGAGAAAATAGAGTGATAGCTACATGAAGGAGCATGCATGCGAGAGAGATGGGCGTAAAAGGAGTGAACATAAAAGGGATTCAAATATTTGAATTCGAGATGATGATACATGTAATCCATACTCGAACCAAAATTGATCTATAAAACATGCATACTCATATGAATTCACGTGCATCTATGTTATTTAATATTTAGATATTACTCATCCATACATTTTAGTAGAACATAATTTGGTTTAATTTTTTTGAATTCAACCTTATGATTTTGAGATCATTGTATTTGTAAATCATATTATACATATAAAGGAGCAGAATTATTTGTTGTGCTTTTGAAAGTATATATAAAAAATGTTGTATATAGAATTTTATTCCAATCGAAAATGGATCCCGCCCAAAAAAAATAGAATACAAACGGGATTCGAATTGAGTTGGGACGGTAAACGTGCACTCTGTAAAATTTGAACGAAGCGGGGAAAGTCGCAGTAACCGCCTGAAACCAAAATCTGCGAGATGGAAATTACTACTGCCTATCCCTACCACGCAAAGCCTATCTGCTCGATTTCTATAGGTTTCGATAGCGGTAGGTTTGTAATTTCACTCAAATGTGACATAACCGCCTCTCACCCGGATTCATACACGGTGGGTGCCAAAAGACAGTGTGTTCTCGGCCGAAATTGATTCCTTCCCCGATTCATACACGATGGGCGCCAAAAAAACTCTCGTCGGCAAATATTTGGTGTATGCGAGATTACCGTCCTATCCCCAACCGACTAATATTACCGTGATGTAGGAAATTTGAAACGGGGGCTAAGCTTGTAAATTTCCTCGCATTTGAGACAAGCGCTCCCTGAAGACATGATTCCCCCCTTCCTCTCTACCTCCATTTCCCCATTCGTACTCAGTGGGCGCCAAAACATCCTCTCCACCCCAGCCTCCTCCGTCCGCCACCCCATCCACCGCCGTCCTCCTCCACCATGCCGGAGCTAATACCCCGACGCCCCCGTCCACTACAAGAGATCGACCTCTCTCATCCACGGCATCGGACCGGGATCCTTGCATCCCGTCCTCTCGCTTCATCCCCGCCGTCGTCCACCTTGTCGGCGCCACTCCTACAACCGTCTCCTCCACCGTGCCCTGCCGCCACCGTCTACCCTGCTAAATCTGCTTCCACACCGCTGATAGCCATCGCTAACGCAGCACCGTCAAATTCTCAGCAGATGCATACACGGCTCCGCACCAGAGGTGGTACTCTTTCGTATCTGCTCAACTTATTTATCGCAGCAAGAAAATAGATCGCCACTGCTTTACTCTGATTTCTTGTCCATCACATACTTGCTAGTTGAAAGTAAACATTGGTTGCGAAGTTTCCTTTGTCCGGTTTGCACCTTCAAATCTGCCATGGCACGCTCAACACTATACTCCAAATGCTTATGGTTTTCCCCCTTTATATTCCACACTAGTTAAATCACAGTAGACTAAATTTCAAAATTGGCTGAGTCGATTTTACAGAGCTCGTCGGACTTCGCCGGTGCAAACGATGGGGCTCGGGTGGGGATGGTGGTTGTGGGGCCTCGCCGAACGAAGAAAACTCGACGCGGGTGGGGTGGGGGTGGGGGTGGCGGAGGAACACATGCGGTGGGGGCCGGTTGTCCGGCCAGCGGCCCGTGCGGTGTTCTGTCTGTTCAGAGACGAGGCTGATATTACTAAAATAGATAACATTTAATTGGTCAGCTAATGTTCCTACTTTACTTTCGAAAAGCACGTGCACCACATATAAAGAGACAGCAGGGAGTTGCTTTCTTAATGCGCTCTGGTTCATCATGTGTGGGCTCTGCGCAACGAACATTTTATTATCCAAAATCTGCTTACTCTTCTTTAGCATGTTCCTCTTCCGTTCTTCTTTAATAAGTACTCTCTCTGTTCCTAAATACAAGTCTTTGTATAGATTCCACCATGGACTACATATGGAGCAAAATGAGTGAATCTACACTCTAAAATGTATTTGGATACATCTATATGTGATCCATAGTGGAAATCTCTACCAAGACTTATATTTTGGAATAGAGGGAGTATGATAGTAGTATAATATGTTCCTTGTAGTGGAGATGAGCAGGGACATTTGCAGTGTAGAGGTCTATACGGTCGGTTGTGATGGACACTTTGAACTCTTCGGGCCTCTTTGATTCGTAGGATTTCGTAAACATGGGAATAGGATTTGTAGTGGCCTGCCCACTTGAATCCTATAAGAATATCAAGGAAATGCGGGGAGCTGTGTCGCCTTTGAGAGTTACACTAATATTAACTGTACCGCACCTTCAGTTGAAGAGAGCTGATATCCGAAGCCTTTCTAGCCGTACCGGCAATACTAGCACATATATTCCAGCAAGTTCCACTTTGCTGATTTTACTCTGATGCTTACGGTTTTCCCGTTATATCTACACTATGATCTGTGTAGCTGCTTTGTGTCACACTAGTAGCAGTCCACTCTTGAAGCTAAACACTGCAATGACTTACAAAATTGGCACCAAGGCATTGAGTGCCATTCTGGATGCAATGAAACTCATACGCTCCCCACCTGTTGATTCTTGTTCAGAATATGATCCTAATGACTATTCTAACCTCGAGGAGTCAAAGGCAGATGGCGTGTCCTGTTCACCCATCAAGGTGCATGTTCTAATTTGGCAAGGTTTTATTGATTGTGTGTATCTTGCATATGTTGTCTTGCATTTCTTCTACTCCGCAATCTGCTTAGTTTACTCATCATATATGTCCAGATGCCATGCCCATCCTTTATCAATACATATTCCATCTGTCATCATACCATGTTTCTCCACTCAAATGATGTTCTTGTGCATCAGACATCAAAAAGGAAGAGGGTGATTGCCGAACCTGAAGGAGCACCAGCAAAGTCCTTGAAAAACGTGGTGGTGCCGAAGAAATCAGACAACACCCCACTTATATTGGCTGTACAACTAGTGACACAAAACGTAGGACCGACTCCAGCAGACTGCACCCATACTTCACTGGCCACACCACTAGCCGCACCACACAGGACCTGCACTCCAGCAAAAGGTATACCGATTTCAGTTGCCATAGCACCAGTCGTACCACAGAAAAATCCCACTCCAACAAAAAGTACATTAAGTCCACCAGCCGAAGACCTATCCCAACTGCAGAGACGGCCAATTCCTGCAGATTAGAACCTCATTCCAGTTATTCCCAGTTTAAAAGACAATGCTTTCAATGTTGTTAGGGACTACATGCATATATTCCCATCGTGGGAAGATTATAGTGAAGACAAACACCATTTTCACATCTTCCTATCCAACTTACGTGTAAGTGCTATTATTCATGGTTATCATTTTCCTGCTTTTCTCTTGATCGAACACATCAATGATTTACATTACATTGTTGTAAATAGGCGAGGTCAATCTGGATAGTCATGACGAGCAAAGCTTGCTTGTGCTTTTCAAGGAAGCATTGCAGCGATGTCGGTGTTACCTGAGGAAATCACACTTTGATGGCAAGTCTATAAACGAATTTCCGGTGAAGTCTCCTGTGCTAAATTTAGAAGACATTGAATGGAAAAACCTTGTTATGCACTGGTCTCATTCCTAGGATGAGGTACTGTCTATGAAATCACAAGACAATTTGAACTTCTACTTTTCCGCATGTGCCTTACGGATCTTTTTTGCAGGAAACCTGCTCGAAGAAGAATTCCGGTTTGAAAAGAACGACAGGATATCACAAATATGCTGCCCGCTGCTTTCCTCTTGTTAGTACCTTTTGTCCTGTATCACTGTACATGCATACATACCTGGTTCATTATGTGACAGCAGTATGCATGATAGCTTGCTTATCAATTGTTGGCTCCAAATTATCTGATCTGTATGAATGGTTACATTAGTGTAGAATATATCCAATGCCAATGAATTTTTTAGCTCTGCATTGTTCTTGTAAGTACATGCGTCCTTTATCGATGTACTTATATTGACAGTAGTTGTTCATGTACCATCACTCGCAACTTATTTTCCTTTGCCCTCCATTTTCTACACATCGGATCTATATTTACTCTTACCATAAGGTTGGATAACACCGATGGTCTTGAAGAAGTTTAGCTGTGCATTGCTCTTGGCTGTACCTTTTGCACATGTCGATGTACTTATATTTATAGCTACTTGGTTATGTAGCATCACTCTTCATCTTATCTTATGTATTCTCCATTTTTTTCTTATATTATCACATCTATATTTACTCTTAACAAAATGTAGAATAAAGGCAATGCTTATGAAGAAGATTCTGTGGTAAACTTCTTGAATGCCCCCCCCCTTCAACATGGACAAGGGCTTTATAGAGCCTGTCTTCACCAATAATGTAAGTTTGTCCTTCTCAAGTCTTCAAACTTTGTTGTGTATATTTGGTTAGGCATGATCGCAATAAATTGTTTATTTTTGTGTTTACATCAAATTGCATGTTTAAATTTTATTATGTAGTTCATAAAGAAAATTTTGTCCTTCTCAATTTAAGTTTTCAGTTGTACAACCAAGTTCCTTCTCCATACCATGTAAATTGAGCTATACAGAGCAAGTGATCTTCTTTTGCACTGCATGTATGCTTCTGTTCTTGATCCGTAATCCAGTGGTGTGGTGAACCTACCCACTACAGCACAATGTCATATACTGCAATGTCTTAACTATGAACAATGTCATATCATTCTACTATTATTTAAACCATATCTTTATTTGCCAATCTGAAATGGGATAAATTGACAACACACTAACAATTGATACTTATGAGTTCTTGATCTGTAATCCAGTGGTGTCGTGAAGCTTCCAACTCCTTCACAATGTCATTTCCTGCCATGTCTTGACCTGAACAATATCATATTGTGTTAATGCAATTTTAAACGGTGTCACTTTATTCGTTAGTAAGAAATGTGATGAATTGTCAGCACTGTACTTTTATGCGCAAAACATGTCATCAGTCTGCTCGTTTATCTTTCAGAGTGAGGAGGATATCAGTGTTAAACAAGCGCAGTCTCATCAGGTTGCTCAGCTGCTTGCGTGGCAGCTCCCCAGCAGGGTTAACCTTTCTTGAACTCTATTGAAGTGCTGTCGGTTTTGTATATTATTTTGTCGGCGTGTTTATCTACACTGGTCGCGATCTTTGATGCCCAGTGTATGTAATCTGCTGTCTGCTTGTGCTTTATTATCATAGTGGCGAACTTTGATGCCCAGTGGATGTACTATGTCGTAATTTCTTTATTGTATAGTCTAGTTTTTTTCTTATTCACGATGTTGCAGTTATTTTACTGTATATATATATATCCTGTCTTCGCAGTAAACTGGCCAGACCGTAAAATTACAGTACTTAATCGGGCCGTCATGCAATCATGATGTATGATCCGC
The DNA here is from genome assembly GCA_021605145.1 of Aegilops bicornis. NCBI lineage: Eukaryota > Viridiplantae > Streptophyta > Magnoliopsida > Poales > Poaceae > Aegilops > Aegilops bicornis. The sequence continues at coordinate 587,985,008 of CM038672.1, read as the reverse complement.
ATCATGGGCCCCGTCATCTTGGTCCGTTAAAAGGCCTAAATGTAAACTGGCCCACTAGTAGATTGGAGCCTTTAATAGGCCGAGTAAACCGCCGGCCCTCTTTTCACAAGAAAACTCAATCGGCTTTTAGGAGGCTGAGACGTAGGTTGGGCCTGAAACGGGCCGAACAGCTCACAGGACGACAACAGCCCGAAATGGACCCCAGCCCATGATTGTGCCAATCAAATCACGGGCTTTTAACAGTCCAAAATTGTCTCGGTCCTTGTTTGGCCCAATCAGATTATCGGCTGCGAGCAGGCCGGAAGCAAACCGGGCCGTAGTTAGGCCCAACTATATGACAGGCTTTTAACATGCCAAAATTAATATAGGGCAGAAATGTTAAACGGGCCCTTAATAGACCGAAACTAATATCAGGTCGAATTACTAAATGGGCCTTTAGCAAGTGGGCCCAAAAGCATAACATCCAGTTGACGGGCCGAACCTGATACGGGCCATAATTTAGCCCAAAGCCTCTTAAAGGGCCGGACCTGATCTGGGCCGTAATTTGGCCTAGAACGTGGTAGGCTTTTAACGGGTCGGATCTCATATGGGCCATTATTAGGCCCAGAACGTGGCAAGCCATTAATGGACCGGATCAAATATGGGCCGACATTTGGCCCAAAACAAGGCAGCCAGTTAATGGGCCGGCCTACTAGGGTCCTCAAAATCTTGTGGGCCTACAGCTGGGTCGGCCCATTAATGTCGGTGAAATCTCGTGGGCCTTTAGCTGGGCCGACCCATTATGGTCAAAAAAAATCTTGTGGGCCTTCACCTGGGCCGGCCCATTATGGCGCGCAAAAATCTTGTGGGCCTTTACCTGGGCCGGCCCATTATGGCCTACAAAATCTTGTGGGCCTTTAGCTTTTTTAGGGCTTTGTGGGCCTTTAGCTAGGCCAGCGCATTATGGTCCGCACAATCTCGTGGGCCTTTAGCTAGGCCGCCCATTATGGTTCACAAAATCTTGTGGGCCTTTAGTTGGGCCGGCCCATTTAAACGTTATGGGCCACTTTTGGGCCGGTCCACGTGTCAACATATCATAGGCGCATCTCCATTGGTCCGGGCTGACACCTGTGCCAACGCGGAGCTGACACGTGTTTCCTCCAGCCAATGATGATTTTACACGTTGAAAATCCCCATTGGTCTGGGCTGTTAACGGGTTATCGGATCCAAAACCGGACCCGATAGCTTAACGGTGTTCCGTTACGATGGATGCCTCATGTCGGTCACCCTTGACGAAAGCACTTCTGTGACGCGTGATTTATCGTCATGGAAGTGGACACTTCCGTGATGATAATTTTGGTAATGTCATGGAACACTTCTACGACAAAGACGGTATGACTATCTTGATTACGTCATAAAATGCGTCATGGATGTACATGCATGATGTAAACCGCGACGTCTTTGTGACAAACACGTATCATCACAAAAGTGTATTTTTTGTAGTGCTCTTTCCTGGCCATTCTTGGTCTGGGGGCTCGACATACTGGGCCCCTTTCCCCGTGCTGTCGGGGGCTTTGAGTACTTGTACATTGCAATCGACAAGTTCACAAAGTGGCCGGAGGTGGAGGCAGTGAGAAAGATGACAACGCAATCAGCCATCAAATTCTTCTGAGGGCTAGTCTGCTGTTTTGGTGTGCCCAACAGAGTCATCACCGACAACGGCACATAGTTCACGAGTCATGCCTTCATGCAGTACATCCAGGACCTCGGCAGCAAGGTCTGTTTTGCTTCTGTTGCACATCCATGGAGCAATGGCCAAGCTGAGAGGGCAAATGCTGAAGTGTTGCGAGGCCTCCGGACAAGACTTTTGTCAGGCTTACGCAGGTGCGGATGACGCTGGATTGATGAATTGCCGGCAGTTCTTTGGTCAATCAAAACAACACCAAATCGAGCCACCGACCAGACACCTTTCTCCCTCATTTACGGGGCAGAAGCAGTTCTCCCCACGGAACTCACATACGGGTCACCTCGAGTGCTCGCTTATGATGAGCTTGAGCAAGAGCAGTTGCGGCAAGATGATGCAACACTCCTTGAGAAAGATCATCTTCGGGTGGGTGTGCGAGCAGCACGCTACCAGCAAGCCTTGCGCCGCTACCATAGCCGCAAGGTTCATGCCCAAAGCATTGAGGAAGGCGACCTTGTTCTTCGGCACGATTAGTCGGCCAAGAATTCCAACAAGTTGTCGCCGAAGTGGGAAAACCCTTATCGGGTAATCTGAGTCACCGTGCCGGTGTAGTCCGCTGGAGATCGTAGATGGTATTCCAGTGAGAAACTCCTGGAACATCGAACATCTTCGCAAGTTTTACCCATAAGGCGCGGTTGCCGGGCACCCCGGCAAACCACATTTTGTAAAAGCCTTGGCGGCAAGGCATATAAGCCTTGGTACAAAGCCAGGCGCAGACCCTGAGCATAAATAAATGAAGCGCTCCCTAAGTTTTAGCATGCATGCTAGGTTGAGTCTCTCTCTCTGTGTTAAGGTTGATAGTGCTTGGCGGCGACTAACCCTTAGCATCGAGGTCAAGTATGCATCTCTCTGTTCCTTCTCGTCCTTTTTGGTTCGCAGGGTGCATCGACATTTCTGCTGAGCTACTTTGGAAGAAAGAGAACAGGCCAATGCCTTGACCCTGGCAAGCCAAGGTTGCCGGGGGCTACGATGTCAGATAAGCCTTTTTCCCCACTCTATCACTCCGTATGAAACTTAGACGTACAAGACTTCGCTCGCCTCTCATACCATCTTGCTCCCTCTGTCCCGTGTCCGAAAACTTACTTTGGGACGGAACTTGGTTGTAGTACGATGGGAAGGGGACGAACGAAGGGCCTAATCCTACTCGGCCCCTACCCCCGCCAAGGGCATGAGTGTAGCCGGGCTACAGAGCAGGAAGACGGCAAGACCTGTTGCCGGGGTACAGTGCTTATCTTAAGATAGCGAGGACTCATTCCTTGGTGTGGCACTTGCCCACGCGCAAACAGAACCCGACAAACACCCTTCTCTTCGTTAATACGTTGCTAAAAGGTACAATTTGTATGGAATGCATACATGAGCAAAGGGTTAACGAGATTTAAATATTACAAAGGCCCTTAGGCTTACAAGCTAAAAAAAATAAGATGCCCGTAATCCCTTTCTTGTCCCTCTCCTCAGGAAACAGAACAAGATGGTGGAGGGCAAAAGGAGTGCCTAGGCAAGGTACGAGCAGCAGAAGACTCCAAGAGAACATATCAGCGGCCTCCCAGAGGAGGGCTGGTGATGATGGTGCTGGGAGAAGAGCCGGAAGATGAGGCAGCGGGCCGGCAATACACAATGAAGGCGTCGGCGCCCACGTACTCCGAATTGACGGCCCGCCACCCGCCCTCTTCATCTTCCCTGTACCTCCAACGCGAGCCAAGGCAACGATCCTGAGAAGTTCAAGGAGCTGGCGATGCAGATGATGGTGTTGCGGGCGTCGCCCAGGGGCGGTGTGCCCGACGCCTAGTCGGACCCATCATCCCCCCACCCGCTACCCTCCTCATCGCTGTCGGTGTCCTCCTCGTCGCTCAAGCTTGAGGAAGAATCTTCATCGTTGGAGGAGCTCTCCGCGCAGCACTTTAGGCGAGTTCCAAAGTCTCCAAAGACCTTGACGGAGAGAAGGCCGTTCTCCATTAATTTGAAATAGAGAACGAGCCCCGCCGTCAGGCTGTGGATACGGGCGAAGGTCTTCCATTCGCAACGAAGATACATGACGTGAGGGGCGGGGAAATCGACGTCAACCCGCGTGCCGCCATTCCCACAGCCCCTCATATGCAACCTTAGGGTCTGTGGCGGGTCGAGCTCCATTCCCGAGCTAATGGAGTAGGGAGACGAAGATGACGGCGCGCTGGCCGATGTAGCCTGATGAAGAACTCACGGGGCTGGTCCCCGACATGGCCCTTGATACGTCTCCAATGTATCTATAATTTATGAAGCATTCATGCTATTTTATTATCTGTTTTGAATGGTTACGGGCTTTATTATACACTTTTATATTACTTTTAGGACTAACCTATTAACCGGAGGCCCACCCCATATTGCTATTTTATTGCCTATTTCAGTGTTTCGAAGAAAAGGAATATCAAATGGAGTCCAAACGGAATGAAACTTTCGGGAGCATGATTTTTGGAACGAACATGATCCGGGAGACTTGGAGTAGAAGCCAGGGAAGCTTCGAGGAGGCCAGGAGATAGGAGGGCGCGCCCACCCCCTGGGCACGCCCCCCTGTCTCGTGGGCCCCTCGAGCCTCCCCCGACCGACTTCTTTCGCCTATATATTCCCATATACCCCAAAACCATTGAATACGAAGATAGCTCGGGAGTTCCGCCGCCGCAAGCCTCTGTAGCCACCAAAAACCTCTTGGGAGCCCGTTCCGGGACCCTGACGGAGGGGGGATCCCTCACCGGTGGCCATCTTCATCATCCCAGCGCTCTCCATGACGAGGAGGGAGTAGTTAGCCCTCGTGGCTGAGGGTATGTACCAGTAGCTATGTGTTTGATCTCTCTCTCTTGTGTTCTCTCTATGGCACGATCTTGATGTATCGCGAGCTTTGCTATTATAGTTGGATCTTATGATGTTTCTCCCCCTCTACTCTCTTGTGATGAGTTGAGTTTTCATCTTGAAGTTATCTTATCGGATTGAGTCTTTAAGGATTTGAGAACACTTGATGTATGTCTTGCAGTGCTTATCTGTGGTGACAATGGGATACCACGTGATCCACTTGATGTATGTTTTGGTGATCCACTTGCGGGTTCCGCCCATGAACCTATGCATAGGGGTTGGCACACGTTTTCGTCTTGACTCTCTGGTAGAAACTTTGGGGCACTCTTTGAAGTACTTTGTGTTGGTTGAATAGATGAATCAGAGATTGTGTGATGCATATCGTATAATCATGCCCACGGATACTTGAGGTGACAATGGAGTATCTACGTGACATTAGGGTTTTGGTTGATTTGTGTCTTAAGGTGTTATTCTAGTACGAACTCTTGAATAGATTGATCCGAAAGAATAACTTTGAGGTGGTTTCATATGTCGCTGTTCTGGGAACGGGATCCCCAAACTTGCCTGCCTGCGGCATGCAGCGTGGCTCGAGTGGTGGCCCAGTACGGCCCATCTTCATCAATGCAAGGCTCAAGACCCTCGCGAGAGGCCAAGCCTCGCGGGGCAGATGACACAGGACTTCCTTAGGAGCGGCCTTGCCAGGCAGGCTCGCGGGGAGGTGCAGAGATCAAGGCAAGGGTACCTCGCAAGGTGCTCGTGACGCAAGCCGTGACGATCGAGACCAGGCGGGCGCCAGGTGGGCGCCAGCCCGCGCAGCATCCTTGTTTCCTCTTTGGTGTAAATGGGGCAAGCGAAGGCGTGGAGTACCGAGTTATCAGGCAAAGGTTGCCATTCCAGTGCAACGAGACCAAGACCAGAAGAGCGGCAGGACGGAGGTCACCGTGGAGCCCAAGACGGCGTCATCCCCAGTACCTTTGGCAGCCGAAGACCAACTTTAGTCAGGATAACTTGTACTAGATGTTCCCCTTAAAATGGCCGTTGTTGGCGCCCTTCCTGCTCAATATTTGGGAAGAGGGCCAGGGCCTCTATAAATAGGACTAGCCACCACAGAAGGGGGCATCTCATCGAGTCCTCGTCAGATCCATAGGCGATTGGGCTCATCCAAGTAGTTCATCGCACCAGCTCAATAACACCTATCGTGAGGCTGTTCATCCGTGTACTGTTCATCATCAGCCCCTAAGGCAATCCACCACACCACACACTGGAGTAGGGTATTACACCATAACGGTGGCCCGAACCAGTATAAATCTTGTGTCCCTCGTGTTGTTCATCATTTTAGCTTAGATTCTCGCGGGGCGGTCGGACGTGGATTGGTAGGGGGAAGATCTTCGTACGCACCCTAGAGGTTGAACCTTAAGGGTCTGCCGGAACCCAACATCCGACATTTGGTGCGCCAGGTAGGGGTGCGCGGAATCTTTCTTCCGATGTTCCGTGTTCGGATACCCGTCGTGTCCATGGCTGACGCTCGCCGGGCTCGTGCCGAGCGTCGGGCTGCTCTCGCCACCCGCGTCGCTCAGACGGCTCCTGTCGGCGGGTGTCCCCGTCGTTCCCCGGTGCCTGCCGCCAACACCGCCATCGGCCCGGCGGGGAACGAGCAGCAGGCCTCGTTGTTGCATCCTTCGATGCGGCGGGAAGGCCGCACTGCCACCCGTCCACACCGACCGCCGTTCGCCGCCCCACGCCTGTCAGCGCCACCACAGAAAGACGCTGGGCTGCTCTCGGCGCGTGAGCTCCTGCACTACCGTCCTGGCTGACGACCTCACGAGGGAGTGGCTCGCCAGATCACCGAAGCTGCTGGGCCGCAGAGGGGCTCCTCAAGGCTGCCCCTCTCGCTGCCTCACCCTCCGTCCTGCGCGGGTGGTGCAGCCCAGGAGGTGCCTCCGCCACCTCCTCCCCAAGAAGGCACTCTGGCTCCAAGGCGCGCGGCCCCAGGACGAGATCCACCGCGTCCGGTGTCCGCACGACAAGAAAGGAGCTGCCAAGAAATCCCTCGTCCCCAAGAAGGTGCTCGCGTGCTCCTCGCCCCGGTGCGCCATGACCGCATCCCTGCACTAGCACGTCAAGACCCCGCTCTGCTCCAGGCAGCGGCGCGCAGGAATCCCCAGGAGCATGCCCCGCATCAGCAGAGAGCTCCGGTGGCTACCGCAGGCTGTCGCGCCTTCACCACCGAGCTACGCAGCGTCGCCTGGCCTGGCAAGTTCAAACCTAACCTGCCCCTTCGCTACGACGCCACTGCTGACCTTGCGGAGTTCCTATAGCTCTACGAGCTGGGCATCGAAGCCGCCAACGGGGACGAAAAGGTCATGACGAACTAGTTTCCCATGGCACTCAAGGACGGTGCCCGCACCTGGCTGCTGAACCTGCCCCCTAGCAAGATCTCCTCCTGGGACGAGATGCGCACTCGCTTCATCGCCAACTTCCAGGGCACTCGCGACCGTCCGCCCGCCATGGGTGACCTGCGCCACATCAAGCAGCAACCCGGAGAGACCTATCAGAAGTACATCCATCACTTCAACAGCGCTCGCCTCAAGATTCCCAAGGTGACCGAGGAGGCCATCATCTCAGCGTTCTCTGATGGCGTCCGCGACGTCAAGATGAAGGAGGAGCTGGCAATCCACGAAGATCTGTGTATGTCCATGGAGTTGTTCAACCTAGCGACCAAGTGCGCAAGGGCTAAGGAGGGGCGCCTTTCCCTTCTCGAGCTCTCAGCTGCAGATCCAGAAGAGAAGAAAGCCAAGGCCAAGGATGTGAAGAACAAGGGAGCAGTTGTGCTCGCAGCAGAGCCGGACATGAAGCGCGGCAGGGATCAGCTGGAGTCGTCCAAGGGCAGCCGGTACTGCGTGTACCACGATCTCCATACCCACAACACCAATGAATGCCAAGAGCTCAGGGCCGTGCGAGAAGGCCGCGTCGGTCAACGTCCCGAGCGCAAGATCTAGGCTACGGCCGAGGCGGAGCAAGAGGTGGAGGACAACGGGACGACCGTGGCCCTTTCCAAGGGTGGCGTGACCGCTGGCAGGACCAGCCTCGCGAGGGGGCTTGGAGGGATTAACCTCGTGAGGATCGCCCGCAAGGCAACGCATGACTTCCTCCTCTGCCACCACCACCAAGAAGGAATGACGATCATCATCAGGACGACGGGGCTGGGGGCTTCCAGGATCCGCGTGCAATTGCTTGCATCTTGGGCAGTGCCCAGGCCTCAGCCTCTCAGCGCATCTTCAACCAGTTTTCTCGCGAGGTGAATGCAGTCCTCCCCAAGCTTCAGGCCACGCGCCCTCTCAGGTGGTCTGCATGCGCCATCACGTTCAGCTCAGCGGATCAGCTCAAGTGCGCGGCAACAGCCGGTGTCCTCCCGATGCTCTGTTCCCCATTCATCAGCAATGTGCAAGTTACCAGGACCCTCATCGACGGTGAGGCAGGGCTCAACGTCCTGTCCGTCGAGACATTCAACAACCTCCAAGTGCCATATGATCAGCTTCAACCAACCAAGCCTTTCTCAGAGGTCACCGATGGTTCCACTGTCCCGATAGGGCAGGTCCGCCTCCCTATCACCTTCGGGCAGCGCAAGAACTACCATACCGAGCTCATTGACTTCAACGTCGCCCACATTCGCCTGCCATACAATGCCATCCTCGGTTATCCCGCCCTGGCCAAGTTTATGGCAGTGACTCACCATGGCTACAACGTCCTCAAGATGCCAGGAAGTGGCGGAGTTATCACGGTCCCCTGTGAAGAGAAGGATGCAATGTGCTCTCTCGAGCGCGCCTTCCAAGCCGCGTCAATTGAGGACCCAGACAGCAAGAGTAGAAACCTTCCTCAAGTAGCTCCCAAGAAGAAGAAGACATCACCTGACTCAAGGCCTCAGGAGGCAGGTATCCCCGGAGGCGCCACATCGGGATCTACGCCCGTCCAAGGGGCGCCACCCTCTGTTGCATAGGGAGGCGCGCCTGGCGCCCTCCTCAGGCAAGGCTTGGGGGCTCTCTCCTGGGGAGCCACTGACTTTGCCAAGATCACGAGGGAGGCGCTCGGGCACCACTTGGAGGCGTGCTTCGTGGCACGTTTCCCTCAGGAAGGCATAAGGAAAGGAGGGCCCAACCCTCAGGAGTTCATCACCAAGGTTGCTCAGGAGCTGCAGGAATCGAGAGTCATGCAAGGCAACCACCGCCTGCCCAGCGTAGCTCCCCATCCAGGCGAGGATGGCAGGCTGTGCGTCTGCATTGATAACCCAGGGCTCAATCGAGTTGTGTCTCAGGAGTGCTTCTGGCCTTCACGCATGGGGCGTCGCGAGGGTCCACCACACAGCTACATTCACATGCACTTCGGCCTGCCGAACACAGCTGCTACCCACCAGCGCCTGATGAGAAGCATTCTGGAAGCTCAGGTGGCCAAGCACCGCACACTCCTGGAGGAAATAGGGGTGGACCTCGCCGAGCCGCCCGGACCTCTAGAGCCTCCCGAGGCTCGTACCCCCGAGGGCTCGTGAGGATTGGCTTCTTCACCACGCACCGTCAGCTACTCCGACACTCGCTCTGCAATGGTATCAGGTGACTTCTCTCAAGTTTCGTTTTAGCTGGAAGGGCCCTCAGGGCTGCATCATTCCCAGGTCGCGTGGGTCTGTCCCCGTGGCATGTATCTGTTTTGCTTATGTCTTCAGCTTACCTTGTTGGGGGCGCCCCTCAGGCTGCATCATCCCCAAGCCGCTTGGGCCTGACCCGGTGGCGTGTGCCTTTCTCCGCATCTATCTAAGTTGATTTTCATATTCATGCTTAACCTGCTTGAGATAATCGCCTTCTCGATTGAAACCTACCTTTGGAGCCGCTCGCTCTGGCACGACGCTTGCGCACGGTTCCGTCCTTGCAACGTCGACAAATCTGAGTGGTCGAGCTCTGGCCGCGGCAGCCCCGCATAGCGCTACCTCACCAGGCCCTCAGTGCCTCAATCACTCCCTCGGAGTAACCAACGGCTAGCTGGCAACCGTAATGGCAGTCCTTGTTTTTCCTCGTGTTGGTGTACAGGATCCTCCTAAGGAATAGCGTGGGGGGCGTCGTGAGCTCTCTCTCTCTCGCGCGTGTGCAATCCGCTCACGCGTTAAAAGGGGGGCTCCTGAGCATCGCGACTCAGGGGCTCTTACTAGCTCTCCAGCCCTCACCCCCTGGCCTTGACCCACGACATCGTGAACTGTCATACCAACGGCGGCTGAGCTCGCTCGAGGGCCGTGACCTGAGGACGTAGAGCATGAAGGAAAGTGCAGGGAAGAGGTGAGAAGCTCACGAGGACCCAACCCATCAACACCCTAGCTGCCGGCGCGCAGGCCTGGCACCTCGCCGAAGGACTACTCCAAGCTCATGAGATAAGTCATGCCCTGGAAAAGCTAAATCAACGCGACGCTAAACCCTCTCCTAGTGCGGCTCTGTCGCGGCGATGTTGCCTTCCTTTCTTGCCCAGCAGAGGCTGCTCGAGCGCTAAAGGGGACCTCCCGAGCATCGCGCCTCGAGGGCTCTTACTGGACCTTGGGCCGCTCACCTCCTGGCCTTGACCACGGCATCGCGACCTGGCATACCAGCGACGGCTGAAGCCTACCTGGGGACCGGGACCTGTCAGCGTAGAGCACCAAGCCTTCGTGAGGACAGAAAGAGGGAGCCGAGCCGAGACAGGACAAGCATCTCGCATCGTTCCATAACAAACATAATATTCACAAAAGACATGCCAGGCGCTTACATACCCCCGCGGGGTGTTTCTTCGATTCCTCGCAGGGAACAAAAGGTGCCAATCCTAAGGATAGCTAACTACGCGCGCCTCCATAGGAGACGCCATCATCAACAATGGGCCGCCCAGCACTGGCGCCAACCCCATCCAGATCAGCGGCATCGGCGGCCAGATGCAGCTGCCCTGCTCCGAGCGCGACGCGAGCTTGGGGGCTGGTAGCTGTCGTCGCTCGTCTCCGGAGTCACGAGAAGCTCGGGGGAGTCGCTGGATTCTCCGGCTCCTCCGCTGCTACCGGAGGAGTTGCTGAGGAAGCGGCTGGCAGGCTTGGTCCTTGCCACTTCAATGCCCCGGCCGCCTTCGTTGGGACATCAATCTAGTCGGCGTCCTTCCGTATCGAAGACCTTGAAGAACATCAAGGAGGTGCCATCATATTCAAGATGAATTACGAGGGCACCCCCTGTCAGGCAGACCTGGGCGATCTCGCCCCAGCCCCGGGTCATGTAGACCTTGCCCGGAGCGACGACCGCGACCCCCGCTCCGATCACGAGGGTGCTGCAGTCAGCATGCTGCAGCCAGAGCTCCAGAGGCCCCCTCGGCGGCATCTCGAAGACGAAGGAGGGAGGAAGGCGAATCCAAGAGCGTGGAGGCATAGTGGCGTGAAGCACAAGCTCGCGAGAAGAGCCCTCGGCATGGACCCCGGGGGCGATGACGCACACCGCCGTGACTCGACGGCGTCGCCGGCGGCGCCAGCAGTGCCGCTCGGCGTCTTCTTCTCCAGGGACATCGGCCCGGGCGTACAAGGGCAGCGGAAACCCAGGCGGCGACCGTTCGTACCAGGGCCTCTACGTCTCCGTCCACTTCTTTGGCGGAAGCGGGTTGGGACCCTCTCGGGGGGCCTTACCCTTCTCTTCCGCTGAAAACCGGCGGATTGGCGCCATTGGCGTGAAGTGAAGCAAGGGCGAGGAAGAAAGAGAGAAGCAGGAAGAGATGGACTGCGGGGGCTCTTGCCCGTCCGTACTTATAGTCCGGAGGAGGCCAACCGTCGGCCTCCACGATCACAGGTAATCATGACTCATTTCTGCTTGCAGGGACTTGTCAAGTCGAGCAGTTGCCGAGGCAGCATGGGGAAGCGGAGGCGCCGACGTCCAACAACCGCCACGCAGCGCCCAAGGCCGCAGGCTGATGGGGCCCGCAGGCGCACTTCACCCTTCGCTTCTCTTCTAAGCCAAGTCCGAGCGCGCCTTGGGCCCGGGGGCTACTGTCGACGTTCTGGGAACGGGGGTCCCCAGACTTGCCTGCCCGCGGCCTGCGGCGTGGCTCGAGTGGTGGCCCGGTAAGGCCCATCTTCATCAACGCAAGGCTCAAGACCCTCGCGAGGGGCCAAGCCTTGCGGGGCGGACGACACAGGACTTCCTCAGGAGCGGCCTCGCCAGGCAGGCTCGCGAGGAGGCAGAGAGATCAAGGCAAGGGTACCTCGCGAGGTGCTCGTGACGCAAGCCGTGACGATTGAGACCAGGTGGGCGCCGGCCCATGCAGCGTCCTTGTTTCCTCTTTGGTGCAAAGGGGGCAAGCGCAGGCGTGGAGTACTGAGGCATCAGGCAAAGGTTGCCATTCCGATGCAACGAGACCAAGACCAGCAGAGCGGCAGGACGGAGGTCACCGTGGAGCCCAAGACGGCGTCATTCCCAGTACCTTTGGCAGCAGAAGACCAACTTTAGTCAGGATAACTTGTACTAGATGTTCCCCTTAAAAATGGCCGTTTTTGGCTCCCTTGCCGCTCAATATTTGGGAAGAGGGCCAGGGTCTCTATAAATAGGGCTAGCCACTAATACGTCTCCGTCGTATCTATAATTTTTGATTGTTCCATGCCAATATTCTTCAACTTTTATATACTTTTGGCAACTTTTAATATTATTTTGGGACTAACATATTGATCTAGTGCCCAGTGCCAGTTCCTGTCTGTTGCATATTTTTTGTTTCACAAAAACCCAATATCAAACAGAGTCCAAATGAGATTAAAACGGACGGAGATTTTTTTTGGAATATTTATGATTTTTGGGAAGTAAAATCAACATGAAATGGTGTCCGTGGTGGCCACGAGACAGGGGGCGCGCCCTCCCCCCTGGGCGCGGCCTGGGCTCTAGTGGGCCACCCGTAAGGCGGTTGACGCTCTTCTTTTGGCGCAAGAAAGATAATTTTATGAGAATGATCTGGGAGAAAATTCACCCCAATCGGAGTTACGGATCTTCGGATATTTAAGAAAAGGTGAAGCGGTAGAATCTGAGAACGCAGAAACAGAGAGATAGATCCAATCTCGGAGGGGCTCTCGCCCCTCCCACGCCATGGGAGCCAAGGACCAGAGTGGAAACCCTTCTCCCATCTAGGGAGGAGGTCAAGGAAGAAGAAGAAGAGGGGGGCCCCTCTCCCCCTTGCTTCCGGAGGCGCCGAGCTGCCGGAGGCCATCATCATCACCGCGATCTTCACCAACAACTTCACCGCCTTCATCACCAACTCTTCCTCCCTCTATGCAGCGGTGTAACCTCTCTCTTACCCGTTGTAATCTCTACTTAAACATGGTGCTCAACGCTATATTTTATTTCCCAATGATGTATGGCTATCTTATGATGTTTGAGTAGATCCGTTTTGTCCTATTGGTTAATTGATGATCGTGATTGGTTTGAGTTGCATGTTTTATTATTGGTGTTGTCCTATGGTGCTCTCCGTGTCGCGCAAGCGTGAGGGATTCCCGCTGTAGGGTTTGCAATATGTTTATGATTTGCTTATGGTGGGTGGCGTGAGTGACAGAAGCACAGACCCGAGTAAGTAGGTTGTTTGCGTATGGGATAAAAGGGGACTTGATACTTTAATGCTATGGTTGGGTTTTACCTTAATGAATCTTTAGTAGTTGCGACGCTTGCTAGAGTTCCAATCATAAGTGCATATGATCAAAGTAGAGAAAGTATGTTAGCTTATGCCTCTCCCTCAAATGAAATTGCAATAGTGATTACCGGTCTAGTTATCAATTGCCTTGGACAGATAACTTTATCGTAACAAAAAGCTCTCTACTAATACTTACTTTATTGCCTCTTTATCTTAACAGCCCCTAGTTTATATTTACATGTTCTTTATTATCTTGCAAACCTTTCGAACAACACCTACAAAGTACTTCTACTTTCATACTTGTTCTAGGTAAAGCGAACGTCAAGCGTGCGTAGAGTCGTACCAGTGGCCGATAGGACTTGAGAGAGTATTTGTTCTACCTTTAGCTCCTCGTTGGATTCGACACTCTTACTTATCGAAAGAGGCTACAACTATCCCGTATACATGCGGGTCATCAAGACCTTTTTCTGGCGCCGTTGCCGGTGAGTCATAGCGTGGTGAGAATATTCTCGTGTGTGCTTGTTTGCTTTATCACTAATTAATTTTATTTGTTGTCCTTAGTTGTTCTCTATCTTTAGTTATGGATATGGAACACAAAAAACCAAAAAAATTAGATGTACTTGCTACTCATGTAGATGGGGTAACTCCTAAAACCCTCGATTCTCATTATGTGAAAGATATTAAGTACTAATATGATAATCCTGAGAAAACCCCATTCAACTTTATAATAGGAGACATGTTGGATCAACGTGAATACTTTAGGGATTATCGCTCGACACAAAAAGGGAAACTATTATGGGATCAATTTATTATTTTGCGTTGGTATGCTCGTCAACTATGTGTGATGCATGATTATACTTGTTGCTTTAGGGTGAAGGACCCACACCTTCCCTTTTCATGCAAATTCAATGATAATGAAACCCTGGCTTCTTATGCTAATGGTAGATATGATTACTATGAGGTGGAACAAATAGAACAATTTGTTGCTTTCGTGGGTGCTTATGAGATTGAATCTATGTTTAAAGCGTTTGATGATTTTGATGATGCAGTTTCTAGGCCTGAAAATCTTGCTATACTTAGATATTGCTATGAAAATTATGAATACAATTACTATATTAATGCTTTTATGAAGGAAGTCTCCACTGTCCAAGAAGAGACTAATATTTTGCAGGAAGCTATGGAAGAAGAAATTGACGAAACTGTGAGCTCATTGGTTGGAAAAGATGATGAGGAGAGCGAAGAACAAAAGGAGGAAGAGCGGATTAGCTACCCGTGCCCACCTTCTAATGAGAGTAATTCTTCAACTCATACATTGTTTAATTCCCCTTCGTGCTTACCGAAGGATGATTGCTATGATGATTGTTATGATCCCGTTGATTCTCTCGAAATATCCCTTTTTGATGATGCTTGCTATGCTTGTGGCCAAGATGCCAATATGAATTATGCTTATGGAGATGAACTTGCTATAGTTCCTTATGTTAAACATGAAATTGTTGCTATTGCACCCACGCATGATAGTCCTATTATCTTTTTGAATTCTCCCTACCAAACTATATCGGAGAAGTTTGTGCTTATTAAGGATTACATTGATGGGTTGCCTTCTACCATTGCACATGATGATTTTGATAGATATAATATGCATGTGCTTGCTGCTCCTACTTGCAATTATTATGAGAGAGGAACTATGTCTCCACCTCTCTATGTTTCCAATATGATAAAATTGCAAGAAATTATTTACACTATGCATTGGCCTTTACTTGGTGTGCATGAATTGTTCTTTTATGGCATGCCGATGAATAGGAAGAGAGTTAGACTTCGTTGTTGCATGATATACGTTACTTTGTGCTCACTACTAAATTACAAATCATTGTTAATTAAAATTGGCTTTGATATACCTTGGGATCCGGGTGGATCCATTACTTGAGCACTACATGCCTAGCTTAATGGCTTTAAAGAAAGCGCTGCCAGGGAGACAACCCGGAAGTTTTAGAGAGTCATTTATTTCTGTTGAGTGCTTTCTTATAGTTTAAAAACAAACAAAATAAAGAGGGGAACTCCAAAACTTTTCAAAAAGGAAAGTGAAAGTGAGAGAGACAAGCACTGTTGAAGTGGGAGCTAGCCTTGAACTTTGTTCATGCTCACAGAAACTTTGTGAATCTTGATTACAGAAACTTTTCAACAAAAATAATTATCCCCTTGTATAATTCCATTGTATTATAAAAATAATGTGCTAAGGTTTTCCTTTAGGATGTTTACAATGCTTGTTGGTTTGTACGATGCAGGACAGAAACTTTGGCTGTGGTGCGCGATTTTAAATTTTTAACTGGGACGTCAATTGGTTCTGATTCCATTTGCACTGTCTTTCTATGCAAATTTTATATTTTTCCTAATTTTTGTAGAATTTGTGGGGTACCAGAAGTATGGTGGATGTTCAGATTGCTACAGACTGTTCTGTTTTTGACAGATTCTGTTTTTGATGCATAGTTTGCTTGTTTTGATGAAACTATCAATTTATAATAGTGGATTAAGCCATGGAAAAGTTATATTACAGTAGACACAATGCAAAAACAAAATATGAATTGGTCTGCAATAGTACTTAGAGTGGTGATTTGCTTTATTATACTAACGGATCTTACCGAGTTTTCTGTTGAAGTTTTGCGTGGATGTATTATGTGCAAGTCATTGAGCGTCTTTTGCATTTAGTTTTTTTTATTTTATGCACCATGCTGGTATGAGATAGTGCTTGGTTGATTTATAGAATTATCATTTCACTTCACTTAAATCTTTTGAGTGTGGGTTTATAGAATGCTTCATGTGCTTCACTTATATCATTTGAAGTTTGGATTGCCTGTTTCTCTTCACATAGAAAACCGCCATTTGTAGAATGCTCTTTTGCTTCACTTATAATTGTTAGAGCGTGGGAATATCTTTTGTAGAAAGAATTAAACTCTCTTGCTTCACTTATATCTATTTAGAGAGATGACAGGAACTGGTCATTCACATGGTTAGTCATAAAATCCTACATAAACTTGTGGATCACTGAATATGATATGTTTGATTCCTCGCAATAGTTTTGTGATATAAAGATGGTGATATCAGAGTTATGCTAGTGGATGACTGTGGATTAGTAAAAACACTTGTGTTGAGGTTTGTGATTCCCGTAGCATGCACGTATGGTGAACCGCTTTGTGATGAAGTTGGAGCACAATTTTATTTATTGATGGTCTTCCTTATGAGTGGCGGTCGGGGACGAGCGATGGTCTTTTCCTACCAATCTATCCCCCTAGGAGCATGCGCGTAGTACTTTGTTTTCAATGGCTTGTAGATTTTTTCAATAAGTATATGAGTTCTTTATGACTAATATTGAGTCCATGGATTATACACACTCTCACCCTTCCATCATTACTAGCCTCTTCGTTACCGTGCATTGCCCTTTCTCACCTCGAGAGTTGGTGCAAACTTCGTCGGTGCATCCAAACCCCGTGATATGATACGCTCTGTCACACATAAGCCTCCTTATATCTTCCTCAAAACAACCACCATACCTACCTATCATGGCATTTCCATAGCCATTCCAAGATATATTGCCATGCAACTTCCATCATCATCATATACATGACTTGAGCATTCATTGTCATATTTCTTTGCATGATCGTAAGATAGCTAGCATGATGTTTTCATGGCTTGTCCGTTTTTGATGTCATTGCTACGCTATATCATTGCACATCCCGGTAAACCGCTGGAAGCATTCATATAGAGTCATATCTTTGTTATAGATATTGAGTTGTAAGTAAATAAAAGTGTGATGATCATCATTATTAGAGCATTGCCCCAGTGAGGAAAGGATGATGGAGACTATGATTCCCCCACTAGTCGGGATGAGACTCCGGACTTTATGAAAAATAAAAGAGGCCAAAGAAGCCCAGATGAAAAAAGGAGGCCAAAGAAGCCCACCAAAAGAAAAAAAAAGAAAAAAAGAGAAAATAAAAAAATGAGAGAAAAAGAGAGAAGGGGCAATGCTACTATCCTTTTACCACACTTGTGCTTCAGAGTAGCACCATGTTTTTCATAGAGAGAGTCTCCTATGCTTTCACTTTCATATACTAGTGGGAATTTTCATTATAAAACTTGGCTTGTATATTCCGATGATGGGCTTCCTCAAATGCCCGAGGTCCTCATGAGCAAGCAAGTTGGATGCACACCCACTTAGTTTCAGTTTGAGCTTTCATACACTTATAGCTCTAGTGCATCCGTTGCATGGCAATCCCTACTCACTCACATTGATATCTATTGATGGGCATCTCCATAGCCCGTTGATACGCCTAGTTGATGTGAGACTTTCTCCCTTTTTGTCTTCTCCACATAACCTCCACCATCATATTCTATTCCACCTATAGTGCTATGTCCATGGCTCACGCTCATGTATTGCGTGAAAGTTGAAAAAGTTTGAGATTATTGAAGTATGAAACAATTGCTTGGCTTGTCACCGGGGTTGTGCATGATTAAATACTTTGTGTGATGAAGATAGAGCAACAACCAGACTATATGATTTTGTAGGGATAACTTTCCTTGGCCATGTTGTTTTGAAAAGACATGATTGCTTTATTGGTACGCTCGAAGTATTATTGTTTTTATGTCAAATGATAGACTATTGCTTTGAATCACTCGTGTCTTAATATTCATGCCATGATTAGACATATGATCAAGGTTATGCTAGGTAGCATTCCACATCAAAAATTATCTTTTTTATCATTTACCTACTCGAGGACGAGCAGGAATTAAGCTTGGGGATGCTGATACGTCTCTGTCATATCTATAATTTTTGATTGTTCCATGCCAATATTCTTCAACTTTTATATACTTTTGGCAAGTTTTTATATTATTTTTGGGACTAAGATATTGATCCAGTGCCCAGTGCCAGTTCCTGTCTGTTGCATATCTTTTGCTTCGCAGAAACCCAATATCAATCGGAGTCCAAACGGGATAAAAACGGACGGAGATTTTTTTGGAATATTTATGATTTTTGGGAAGTAAAATCAACATGAAACGGTGTCCGGGGTGGCCACGAGACAGGGGGCGCGCCCTCCCCCCTAGGCGCGGCCTAGGCTCTCGTGGGCCACCCGTAAGGCGGTTGATGCTCTTATTTTGGCGCATGAAAGATAATTTTATGAGCAAGATCTGGGCGAAAGATTCACCCCAATCGGAGTTATGGATCTCCAGATATTTAAGAAACGGTGAAGGTGTAGAATCTGATAACGCAGAAACAGAGAGATAGATCCAATCTTGGAGGGGCTCTCGCCCCTCCCACGCCATGGGAGCCAAGGACTAGAGGGGAAACCCTTCTCCCATCTAGGGAGGAGGTCAAGGAAGAAGAAGAAGAAGGGGGGCCCTCTACCCCTTGCTTCCGGTGGCGCGGGAGTGCTGCCGGGGGTCATCATCATCACCGCGATCTTCACCAACAACTTCACCGCCTTCATCACCAACTCTTCCTCCCTCTATGCAGCGGTGTAACCTCTCTCTCACCCGCTGTAATCTCTACTTAAACATGGTGCTCAACGCTATATATTATTTCCCAATGATGTATGGCTATCTTATGATGTTTGAGTAGATCCGTTTTGTCCTATGGGTTAATTGATGATCGTGATTGGTTTGAGTTGCATGTTTTATTATTGGTGTTGTCCTATGGTGCTCTCCGTGTCGCGCAAGCATGAGGGATTCCCGCTGTAGGGTTTGCAATATGTTTATGATTTGCTTATGGTGGGTGGCATGAGTGAACAGAAGCACAGACCCGATTAAGTAGGTTGTTTGCGTATGTGATAAAAGGGGACTTGATACTTTAATGCTATGGTTGGGTTTTACCTTAATGAATCTTTAGTAGTTGCGGACGCTTGCTAGAGTTCCAATCATAAGTGCATATGATCAAAGTAGAGAAAGTATGTTAGCTTATGCCTCTCCCTCAAATAAAATTACAATAGTGATTACCGGTCTAGTTATCGATTGCCTTGGACAAATAACTTTCTCGTAACAAAAAGCTCTCTACTAATACTTACTTTATTGCCTCTTTATTTAAACAACCCCTACTTCATATTTACATGTTCTTTATTATCTTGCAAACCTTTCCAACAACACCTACAAAGTACTTCTAGTTTCATACTTGTTCTAGGTAAAGCGAACGTCAAGCGTGCGTAGAGTCGTATCAGTGGCCGATAGGACTTCAGAGAGTATTTGTTCTACCTTTAGCTCCTCGTTGGGTTTGACATTCTTACTTGTCGAAAGAGGCTACAACTATCCCGTATACTTGCGGGTCATCAGCCACCACAGAAGGGGGCATCTCATCAAGTCCTCATTAGATCCATAGGCGATCTGTCGGCGTTCTGGGAACGGGGGTCCCCAGACTTGCCTGCTTGCGGCCTGCGGCGTGGCTCGAAGGAGGCCCAGCACAGCCCATCTTCATCAACGCAAGCTCAAGACCCTCGCGAGGGGCCAAGCCTCGCGGGGCGGACGACAAGGAGCTTCCTCAGGCACGGCCTCGTCAGGCTGGCTCATGAGGAGGCGGAGAGTTCAAGGCAGGGTACCTCGCGAGGTGCCCATGATGCAAGCCATGATGACCAAGGGCGCCAGTGGGCGCCCGGCCGCCAGCGTCCTCCTTACCTCTTTGGTGCAAAGGGAGCAAGCGTGGCGAGAGCATCGAGCAAAGGCATCCGTTTGATTGCAACAAGACCAAGACCAGCCCAACGGCTGGAAGGAGTCATCGTGGAGCCCAAGCGGCGTCATCACCAGAGCCTTTGGCAAAGCGAGGACCAACTTTAGTCAGGATAAGTGTACCCGCTGTTCTTCTTCAAAATGGCCAATTGTTGGCGCCCTTCCCGCTCAATATTTGCGAAGAGGCCCAGGGCCTTCGCCTATAAATAGGAGTAGCCACACTCAGAGCTAGGGGCAGCGGGAAGAGGGGGAGAAGGGATCCAAACCGGAATCCTCATCAAGAAACCAGTAGCTAGAGCGACTGAACTCCACCTAGCAGTTCATCACACCCGCCAAGAACAGACCCTCGCGAGGCTGTTCTTCCTTGTATTGTTCCTCATCAGGCCAAGAGGCAATCCACCACACCACACACTGGAGTAGGGTATTACACCACAATGGTGGCCTGAACCAGTATAAATCTCGTGTCTCTTGTGCTGTTCCGTTTAGTAGTTTAGGTCACAGCGATTCGGCGAGGTGCGACACGGTGGAGGGTTGGATCTCCGCGCGCACCCCGGTGTTCGAACCTCAAGTGTCTGCCGGAACCCGAAATCCGACATTTGGCGCGCCAGGTAGGGGTCCGCCGGAATCCACCTTCTGCCACCTCGTGTCCCGTCGCATCGTCATCACCATGTCAGGCGACCAAGCGGGCAACCCAGATTCTTGGGCGGCGTGGCCCGCTTCACCGCTCTCCTCGGCGACCCGTGCCCCAGCAGCTCGCGGTCCGCAGGCGCTGCGGGCATGGCGACGCGGACAGGCTTCGACGGCTCTCACGCCACGGCAGGCGCGGTCGGCGGCAAGGGCCTCCAATCACGCTGCGACCACGTCACCGTACACCCGCCGGGAGCAGGCGAACTCGAGGGCCGCGCTCACAGTGGCCCGAGAGCTGCTGCAGTGCAGGCTGCTGGAGAGCGGCCGCGACGTGCTGCTGGAGCGAGTGGCAGAGATCCAGGGCTTCGCCGCCTCGGGGGCTCACCCCTTCTACACCCAGCTTCCATCTCCGACCCAGGGCGGCCCGCACGGGGGCTCCACGCGTGCCCGCGGGCTCCAAAGCTACTCCAACACCGGGCGAAAGCTGACCGGCCGGGCGGCGTGGTTGCCCCGCCCGGCCGGAGAAGGACTCGACGTAACCCACGGCCCGGTGGACGCGCGCCACCACCCCACGGTGGGCGCATCAAGCAGAGCCGCATGGCACGCTGAGCACTACGGCGTGGCCTTCGGGATGACGGCGCCAGAAGAATACGTGCCCCACATGATGGACCAAGGGCACCCGCATGAGGGAGAACAAGGCTCGCTCCTCAGCCCGAAGCCGGGGGATGAGGCGCCGTCTGAGCTCTTCCAGGAGCCTCGGGATTGTCCCACTGGTCGCGCTGGGGGCGGCGATTATCGGGTACCGCTACTTCCTCAAGAGCAAGCATACGCTAATCATGGATCACAGGAGGTGCAGGTCGCCGCGGCGAGCAGCTGCCCCGCTCCTGCAGTCTCCTACCCCTCGGGAGGAGGGCACAGGGAGCTGCGGGAGAGGGGCCGAGATCCAACATCACCACCGCGCGTTGAACAAGGCGTTCTCGTGGAGGTAGGCCCTTTTGGGGGAGGCGCCTCAGGGCCTACACCCGGCAGAGGACCCGTGGTCGTCGGGGGAACCGCTGGCGACCGCTCTACCCCATCGGCGGCGTCCCCGGTCTCCGGCCGTTGTTGATGGCACTAGAGTGTGGCGCAAGGCGGGGCCCTCGTCTGGCGATATGAAGCAAGGCCGGTACCTGTGAAGAAGGCCCAGTGCCTGTGAAGCTCGCTGCCCCGTGACACTCTCACGTAATAATGAGTGGGGCTGTACACGCCCCGGAGTCTCAGTGGTGCCGGCCTCTGCCCCGGGCTCCCTCCCACGCCCAAGGCAGCACTTAGCTCCGCTACCGGTGAGAAAACGTCCAAGACTAGACTAGGTGCCGGACGCAGCTTTTCTTCTGCTTTCTTCGCCTTTCCATTTGGTTGTCGCTTTCCCCCGCTGGATTTAAGTTGAATTCGAATTTGAGATTTGCGTGTGTGCGGGGAAGGGGTGCTTAGTCTCGTTCGAGCAAATATCTCGCGTTTCGGTTACCACTCCGCCTCAGCTGCCTCCCCTCGCGAGCCCCTCACGAGCCGGGCTAGGCCTAGCTTGCGCGCAGCCCAGCCTACCGCCGCCGCATCCTCTCCGAAGGATTTTTACTTCAGATCCTACGGATTCGATCAGGAGAACCTCAGGTCACCGCAGCCTCCCACAGCCTATCTCAGGGCTCGTACGAAGCAAAGGTAAACCAGCCAACTAGCACGTCGCTTAGCCAACCACTTGGCGCGGGCGTATGGGCGATGTAACACCTGCTAATACGATGAACACAAGTTTTACATGAGGGGCTCCTCCCAAAATGCTCTCACAGCCATCGAGGCCAAAACCTGAGTTCTATTCATGCAGGGTAATGGATCAGGGACAATACATAATCAGTCGGATAAATCCTCCAATGCGTCCTCAGGAGCACCTCCCGAGCCGTTGCTGGCGTCGCTGGCCTCGCCCTCACTGTCTGCGTGGCCATCGGTGGCGTCTGGCCCGTTCACCACGCCGCCCTCATCGGCGGCCACGACCACGTCGTCGTTGTCCGAAGCAAAGGCCCTGACGAGAGCATCCACATTGTCTTCCACCCAAGGCGCCAGTCGCCGGACAGCCCGGGAATGGGCGATGGCTGCGTCAAAGTCGAAGTGGGGGTCCATGTTCCGGAGATGGCTGAAGACACGAGAAAAGGCGCGCCCGAGCAGCGCGCGGCTCCTCTCCTCCACCAACCTATTGGCCCAGACCGACCGTGCCTCCAGCCGCGCCACCACGTCGGTGAAGAACTGAAGGTTGCCGGCGTAGTTAACCGCGTGCGGCTCGCCAACAACCGCCTCGCAGATGTTACCCAAGGCTGTGTTGGCTCTTTCCCGGAGCGTGGCGAGCATGGGGCCATGCTCATGCTCCAGGATTCGCCGCTGACGTATCTTGTCCGCATTCTGGCGCGCGACGGCCTCGGCCTCCTCCACCCGTTGGAGAAGAAGGAGTGCCTCGGCCTGAGAGGTGGTTGACTCCCCCTGCGCCACCTCAAGGGCGACCCGAAGAGCATCGGCCCGCCGCGTCGCCTCCTCCAGCTTGGCCCTCAAGGCAGCAGTCATGCCTTTAGCCTCGGCCTTGATCAACCCCAGCCTCTCCTCGAACTCGCGCTCCAGGTTCGAGCGCGCCGTCGCCACTCGGCGTCCGACCTCCTCCAGGACGTGGGCTTCCCCTGCAGCGACCTCATCCTCCGCCCAGGTCGCCAAGCGCTCCCTCGTCTCCAAGCGCTTGTACTCGCGCGCGCGCTCGGCGGCTTCAAGCGTCAATGCCTCCTCACGCTTCTGGAGCTCCGCCGGGTCGCCGGAGGCCACCTTCATCGACGCGAGGGCTGCCTCACGCAGCTCTACTTGCTCCACCAGTTAGTGACACCGGGCCAGGAGTTCCCATGCCCGCTCCTCCGCCGCCTCTTGCCGCCTGTTAGCTTCCCGGGCCTCCTCGACGGCCTGAGAATAGGCCTCCCGAGAGGCTGCCAGCGACGCCTTGGCCTCTTCATCATCAAGATCGCGCTGGTGGCGCGCAAAGGCGACAGTGCCCTCCAGCTCACGCCTCTCTGCGGCCAGGCGCAGGCCCTCGGCATCAAGGCGCGCGTCTTGATCAGCGAGCTCTTCACCAAGAAGGCTCATCGCGTCAGCCGCCCTTTGAAGAAATCCTTGGCGAAGGGCGCGGCGCTCCCGCGCGCGCTCGTACACGTCCTCCACACCATCAACCGCCCCAAGCGGGCGCCGGGAGCCACGAATCAGCACTCCCCCTCCGGACAGGGGGCTGGGGGCTGGCACCCTCGCGACGGCCGGGCACGCCGCGCGCCAGCCCGGCCCGAGCCAGCCCACCCTGCATTTAAGGGCGCAGAAGCGCCAGCCAATCGCCGTCCACGACCAGCGAGAAGCCAACGGCAGAAGCTATGCCACGAGAAGGCTCGCGAAGAAGGGTCGCGAGGCGCAGGGCCTCGACGCGCCTGGGCGGTTCGCCCTCGATCGCCCTCACCACAAGGGCTCCACCGCCGGAGCACTCAAGGACGGGAGGGGGCGGCCGGGGGACGGCTCCTCACCCGTCTCCGTGAGCTCGGCAGAAGGGGCATGCAGGCAAGGATCAAGACAAGCAGCAGAAGGATCAAGCTGGAGAAGGAGAAGGCTTACTCATCGCGGCGAAGTACTTCCCACGCTTCAAGAAAGCGACAAGGGTAATCATCGCCCAGGGCCTCCCTTATCTTTCGGAGGGCCTCTAAGTCCACGCGGAAGCGACCCAAGATTTGAGCGCAGGAGTCAGCCTGCGATGAGGGAGAAGCATCAAGGCGACCTGCGTCAGGGGCAGCCGCCTGACGCGCGCTGCTGGTCGCCTCACCAAGAGAAGCAGCAGGGGCCTCGGGGGCCTCACCCACAGGCGCTGCGAGCTGCTGCCTTCCGCTCTCAGCCGCGGCGGCATGAGCCTCAGGAGCTGCTCCCTCATGAGTGTCACCCTGCGCTGTCACCCCGGCGGGGGTCCCTTCGGGCTCTGGCGGCTCGTGCCTCCCTGCCCCACCACTTGAGGAGGAGTCGCCTTGGCCGACTAGGAGGGCAGTCACCACCACTGGATTCTCGTGAGGCCCCTGGAGGCCAGCGGGGCGCGGCCCCCATTCGTCAAAGACAGGCATCTGGTTCACAAAGTCGCCCCTGTTCTCGTAGAAGTACAGCAGGGCCCCTCCATGCCGGATGCCGCCGGGGTTGGGGTCACCAGTCAGGACCAGGAGCACAGTCCTCAGCGCTTCAGGCGTCAGGTCCTCTTTCTGGAGCCTCATACGATCATCAAGCCCGCTGAAGGCCCACATCCGGTGGGAGTGGCGTTGGAGAGGAGCGATACGGCATAGCAGGAACTCCTTCACCACCTTGGGCGCCGTCACGCCAAGCTTTCTCAGGAACTCGAAGCGGCGCCAGACGAAGGCAAACCGGGAGCCCGCGAGTGTCACTTGGCCCCAGCCTGAATTGGGGACTGCGGGCGAAGATGGCTCCGTCAGCAGGGGGCTGGGCACCCCAACGTCCACGTACAGCCACCGCTCGCGAAACCCAGGTGAGGGCGGAGGAAGGCTGAAGTCAATTCCGGAAGCCGCTGTCTCAGGCGCAGCGATGAAGCTCACGCACCCCAAGCACTGAATGGGGTCGACGAGGCGCAGAGAGAAGAAGTGGCGCCGGAAGGCAACCGAAGGGATGATGCCCATCATTGCCTCAGAAACAAATGCAAATACCGCGAGCAGGGTGATGGATTCAGGACCCAGATGCATCATATGGATCTGGTAATGGGAAAGCAAGACATTGAAGAAATCTGAGAAGGGGGGAACCAGTCCTGCCCAAAGGGCGTCGGTAATACCGGACCTCGGTGGGAATCCTGTCAACGGAGAAGCGAGATGCAGGCCAGGCCGTCGTCCTCCCGCACTCATTGAAGATGGTGGCCTGGGACGAGCGGACCTTGCCCAGGCCCTCTTGGTTGACTATGACCGGCCGATCGACGGCGGGGGCCGCCGTCGACGGCGAGCGAGGCGGCGGCACGGGTTTCTTCCCTTTTCCCTTCCTCGCCGGGGCCATGACGGCAGGAAGGAGATGGGGAAGGTTCGAGATCAGAGTGGATGCAAGAGCTGGAGTTCGAGGGAAGGAAGGACAGGGAGCGCTCAAGCAGCAGAAAGGGGGAACGGATGTGTACAGCAGCGTGTCCGCCTAGCAAGGCACGAAATAAGGAGGCGTGGGGGAACGGTGCCGCCCACGTCCAATCAACCGCCACGCGGCGCCCAAGGCCGCAGGCTGTTAGGGCCCGCGACGCTTCGCACTTGCCCTTTCGCCTCTCTGCTCGGCCAGGTTCAGGCGCGCCAGGCCCGGGGCTACTGTCGGCGTTAAGGGAACGGGGTCCCAGACTTGCTCGTCATGGACTGCGGCGTGGCTCGAAGGAGGCCCAGCACGACCCATCTTCATCAACGCAAGCCCAAGACCCTCGCGAGGGGCCAAGCCTCACGGGGCCGACGACAAGGAGCTTCCTCAGGCACGACCTCGTCAGGCTGGCTCATGAGGAGGCGGAGAGTTCAAGGCAGGGTACCTCGCGAGGTGCCCATGACACTAGCCATGACAACCAAGGGCGCCAGTCGGGCGCCAGCTCGCGCAGCGTCCTTCTTTCCACTTTGGTGCAAAGGGACCAAGCGCAGGCGAGAGCATCAACAAAGGCATCCGTTTCGGTGCAACAAAACCAAGACTAGCCCAACGGCTCGAAGGGAGTCATCGTGGAGCCCAAGCAGGCGTCATCACCAGAGCCTTTGGCAGGCGAGGACCAACTTTAGTCAGGATAAGTGTTGTAACATCCCAAATTTTCAATTTGGAATGTTATACATTAGGTCATCATGCATATCATATTTTTCTCGCATTCTTCCGATCCTAGAAAATTTCATACAACTCAAGGACCCTCGGAGAGAGTTGGAAGTTTCATTATTTTCATATTTGGGATTTCTCAAATTTTGAAAATAGGATCATTTGGATTTATTTAAAATTATCTTCATAAAGTTTTCCTATAAAAATATTTTGAGAGGGAATAATATGACTTTCCCAACATTTAGGAAAAATGAAGATATTATAAATAAATCAAAATTTGGTTTTGGAAGATTTATTTTGCTTAGGCAAAAATGAGCATTTTAAAAATTTATGCATGTTTGCCGTTTTTAAAGTTTATTTTGTTCGACTCATTTTTAGGAGTCGGGGAAAATTTGTTTTATTTAATTTGGAGTTCATTTGGTATTTTTTTTAATTCTTTTGATTTAATTTTATAAAAAAACGAGCGCCCCCACAGGCGAGGCCCACCGCCCCAACCAGTGGCCCACCTCCCTCCTCTCCTCTCGCGCGCCTTGGCGCGGTCTCCGCTGGGACGCCACGCCGCCCGCCGCCCTCGAGTCCGCCCGACCGGCGCCTTGCCCTCCCAAGCGCCGCCTCTCCCCTCCATAAATACCCGGCCACCCCTCTCTCTCACCGCCGCCGCCCTCACCGCGCCCCTCCCGACCAGCCGCCCGCCGCCCAAGGCCTTGCCCGCCGCCGCCGTTCCCCGCCGCCCGGCCGGAACCCGCCCCTCGCCTCCCGACCTGTCGGACCCCAAACCGGAGCCTCACGAGCCCCGCCGGCGAGAGCCACCGGAGGTAGCCGCCCCGCCCCGATCCGGTTACCCCTAAAAAAATAACCGATCCGGTTTATTTAAAAAAAATGTTTGGTTTTTTTTTAAAAACCTTGGTTTTATTTTTTTCGGATTTCTTATTTTGTGAACGCTCACCGACCCGTTCGTTTCAATCAACGTGTTCGTTGGATTAGTTCTGTTAACGAACGTCCGTTATTTAATCCGTTCGTCGTTTTCTTTTAAATCGGATTTAATCCATTATTTTCAGATTCGATTTTGATCCGATTTTCAAATCTGTTTTATTTCTTGCTCGTTTATCTAATCAGGTGATTCAAGCGTCGCGAGTTTCAGAACGAAACCGCCGTTCCGACTAACCTACTTACACAGAGTTTTGCTACTGTAAAATTTTGACTTAATTTCAGATTGCTAAACCGAGTCGTTATCTCAAGAGTTACGACTTTAGATTCTTTATTTGATTCGATTATTTTGCAAACAGGGTTATTAAGTTTAAATATCTGGTTATATCATTTATTCGAGAATTACCTGTGCAATAGATGAGTACTTATTGTATGCTTGTTGTTTGTCTGCGTTAGATCACCCGGAGTGCGCCGCTTGTTACTTGAATCTCTAGGACTCATGGATCATCAAGAAGGCAAGTAACACTTTGATCATACCTTTTCTACTACCCAGTTTTATTGCATTAGATCAAACCCTCAAACACTTGCATGTTTAGGATCTAATTAAATTGTGGGATTGGGAAGTAGATTGAGGTAGTACCTATTACCTGTTTTACTTATGAAACCTTGGGAGTTACTTCTATGTTTGCTTGATTATGCCATGCTATGCTAGTAGACGTGGATTGGGTGAGTGAATATCCATGACAGATGTGAGATTGTTAATTAATGGTTTATCTAAGGTGGCAACTTAAACACACATCTGGGTGGATTGAGGCACCTGGTTTCCATCAGGACTTGCCTGTATTTCTTCGGACCGCCACCCAGGCTCTAAGGGATCATAAGATTATTCAAACTAGAAACTTACGTGTGCAGCCACAAGCCAATTATGGGCTCTGGCGTAGTTGACTAAGTTGTGCGAACTCTTACGGGTAGGCTAGCTGATGTAGGGGATGTAGGTTGGTACGGTCTACCCACATGTAAGGTGCTAGCGCTTCTGAAAGACTATGTCTCGGTCATCCGTCTCTCAAACACCATCTAGTGCGAGAACCAAACGGAGGCGATCGAGTCTTGTGGGGAAAAGTGCGCAAACCTCTGCAGAGTGTATAAACTAATCATGATTAGCCGTGTCCCCGGTTATGGACAAATCTTGAGTATCTAGTACTTGAATATCATGTGAATCTCAACATGTTACTCTAATAATAAAGTTATTGGGTTTTAATGAGTACTTTTAATTGGGATTGAGGATGCTGTCAACCATTCTCAATGTTTAACAACCACCATGATAGTTAAATAAAATTATTCCGTTCATGTAGGGAAAAATCAGCTTTATGCAAAAATGTAACCGTAGAGCCTTACCACCAGCCATATATGCATGTAGTATAGGCTTGTTGCTTCATTGTTCTCTATGTGTTACATTGCCGGCATATTCCATGTGCTGACCCGTTTTGCTGGCTGCAACTTTTCACGCTATGCACTTTTTCAGACGACGAATAAGGTGTTAGGTCGTGGTTCTATACTCAGTGATGCCGTTGGAGTTGATGGACTCACTCGTTTTCCAAGCCTTCCGCTGTTATCTTTAGATGGCCTTAAGCCATATTTTTTGTATTAAGTTCCCTTGTGGACAACGATGTAATAAGTGTGTGATTGCTACTCTGCTATAAATCCTTCGAAGTACTGTGTGGTGTCAGCATTACTGATCTAGGGATGACACTGAGCACAGAGCGCTAGATCCATTCGGGTCTGGTCGCTACAGAGAATGGTATCAGAGCACGCGCTGACTATAGGACACGACCACTAAGATAAAGCCATAGATCACTATTCTACTCTCTTTAGGATGAAGGACGCGAAGATCAAGTACACCCAACCGGATGAAGGCACACCTTTTGGATTTCACTTGAAGGAAGTTACCAAATACCTGAACATTGGATTACCAAGTTTCACCGGGACCTTCAACGCCACTGCTCAAGAGGAGCTGGAAGATTCACGCTCACGTTCCAGTAAGGACATTCGCCCCAATCACCAAGCCTATAGATAGTGTTTTCAGTGCACCAACTTGGAGTCTGGGAAAGAGCATGGCAGCTCACATCACCATGGGACGCATTGGAGAAGTTTATCAAGAAGACCTTAAGGACACAATCTACCAGATTTATGACGCCGAGATGACAAATGGGACGTCACAAGACCAAGAAGGATAGATCCATTGCAGCATTCATCCGTGAGTTAAACCAGCATATTCGACGCCAGGAGAACCAGATGTGCAATGATATGTTGGAGTTGCGTAATGCAAAGGGAAGGATCATCGAGCTTGAAGAAGAACTAAAGACAACTCGCAAGGACTATATGGACGAGATCGTAGCTCTAGCAAGACACAACAACGATCTTAAGTACGAGATTGAAGAACTGAAGAAGAAGTTGGCGCGCCAGAATGAAGACCAAGATGTCGGTTTGCCCAAGCGACTACATCAACATCGACGACACCGATTCGGATCCAAGTGAACCCGACTTTGAAGACGAAGCTGGAGCAGACATTATGGAGTCTTCCACCGGTTCAAATTAGTAGAAGTCCCCCACATATTATTAGTATTTCCTCCATGTAAATCCTTATAGTACACGCACTTTTGCAATAGTCAGATCGTTGTAAGCCTTTGTTTGATTGAATGAAGTGATTTTGTGTGTATTTGCTCATGTGCATTTGGGTAGTGATTCCGCTTAGACCTCATTCTATTCTAAATCCTCATCTTTTCTAAACCCATCAGATGCCTCCGAGACGCGACCCCGGATTCGTTTTCCCGCCAGAGATCACCCAATTGATCCAGCTGCAGAATACCCTGATTCAAACATTGGTGCGAGAACCAGGCAACAACAACAACAACCCACCGCCACCACCACCTGCGGATCATCATCGTTTCCTTGCTTCTTAGACCGAACCCGGTGTATTCCAAGAGCACCGAGCCAATTGTAGCAGATGACCTGGCTCCAAGATAGGAAGGGAGTTGACCATCGCAGGATGCACAGATGGTGAAAGAGTGAAGTTTGCAGCACATCAGCTTGAAGGACCCGCAGCAGATGGTGGGAGAATTTCACAGCCACTTACCACTGAGACACCGCCACATGGGAGCAATTTCAGCAAGCTTTTCAGACCGCCCATGTTTCAGCAGGAGCTATGGCCATGAAGAAGCGTGAGTTTCGCAACTTACGCCAAGGAGGAAGGACTGTTGGCGATGCGTGGATGACTTTAGTAAACTAGCACGTTATGCCCCGGATGACGTTGCTCTTGATGCGACTAAGCAGAGAAGTTTCTAGAAGGACTGAATGATGAGTTCAGCATGCCGTTGATGGTAGCCAGTTTCAATAACTACTAGGAGTTAGTAGACCGAGCCCTCATGATTGAAGGAAAGCAAAGCAAATTGAGAACTGCAAGCGGAAGTATGGGCAAGGGAAGTATAACTACGGAGCTCGGCGAAACCTCGTTATACCCCTAAATCAGGAATTCAGTTTCAGCATACCCATGGAGGAGGTAATTCGCATAACCATAACAGCACCAAGAATGGGAACGGGAATGGAGGAAGTAATGGACAGAATCGCACCAACCCGTCAACACCATCCAAAGTAGACCTGAGTCATATTACTTGCATTAAGTGCCGCAAGACTGGGCATTATGCCCATGACTGTCCGTATAGGCCGTAATGGAAATGGCAATGGAAGCTCGAAAGAAGCCCAACCCTTTCAATAGGGGACAGTGA
This sequence comes from Aegilops bicornis, assembly GCA_021605145.1. Classification (NCBI taxonomy): domain Eukaryota; kingdom Viridiplantae; phylum Streptophyta; class Magnoliopsida; order Poales; family Poaceae; genus Aegilops; species Aegilops bicornis. Next base: position 587,953,940 of record CM038672.1, on the reverse strand, counting down.
ACCACATTGAAGTGGAGGAGGTTGAAGATCAGCTCGATGCAAGAATCGGTAAGTTTTTGGTTAAGTCATTTACTGCAGCTTGTTCTTTTTCGATCTTGGTGCATCGCATTCATACATATCAAGGGATTTGTGGATAAGTACAAGTTACCAACCCAAGCCCTTAGGTCACCCATGCTAGTAACCTCACCCGAGCAGAGTACATGGCTAGTAAATGGTGTGATCGATCGCCATTAAGGATTGGACACTATGTTTTCCCCTCGGACCTAATAGTTACGGAATCCCAAGGATTGGATGTGATATTAGGTATGGATTGATTATCAAGGTATGGAGGAAACATAGATTGCACCACAAAGTCAATTTTGCTCACCACACCAGAAGGAAGAAGGATTAAGTATGTATCACGGCATCAGCCGAGAAGAGCGAAAGTCAATTGCTTAACAGGAGTGGTGCAGGAAGAAGTACCAGTGGTGAAGGATTTTCCTGATGTATTCCCGGAAGAATTGCCAGGAATGCCACCGGATAGAGACATTGAGTTTTTGATAGAACTTTTGCCAGGAACAGGCCCGATGTCGAGCGACCAGTATAGGATGCCAAAGACAGGATTTGGCGGAAATCAAGAAGCGATTAAGGAACTATTGGATAAAGGTTTTATACGCCCAAGTTCTTCACCTTGGGGATCACCCGTTTGCTAGTGGAGAAGAAGGATGGATCGTTAAGAATGGTTGTTGATTATCGTGGATTGAATGAAGTAACAATCAAGAACAAGTACCCACTACCTATGATAAATGATCTGTTTGATCGCTTGCAAGGAGCTAAAGTGTTTTCCAAGATCGACTTGCGATCAGGGTACCATCGATTGAAGATTCGGGAGCGGACATACCCAAGACAAAGCATTCACCACGAGATATGGATCATGCGAGTATACCGTTATGTCATTTGGATCGACTAACGCACCAGCCTATTTCATGAACCTGATGAACAAAGTGTTTATGGAGTTTTTGGATAAGTTAAATGCGTGGTGTTCATTGATGACATTTTGATTTTTCTCGAAGAATGAAGAGGAACACAAGGAACATTTATGTATTGGTTTTGGAGAACCGAGGGAACACCAGTTGTATGCCAAGTTCAGCAAATGTGAGTTTTGGTTAAAGGAAGTTGGATTTCTGACATGTTATATCCGGAGAAGGAATAGCAATGACCCTAAAGTTGAGACCGTAACCAAATGGGAAGCACCAACGACAGTTGGAGAGATTCGGAGTTTCCTTGGACTCGCAGGATACTACCGAATGTTCATTGAGAATTTCTCAAGGATTGCTAAGCCTATGACAGACTTGTTGAAGAAGGAAAACAGATTCATATGGACTGAAGACTGTGAGGCAAGTTTTCAGGAGTTGAAGAAAAGATTGGTTACCTCACCAGTTTTGATATTGCCAGATCAGACTAAGGATTATGAGGTGTATTGCGGCGCTTCACGCCGAGGACTTGGAGCAGTGCTTATGCAGGAAGGAAGAGTTGTTTCAGATGCTTCACGACAACTTAAGCCCCATGAGTTGAATTATGCCACTCATGATTTGGAGTTAGCAACCGTTGTGCATGCCACGAAGACGTGGAGACATTTTCTCATTGGAAATCATTGTGAAGTATATACGGATCACAAGAGTTTGAAGTACATCTTCACACGTAAGGAATTGAATCTCGCACAAAGGAGATGGTTAGAACTTATCAAGGATTATGACATGAGATTGCATTATCACCCCGGAAGGCTAATGTCGTAAGGCAGACGCATTGAGCCGTAAGAGCCACGTCAATACCCACGATGATGGGAGGAATACCCAATGAGTTAGCCGAGGACCTTCGAGAGCTATGTTTGGAAAATAGTTCCGAGAGGCTATGTAGCAGCATTGGACATTCAAATCGACAGCGATGGACAAAATCGAGAAGCCCAAAAGGCGATAAGGAAGTTGCCTCTATAAAGGAGAAAATGAGCAAAGGAAAAGCTAAAGGATTCCGTGAGGATGAGCACGATACCCTATGGTTTGAAGACCGTGTTTATGTGCCCAATGACCCGTAGATCGTGAAGTTGATTTTACAAGAACCCATGATTCACCCTATTCGATTCACCCAGAAATACCAAGATGTATTTGGATTTGAAGAATACTTTCGGTGGACCGGAATGAAGAAGGATATTATGCGGAGTATGTAGCAGTTTATGGCGTATGTCGAAAGTAAAGGCGTAACATCGAAGCCAGCAGGATTGTTACAACCATTGCCGATACCCGAATGGAAGTGGGATAAACTAGGCATGGATTTTATCACGGGATTGCCAAAGACTCGTTCAGGATATGACTCGATTTGGGTTATAGTCGACCGTTTGACAAAGGTAGCTCATTTTATTCTAGTCAAGACTACCTATAGCAGTGCTAAGTTGGCAAAGATATACATGACCAGAATTGTGTGCTTACACGGAGTTCCGAGGAGCATCGTATCAGATAGAGGAACCCAGTGTACCTCGAAATTTTGGAACCAGTTGCACGAGACATTGGGAACTCGATTGGAATGCAGTACAGCTTTCCACCCACAGACCGATGGACAGACTGAGAGAGTCAATCAGATTTTGGAGGACATGCTGAGAGCTTGTGCACTAGATTATGGATCTTGCTGGGATGAAAATTTGCCGTATGCAGAATTTTCCTACAACAACAGTTACCAAACCAGCTTGAAGATGGCACCTTTCGAGGCTTTGTATGGAAGAAGGTGCAGGACACCGTTGTTATGGGACGAAAATGAGATCGCCGCTTGTTTGGACCAGATTTGATTAAGGAGTCCGAACAGAAAGTTAAGTTGATTCGAGATGTGCTCAAGGTAGCCCAGTCCTGCATAAAAGAGCTATGTCGATTCAAAGCACAAAGCGATTGAGTATGAAGTTGGAGACAGAGTATATCTCGAGTATCCCCGCTTGAGGAGTTAAGCGTTTTGGAGTTAAAGGAAAGTTAGCACCCGTTTCGTTGGACCGTATAAGATTTTGCAACGCATGGGAGAAGTTGCTTATAAGTTGGAATTACGGAAGGACTGTCAGGAGTTCATGACGTATTCCATGTTTCCCAGTTGAAGAGATGTCACCCCGAGATAGCAGAGGTACCGTTAAGAGACACAGTACCACTGGAAGCAATTCAGTTGAAGGATGATTTGACATATGAGGAAAAACCGGTTAAGATTCTCGATTATGCCAGCAGAGTTACCCGCAGCAAGGTTATCAAGTTTTGCAAAGTTCAGTGGAGCCACCACACTGAGGATGAAGCCACCTGGGAAAGAGAGGAAGTTTTGCTCAAGGACCACCCTCACCTATTTTCTAGCCAACCGAATCTCGAGGGCGAGATTCATCTTAAGGGGGTAGGTTTGTAACATCCCAAATTTTCAATTTGGAATGTTATACATTAGGTCATCATGCATATCATATTTTTCTCGCATTCTTCCGATCCTAGAAAATTTCATACAACTCAAGGACCCTTGGAGAGAGTTGGAAGTTTCATTATTTTCATATTTGGGATTTCTCAAATTTTGAAAATAGGATCATTTGGATTTATTTAAAATTATCTTCATAAAGTTTTCCTATAAAAATATTTTGAGAGGGAATAATATGACTTTCCCAACATTTAGGAAAAATGAAGATATTATAAATAAATCAAAATTTGGTTTTGGAAGATTTATTTTGCTTAGACAAAAATGAGCATTTTAAAAATTTATGCATGTTTGCCGTTTTTAAAGTTTATTTTGTTCGACTCATTTTTAGGAGTCGGGAAAATTTGTTTTATTTAATTTGGAGTTCATTTGGTATTTTTAATTCTTTTGATTTAATTTTATTTAAAAAAAAGCGCCCCCACAGGCCGAGGCCCAGCCCTTCAGCCAGCCCACCTCCCTCCTCTCCTCGCGCGCCCTTGAGCACGGTCTCCCGCTCGGGGCAGCCGCCGCCGCCCGCCACGCCTCCCGAGTCCGCCCCGACCAGCGCCTGCCCCTCCCCAAGCGCCGCCTCTCCCCCCCTCCGATAAATACCCGGCCGCCCCCCTCTCTCACGCCGCCGCCGCCCTCACCCGCGCCCCCTCCCGACCCGACGCCGCCGCCGCCAGAGGGCGCCCGCCGCCGCCGTTCCCGCCCGGCCTTGGAACCCGCCGCCCCTCGCCTCCCGACCCCGGACCCCCCGCCCCAGCAGAGCCCATGAGCCCAGCCGAGCCACCGAGGTAGCCGCCCGCCCGATCCGGTTACCTAAAAAATAACCGATCCGGTTTATTTAAAAAATGTTCGATTTTTTAAAAACCTTGGTTTTATTTTTTCGGTTTTCTTATTTAGTGAACGCTCACCGACCCGTTCGTTTCAATGAACGCGTTCGTTGGATTAGTTCTGTTAACGAACGTCCGTTATTTAATCCGTTCGTCGTTTTCTTTTAAATCGGATTTAATCCATTATTTTCAGATTCGATTTTGATCCGATTTTCAAATCTGTTTTATTTCTTGCTCGTTTATCGGAATCAGGTGATTCAAGCGCCTGGAGTTTCGTAACGAAACCGCCGTTCCGACTAACCTACTTACACAGAGTTTTGCTACTGTAAAATTTTGACTTAATTTCAGATTGCTAAACCGAGTCGTTCTCTCTCGAGTTCCGACTTTCGATGCTTTATTTGATTCGATTCTTTTGCAACCAGGGTTCTTAAGTTGAACTATCTGGTTAGATCTTTTATACGAGATTTACCTGTGCATTAGATGAGTACTTATTGTATGCTTGTTGTTTGTCTGCGTTAGATCACCCGGAGTGCGCCGCTTGTTACTTGAATCTCTAGGACTCATGGATCATCGGCAAGGCAAGTAACACTTTGATCATACCTTTTCTACTACCCAGTTTTATTGCATTAGATCAAACCCTCAAACACTTGCATGTTTAGGATCTAATTAAATTGTGGGATTGGGAAGTAGATTGAGGTAGTACCTATTACCTGTTTTACTTATGAAACCATGGGAGTTACTTCTACGTTTGCTTGATTATGCCATGCTATGCTAGTAGACGTGGATTGGGTGAGTGAATATCCATGACAGATGTGAGATTGTTAATTAATGGTTTATCTAACGTGGCAACTTAAACACACATCTGGGTGGATTGAGGCACCTGGTTTACATCAGGACTTGCCTGTATTTCTTCGGACCGCCACCCAGGCTCTAAGGGATCATAAGATTATTCAAACTGGAAACTTACGTGTGCAGCCACAAGCCAATTATGGGCTCTGGCGTAGTTGACTAAGTTGTGCGAACTCTTACGGGTAGGCTAGCTGATGTAGGGGATGTAGGTTGGTACGGTCTACCCACATGTAAGGTGCTAAGCGCTTCGAAAGACTATGTCTCGGTCATCCGTCTCTCAAACACCATGTAGTGCGAGAACCAAACGGAGGCGATCGAGTCTTGTGGGGAAAAGTCATAAACCTCTGCAGAGTGTATAAACTAATCATGATTAGCCGTGTCCCCGGTTATGGACAAATCTTGAGTATCTAGTACTTGAATATCATGTGAATCTCAACATGTTACTCTAATAATAAAGTTATTGGGTTTTAATGAGTACTTTTAATTGGGATTGAGGATGCTGTCAACCATTCTCAATGTTTAACAACCACCATGATAGTTAAATAAAATTATTCCGTTCATGTAGGGAAAAATCAGCTTTATGCAAAAATGTAACCGTAGAGCCTTACCACCAGCCATATATGCATGTAGTATAGGCTTGTTGCTTCATTGTTCTCTATGTGTTACATTGCCAGCATATTCCATGTGCTGACCCGTTTGGCTGCAACTTTTCACGCTTGCGCTTTTCGGACGGCGAATAAGGTGTTAGGTCGTGGTTCTATACTCAGTGATGCCGTTGGAGTTGATGGACTCACTCGTTTTCCAAGCCTTCCGCTGTTATCTTTAGATGGCCTTAAGCCATATTTTTGTATTAAGTTCCCTTGTGGACAACGATGTAATAAGTGTGTGATTGCTACTCTGCTATAAATCCTTCGAAGTACTGTGTGGTGTCAGCATTACTGATCCAGGGATGACACTGAGCACAGAGCGCTAGATCCATTCGGGTCTGGTCGCTACAGAGAAGATCGGTTATTTATTTTAGGGGTAACCGGATCGGGGCGGGGCGGCTACCTCCGGTGGCTCTCGCCGGGCGGGCTCCTAGGCTCCGGTTAGGGGCGGGGTCCCGGCGGGAGGCGAGGGGCGGCGGGTTCCGGGCGGCGGGGAACGGCGGGCGGGCGTCTTGGGCGGCGGCAAGGCTGGTCGGGAGGGCGCGGTGAGGGCGGCGGCGGTGAGAGAGAGGGGGTGGCTGGGTATTTATGGGAGGGGGAGAGGCGGCGCCTGGGGAGGGCAGGCGCTGGGTCGGGGCGGACTCAGGAGGCGTCTGTGCGGCGTCGTCCCCCGAGCGGGAGACCGGCCAAGGCGCGCGAGGGAGAGGAGGGAGGTGGGCCACTGGTCAGCGGCTGGGCCTCGGCCTGTGGGGGCGCTTTTTAAAATAAAATTAAATCAAAAGAATTAAAAAAAATACCAAATGAACTCCAAATTAAATAAAAAAAAATTTCCCCGACTCCTAAAAATGAGTCGAACAAAATAAACTTTAAAAACGGCAAACATGCATAAATTTTTAAAATGCTCATTTTTGCCTAAGCAAAATAAATCTTCCAAAACCAAATTTTGATTTATTTATAATATCTTCATTTTTCCTAAATGTTGGGAAAGTCTTATTATTCCCTCTCAAAATATTTTTATAGGAAAACTTTATGAAGATAATTTTAAATAAATCCAAATGATCCTATTTTCAAAATTTGAGAAATCCCAAATATGAAAATAATGAAACTTCCAACTCTCTCCGAGGGTCCTTGAGTTGTATGAAATTTTCTAGGATCGGAAGAATGCGAGAAAAATATGATATGCATGATGACCTAATGTATAACATTCCAAATTGAAAATTTGGGATCTTACAAGTGTACCCGCTGTTCCCCTTCAAAATGGCCAATTGTTGGCGCCCTTCCCGCTCAATATTTGGGAAGAGGCCCAGGGCCTTCGCCTATAAATAGGAGTAGCCACACTCAGAGTTAGGGGCAGCGGGAAGAGGGGGAGAAGGGATCCAGACCGGAATCCTCATCAAGAAACCAGTAGCTAGAGCGAATGAACTCCACCTAGCAGTTCATCACACCCGCCAAGAATGTACCCTCATGAGGCTGTTCTTCCTTGTATTGTTCCTTATCAGCCCAAGAGGCAATCCACCACACCACACACCGGAGTAGGGTATTACACCACAATGGTGGCCTGAACCAAAGATAAATCTCGTGTCTCTTGTGCTGTTCCGTTTAGTAGTTTAGGTCCCAGCGATTCGGCGAGGTGCGAGACGGTGGAGGGTTGGATCTCCGCGCGCACCCCAGTGTTCGAACCTCAAGGGTCTGCCGAAACCCGAAATCCGACACGATCGGGCTCATCCAAGTAGTTCATCGCACCAGCTCAAAAACACCTCTCGCGAGGCTGTTCATCCTTGTACTGTTCATCATCAGCCCCTGAGGCAATCCACCACACCACACACTGGAGTAGGGTATTACACCACAACAGTGGCCTGAACCAGTATAAATCTTGTGTCCCTCGTGTTGTTCATTGTTTTAGCTTAGATTCTCGCGAGGCGATTGGACGTGGATTGGTAGGGGGAAGATCTTCGCACGCACCCCAGATTTCAAACCTTAAGGGTCTGCCGGAACCCAACATCCGACATCGTACCCTACCATAATCTCTTCGTTTGTTCTCCGCTATTAGTGGCTTTGGAGTGACTCTTTGTTGCATGTTGAGGGATAGTTATATGATCCAAGTATGTTATTATTATTGAGAGAACTTGCACTAGTGAAAGTATGAACCCCCATGCCTTGTTTCCTAGCATTGCAATACCGTTTGTGCTCACTTTTATCATTAGTTACCTTGCTGTTTTTATATTTTCAGATTACAAAAACCTATATCTACCATCCATATTGCACTTGTATCACCATCTCTTCACCGAACTAGTGCACCTATAAAACTTACCATTGTATTGGGTGCATTGGGGACACGAGAGACTCTTTGTTATTTGGTTGCAGGGTTGCTTGAGAGAGACCATCTTCATCCTACACCTCCCACGGACTGATAAACCTTAGGTCATCCACTTGAGGGAAATTTGCTACTGTCCTACAAACCTCTACACTTGGAGGCCCAACAACGTCTACAAGGAGAAGGTTGTGTAGTAGACATCAAGCTCTTTTCTGGCGCCGTTGCCGGGGAGGTGTGTTCTTGAAGGTAAATCTTTAGATCTTGCAATCAAATCTTTTTGTTTCTTGTTTTATCACTAGTTTAGTCTTTAAAAGAAAATTACAAAAAAATGGAGTTAAGTTTGTCTCATACGCTTCATCTTTTTAATATCTTTCGTGAGTATGATGGAAAGGAAAATTGTGCCCAAGTGCTAGAAGAAGAAGTCTATAAAATGCTTGATACTAAATCTTTGAATGATGAGCATGATTGCAATGTTGTTAGTATGAACTCTTTGAATATCCTTAGTACTAATGATGATTGCACTAGTTATGATGAAAATATCTCTTATAAGCATGTCGATTTTTGTGGAGTTGATTGGGTTTGCAAGTACGCACCAAATAGGGAAAATAGATATTGCAAGAGGCATAAGTATTTAGAAACTAAAGGGTTGCGAGAAAGGCTTAACGCTAGTGCTGAAAATTTAATATATCTTTACCGTTGTGAACTTTGCAATGAACGTGGTCATTTAAATCTCCGATGCAAATTGTTTCATGATCGAATCGTGTCCAAAAATTGTGATGACTTGATTTTCCTTGCACAACATAATGAACTTAGTTTGCTTTTGGGTTATGAAGAATTGAAACATGCAACTAAGCTTATACCAAAATTTAATCTTGTGCATTTCCTTGATATTGATTTAGAGGAAATTTATATGTATTGTGCGGTGAATTGCATTGAAAATCCTTATATTGCCAATTACATAAAGAAAAGAAAGCAAATAGAAGATGATGAGAATACTAATGAAAGGGAAGATACTTCCCAATCTCCTTCTATTATTTCTTATGATGAATCAGGTAACGAGGAGGAGCTTTCTATTCAACCAATCTCATCAATTAGGAGCTCAAAGAAGAGGGTTGAACCCACACATAATGTGAAGAAGAAAAAGAAAAGAAGGAGCAACAAAGGTAAAAAGGTATCCCTCCCAAATGATGTTGCTCCTACTACTCATTGTGATGATGATAATTGCTATACTATTGGTGCTATCCATACTATTAATGATGAGAGTGATTATGCCTATGATATGAAAAGGCCCAAGTTTGGGGAAGCTATGTTTGATGAGGATGAAATATTTGAGAATATATTTGCTAGAATTAATGTTTGTCCCAAGCTTGGGGATGCTATGTTTAATGAAGATGATATTTTTAGCAACCCAAGTTTTGATACGCAAAGTTGTTATGATGATAGCATGCCTCTTACCTATGATGATTATATTGATGAAACTGGGTTTGGAAGAGTCTCAACTTTAGGAATTAGTGATCCCACTATTTTGGAGGATGTTGAATCTTATTGTGATGAATATGAAAGTGGATCTGGAAGAGTGTCAACTTTATTTAGTGATGATTCCACTATCTTGGAAGAGGTTTCAATCGATTATGATGAGAACGAAGTTGCTACTTATGATGATTGTGATGAAACTTATGCTATACGAAGTAGTGATGATTATATTTATAAAACTTGTCATGATTACGATTACCCTTTTTCTGAACATTACCCTTTTAATGTGGAAACAATTTATAGTATTCAAGTCTTTTATGATACTCCTACTATTCCGAATGAGAAGAAATTTGCTTATGTGGAGTAGTAAATTTTCTATGCTTGTAGATCATGAAAAGAATGCTTTAGGTGCTGGTTATATTGTTGAATTCATTCATGATGCTACTGAAAATTATTATGAGGGAGGAACATATGCTTGTAGGAATTACAATAATATGTGTTGAAAATCTTGAAGCTATGCTTGTTTTACCTTCCTATGCTAGTTGATTATTGTTCCCATAAGTTATTTGCTCACAAAATCCCTATGCATAGGAAGTGGGTTAGACTTAAATATGCTAATCATATGCTTCATGATGCTCCCGTTATGTTTCAATTCTTATCTTTTATGTGAGTATCAGTGTCATCATCATGCCTAGCTAGAAAGGCATTAAAGAAAAGCGCTTGTTGGGAGACAACCCAAAATTTAAATTTACTGTTTTTGTGTGTCCACATGATTATGCTACTGTATTAATCATGTTTTATAGCTTTTATTTCAATAAAGTGCCAAGTAAGACCTTTAGGATAGCTTACGGTGATAGTTCTGTTGATCCTGCTGAAAATCAGAAACTTTTGCACCCAGTAAATTAGTTTTGTTAATTCACAGAAACGTGCTTCTGATATGATTATTTTTGTTCTGGATTGGTACACAAATTTCTTAGGACTTCCTAATTTGGTTGGATTTTTGGAGTTCCATAAGTATACGTTTGATACATATTACTACAGACTGTTCTGTTTTTAACAGATTCTGTTTTCTATGTGTTGTTTGCTTATTTTGATGAATCTATGAGTAGTATCGGAGGGTATGAACCATAGATAAGTTGGAGTACAGTAGATAATACACCAATATGAATTTATAATGAGTTCATTACAGTACCTAACTGGTTGTTTTATTTTCTTATACTAATGGAGCTTACGAGTTTTCTGTTGAGTTTTGTGTTGTGGAGTTTTCAAGTTTTGGGTAAAGATTCGATGGACTATGGAATAAGGAGTGGAAAGATCATGTTGCTGTTTGAAAACATAAAGTTTACCGCTGTTGCAAAAATTCCCTAGAAAAGTCAGAGAATGGTATAATGTTGAAACTTTTTGCATATTGAGCTCTGATAAATCTTCTACACTGTATATTTTTCTCATAATTTTTGGAGTTAGGGAAGTATGATGAATCTTGCATTCTGTACAGACTATACTATTTCGGCAGATTGCTGTTATGGTTGCATTGTTTGCATATGTTTGCTTGCTTAATGATTCTATTTGAGGATAGGAGTATTAAATATGAAGAGACATTTAGTATGCAATGTTGAATAATAATTTTAGTGATTTGTTACAGTAGAAAATGATAAGGTTTTGCATTGGTTTATACTAACTTATCTCACGAGTTCTTGTTGAGTTTTATGTGGACGAAGTTTCTGAGAAATAAAGAAACCATGATATGAGAGGAATTAAGGAGACACAAAAGCTCAAGCTTGGGGATGCCCAAGGCACCCCAAGATAATATTCCAAGAAGTCTAAAGCATCTAAGCTTGGGGATGCCCCGTTAGGCATCCCACCTTTCTTCTTCAACAACTATCGGTTAGTATTGGTTGAGCCTAAGTTTTTGCTTCTTCACATGAGTTGTGCCATCCTTGCAATGTAATTTTATTTTGTATTCTTGCTGTTTGAATAAAATACCAAGATCTGAAATTCTTTAATGAGAGAGAGTCTTCAAATAGTTACATAACTATTTAGCTACTCATTGATCTTCACTTATATCTTTTTGGAGTAGTTTGTCATTTACTCATGTGCTTCACTTATATCCTATGAGTAAATGGTTGATTTAGTTAAATGTCATAAATCTGAAATTATATACGCCTCATTTTCTTATCCCATGGGGAGTAATGACTTCACATCTAAAAAGTAGAGGTTGTAAATTTATTGAAGGGTAGCAAGCATTGTATTAGTCATTTGAACAATTCATGAAAAAATATTGAAGGAAGAGATATTTCACATATAAATATACTATCCTAGACATCTTTTATAATTGTGAGCACTCATTAAGTATGACATGCTAAAGAGTTGATGTTGGACAAGGAAGACAACGTAATGGGTTATGTTTTCTCACATCTCAATTAAAGTATATTGTCATGGATCATTCAAACATGTTGATCTTGCCTTTCCCCCTCATGCTAGCCAAATTCCTTGCACCAAGTAGAGATACTACATGTGCTTCCAAATATCCTTAAACCCAGTTTTGCCATGAGAGTCCACTATACCTACCTATGGATTGAGTAAGATCCTTCAAGTAAGTTGTAGTCGGTGCAAGCAATAAAAATTGCTCTCTCAATATGTATGATCTATTAGTGCGGAGAAAATAAGCTTTATACGATCTTGTTATGGAAGCAACTAAAGCAACGGACTGCATAATAAAGGTCCATATAGAAGTGGCAATTTAAAGTGACGTTCTTTTGCATTAAGATTTTGTGCATCCAACCATAAAAGCGCATGACAACCTCTGCTTCCCTCTGCAAAGGGCCTATCTTTTACTTTATGCAAGAGTCAAGGTGAACTTCACCTTTCCCTTTTTCATTTTATCCTTTGGCAAGCACCTCGTGTTGGAAAGATCCTGATATATATATATATATATATATATATATATATATATATCCAATTGGATGTAAGTTAGCATGAACTATTATTGTTGACATCACCCAAAGGTGAATACGTTGGGAGGCAACACTATAAGCCCCTATCTTTCTCAAAGGTCCCATTAAAACTCCATAACCCTAAGTATTGCGTGAGTGTTAGCAATTGTAGAAGACTATATGATAGTTGAGTATGTGGAGTTTGCTAAATCAAAGCTCTGACATAGACCCTTCCTAAAAATAATATGAATTCCAATTGTTTGATGACTGAGAACATAGTTGCTAGTTTTGAAGAAACTTTATGGTCTATGCTTTAACGTGTGAATAGCTTGTTACTTGGTCGTGACAAGTTTTATGAGATGAACTATTGTTATGACTTATAATCATGCTAGAAAAGGTGATTGAAATTATCATTCATCAAACTTGTGCACCTGCTAGCATTCACACTTCATAAATTCTTTCTTTTATCATTTACCTACTCGAGGACGAGCAGGAATTAAGCTTGGGGATGATGATACATCTCCAACGTATGTATAATTTATGAAGCATTCATGCTATTTTATTATCTGTTTTGAATGATTACGGGCTTTATTATACAATTTTATATTACTTTTGGGACTAACCTATTAACCGGAGGCCCAACCCATATTGCTTTTTTAATGCCTATTTCAGTGTTTTGAAGAAAAGGAATATCAAGCGGAGTCCAAACGGAATGAAACCTTCGGGAGCGTGATTTTTGGAACGAACATGATCCGGGAGACTTGGAGTACAAGCCAGGGAAGCTTCAAGGAGGCCAGGAGATAGGAGGGCACGCCCACCCCCTGGGTGCGCCCCCTGTCTTGTGGGCCCCTCGAGCCTCCCCCGACCGACTTCTTTCGCCTATATATTCCCATATACCCCAAAACCATCGAATACGAAGATAGATCGGGAGTTCCGCCACCGCAAGCCTCTGTAGCCACCAAAAACCTCTCGGGAGCCCGTTCAAGATCTCGCCGAGCGGGATCCTCACCGGTGGCCCTCTTCATCATCCCCGGCGCTCTCCGTGACGAGGAGGGAGTAGTTCACCCTCGGGGCTGAGGGTATGTACCAGTAGCTATGTGTTTGATCTCTCTCTCTCTCTCGTGTTCTCTCTATGGCACAATCTTGATGTATCGCGAGCTTTGCTATTATAGTTGGATCTTATGATGTTTCTCCCCCTCTCCTCTCTTGTGATGAATTTAGTTTTCCTCTTGAAGTTATCTTATCGGATTGAGTCTTTAAGGATTTGAGAACACTTGACGTATGTCTTGCCGTGCTTATCTGTGGTGACATTGGGATATCATGTGATCCACTTGATGTATGTTTTAGTGTCAACTTGCGGGTTCCGCCCATGAACCTATGCATAGGGGTTGGCACACGTTTTCGTCTTGACTCTCCGGTAGAAACTTTGGGGCACTCTTTGAAGTACTTTGTGTTGGTTGGATAGATGAATCTGAGATTGTGTGATGTATATCGTATAATCATGCCCACAGATACTTGAGGTGACACTGGAGTATCTAGGTGACATTAGGGTTTTGGTTGATTTGTGTCTTAAGGTGTTATTCTAGTACGAACTCTTGAATAGATTGATCCGAAAGAATAACTTTGAGGTGGTTTTGTACCCTACCATAATCTCTTCGTTTGTTCTCCGCTATTAGTGGATTTGGAGTGACTCTTTGTTGCAAGTTGAGGGATAGTTATATGATCCAAGTATGTTATTAATGTTGAGAGAACTTGCACTAGTGAAAGTATGAACCATATGCCTTGTTTCCTAGCATTGCAATACCGTTTGTGCTCACTTTTATCATTAGTTACCTTGCTGTTTTTATATTTTCAGATTACAAAAACCTATATCTACCATCCATATTGCACTTGTATCACCATCTCTTCGCCGAACTTACCATTGTATTGGGTGTGTTGGGGACACAAGAGACTCTTTGTTATTTGGTTGTAGGGTTGCTTGAGAGACACTGAGCGAGTCCCGGGTTAGGGGGTGTCCGGATAGCCGAACTACCACCTTTGGCCGGACTCCTGGACTATGAAGATACAAGATTGAAGACTTCGTCCCGTGTCCGGATGGGACTTTCCTTGGCGTGGAAGGCAAGCTTGGCGATACAGATATGTAGATCTCCTACAATTGAAACCGACTCAGGTAACCCTAACCCTCTTGGTGCCTATATAAACCGGAGGGTTTTAGTCCAGAGGATCTAACAACAATAATACCATAGGCTAGCTTCTAGGTTTAGCCTCTCTAATCTCGTGGTAGATCTACTCTTGTACTACCCATATCATCAATATTAATCAAGCAGGAGTAGGGTTTTACCTCCATCGAGAGGGCCCGAACCTGGGTAAAAACATCGTGTCCCTTGTCTCCTGTTACCATCCGCCTAGACGCACAGTTTGGGACCCCCTACCCGAGATCCGCCGGTTTTGACACCGACATTGTTGCTTTCATTGAGAGTTCCTCTGTGCCGTCACCATCAGGAAGGATGCCCCATCCCGTCTTTAAAGATGGCACTGTTGCTAAAGGAGCTTTGGCTATCGGCCAAACTCTCCGGATAGGCGGTTTCCTTATGACCCCCTGTTCGGCCGCCGCACCGACGATGACTTCTCGGGTCATCGAAAGCAAGCAATCTTCATGTTAACCCGGAACTCGCCGAGCAGTTAGATCCGATGGAGCTCTCTTCCTTAAACGAGCTCTTGGATCGCATCACCGCCCTGGGAGTCGCTACAGACTACGATCAGATTGGGCCTAAACCCGATCTGAGAGAGATTAACTCTCCCCAGGTTACCCACCGTGTTGCTGTGGTAGAAGAACTATACAGCGACCCTTCTTCTATCTTAAGGACTAGCTATGTCCGGATTCCCGATCCCTCCATGCCGGATTCCCGCGGAGGGAAGGACATTACTCAAGCCCTGAACCTAAAGTCAGACAGCGGGCTAGATTCATTGGACAACATCCAAAGACCCAAGCTCCTAAGTTGGGAAACTACTTGGCCCCTGAGTCTTAAATTGGACGGGGTTCCGAATTTAATTCCACCCGCCCACCCAAACATAAGCGATCTATCCCAAATCCGGCAGGAGCCCGTAGAAACAGTACACCATTACTGGGCCAGATTCCTCCTGGTTATGAACAGGATAAAGGACTGCCATGAGGAGGACGCGATTTCATTCTTCTGCAATAATTGCACGGACAAGGGAATCCTCAACGCCATAAGCCGTCGTGAAATTACACGCTTCGCTGACTTGGCGTCCATAGTAGGAAAGTACTGTGCGATGGAAAGCGCCTGGAAAACAGAAATCAAATTTTGGGACAATCCGGCCCTGAATACAATCCCAGTCCGAAATAAAAGGGTGCATTATCACGAGGCGTCTGGGTTAAACACCAAAAAGCAAAAACCCGCTATAGGGCATGGAACCGTACTGGAAGGATGGCTCAATGGACCCTGCAAAATCATAGTACAGAGGGCGCCACTCCAACTCATAGCCTTAGAGCATGTTGGATACTACGGCAGGTGGACAAAAGTGGCGAAGAGCTTCTAACTCCAGAGCACCAACCCAAGGATACTAGTACGGTATTAACAGTCTTCGAGACTTTCGCATCAAATAATATGCGGAAACGAACACTCCACAGCCTTGCCGAAGTCTACCAAGTAGCAACAATAAACCCATGGAGTGACACGGCTATTACCTTTAATGCCAGTGACGAACCTAAATTCCGAACAGCCCGAGCACCAGCCGCATTGGTCCTCGGTCCAATAGTGGATTTGCCGCTTTACCAAGGTACTCATGGACGGTGGCAGCGGATTGAACCTCATTTACGAGGAAACCCTCCGAAAAATGGAAATAGACTGGAGACGCATTGAGCGAAGCAGCACAACCTTTAGAGGAATAATCCCCAGTCGGGAAGCATGCTGTACAGGAAAAATCACACTGGATGTGGTGTTCGGCATGCCGGATAATTACAGGTCCGAGGAGGTCACGTTCCAAGTGGCCCCGTTCAGCAGCGAATATCACGCTCTATTAGGGCGAGAGGCATTCACAATTTTTCAAGCTATACCCCATTACAGGTACATGAAGCTCAAAATGCTCGGGCTCAACGGAATCATCACTCTTGCTAGTTACCCGGACATAGCACTCCGCGCCGAAAATAAGACAGCCGCACTGGCCCTTGAGGCACTATCCGAAGCCCTAGCGGCCAAGGAACTCACTGCGCTGCGCTCCACGGTGAATAGGGACGATGTGATACTCGATAAGAGATCCAAGTCCACCTCCTTTAAACCAGCGGACGAAATAGTCAAATTCCAAGTCCATCCAACGGATCCTACAAAAACGGCCTCCATCGGGGCACAGTTAAATCCTGATGTAGACGCCGCACTACGAGAATTCCTACGCTAAAATTGGGACATTTTTGCCTGGCACCCTTCAGACATGCCAGGAATCCCACGCCGGCTGGCCGAGCACAGCCTAAACATCCTAAAAGGATTCAAGCCAGTCAAACAGGCTCTTCGGTGTTTCTCCGAACCCAAGAGACAGGCCATGGGAGAGGAGCTAGCCAAACTATTGGAGGCCGGATTCATCAGAGATATAAAACATCCGGACTGGCTAGCAAACCTGGTGATGGTACCAAAGAAGGACAAATCCTGGCGCCTATGCATCGATTTTAAGGACCTCAACAAGGCTTGCCCAAAGGATCCCTTCCCCCTACCCTGCATCGATCAAATTATCGACGCTACCGCAGGACACGATTCATTGTGTTTCCTCGACACATACTCCGGCTACCACCAAATTAAGATGGCAGAGCCCGACCAGGCCGCAACGGCATTCATCACCCCATATGGCCCATTCTGCTTCAACACAATGCCCTTTGGGCTCAAAAACGCCGGTGCAACATATCAACGCATGATTCAGACATGTCTGGCAAACCAGATCGACAAAACAGTGGAGGCATACGTAGACGATGTGGTCGTCAAAACCAAGCACGTCGAAACTCTAGTAGACGATTTGAGGCTCACGTTCAATAATCTCCGAACATATGACATTAAGCTTAACCCAGAAAAATGTGTTTTCAGCGTACCAGCCGGAAAGCTCTTGGGCTTCATTGTATCCGGTAGAGGAATTGAAGCAAACCCAGCCAAGATCCGAGCTCTGTCACAATTGGATATCCCAAAGGACCTCAAAAAAATACAAAAATTGACGGGATGCGTGGCGGCTTTAAGCCGCTTTATCTCCCGTTTAGGAGAAAACGCATTACCCCTTTATCGCCTCCTCCGACGCACTGAACACTTCGAGTGGACGGATGCCGCCACAGCCGGACTCGAAGAAATAAAAGCTATATTTGCAACAAACCCGGTCCTGGCCGCGCCCAACATGGGCGAACCAATGCTATTATATATCGCGGCAACTCATAAAGTTGTGAGCGCGGTGCTCGTTGTCGAACGAGAAATGGACGGACACAAGTTCCCCCATAAAAACCCAGTTTACTAGGTATCCACTGTCCTAACTCCATGCAAGTCACGGTACCCGCATTATCAAAAGATAGCGTACGGAGTGTTCATGGCATCCCGGAAGCTGCGACACTACTTTCAAGAGTGTTCGATAATAGTAGCCTCCGAAGTACCTCTTAATGACATTATAAACAACCGCGACGCGACGGGCCGGATTGCCAAATGGGCCATTGAGCTCCTCCCGTTCGACATAACCTATAAGCCACGGCGAGCTATTAAGTCGCAAGTTTTGGCCGACTTCGTTGCCGAATGGACTGAAGCCAAACTCCCTAAAGAGTACGGCGCATATTCCAACTGGACCATGCACTTCGGCGGCTCCGAAATGTTGGCTGGTCTGGGGGCTGGCGTTGTTCTGACGTCCCCAACCGGAGATACGATTCAATACGTACTCCAGATAATGTATACGGACTCCAACAACGCAGCCGAATGCGAGGCCCTTCTACATGGCCTCCGGATGGCAATCTCCATGGGCATTCAATGCCTAGAGGTGCGCGGGGATTCGAACCTCGCGATATCCCAAATAAATGGAGACTTCGATGCCAAGGATCCGAAAATGGCAGCTTATCGCAACGCCGTCCTAAAAATGTCAGCTCGGTTTGAGGGGCTCGAATTTCACCATATAGCCCGGGATAACAACCAGGCAGCAGACATTTAATTGGCACACATTGGCGCAAAGCGCGATGCCGTCCCTCCCAACATCTTCCTAGAGAGGCTGTTCAAGCCATCCGTACTATGGGAGGGGGAATCCGGAATTAATAACCCGAACCCAACTGCGCTGCCCGACACCGAACATTCTGACACAATTGGTGGTTCTGCCAACGAAGTAACATCCTCAACCCACGTAATAATGGAAGTCATTGCCCCGTGGACGGAACCATTCCTAGCCTACCTAACCAGGCAGGAACTTCCCGAGGACTAAAACGAGGCCCGCTGCATAGTGCGGCGATCTAAACCTTATAAGGTCCATGAGGGAGAGCTTTACAAGAAAAGCACAACCAGAGTCCTTCAAAGGTGTATCTCCAAAGAGGAAGGGCGAAATCTTCTGGCTGAAATTCATGCCGGACTCGGTGGGCACCACGCCGCAGCCCGGGCCCTTGTAGGCAAGGCCTTCCGTACAGGATTTTATTGGCCGACGGCCCGGGCAGATGCTCAGGACTTAGTCCAACGATGCGTCGGCTGCCAGCTCTTTGCTAATCAAAGCCACATGCCACCCACCACCCTCAAAACTATACCCATAACCTGGCCCTTCGCGGTCTGGGGGCTTGACATGGTTGGACCCCTTAAAGGAGGAACCAACAAGGAAAAATACCTACTGGTCATGGGATAAATTCACCAAATGGATAGAGGCCAAACCTGTTAGGACGGCCGAATCCGGACCGGTGATAGACTTCATATCAGGGGTCGTACACCGTTACGGCGTCCCCCATAGTATCATCACTGATAATGGCACGAATTTTACGGCCGACGAGGTCAAACTCTGGTGCAAAAACATGGGCATCAAGCTCGACTATGCTTCAGTCTATCACCCTCAAACTAACGGTCAAGTCGAGCGAGCAAATGGCCTAATCATGAGCGGTATCAAACCGAGATTAGTGCGGTCCCTCAAGGAATCTAACACGCACTGGGTAGAGGAGCTCGACTCCATACTCTAGGGGCTGCGGACCACTCTGAATCGCACCACCGGATTTACACCATTTTTTATGGTATACGGCGCAGAGGCAGTTCTGCCCCGTGACATAATTCATTACTCACCTCGCGTGCGCATGTACGAAGAAAGAGAAGCCGAGCTCGATCGGCAGGACAGTTTGGACGCATTGGAGGAGGAGCATGACGTGGCAAAAGCCCGTTCCGCATTCTATCAACAGCAAGCTCAAAGATATCAAAGTAGAGAAGTACGGGCCAAAACATACAACGTTGGTGAGTTAGTTCTACGCCTGCCGGACAAGAAAAAGGACAAACTCAAGCCCAAATGGGAAGGTCCCTTTATCATCGACCAAGTCCTGACCGGTGGAGTGTACCGTTTGCGAGATGCATCGGATAACCGACTCGAGCTGAACCCATGGAACGCAGCCCGTCTTCGAAGATTCTACGCCTAGCGCCGGATTCTGAGTTCGTCTCCTTCCTCCGTCTATATTTTACATATTAGCAGTCTTCTGTTTCTCTCCTTCTCCCTCCTTTTCTATTACAGCCGTTCAAGGCTCGTTTGCGCGTTGTTCGCACACACTTGACGCGCTATCCGCGCTCATTATACCTGGGGGCTTCTTTAACAGAAGCTTATTTCTACGGGCTTCATGCCCAACACATGTGTCACACTTCCCCATGTACCTTTTATTCACCATTATATGCATCGACATGACTTAAGTTTTGGCCAAGCTGGGTTGCCTGGCTCCTGTGCTTACCCCTATGTTCCTGATTGTTCGGCTAGGTGGTAAAGGGAGCACCTCTGCGATTATTCTTGCTGGTCAGCCGGATGTGTACCTCAGACTGGGTGAAGCCAAAAGCTAGCGTTCTTAAGGGAATATTCGGTCGGTGAACTAAAAGACGATTTCTCATTTATTTATTTATCTGCTCCCAGATGTTTTTCCGCATTTTTCGCAGTCCGGACATGCACTTTAGGGCATGCCTCCCAGGGAAAGGAACCCCTAACGGAACTATTCTCCCTGGAAGATGTTTCTTACTAACCATGTAATATAACATAACTAGTTGGGCACTTGTCTGATAAAGCACTAATGACCCCTACGCCTGGTCTCCACAAATGCCTCGGTTCTTCCATAATCGTAAGGGTATCGGACACACTCCGGACTATCGGATCCCGAGGTCGAAGCGAAAAGGTCCACCATGACAAACGATCTACAATCCGACTAGAAGGCATTTTACATGTCATCTTAAATTACACAGTCAACTTGATTGAGCATATTCCTCTTCAATGCCATCCAACATGTTGTCTAGTTTACAGTCCTGTTGGGAATACTTTGCGGCCAATTTTACTTGGCCGTACACTAAGCTCACAGGGATCTCCTTCCCATCGGGCCCCACAGGTCCGACCTCGGCCATGTGGTTTGGGTCAGCCTTCGTGTACCGCGTCTTCACCATGGCCCAGGCCTCCCTGGCGCCTTGACGGCAGGCCGATATCTTCCATAATCGGAAGCGCCGCCGCGCTCCCTGAAGCCTCTCTGCAAGCTCTCCAAGGCCTTCGGGCAGGGAGACAGATGGCCACAAGGCCTGGGCGACGCCTTTCATCACCTGCCGAACTCGTTCGTGCAGTTGCAAGTGCTCGGGAAGAAGGTCACCCGTAGAAGCGGGCATTTCCTCTGCAGGACGGCCTATGAGCATACCTACAGACATAACTCTGTTAGTCGACTTCCTCGCCGAACTCTTTTTCAAAGTTCGTTCAAGCACTTACTAAAAATGCCGCGTCGAAGCCGCCGATTCTCCTTAACGGAGTCAGACAGCTTGGCATGAACATCCTTTAGTTCCTCACCCAGCTAGGTGTTGGCATCTTGGAGATTATTTTTCTCTTTCCTCACCCTTGTAAGCACATTCTCGCCGGCCTTTAACCGGCGCATGTGCTGTTGCTTGTCCGGATCTATCCCGACGCCATCTGCAATATTATTGTCAGACTTATACACACGCCGCACTTCACAAATTACTTATCTTTTGAAGCATATATTACCAGAGGGGGTCTCTTTGGCTTCCCCCGCTGCGGCTAGTGCGGCCTCAAGTTGGGCTTTGCACTCCTCCAGCTCCTGGGACAGTTGGGTATTGTTTTCTGTAAGATCCTGCACAATAAATGATCCTTAAATCAGTTATTCTAACTATTTCAAGTATCGAGGGCCACTGGCATATATAACTGTCAAATTTTCTCACCCGTATGTCTTTTACATACTGCTCCGTGGCTCTGGCTAGACCATTTTGAGCGGCATGGAGGTGCGCATCTCCCGAATTGAAGGCATCCAATGCCTCTGTCGGAGGAGCATCCGATGCACTCCTCGTGTTCGCCTCCGCTTCTGGACCTGTCTTTGGAGCCTTGCGAGCGGAGGATTGATTGGCAACCTCTCCGGATACAGTCCGGCGAGCGCTCTTCTTCCTGAAAAAGCACGAGCGTTAGCATGCCTCCCGGGAATAAAACCTGGGAGTAAGATGACACGCCATACGTTGCGCCGGCGTTTCGATCCGGACCGCACTTCTTTTTAGCCTGCTGGGCCGTGCTGCCCCTTGTTCGCTAGCCGCTGCGGGCTCGGCCTTCCACCTCAAGGGCACCCCCTACGAAACACCATTGGTATATGGTGATAAAAAATAAGCACAGAGGGGTCATTTTCAAAGTGTTGGGACTTCGGTCTCAATTACCTGTGAGGCTAGAAGTATTCCGGGGTAATCGGCCGTAATGGCGACCAAGTCATTATCGATGGTCAGTTGGTGAAATACCCCATCAATCAGCTCCACCGATATGTCCGGATCCTCTTGGGAGGCCGAATCGAGAAATCGTTCCGGATCCTCGGGTTGTGGAGGCGGGTTGTTTATATCCCTGAAGGCCTGGCGTAGTTCCTGCGTCGAAATCGCAAAATGAGATACTTGACTATGGGAATATGGATCAGATGGGCAACAAGAAATGTCCGCTTACCCAGCTTGGAGGATTGTACATAGAAAATCTGTCCTGTGGATTAACGTGGAGAAATTCCTCCTCTTCTCCTTTGTACAATGCGGACAAGATCTTCGTCAGATCGACGACCGATCCCGGCCCCTTACGGCCATGGCGGGTGGCATCATCCTCCCCGTCGAAATCCCACATGGGGTGGCCTCTATACTGGAGCGGCTGCACACCCCGCATATTGCATGTGGCCATGACCCCGATCATGGTCAGTCCGGAATGAGCTAACAACCTTATTCGCCTCATCGGGTAAAGGATGTCCCTGTCATTTTCCCTCTCAGGGCTCCGTGGACGCCAGCTTAGGCGTTTCTTCATAGGAGAATTATTGAACTCCGGGAGGCCGATCCGAGCAGGGTCCGGCAGGGGGACATCTTCTATATCAAACCATTCTGAAGGCTAGTTTTCGGATGCCTTCTTCGGGGTTTCGGATAGATATCCGGTCCCAGCGATGCGCCATAGTTCGGCTCCGCCCACTTGATATATCGACCCCTCTTGAGAACGGGGTACGAGGCAGAACAACCTCTTCCACAGCGCGAAAATGAGCCTCAATGCCCAAATACTGCTCGCAAAGGGCCACGAAGCCCGCAATGTGCAAAATGGAGGAAGGCGTAAGGTTGTGCAACTGGAGGCCGTAGAACTCCAGGAGCCCCCAGAGAAATGGTTGAATTGGAAATCCGAGCCCTCTTATCAAATAAGGGACAAGGCATGCCCGCTCTCCTTTGGAGGGACTGGGGACACTCTCCGCTTGCTTTCCGCCCTTATAGGTGGCGAGTCCGGCTCGAACCGGAACCATGAAGGCTGGGGGAAGAAATCCCTTGGTTTGGAGCGTCACTAGCTCGCTGTGCGGGACGGAGCATCTCTCCCAATCTCCAGGCTGAGGGCTGGGAGGGCGAGAGGAGGAGCCGCGTCGACTGTCCATGATGGAATGGATTTCTGTCAGATGCGCTCCGATGAATGCTCGCGAAGGGGGAATGGTGTGACTCGGATCTAGATCCTTGTCTCTTTTATAGGCGGCTCATTTGCGCAGCTAGGGGGATAAATGTAAAAATACCCTGGCTTTTCGCATTTGTTCGACACGTGGAAGATGGCTATTATTGGTAGTGGAAGCCAAGGAGCGCAACATTTATCAGAAGCCGAACACTATTCAACAAGTATATGGAATTTGGAGAAGAACCTGCCTCGCAATGCCGAAGACAATCTACGCGCCAGACTCGTCATCATTGAAGCCTGGTTCGGGGCTACTGAGGGAGTCCCGGATTAGGGGGTGTCCGGATAGCCGAACTATCACCTTTGGCCGGACTCCTGAACTATGAAGATACAAGATTGAAGACTTCGTCCTGTGTCCGAATGGGACTTTCCTTGGCGTGGAAGGCAAGCTTGGCGATACGGATATGTAAATCTCCTACCATTGTAACCGACTCTGTGTAACCCCAACCCTCTTCGGTGTCTATATAAACCGGAGGGTTTTAGTCCGTAGGACGAACAACAATCATACCATAGGCTAGCTTCTAGGGTTTAGCCTCTCTGATCTCATGGTAGATCTACTCTTGTACTACCCATATCATCAATAGTAATCAATCAGGAGTAGGGATTTACCTCCATCGAGAGGGCCCGAACCTGGGTAAAAACATCGTGTCCCTTGTCTCCTGTTACCATCCGCCTAGACGAACAGTTCGGGACCCCCTACCCGAGATTCGCCGGTTTTGACACCGACAGAGACCATATTCATCCTACGCCTCCCACGGATTGATAAACCTTAGGTCATCCACTTGAGGGAAATTTGCTACTGTCCTACAAACCTTTGCACTTGGAGGCCCAACAACGTCTACAAGGAGAAGGTTGTGTAGTAGACATCAGCCCTCCATTGGGGGAGGTACCGCCGGGGGAGGTGAGGCTAATGCGCCACCCCATCCTCCTCTACCGCAAGCGCCACGATGACCTCGGCCTCGCCCCCTCCCCTCCCCCTCATGGCCGGCTCCTCCACCACGAGCTCTTGGGAAGGGGGGTGCGTTGTCGAGCGGAGACCCTCGTCGCCACCGTCGAAGCACCGGCGTGCCCTCTCGCCAGAGCGGAAGAGAGAAAGAAGCCAAGGTGGAAGGAGACGGATGGTGAAATATTGAGGGGTGCCATCCCCCCTCCCATTCTTATAAAGGGCGGGGTCGGGGCTCGTCTGCCCCGCTCAACCAATCCGGCCGTCAAGGGCGCAGGGAATCGAGACCGACCCGCTGCTCCAATCAGCGGCGGACCGGTTTCCTGCCTCATCATTCAAGATCCGCACCCACCGCCTACCATCTTCAAGGCATGGGGGACACGTGGCAAGCAAGCAGAAATCGTGGGGACGAGTGGGGCGACCGTTTTCCACCCCGTGATCATAGGGCACGGGCGCCTCGAAGGCCACGACCCGAGTCCACTACGTAACTGAGCTGCATCCCTACGTTTTCCTATTTTCATGGGGAAGGAACGGGCCGCCTCTTTACCGTGATGTGGCGCATGAGGGCGGAAACAACCCCACGTCACGCATTCAACGCGGGCCATGGGGAAGCGCAGTGAGCGAAGAAATTACTGCGGTAAAAATTCACCCCGCCTGCCCGCGCATCCTTCTGGGCCTGGCCCAACATCTCGTTGTGCTTATGTGTGGCCTAGGCCCGGGGGCTCCTGTCGGTGTACAAAAGTAGGGGCTCTCCTTTTTACCCCTCTACTTGTGCACGGGCAGTCAGAGCCTCACCTGCGGCCACACTTAGCAGGGCGAGGGGAGAGAGCAGAAGCACAATAATACCAGAGCAACGCCTAGACCAGAGACACAAAGAGCAAGAGGGCGAGGCGGACTCCCCTGGCAAGACCCTTGCCGGGGTGGCCTCCGCGGCCCTGACAAGAGCCTTGCCGGGGCAACTTGCCCAACGCCAGCAGAGCGGGCCACCCTTGAGCCCAAGGGTGCTAGACACCAACAACCACATTGGAACCAAGGTGCGGGAGGAACCTCCATGGTGGCATGCAGATCTTCGTCAAGATCATAAACACACAAGATCAGATGAGGACCAGAAGACGCCGATCCTCGGCGAGATCCTTCCTGAGGAGATCCACGAGACCCCAGGCAAGATCCTTGCCAGGGACGATCACACGTCCACGGCAAGACCACTTGCCGGGGCCCTGGCAACACCCTTGCCGAGGACACCTGCGGGGCCACAACCAGACCCACGTCTGCCAAACCTCCACCGCCGTACCCATACAGCTGCCAGCCCAACCAGCTAGGCACGCACCTGCGTGGCAACGTGCGGCTTCCAGGTCAAATCAGCAAGCACCTGCATGGTGTCATGCAGATCTTCGTGAAGACCCTACCACCACGCCATCTCAGCAGCCTGCCAGCCTACATGGCGCTGCATGCATCATTGGCCTGGACGCTGTTGGAGCAAGGCGGAGCGGCGACGGACGGGACGGGTGTCATTGTCGTCCCCAATAAAGCAATGGGACACCTAAGGAGCGCATTTAGTGCGTCTTGTCCCGTAATGACAGGCGATAAGCTTGTACACTATACACCTTTTCACCTCCTGTGTGCCACTGTGGCAACCCCTTTTTGACTATAAAAGGAGGCCCGAGGCGTCCAGGAGAAGAATTCGGATCTTTTGGACTACACACGCACCATAGGTAGTTCAAGAGCTCAAGAACACTCAAATATACACCAAAGCAGGACTAGGGTTTTACGCATCCTCGCGGCCCGAACCTGGGTAAACGATCTTTGTGCTGGCTCCTAGACCTGCTCTTTGCACAACCCCGCGCCTGCCAACCGTAGAAGGGATCCCTGTGATCCCATAGGTGTCGTTCCCACCGACAGAGAGGCAGCAGCCAAGAGGTGGCGCCCCCTCCCCCGGCCCAGTCCGAATTGGACAAGGGGTTTGGGGCGCGGCGCCCCTCTCCCTTCCTCCCCCTTATCTTTTAGGTGGAAACCTACTAGGACTTGGAGTCCTAGTAGGATTCCCCTTCTCCCGGTGCGCCTAGCTTGGCCGGCCGGCCTTGATGACCCACAAATATAGGGGATCTATCATAGTCCATTCGATAAGTAAGAGTGTCAAACCCAACGAGGAGCAGAAGGAAATGACAAGTAGTTTTCAGTAAGGTATTCTCTGCAAGCACTGAAATTATCGGTAACAGATAGTTTAATGATAAGGTAATTCGTAACGGGTAACAAGTAACAAAAGTAAATAAGGTGCAGCATGGTGGCCCAATCCTTTTTGTAGCAAAGTACAAGCCTGGACAAACTCTTATAAAAAGGAAAGCGCTCCCGAGGACACATGGGAATTATCGTCAAGCTAGTTTTCATCATGCTCATATGATTCGCGTTCGTTACTTTGATAATTTGATATGTCGGTGGACTGGTGCTTGGGTACTGCCCTTCCTTGGACAAGCATCCCCCTTATGATTAACCCCCCTCGCAAGTATGCGCAACCACGAAATAAGAATTAAGGTAAACCTAACCATAGCATGAAACATATGGATCCAAATTAGCCCCTTACGAAGCAAAGCAGAAACTAGGGTTTAAGCTTCTATCACTCTAGCAACCCATCATGTACTTATTACTTCCCAATGCCTTCCCCTAGGCCCAAAAAATGGTGAAGTGTCATGTAGTCGACGTTCACATAACACCACTAGAGGAAGGATAACATACATCTCATCAAAATATTGAACGAATACCAAATTCACATGACTACTTATAACAAGACTTCTCCCATGTCCTCAGGAACAAACGTAACTACTCACAAATCATATTCATGTTCATAATCAGAGGGGTATTAATATGCATAAAGGATCTGAACATATTATCTTCCATTGAATAAACAAACTAGCATCAACTACAAGGAGTAATCAACACTACTAGCAACCCATAGGTACCAATCTGAGGTTTTGAGACAAAGATCGGATACCAGAGATGAACTAGGGTTTGAGAGGAGATGGTGCGGGTGAAGATGTTGATGGAGATTGACCCCCTCCCGCTGAGAGGATTGATGGTGATGATCATGGTGACGATTTCCCCCTCTCAGAGGGATGTTTCCCCGGCAGAACAGCTCCGCCGGAGCCCTAGATTGGTTTCGCTAGGTTCCGCATCGAGACGGCGGCACTTCATCCTGAAAGATTCCTTCTTATTGTTTTCAGGGCAGAAGACACCTTATATGAGAAGATGGACATCGGGGGGCTTCCAGGTGGCCCACGAGGCAGGGGGCGCGCCCAGGGGGGTATGACGCGCCCCCACCCTCGTGGACGCCAGTGGCCCTCCGAGCTTTCTTCGCCCAATATTTTTAATATATTCCAAAACTGACTTTCGTGGAGTTTCAGGACTTTTGGAGTTATGCAGAATAGGTCTCTAATATTTTCTCCTTTTCGAGCCCAGAATTCCAGCTGTCGGCATTCTCCCTCTTCATGTAAACCTTCTAAAATAAGAGAGAAAAGGCATAATTATTGTGACATAATGTGTAATAACAGCCCATAATCCAATAAATATCGATATAAAAGCATGATACAAAATGGACGTATCAACTCCCCCAAGCTTAGACCTCGCTTGTCCTCAAGCGGAAGCCGATATCGAAAAAGATGTCCACATGTTTAGAGATAGAGGTGTCGAAAAAGTAAAATACGGAAATGAGGACATCATGATCATTCTTAGAATAGCAATATATATATATATATATATATATATATATATATATATTGTCATATGATTTATTATGCTAAAGTAACAATCTATTCACAATGTAAAGTATGAATCAAAAACTTCATTGAAAAACTAGCAAACTATAATCTCAGTCATTGAAGCAATTGAAATTTATCATAACATCGGAAAGAGTCAATATAAGAGCTTTTCAGCAAGTCCACATACTCAACTATCATTTAGTCTTTCACAATTGCTAACACTCATGTAGTACTTATGGGTATGTAGTTTTAATCGGACACACAAAAAGATAGGGGCTTATCATTTTGCCTCTCAACCTTTTACCTCAAGGGTAACGTCAACAATAATGTTTTTATGAAAACCCACATCCAATTGGATATATATATATATATATATATACATATATATATATATATATATATATATATATCAGGATCTTTCCAATACATAGTGCTTGCCAAAGGATAAAAGTGTAAAAAAGGAAAGGTGAAGATCACCATGATTCTTGTATAAGGTATAAGACAAAAATAAAAGATAGGCCCTTCACAGAGGGAAGCTGAGGTTGTCATGTGCTTTTATGGTTGGATGCACAAAACCTTAATGCAAAAGAACGTCACTTTATATTGCCACTTGTGATAGGGACCTTTATTATGCAGTCTGTCGCTTTTATTTCTTCCATATCACAAGCTCGTATAAATCTTATTTTCTCCACACTAATAGATCATACGTATTTATAGAGCAATTTTTATTGCTTGCAACAATGAAAACTTACTTGAAGGATCTTACTCAATCCATAGGTAGATATGGTGGACTCTCATGACAAAACGGGTTTAAGGTTATTTGGAAGCACAAGTAGTATCTCTACTTGGTGCAAAGAATTTGGCTAGCATAAGGGGGAAAGGCAAGCTCAACATGTTGGATGATCCATGGCGATATAATTTATTTCGGATTTAAGAAGACATAACCCATTATGTTGTCTTCCTTGTCCAACATCAACTTTTTAGCATATCATATTTTAATGAGTGCTCACAATCATAAAATATGTCCAAGATAGTATATTTATATGTGAAAACCTCTCTTTCTTCATTACTTCCTATTAATTGCAACGATGACCAAAACTATGTTTGGCAACTCTCAACTACTTTTACTCATCATACTCTTTATATGTGAAGTCATTACTCTCCATAAGATCAATATGATCTCTTTATTTATTTTTATTTTTTTCTTTCTTTTCTTTCTTTTTATTTTTTATTCCCTCAAGATCATAGCCAGATAACCTAGCCCTCAACTCAAGACTAATCTTTATTATATATAGCTCACGGACTCGATTACATAGATAATGATCAACACAAAAACTCAGAGCTAGATCATACTAGACTTTATTCAACTAGATCAAGATATAACCAAAAGGATCGAACTAAGAAAACGGTAAAGATAGACGTGTGATGGTGATACGATACCGGGGCACCTCCCCCAAGCTTGGCAGTTGCCAAGGGGAGTGCCCATACCCATGTATTTATGTCTCTTTCTTCGTAAGTGGTGATGATGGAGTTGTTGATGATGTAGGCTTATCGTCCATCTTCCAAGGCATAAGCTCACCATCATAGAAGGATGATCGATTCTCCGGGATCCTCAAATGTGTAGTCAAACTCATCCTCTTGAATCTATATTCATACTCACAATTTTGGTTTTGCAGGTCATAGATCTGGGCTTGGAGGTGCTCGATTTTCTCGTGAAGCTTGAAGATGGTCTCCCCAATGTTCTTGGCATCCAGCGTGTAGTTGTTGGTGAACTCCGCGATCATCATGTGGTTGGCGTTGAGTCTGCGTTCCACCATCCCCTGGCACTTGAAAACTTGTTGCTCCATTGCTTCAAGTCTTGTCTCCACGCTTCCGGTCCTCCTTGGTCCCTCAACATCGCGGATGTGCAGCACCCCCTAACGCATCTCAATGGTTTGAGGGTGTTGCAGCACCTCCGCAAGGTAGGGGTTGATGAACTTATTGAAAAACTTGTCCTTGGGGGCGCTTGAAGACGTCATAGTGATCTAGATCTGTCAGAAAAATAGCTCGAAACAAAAGCAAAAGATATTTGCATGGTACGATGGTCAAACCCTTCGGGAGATTATATAATGAATTTTTACCGACCAAAAGAAGTATCGTGCAAGAAAACAAAGTTCGGAGGGCACACGAGGTGCCCACGAGGCAGGGGGCACGTCCAGGGGGGTAGGGCGCACCCTCCACCCTCGTGGATGCCTCGTGTCCCTTTCGGACTACTTCTTATTTTCCTATTTTCTTAAATATTCCAAAACGGAGAAAAAATGCTATTAGAACAGTTTTGGAGTCGGTTTACTTACCGCACCACATACCTATTCCTTTTCGGAGTCTGAAACATTCTGGAAAGTGTCCCTTATGTACTCCTCCGGGGTTACGGTTTCAATAACATTGGTTTCAACGTGTATGGGATTACCTCATATATAATGTTTGATTCTTTGACCGTTCACCACCTTCGGATTTGTGCCTTCGAAGTTGTTGATTTTTATGGCACCGGAACGATAGACCTCCTCGATAATGTAAGGACCTTCCCATTTAGAGCGGAGTTTTCCTGCAAAAAATCTTAAACAACAGTTGCATAACTGAACATAATCACCTACATTAAACTCACGCTTTTGTATCCTTTTGTCATGCCATCTTTTAACTTTTTTCTTTAAACAGTTTGGCATTCTCATAGGCCTGGGTTCTCCACTCATCAAGTGAGCTAATGTTAGATAGTCTCTTCTCGCCGGCAATTTTTAAATCATAATTGAGCTCTTTAATGGCCCAATATGCCTTATGTTCTTGTTCGAGAGGTAAGTGACATGCTTTTCCATAAACCATTTTATACGGAGACATACCCATAGGATTTTTATATGCAGTTCTATAGGCCCATAATGCATCATCAAGTTTCTTGGACCAATTCTTTCTATATCTATTAACAGTTTGCAAAATTAATTTAATCTCTCTATTACTCAGTTCTACTTGACCACTAGACTGTGGGTGGTAGGGAGATGCAATTCTATGATTAACATCATACTTAGCAAGCATTTTATGAAAAACACAATGAATAAAATGTGAACCACCATCAGTCATTAAGTATCTAGAGACTCCAAACCTCGAAAAAATAACTTCTTTAAGCATCTTAATAGAGGTGTTATGATTAGCACTACTAGTTGGAATAGCTTCTACCCACTTAGTAACATAATCAACAGCAACTAAAATATGTGTATACCCATTAGAGGAAGAAACTGTCCCATAAAATCAAAGCCCCAAACATCAAATGGTTCAATAACAAGTGAATAGTTCATAGGAATTTCTTGACGTCTACTAATATTACCAATTCTTTGACATTCATCACAAGACAGGACAAACTTACGGGCATTTTTTTAAAGAGTAGGCCAATAAAAACCGGATTGCAATACCTTATGTGCAGTTATATCTCCAGCGTGGTGTCCTCCATAAGCCTCGGAGTGACACTTGCGTAGGATCTGCTCCTATTCATGCTCAGGTACACAACGTCTAATAACACCATCTACTAGCTCCTTCTTTATAAAGGTGTGGGTCATCCTAGAAGTAATGTCTTAAATCATAGAAAAACTTTTTCTTTTGTTGGTATGTCAAACTAGGTGGTATAAATTTAGCAACAATGTAATTAGCATAATCAGCATACCATGGAGCAGTACGAGAAGCATTTAGGACAGCTAATTGTTCATCAGGAAAGCTATCATCAATAGGTAGTGGGTCATCTAGAACATTCTCTAACCTAGATAAGTTGTCTGCAACGGGATTCTCAGCTACCTTTCTATCAATAATATGCAAATCAAATTCTTGTAGCAAGAGAACCCATCTAATAAGTCTAGATTTAGCATCTTTATTTTCCATAAGATATTTAATGGCAGCATGATCAGTGTGAACAGTTACTTTAGAATCAACAATATAAGGTCTGAACTTATCACAAGCAAATACAACTACTAAAAATTCTTTCTCAGTAGTAGCATAATTTCTCTGGGAACTGTCTAGAGTTTTACTAGCATATTGGATAACATTCAGTTTCTTATCATCTATTTGTCCTAAAATAGCACCTACAGCATAATCACTAGCATCACACATAATTTCAAAGGGTAAATTCCAATCAGGTGGCTGAACAATAGGTGTAGAAATCAAGGCTTTCTTAACTATTTCAAATGCTTCTACACAATCATCATCAAAGACAAAAGGAACATCTTTTTGTAAGAGATTAGTCAGAGGCCTAGAAATTTTTGAGAATTCTTTAATGAACCTCCTATGAAAACTGGCATGACCAAGGAAACTTCTTATACCTTTGATGTCCTTAGGACACGGCATCTTTTCAATAGCATCGACTTTAGCTTTATCAACTTCAATACCTTTTTCAGAAATTTTATGCCCCAAGACAATACCTTCATTAACCCTAAAGTGGCACTTCTCCCAAAGACAAGATTGGTTTCTTCACATCTCTGCAAAATTCGGTCAAGGTTGCTTAAGCAATCATCAAAAGAAGTTCCATACACGGAGAAATCATCCATGAAAACCTCAACAATCTTTTCACAAAAGTCAGATAATATAGTAGTCATACATCTTTCAAAGGTAGCAGGTGCATTACATAAACCAAAAGGCGTACGTCTATAAGCAAAGGTACCAAAAGGGCAAGTAAAAGCGGTCTTTACCTGATCCTCTTTTGACACAGGTATTTGGAAGAAACCAGAATAACCGTCTAGAAAGCAAAAATGTGTATGATTGGATAATCTTTCTAGCATTTGGTCAATGGAAGGTAAAGGGTAATGATCCTTTTTAGTAGCTTTATTTAGTTTTCAGAAATCAATTACCATTCTATAACCTGTAAAATTTTTTTGTGGGATCAATTCATATTTATCATTAGGAACAACAGTAATACCTCCCTTCTTAGGGACACAATGGACATGACTTACCCACTAACTATCAGCAACAGGATAAATTATACCTGCCTCCAGAAGCTTTAGTATTTCCTTTCTTACCACTTCTTTCATCTTAGGATTTAACAGTTGTTGGTGATCAACAACTGGTTTATCGTCTTTCTCCAATTTTATTTTGTGCTGGCATAGAGTGGGACAAATGCCCATAAGATCATCAAGAGTAATCCAATAGCAGCACAGTGCTTCTTCAGAGTTTTCAATAATTTATCTTCTTCCTACTCTGAAAGGTTAGCACTAATCATAACAGGATATATCTTCTTTTCATCAAGATAAGAATATTTAATAGTATCAGGTAATGGTTTAAGCTCGAACACGGGATCACCCTTGGGTGTCGGAGGATCCCCTAAAATTTCAACAGGCAAGTTGTGTTTCAAAATAGGTCCCTGTTTAAAGAATACTTCATCTATTTCCCTTCTTTCATTCATAAACATATCATTTTCATGGTATAGCAAATATTGTTCTAGAGGATCATTAGGAGGCACGGCAATAGAAGCAAGACTAATAATTTCATCTTTACTATTCTTTATCATGGGGTTGTCTACAAAATTTAGCAAAATTAAAATCATGAGACATATCCCCTAAACCAACAGTAACAATATCCTTTTCGCAGTCTATCCTAGCATTAACAATATTCAAGAAGGGTCTACCAAATATAATGGGACAAAAGTCATCTTGCGGGGAACCAAGAACAAGAAAATCAGTAGGATATTTAACTTTCTATCTCTATTGGTGAAATAGTATCTCTATTGGCAAGCTTAATTATAATATCAACACCTTCTATCTTAGTAGGTGCAATATCATGCATAATTTCTTTGCATAAGGAATGAGGTATTGCACTCGCACTAGCACCCATATCACATAAGCCATGATAGCAATGATCTCTTATTTTAATAGAAAAAACATGCATGCCTACAACAGGTCTATGTTTAGTTTTAGTATCGGGTCTAGCAATTCTAGCAGCTTCATTACAGAAGTAAATAACATGCCCATCAATATTATCGACAAAGAGATCTTTAACCATAGCAATACTAGCTTCAACTTTAATTTCCTCGGGGGGCGTAGATGTTCTAGCATTACTCTTACGAACCACAGTTGAAGTTTTAGCGTGATCCTTTATTCTAACAGGGAAAGGAGGTTTCTCAATATAAGCGGTACGAACAATAGGATCAACATTATAAGTGATAATCTTTTCTTAAACTTTAATAGGTTCAACTTGACAACATCCTCGGGCATACCTGCAAGATTAAATAATCCACAAACTTCATCCACATAGCTTAGGTGCATATCGTGATGTAATGTTCCATCTCCTGTAAAAGGATTAGCTAGCAGTTTCTCTAACTACTCAAAGGAATTTCAAAGTAAACATTTTCAGTAGGTTCAGTAGGCTGAGGAGAAACTTGTCGGCGTTTTGGGAACGGGGGTCCCCAGACTTGCTTGCCTGCGGCCCATGGCGTGGCTCCACCAGCGGCCCAGTACGGCCGGTCTTTATCAGCCAAACAGTCAAGACCCTCGCGAGGGGCCGAGCCTCGTGAGGCGGACGACACAAGGCCTCCTCAGGAGCGGTTTCACCATGAAGGCTCGCGAGGGAACGGAGAGATCAAGGCAAGGGGTACCTCGTGAGGTTCCTATGATGCAAGCCATGACGACCAAGGCCTGGCGGGCGCCACGCGGGCGCCAGCGCGTGCAGTGTCCTCGTTTCCCCTTTGATGCTAAGGGGGCAAGCGCAGGCACGGAGTACTAAGGCATCAGGCAAAGGTTTCCATATCGGTGCAACAAGACCAAGACCAGCAGGACGGTAGGACAGAGGTCATCGTGGAGCCCAAGACGACGTCACCATCAGCGCCTTTGGCAGGCGAAGACCACCTTTAGTCAGGATAGCTTGTACTAGATGTCCCCTTTCAAATCGGCCATTGTTGCATCCCTTCCCACTCAATATTTGGGGAGAGGACCAGGGCCTCTATAAATAGGACGAGCCACCATCATAGAGAGGCAACTGATCCAGATCATCCTCAACCACAGACAAGTTCACCAAGCACAAGAGCACCTCTCCTCAGGAGGTTGTTCTTCCCTTGTACTTTTCATCATCAGCCCAATAGGCAATCCACCACCACCACACTGGAGTAGGGTATTACACCACAACGGTGGCCCGAACCAGTATAAACCTCGTGTCTCTTGTGTTGTGAGTTCATCGAGCTAAGCTTAGAGATCGCAGCGAGGCTGAGGGCGAGATTCGGTAGGGGTAAATCTTCATGCACACCCTAGTGTTCGAACCTCAAGGGTTTTGCCGGAACCCTATATCCCACATTTGGCGCAATAGGTAGGGGTGCGCCGGAGCTTCCTCCGCCGGTTAACCCACCATCGCTCTGCGAGTCCAATGTCTGGCGACCCTATGGCCAGCGCCGACCGTTGGGTAGCCTGGCCAGCCCGGGCCACGCCGCCTGCCCATGAAGGCCTCAACACCATGCCCCAGGCAGCCCGCGCACCGCCGAAAGCCGCGGGGCGTGGGCGGTGTGGTCACACACCGCCCTTCCTAACTCCGCGGCAGGTGCAGGCAGCTCAAGGGCCTCAAGCCACACCGCGCCCACGGTGCCGCACACCCAACAGGAGCAAGCAAACATGAGAGCCGCGCTCACTGTGGCCCGAGAGCTGCTGCGATGCAGGTTGATGGAGAGCAGTCGGGACGCGTTGCCGGAGCGCTTTGCCGAGCTCCTGGATGTCGCGGCCTCGGGGGCACCGCCTTTCTGCTTCCACCTTGCACCCCGGGCCTCGGCGGGATCACGCGACGGACCTCACTGCGCCCGCGTGCCCCCAAGCACGCCCCAAGACTTCATCGACACCAGCTCAACCATCGGTGCCGGACGCCAAGTCGCACCCGCACCACCCTCTATGAACGAGGGCATGCGCGCTGCCACATACGGTGGGCTGCTGCTCCACCATCCTCAAGACGGCGCGCTAGCCCAGGCAACATGGAGTGTCGGGCACTACGGTGAAGTCTTCGAGGCGGCGGCTTCAGAGGCTTACGTGCCCCGCATGGTGGATCAGGAATGCGCGCTGGAAGATGACCCTGGCTCGTTCCTCGGGCCAGGCTGGGAATAAGAGACACCGGAGACTGAACCCTTCCAGGAGCCTCAAGGGAGTCTCACCAACCGTGCCGACAGCAGCAACTACCGGGTACCACTAATTTCTCAGGAGCCGGCTTATGCTAACCATGGGTCGCAGGATGGTCCGGTCACAGCAGCGGACGACTGCCCCAGCTTAGTAGCCTCCCTTCCGCCAGGAGGAGCGCACTGGGGGCTGCAGGAGAGGGGCCGGGAGCAAGGCCCCTCCCCACAGTGCGCGGAGCAAGGCGTCCCCCGGAGGTAGGCCCTCTGCCGGGGAGGTGCTGTAAAGCCTACCCCCAGCAGAGGACCCGTGGTCGCCGAGGGCGCCGCTGGCGTCCCCTTTGCCCCTTTGGCATCGTCCTGGTTTCCGGTCGCCGCCAATGGTGGTCGAGGGTGGCGCAAGGCGGGGACCTCGTCTGGCGATATGAAGTAAGGCTCATGCCTGTGAAGCTCGCCGCCCGTGACACTCTCCCGTAATAATGAGTGGGGCTGTACACGCCCCGGAGTCTCAGGAGTTCCACCCTTGGGCCTTGGGGGCTCCCTCCATGCCCAATGGCAGCACTTAGCTCCGCGCTGGTGAGAAGACTTGAAGACAAGACTAGGCACCGGACGCGGTCATTTGCTTTTTGACTCCCTTTCTGTAGTCGTGCTTCCTTGCTTCGGATTTTAAGTTGGAGTTGAATTTTCATTTGTGTGCGCGGGGAAGGTGATTTTCTCGTTCATGTGATTTCTTGCGGTTGGTTCCTGCCTTAATTTGGAGTTCGCACCGGCTACCTCCCCCTCGTGGGCGGGGCTGGGCGAAGCGCATGTACGCTGCACGCATGCCATACTATGGCCGGCACTTGCTCTCACGAGGCCCTCTCGACCGGGTCGGCAGGTCCCTCAGGGGATCCTGGGCAACTCACGACCTCACGAGTCGGTTCAGGACTTGTCCTGGCTAAAGGTAAATTACAACTGCAAGCTCACCACAGGGCTCGTAGGCTCATAGAAGCACATATTCAGCTTAGCCCTGACAGCATAGAGATGGCAATATTTTTACATGAGGAGCATCCCCTCCCAAAATACTCTTACAACCTTTGAGGGCCGTGCCCGAGCTTCTGTATGCAGGATAAGCAACAGGGAAACACGGGATCCGTCAGACATATCACTCACTGCGTCCCACGGGTCGCCTCCAGATGCATCGCTGGCGTCGCTGTCGCTGTCACTAGCATCACCATCACCATCACCGGCAGCGCCGTCGCCATCGTCGACCACGTCACCTTCGTCCGCCGCAACTACCACCCCGTCTCATCGGAAGCATAGGCCTTAACGAGCGCATCCACATTATCCTCCACCCACCGTGCCAAGTTGCCCCGGATGGCCTCGGGCACCGAGGCGATGGCGACGTCAAAGTCAAAGTTGGGGTAGGTGTTTTGAAGATGGTTGAAGACGCGGGAAAACGCGCGCCCGAGCCGGCTGCGGCTCCTCTCCTCAATAAGCTGGTAAGCTCTCTCGAAGCGGATCTCCAGGCGCATCACCACGTCAGTGAAGAAGCAGAGATGCCCGGCGTAGTCGGTCGCGCGGGGATGTGGGGCGTTCTCATCACAGATGTTGCCCAGGGCCACGTTGGCCCTGTTACTGAGGTCCTGGAGCATGGGGGTGTGCATGCGCTCCAGCGTCCACCGTTGAAGCACTTCCTCCTTGTTCTGTTGCGCGATGGACTCGGCGTTGGCAACCCGCTGCTGAAGAGGAAGCAGCTCGGTGTTGGCGGAAGCTAGCTCGGCCTGCGCCGAGACCAGGGCAGTTGCGGCGGCCTCCGCGCGCCATTCCGCTTCAGTTAGGCTCGACCTGAGAGCGGCAGTCCTGCTTGCAAACTCGGCTTCAACCAGCTTCAGCTTCAGGTCATACCCGCTTGCAAGATCTGCGCGAGCCTCGGCCACGCGGTGGTCGACCTCCTCCTGGACCCGGGCCTCGCGCGCCTCAACGGCATCCTCCGCTTGGGCAACCTGGAGCTCCCATGTCTCCAACCTCTCAAGATCAAGACTGTGCTCTGCGGCCTCTAGCGTCAGCACCTCCTCACGCTTCAGGACCTCCCCCTCCTCGACAGGCGTCCCCTTAGCGATGCAAGGGCGGCTTGGCGCGACTCCACCTGCTGCTCCAAGGAAGCGCTCCAGGCTTGGATCTCCCACGCGCGCTTCTCAGCGATCTCACGATGACGATCTGCTTCCCGGGCCTCCTCAAAATCCCGGGAGCAGGCCTCACGCGAGGCCGCAAGAGACGCCTCGGCCTTAGCATTGTCAAGCTCCCGCTGGTGGCACCCGAGGTTGATGGCCACCTTCAGTCTATGACGCTCCTCGGTCAGCCGTAGGCCCTCGGCCTCAAGGCGCACGTCTACATCTGCAAGTTCTCCACCAAGTCGGCCCATCGCGTCCATCGCCTTTTGTAAGAACTCGTGGAGGACAACGATTCGTTCGCGTGCAAACTTGAGCGCACAGCTGATGTCGTCTGCTACCTCTTGAGCACTGCGTTGGATTTCCCCGAAGAGGAGAGGATGATGCAGAAAAGTAGCGTAAGTATTTCCCTCAGTTTTTTAAAACCAAGGTATCAATCCAGTAGGAAACCACGCACAAGTCCCTCATACCTACACAAAACGATAGCTACTCGCAACCAACACGTTTAGGGGTTATCAATCCCTTCACGGTCACTTACGAGGGTGAGATCTGATAAAGATGATAAATAATATTTTTGGTATTTTTGATAGATAGATGCAAAGTAAAAAGTAAAAGGCAAAGTAAAAACAAAGCAAGTAAATAAAGCGATGGAGATTGATATGATGAGAATAGACCCGGGGGCCATAGGTTTCACTAGTGGCTTCTCTCAAGAGCATATGTATTCTACGGTGGGTGAACAAATTACTGTTGAGCAATTGACAGAATTGAGCATAGTTATGAGCATATCTAGGCAATGATCATTTATATAGGCATCACGCCCAAGACAAGTAGATCGAAACGATTCTGCATCTACTACTATTACTCCACTCATCGACCGCTATCCAGAATGCATCTAGAGTATTAAGTTAAAAACAGAGTAATGCCTTAAGCAAGATGACATGATGTAGAGGGATAAATTCATGCAATATGATAAAAACCCCATCTTGTTATCCTCGATGGCAACAATACAATACGTGCCTTGCAACGCTTTCTGTCACTGGGTAAGGGCACCGCAAGATTGAGCCCAAAGCTAAGCACTTCTCCCATTGCAAGAACTACCAATCTAGTTGGCCAAACCAAAAAGGATAATTTGAAGAGACTTGCAAAGATAACTCAATCATACATAAAAGAATTCAGAGAAGAATCAAATATTTTCCATAGATAATACTGGATCATAAACCCACAATTCATCGGTCTCAACAAACACACCGCAAAAAGAAGATTACATCGAATAGATCTCCACGAGAGGGGGAGAACATTGTATTGAGATCCAAAAGAGAGAAGAAGCCATCTAGCTTCTAGCTATGGACCCGAAGGTTTGAAGTAAACTACTCACACTTCATCGGAGGGGCTATGGTGTTGATGTAGAAGCCCTCCGTGGTGGATGCCCCCTCCGGCGGAGCTCCGGAACAGGCCCCAAGATGGGATCTCGTGGATACAAAAGGTTGTGGCGGTGGAATTAGGTTTTTGGCTCCTGTTCTGATCGTTCGGGGATACGTAGGTATATATAGGAGGAAGGAGTACGTAGGTGGAGCGTCAGGGGGCCCATGAGGTAGGGGGTGCGCCCAGGGGGGGCGCGCCCTCCACCCTCGTGACCGCCACAATCATATACTTAGGCTATGCTTCATATTCGTCACATAAATATGTTCCCAACTTCTGTACCCACGATGAAAAGCCAAGCAATTGTTTCATACTCAAATAATCTCAAACTTTTTCAACCTTTCACGCAATATATGAGCGCGAGCCATGGACATAGCACTATAGGTGGAATAGAATGAAATGATGGGGTTTATGTGGAGAAGAAAAAAAGGAGAAAGTCTCACATCGACGAGGCTAATCAACGGGCTATGGAGATGCCCATCAATTGATGTCAACATGAGGAGTAGGGATTGCCATGCAACGGATGCACTAGAGCTATAAGTATATGAAAGCTCTACAAAAGAAACTAAGTGGGTGTGCATCCAACTTGCTTGCTCACGAAGACCTAGGGCATTTTTAGGAAGCCCATCATTGGAATATACAAGCCAAGTTCAAGAATGAAAAATTCCCACTAGTATATGAAAGTGACAAAATGAGAGACTCTCTATCATGAAGATCTTGGTGCTACTTTGAAGCACAAGTGTGGTAAAAGGATAGTAGCATTGTCCCTTCTCTCTTTTTCTCTCATTTTTTTTATTTGCGCCTTTCTCTTCTCTTTTTTTTGGCCTCTCCCTCTTTTTTTTCGCCCGGAGTCTCATCCCGACTTATGGGGGAATCATAGTCTCCATCATCCTTTCCTCACTTGGGACAATGCTCTAATAATGATGATCATCACACTTTTATTTTTCTTACAACTCGATACTTAGAACAAAGTATGACTCTATATGAATGCCTCCGGCGGTGTACCGGGATATGCAATGAATCATGAGTGACATGTATGGAAGAATTATGAACGGTGGCCTTGCCACAAATACGATGTCAACTACATGATCATGCTAGCAATATGACAAAAGTAATGTATGTCATGATGATGATGATGGTGGAAATTGCATGGCAATATATCTTGGAATGGCTATGGAAATGCCATAATAGGTAGGTATGGTGGCTGTTTTGAGGAAGATATAAGGAGGTTTATGTGTGATAGAGCATATCGTATCACGGGGTTTGGATGCACCAGCGAAGTTTGCACCAACTCTCAAGGTGATAAAGGTCAATGCATGGTACCGAAGAGGCTAGCAAAGGTGGAAAGGTGAGAGTGCGTATAATCCATGGACTCAACATTAGTCAAAAGAACTCATATACTTATTGCAAAACTTTAGAAGCCATCAAAAATCAAGTACTACGCGCATGCTCCTAGGGGGATAGATTGGTAGGAAAAGACCATCGCTCGTCCCCAACCGCCACTCATAAGGATGCACAAGCCAGGTACACTTCATGTTTCAAATTTGTTACACAACTTTAACCATACGTGCATGCTATGGGACCTGCAAACTTCAACACAAGTATTTCTCAAATTCACAATTACCCAACTAGCACGAGTTTGATATTATCACCTCCATATCTCAAAACAATTATCAAGCATCAAACTTATCTTAGTATTCGATTCACTCAAAAAAAAGTTTCAAATATCTTGAACATTGAGTATATTAACATTAAGCAAATTACCATGCTATTAATGACTCTAAAAATAATCTAAGTGAAGCATGAAAGATCAATAGTTTCTTTAAAACTAATCCACCAGCGTGCTCTAAAAGATTTAAGTGAAGCACTAGAGCAAAAATTATCACGCTCAAAAGATATAAGTGAAGCACTATGAGCAAAACTATCAAGCTCAAAAGATATAAGTGAAGCACATAGAGTATTCTAACAAATTCCAAATCATGTATGGCTCTCTCAAAAGGTGTGTACAGCAAGGATGATTGTGGTAAGCTAACAAGCAAAGACGCAAATAATACAAGACGCTCCAAGCAAAACACATATCATGTGGTGAATAAAAATATAGCTCCAAGTAAATTACCGATGGAAGTGGACGAAAGAGGGGATGCCTTCCGGGGCATCCCCAAGCTTTGACTTTTTGGTGTACTTGGATTATCTTGGGGGTGCCATGGTCATCCCCAAGCTTAGGCTCTTGCCACTCCTTGTTCCATAATCACACAAAAGAATTCACCCAAAACTTGAAAACTTCACAACACAAAACTCAACAGAAATCTCGTGAGTCTGCTAGAGAAAGAAAACAAAAGACTACTTCAAGGTACTGTAATGAACTCATTCTTTATTTATATTGGTGTTAAACCTACTGTATTCCAACTTTTCTATGGATTATAAACTATTTTACTAGCCATAGATTCATCAAAATAAGCAAACAACACACGAAAAACAGAATCTGTCAAAAACAGAACAGTCTGTAGTAATCTGTAACTAACGCAAACTTCTGGAACTCTAAACATTCTACCAAAATTGGAAGTTCTGGAAAATTTGTTTATTGAACAGCAGCAAAAAGAATCAACGCAAAAGCACATTCCTGTGATTTAACAAAATTATATTCGTGTGCGCAAAGTTTCTGTTTTTCAGCAGAATCAAATCAACTATCATCCTAGGTTATCCTATAGGTTCTACTTGGTACAAACACTAATTAAAAGACAAAACCACATCCAAACATAAGGTAGATGGTTTATTTATTCCTAAACATAAGCAAAAACAAAAAACACAAAATAAAATTGGGTTGCCTCCCAACAAGCGCTATCGTTTAACGCCCCTAGCTAGGCATAAAAGCAAGGATAGATCTCGGTATTGCCATCTTTGGTAGGCAATCCATAAGTGGCTCTCATGATAGATTCATATGGTAATTTTACTTTCTTTCTAGGGAAGTGTTCCATTCCCTTCTTTAAGGGAAATTGGAATCGAATATTCCCTTCCTTCATATCAATAATTGCACCAATCGTTCTAAGGAAGGGTCTACCAAGAATAATAGGACATGAAGGTTTGCAATCTATATCAAGAACGATAAAATCTACGGGCACATAATTCCTATTTGCAACAATAAGGACATCATTAATTCCTCCCATAGGTTTTTTAATAGTGCAATCCGCAAGATGCAAGTTTAGAGAGCAATCATCAAAATCATGACAATCTAGCAAATCACACGAAGTTTTGGGAATAGTAGAGACACTAGCACCCAAATCACACAAAGCATGAAACTCATAATCTTTAATTTTAATTTTGATAGTAGCATCCCACTCATCATAGAGTTTTCTAGGTATAGAAACTTTCAACTCAAGTTTTTCTTCATAAGATTGCATCAAAGCATCAACAATGTGTTCAGTAAAGGCCTTATTTTGACTATTAGCATGAGGAGAATCTAGCACAGATTGCAACAAGGAAATACAACCCCATCAAAGAGCAATTTTCATAATTAAATTCCTTGAGATCCAAAATAGTGGATTTAGCAACATCACGGTTTTTATTTATTTCAATCCCACTTTCATCATCAAGATCTAGAAACTCCGAATTCTTAGAACGCCTTCTAGGTAAAGGAAGATCATATTCAGATTCATCAAGATTCATATTGCAAAAAAAAGATTTAATGGGGGACATATCAATAACTTTTAGATCTTCATCTCGATTTTCATAGGAATTGGAAGAACACGCTTTAATAAAGGCATCTTTGGAAGCACGCATCCTAGCGGTTCTTTCTTTGCACTCATCAATGGAAATTCTCATGGCTTTGAGAGACTCATTGATATCATGCTTAGGAGGAATATATCCAAGCTTTAAAGAATCAATTTCAAGAGAAATTCTATCAACGTTCCTAGCCAAATCATCAACTTTAAACAATTTCTCTTCAAGCAAATCATTAAAATTCTTTTGTGAATTCATAAACTCTTTAACACTACTCTCAAATTCAGAGGGCATCTTATTAAAATTTCCATAAGAGTTGTTGTAGGAATTTCCATAATTATTAGAAGGATTACTAGGATAAGGCCTAGGATTAAAATTCCCTCTATACGCGTTGTTTCCAAAACTATTCCTACCAACAAAATTCACATCCATAGATTCATTATTATTCTCAAGCAAAGTAGATAATGGCATATCATTGGGATCAAGATGAGTATTTTTGGAAGCAAACATCTTCATAAGTTCATCTATCTTTTTACTCAAAACATTGATTTCTTCTATAGCATGCACTTTTTTACTAGAAGATCTTTCGGTGTGCCATTGAGAATAATTAGTCATAATATTATCAAGCAATTTGGTAGCATCTCCTAACGTAATTTC
The DNA here is from genome assembly GCA_021605145.1 of Aegilops bicornis. Classification (NCBI taxonomy): domain Eukaryota; kingdom Viridiplantae; phylum Streptophyta; class Magnoliopsida; order Poales; family Poaceae; genus Aegilops; species Aegilops bicornis. Next base: position 587,909,572 of record CM038672.1, on the reverse strand, counting down.
CATAAACGTGCCTCCCGCGGCCGAATCTAAAAGATTCCTAGAAGCAAAATTCAATCCGGCATAAAAATTTTGTATGATCATCCATAAATTCAAACCATGAGTAGAGCAATTGCGAAGCATTAATTTCATTCTTTCCCAAGATTGGGCAACATTCTCATGATCAAGTTGTTTAAAATTCATGATATCGTTCCTAAGAGTGATGATCTTAGCGGGAGGAAAATACTTAGAGATAAAAGCATCTTTGCACTTGTTCCAAGAATCGATACTATTTTTAGGCAAAGACGAAAACCAAACTTTAGCACGATCTCTAAGTGAAAACGGAAATAACTTCAATTTGACAATAGTGTTATCCGTATCTTCTTTTGCATATCACATAAATCAACAAAATTATTTAGATGAGTAGCGGCATCTTCACTAGGAAGGCCGGCGAATTGATCTTTCATAACAAGATTCAGCAAAGCGGTATTGATTTCACAAGACCCATCATTATTAAGAGGAGTAATCAGAGTACTAAGGAAATCATTATTATTGGTATTCGAGAAATCACACAATTTGGTATTATCTTGCGCCATAGCAACAAGTAATCCAACACACAAGCAAACAGAAAGGCAACGGGAAAAAGGCAAACGGGAAAGAGAGGAGGAGATTGGGAAAGAGAGGGCGAATAAAACGGCAAGGGTTAAGTGGGGGAGAGGAAAACGAGAGGCAAATGGAAAATAATGTAATGCGAGATATAGGGATTGCGATGGGTACTTGGTATTGTTGACTTGCTTGCGTGAGCCTCCACGACAACGGCGCCAGAAATTATTCTTGCTACCTCTTGAGCACTGCGTTGGATTTCCCCCAAGAGGAGAGGATGATGCAGCAAAGTAGCATAAGTATTTCCCTCAGTTTTTGAGAACCAAGGTATCAATCGAGTAGGAGACCACGCACAAGTCCCTCGTAGCTACACAAAATGATAGCTACTCGCAACCAACGCAATTAGGGGTTGTCAATCCCTTCACAGTCACTTACGAGGGTGAGATCTGATAGAGATGATAAATAATATTTTTGGTATTTTTGATAGATAGATGCAAAGTAAAAAGTAAAAGGCAAAGTAAAAACAAATCAAGTAAATAAAGCGATAGAGATTGATATGATGAGAATAGACCCGGGGGCCATAGGTTTCACTAGTGGCTTCTCTCAAGAGCATAAGTATTCTACGGTGGGTGAACAAATTACTCTTGAGCAATTGACAGAATTGAGCATAGTTATGAGCATATCTAGGCAATGATCATGTATATAGGCATCACGTCCAAGACAAGTAGATCGAAATGATTCTGCATCTACTACTATTACTCCACTCATCGACCGCTATCCAGCATGCATCTAGAGTATTAAGTTAAAAACAGAGTAACGCCTTAAGCAAGATGACCTGATGTAGAGGGATAAATTCATGCAATATGATAAAAACCCCATCTTGTTATCCTCGATGGCAACAATACAATACGTGCCTTGCAACCCTTTCTGTCACTTGGTAAGGACACCGCAAGATTGAACCCAAAGCTAAGCACTTCTCCCATTGCAAGAACTACCAATCTAGTTGGCCAGACCAAAAAGGATAATTTGAAGACACTTGCAAAGATAACTCAATCATACATAAAAGAATTCAGAGAAGAATCAAATATTTTCCATAGATAATACTGGATCATAAACCCACAATTCATCGGTCTCAACAAACACACCGCAAAAAGAAGATTACATCGAATAGATCTCCACGAGAGAGGGGAGAACATTGTATTGAGATCCAAAAGAGAGAAGAAGCCATCTAGCTTCTAGCTATGGACCAAGGTCTGAAGTAAACTACTCACACTTCATCGGAGGGGCTATGGTGTTGATGTAGAAGCCCTCCGTGGTGGATGCCCCCTCCGTGAAGCTCCTACAGTGCCCCAAGATGGGATCTCGTGGATACAAAAGGTTGTGGCGGTGGAATTAGGTTTTTGGCTCCTATTCTGATCGTTCGGGGATACGTAGGTATATATAGGAGGAAGGAGTACGTAGGTGGAGCGTCATGGGGCCCATGAGGTAGGGGGTGCGCCCAGGGGGGCCGCGCCCTCCACCCTCGTGACCGCCGCAATCATATACTTAGGCTATGCTTCATTTTCGTCACACAAATATGTTCCCAACTTCTATACCCCCGATGACAAGCCAAGCAATTGTTTCATACTCAAATAATCTCAAACTTTTTCAACCTTTCACGCAATATATGAGCGCGAGCCATGGACATAGCACTATAGGTGGAATAGAATAAAATGATGGGGTTTATGTGGAGAAGAAAAAAAGGAGAAAGTCTCACATCGACGAGGCTAATCAACGGGCTATGGAGATGCCCATCAATTGATGTCAACATGAGGAGTAGGGATTGCCATGCAACGGATGCACTAGAGCTATAAGTATATGAAAGCTCTACAAAAGAAACTAAGTGGGTGTGTATCCAACTTGCTTGCTCACGAAGACCTAGGGCATTTTGAGGAAGCCCATCATTGCAATATACAAGCCAAGTTCTATAATGAAAAATTCCCACTAGTATATGAAAGTGACAAAATGAGAGACTCTCTATCATGAAGATCTTGGTGCTACTTTGAAGCACAAATGTGGTAAAAGGATAGTAGCATTGTCCCTTCTCTCTTTTTCTCTCATTTTTTTATTTGCACCTTTCTCTTCTCTTTTTTTGGCCTCTCCCTCTCTTTTTTCGTCCGGAGTCTCATCCCGACTTATGGGGGAATCATAGTCTCCATCATCCTTTCCTCACTTGGGACAATGCTCTAATAATCATGAGTGACATGTATGGAAGAATTATGAACGGTGGCCTTGCCACAAATACGATGTCAACTACATGATCATGCTAGCAATATGACAAAAGTAATGTATGTCATGATGAGGATGATGGTGGAAGTTGCATGGCAATATATCTCGGAATGTCTATGGAAATGCCATAATAGGTAGGTATGGTGGCTGTTTTGAGGAAGATATAAGGAGGTTTATGTGTGATAGAGCATATCGTATCATGGGGTTTGGATGCACCGGCGAAGTTTGCACCAACTCTCAAGGTGATAAAGGGCAATGCACGGTACCGAAGAGGCTAGCAAAGGCGGAAAGGTGAGAGTGAGTATAATCCATGGACTCAACATTAGTCAAAAGAACTCATATACTTATTGCAAAACTTTAGAAGCCATCAAAAATAAAGTACTACGCGCATGCTCCTAGGGGGATAGATTGGTAGGAAAAGACCATCGCTCGTCCCCGACCGCCACTTATAATGATGCACAAGCCAGGTACACTTCATGTTTCAAATTTGTTACACAACTTTAACAATACGTGCATGCTACGGGACTTGCAAACTTCAACACAAGTATTTCTCAAATTCATAATTACCCAACTAGCACGAGTTTGATATTATCACCTCCATATCTCAAAAAAATTATCAAGCATCAAACTTATCTTAGTATTCGATTCACTCAAAAAAAAGTTTCACATATCTTGAACATTAAGTATATTAACATTAAGCAAATTACCATGCTATTAATGACTCTAAAAATAATCTAAGTGAAGCATGAGAGATCAATAGTTTCTTTAAAACTAATCCACCACCGTGCTCTAAAAGATTTAAGTGAAGCACTAGAGCAAAAAATATCACGCTCAAAAGATATAAGTGAAGCACTATGAGCAAAACTATCAAGCTCAAAAGATATAAGTGAAGCACATAGAGTATTCTAACAAATTCCAAATCATGTATGGCTCTCTCAAAAGGTGTGTACAACAAGGATGATTTTGGTAAGCTAACAATCAAAGACGCAAATAATACAAGACGCTCCAAGCAAAACACATATCATGTGGTGAATAAAAATATAGCTCCAAGTAAATTACCGACGGAAGTGGATTTAAAGAGGATGCCTTCCGGCATCCCCAAGCTTTGAATTTTGGTGTCCTTGGATTATCTTGGGGTGCCATGGGCATCCAAAAGCTTAGGCTTTTTCCACTCCTTGTTCCATAATCCATCAAAAGAATTCACCCAAAACTTGAAAACTTCACAACACAAAACTCAACAGAAATCTCGTGAGCTCCGTTAGAGAAAGAAAACAAAAGACTACTTCAAGGTACTGTAATGAACTCATTCTTTATTTATATTGGTGTTAAACCTACTGTATTCCAACTTTTCTATGGATTATAAACTATTTTACTTGCCATAGATTCATCAAAATAAGCAAACAACACACGAAAAACAGAATCTGTCAAACACAGAACAGTCCATAGCAATCTGTAACTAACGCAAACTTCTGGAACTCTAAATATTCTACCAAAATAGGAAGTCCTGGACAATTTGTATATTGAACAGCAGCAAAAAGAATAAACGCAAAAAGACGTTCCTGTGATTTAACAAAATTTTGTGCGCAAAGTTTCTGTTTTTCAGCAGAATCAAATCAACTATCATCGTAGGTTATCCTATAGGTTCTACTTGGCACAAACACTAATTAAAATACAAAACCACATCCAAACAAAAGGTAGATGGTTTATTTATTCATAAACATAAGCAAAAACAAAAAACACAAAATAAAATTGGGTTGCCTCCCAACAAGCGCTATCGTTTAACGCCCCTAGCTAGGCATAAAAGCAAGGATAGATCTCGGTATTGCCATCTTTGGAAGGCAATCCATAAGTGGCTCTCATGATAGATCATATGGTAATTTTATTTTCTTTCTAGGGAAGTGTTCCATTCCCTTCTTTAAGGGAAATTGGAATCGAATATTCCCTTCCTTCATATCAATAATTGCACCAGTCGTTCTAAGGAAGGGTCTACCAAGAATAATAGGACATGAAGGTTTGCAATCTATATCAAGAACGATAAATTGTACGGGCACATAATTCCTATTTGCAACAATAAGGACATCATTAATTCCTCCCATAGGTTTTTTAATAGTGGAATCCGCAAGATGCAAGTTTAGAGAGCAATCATCAAAATCATGGAAATCTAGCAAATCACACAAAGTTTTGGGAATAGTAGAGACACTAGCACCCAAATCACACAAAGCATGAAACTCATAATCTTTAATTTTAATTTTGATAGTAGGTTCCCACTCATCATAGAGTTTTCTAGGTATAGAAACTTTCAACTCAAATTTTTCTTCATAAGATTGCATCAAAGCATCAACAATGTGTTCAATAAAGGCCTTATTTTTGACTATAAGCATGAGGAGAATCTAGCATAGATTGCAACAAGGAAATACAACCAATCAAAGAGCAATTTTCATAATTAAATTCCTTGAGATCCAAAATAGAGGGTTTAGCAACATCACGGTTTTTATTTATTTCAATCCCACTTTCATCAATTTCATCATCAAGATCTAGAAACTCCGAATTCTTAGAACGCCTTCTAGGTAAAGGAAGATCATATTCAGATTCATCAAGATTCATATTGCAAAACAAAGATTTAATGGGGGACACATCAATAACTTTTAGATCTTCATCTCGATTTTCGTAGGAATTGGAAGAACACGCTTTAATAAAGGTATCTTTGGAAGCACGCATCCTAGCGGTTCTTTCTTTGCACTCATCAATGGAAATTCTCATGGCTTTGAGAGACTCATTGATATCATGCTTAGGAGGAATATATCCATGCTTTAAAGAATCAATTTCAAGAGAAATTCTATCAACGTTCCTAGCCAAATCATCAACTTTAAACAATTTCTCTTCAAGCAAATCATTAAAATTCTTTTGTGAATTCATAAACTCTTTAACACTACTCTCAAATTCAGAGGGCATCTTATTAAAATTTCCATAGGAGTTGTTGTAGGAATTTCCATAATTATTAGAAGGATTACTAGGATAAGGCCTAGCATTAAAATTCCCTCTATACGCGTTGTTTCCAAAACTATTCCTACCAACAAAATTCACATCCATAGATTCATTACTACTCTCAAGCAAAGTGGATAATGGCATATCATTGGGATCAAGAGGAGTATTTTTAGAAGCAAACATCTTCATAAGTTCATCTATCTTTTTACTCAAAACATTGATTTCTTCTATAGCATGCATTTTTTACTAGAAGATCTTTCAGTGTGCCATTGAGAATAATTAGTCATAATATTATCAAGCAATTTGGTAGCATCTCCTAATGTAATTTCCATAAACGTGCCTCCCACGGCCGAATCTAAAAGATTTCTAGAAGCAAAATTCAATCCGGCATAAAATTTTTGTATGATCATCCATAAATTCAAACCATGAGTAGAGCAATTGCGAAGCATTAATTTCATTCTTTCCCAAGATTGGGCAACATGCTCATGATCAAGTTGTTTAAAATTCATGATATCATTCCTAAGAGTGATGATCTTAGAGGGAGGAAAACACTTAGAGATAAAAGCATCTTTGCACTTGTTCCAAGAATCGATACTATTTTTAGGCAAAGACGAAAACCAAACTTTAGTACGATCTCTAAGTGAAAACGGAAATAACTTCAATTTGACAATATTGTTATCCGTATCTTTCTTCTTTTGCATATCACATAAATCAACAAAATTATTTAGATGAGTAGCGGCATCTTCACTAGGAAGGCCGGCGAATTGATCTTTCATAACTAGATTCAGCAAAGCGGTGTTGATTTCACAAGACCCATCATTATTAAGAGGAGCAATCAGAGTACTAAGGAAATCATTATTATTGGTATTCGAGAAATCACACAATTTGGTATTATCTTGCGCCATGGCAACAAGTAATCCAACACACAAGCAAACAGAAAGACAACGGGAAGAAGGCAAACGGGAAAGAGAGGAGGAGATTGGGAAAGAGAGGGCGAATAAAAAGGCAAGGGTGAAGTGGGGGAGAGGAAAACGAGAGGCAAATGGAAAATAATGTAATGCGAGAGATAGGGATTGCGATGGGTACTTGGTATTGTTGACTTGCTTGCGTGAGCCTCCCGACAGAACGCCAGAAATTATTCTTGCTACCTCTTGAGCACTGCGTTGGATTTCCCCGAAGAGGAGAGGATGATGCAGCAAAGTAGCGTAAGTATTTCCCTCAGTTTTTGAGAACCAAGGTATCAATCAAGTAGGAGACCATGCACAAGTCCCTCATACCTACACAAAATGATAGCTACTCGCAACCAACGCGATTAGGGGTTGTCAATCCCTTCACGGTCAATTACGAGGGTGAGATCTGATAGAGATGATAAATAATATTTTTGGTATTTTTGATAGATAGATGCAAAGTAAAAAGTAAAAGGCAAAGTAAAAACAAATCAAGTAAATAAAGCGATAGAGATTGATATGATGAGAATAGACTCGGGGGGCATAGGTTTCACTAGTGGCTTCTCTCAAGAGCATAAGTATTCTCTACGGGTGAACAAATTACTGTTGAGCAATTGATGAGAATTGAGCATAGTTATGAGCATATCTAGGCAATGATCATGTATATAGGCATCACGTCCAAGACAAGTAGATCGAAACGATTCTGCATCTACTACTATTACTCCACTCAACCGCTATCCAACATGCATCTAGAGTATTAAGTTAAAAACAGAGTAACGCCTTAAGCAAGATGACATGATGTAGAGGGATAAATTCATGCAATATGATAAAAACCCCATCTTGTTATCCTCGATGGCAACAATACAATACGTGCCTTGCAACCCTTTACGCCCTTTGGGTAAGGACACCGCAAGATTGAACCCAAAGCTAAGCACTTCTCCCATTGCAAGAACTACCAATCTAGTTGGCCAAACCAAAAAGGATAATTCGAAGAGACTTGCAAAGATAACTCAATCATACATAAATGAATTCAGAGAAGAATCAAATATTTTCCATAGATAATACTGGATCATAAACCCACAATTCATCGGTCGCAACAAACACACCGCAAAAATAGGATTACATCGAATAGATCTCCGCGAGAGAGGGGGAGAACATTGTATTGAGATCCAAAAAGAGAGAAGAAGCCATCTAGCTTCTAGCTATGGACCCGAAGGTTTGAAGTAAACTACTCACACTTCATCGGAGGGGCTATGGTGTTGATGTAGAATCCCTCCATGGTGGATGCCCCCTCCGGCAGAGCTCCGGAACAGGCCCCAAGATGGGATCTCGTGGATACAGAAGGTTGCGGCGATGGAATTAGGCTTTTGGCTCATGGTCTGATCGTTCGGGGATACGTAGGTATATATAGGAGGAAGGAGTACCTCGGTGGAGCGTCAGGGGGCCCACGAGGTAGGGGGCGCGCCCAGGGGGGCGCCGTCCACCCTCGGGACTGCCTCTGGCACTTCTTGGAGTAGGGTCCAAGTCTCCTGGATCAAGTTCGGTGAGAAAATCACGTTCCCGAAGGTTTTATTCCGTTTGTACTCCGTTTTATATTTCGTTTCTTCAAAACACTGAAATAGGCAAAAAAACAGCAATTCTGGGATGGGCTCCGGTTAATAGGTTAGTCCCAAAAATAATATAAAAGTGGAAAATAAAGCCCAATATAGTCCAAAACAGTAGGTAAAGTAGCATGGAGCAATAAAAAATTATAGATACGTTGGAGACGTATCATCGTCCCCCGGCGCGGGCGCCGTCGGCGGGATCCGAAGCGGTTCGCTCCCCTTCGGCGGGGGGCTGGGGGCTGGCGCCCCCACGGTCACTGGCCAGGCCCCGCAAGGGACCCGGACTGGTGCAGGCTCACCACTTGAAGTGGGGCCCAGGATTGACGCCAACCAGCTGCCGTCCACGACCATAGGAGGAGCCCTGGGTAGGTTGGTCGCGCTCCAGGCAAGGTTGTGAAGGAAAGGCGGCAAGGGCACGGGCTCAAGGCACCTTGCAGGCGGGCTTGATTTTCTGGATGACCCCGCGCCAGGGGCGGTGTGCAGGTTTGGGGCGCTCAAGGTTGCGATGAAGGCAAGGCCAGAGGAGGTCGCTTCTCGGGAGACTCCGCAGGCTTGGCAGGAGGGATCCTGAAGAGCCACAGTCAGGAAGGGAAGCAGCAATTGGGGAATTACAAGGATAAGGTACTTACCCATCTATGGCAATGTACTTCCTATATTTCAACGGCCGGATGGTGCCACCACTGCAGCTCGAAGACTCCTTCCTCTGATGGTGTGCGGCGAAGTCCACGCGGAATCGGCCAAGGCATTGGACGTGGAGGCCAGCGCGGGGCACGGCTGGAGGGGCACCCAGCCGGTCGACCTCAGGAACGCCAAGCTGGGAAGAGCAATCAGGCTCCGCCTCATGCTGGCTTGCCGAGGTCTCAGGAGTTTCAGCCTCAGGAATCACAGACTGCATCTCCCCCTCAACGACCGCCTCAGGGAGAGCCTCACAGGTTCCTGAGGATGGTGCCTCGGGAACCTCAAGTGGCGTCGGCATCTCGACACCCGCGCCTCCGGCCTCTAGCGATGCTTGTCTCCCTGCGTCCACTCTTGGGGCAAGCTCAGTGCTGGCGGCATGGAGGGGAGCCACGACAACAGGATTCTCACGAGGCCCCACAAGGCCGATCGGGCGCAGCCCCCATTCGTCGAAGGAAGGCATCTGCCCTGCAAACTCAACCATGTTCGGGCAGACATACAAGAGACAACCCCCTTGCAACATATCGCCTGGCGAGGGGTTGCCAGCCAAGACTTCAAGCACCGTCCTTCACGCTTCAAGCGAGAGCCCCGACTCCTGAAGCCTCATGCGATCCTGGTCACCGGCCAGGGCCCACATCAGCCGGGAATGGCATTGGAGAGGGGCAATGCGGCACCGGAGGAACTCCTTCACCACCTGGGGCGTAGTCACACCAAGGTCTCTCAACCTCTTCAACCGGAGCCAGACGAAGGAAAGGTGAGAGCTCGCGAGCTTCTCATGGCCCCAGCCAGAATTGGGGATGGCGGGCGACGATGGAGGCAAGAGCAGGGGGCTGAGCACTCGAACATCCACGTACACCCACCGCGTCCAGAACCCTCTCGCAGACGGCGGGAGATCAAAATCAATCCCCGTGGCGGCCTTCTCTACCACAGCCCAGAAGCTCAGGCACCCCGACCACTGCGAGGGGTCGGTCAGATGCAGCGAGAAGAAATGGCGCAGGAGGGTAATGGAAGGAGCAATGCCCACCATCGCTTCGCAAACAAAGGCGAAGACAGCGAGAAGGGCAACGGATTGGGGATCAAGATGCAGCATGTGAATTTGGTAATGGGAAAGCACTGCATTGAAGAAGGCGGAGAAACGGGGAACCAGGCCAGCCCACAGAGCATCAACGAAGAGCCGAACCTCGGTGGCTGTCCTGTCAATGGAGGCCCGGGACGCAGGCCAAGCCACCGTCCCTCCCAACTCGTTGAAGCTGGAAGCGAGCGCAGGGCGGACCTTGCCCATGGCCTCCCGGTTGAGCACCTGCGATCGGCCGACGGCGGGCTCGATTGTCAGGGGCGGGTTGGCTGAGGACAGAGGCTTCTTCCCTTTCTCCATGTGAGTCGACGCCATGGCAATGGAGGGGACTGAACTCGAGTCAGATTGGAAGTGGGAGCAGGGGCTCGAGGAGGAAGAAAGGATAGGAAGCACGCCGCCTGCGAGGAGGAAATAACTGTGTAGGGAGCCGTGGCCGCCTAGCCAGGTGGATATTGCGGTAGAGTGGGGAAGCGGAGAAGCCCACATCCAATCAGTCCCCACGCGTCGACCAAGGCCGCAGGCTGTTGGGTCCCGTGGTGCTCCACACTTTCCCTTTGGCTTCTCCGCTAAGCCAAGTCCGAGCGCGCCTTGGGCCCAGGGGCTACTCTCGGCGTTCTGGGAACGGGGGTCCCTAGACTTGCCTGCCTGCGGCCCACGGCGTGGCTCCACCCGCGGCCCTGTACGACCGGTCTTCAACATCCAAACACTCAAGACCCTCGCGAGGGGTCGAGCCTCGCGAGGCGGACGACACAAGGCCTCCTCAGGAGCTGCTTCACCAGGCAGGCTCGCGAGGGGGCGGAGAGATCAAGGCAAGGGGTACCTCGCGAGGTTCCTGTAATGCAAGCCATGACGACCAAGGCCAGGCGGGCGCCAGGCGGGCGCCAGCGCACGTAGTGTCCTCGTTTCCTCTTTGGTGCTAAGGGGGCAAGCATAGGCGCGGAGTACCGAGGCATCATCCGAAGGTTTCCACATTGGTGCAACAAGACCAAGACCAGTAGGACGGCATGACAGACGTCATCATGGCCCAAGACGGCGTCACCACCAGCGCCTTTGGCAGGCGAAGACCACCTTTAGTCAGGATAGCTTGTACTAGCTGTCCCCTTTCAAATTAGCCATTGTTGGATCCCTTCCCGCTCAATATTTGGGGAGAGGACCAGGGCCTCTATAAATAGGACTAGCCACCATCACAGAGAGGCAACTGATCCAGATCATCCTCAACCACACACAAGTTCACCAAGTACAAGAGCACCTCTCCTAAGGAGGTTGTTCTTCCCTTGTACTGTTCATCATCAGCCCAAGAGGCAATCCACCACCACCACACTGGAGTAGGGTATTACACCACAACGGTGGCCCGAACCAGTATAAACCTCGTGTCTCTTGTGTTGTGAGTTCATCGAGCTAAGCTTAGAGATCGCGGCCATGCTGAGGGTGAGATTCGGTAGGGGGAAATCTTCGTGCGCACCCCAGTGTTCGAACCTCAAGGGTTTTTCCGGAACCCTAAATCCGACAAAACTCTTTGCTCTACTGATCGGGATGAAGATACCCCGAACAAGCCCCTCAAAGGATTATTTTCCATAGTAACAAGTGACAGTAAATTTCAGCACACAATATAAAATTTTCCTTACCAAAGGCACTTCACTCCCCGACAACGGCGCCAGAAAAGAGTCTTGATGACCCACAAGTATAGGGGATCAATCGTAGTCCTTTCGATAAGTAAGAGTGTCGAACCCAATGAGGAGTAGAAGGATATGACAAGCAGTTTTCAGTAAGGTATTCTCTACAAGCACTGAAATTATCGGTAACAGATAGTTTTATGATAAGGTAATTCATAACGGGTAACAAGTAAACAAAGTAAACAAGGTGAAGCAAGGTGGCCCAATCCTTTTTGCAGCAAAGGACAAGCCTGGACAAAGTCTTATATGAAGGAAAGCGCTCCCGAGGACACATGGGAATTATCGTCAAGCTAGTTTTCATCATGCTCATATGATTCGCGTTCGTTACTTTGATAATTTGATATGTGGGTGGACCGGTGCTTGGGTACTGCCCTTCCTTGGACAAGCATCCCACATATGATTAACTCCCCTCGCAAGCATCCGCAACTATGAAAGAAGAATTAAGTTAAACCTAACCATAGCATGAAACATATGGATCCAAATCAGCACCTTACAAAGCAACGCATAAACTAGGGTTTAAGCTTCTATCACTCTAGCAACCCATCATCTACTTATTACTTCCCAATGCCTTCCCCTAGCCCAAAACAATGGTGAAGTGTTATGTAGTCGACGTTCACATAACACCACTAGAGGAAAGACAACATACATCTCATAAAAATATCGAACGAATACCAAATTCACATGACTACTTATAAAAAGACTTCTCCTATGTCCTCAGGAACAAACATAACTACTAAGAAATCATATTCATGTTCACAATCAGAGGGGTATTAATATGCATAAAGGATCTGAACATATAATCTTCCACCGAATAAACCAACTAGAATCAACTACAAGGAGTAAACAACACTACTAGCAACCCACAGGTACCAATCTGAGGTTTTAGACAAAGATCGGATACAAGAGATGAATGAGGGTTTGAGAGGAGATGGTGCTGGTGAAGATGTTGATGGATATTGACCCCCTCCTGATGAGAGGATTGATGGTGATGATGATGGTGATGATTTCCCCCTCCCGGAGGAATGTTTCCCTGGCAGAACAGCTCCGCCGCAGCCCTAGATTGGTTTCGCCAGGTTCCGCCTCGAGACGGCGGTGCTTCGTCCTAAAAGCATCCTTCTTATATTTTTCAAGGCAGAAGAAACCTTATAATAGAAGATGGACATCGGGGGGCTTCCAGGTGGCCCACGAGGCAGGGGGCGCGCCTAGGGGGTAGGGTGCGGCCCCCACCCTCGTGGACGGTGGGTGGCCCCCCTCTAGTGCTTTATTCGCCCAATATTTTAATATATTCCAAAACTGACTTTCGTGGAGTTTCAGGACTTTTGGAGGTGTGCAGACGAGGTCTCTAATATTTGCTCCTTTTCCATTGAGAATTCCAATTTCTTTGGCATTCTCCCTCTTCATGTAAACCTTGTAAAATAAGAGACAAAAGGCATAAGTATTGTGACATAATGTGTAATAACAGCCCATAATGCAATAAATATCGATATAAAAGCATGATGCAAAATTGACGTATCAGGCCTCCCCCTCCCTCCTTTATATATACAGGGGCAGGGGCACCCTAGAACACACAAGTTGATCTTTTAGCCATGTGCGGTACCCCCCCTCCAAAGTTACACACCTCGATCATATCGCCGTAGTGCTTAGGCGAAGCCTTGCACCGGTAACATCATCATCACTGTCGCCACGCCGTCGTGCTGATGGAACTCACCCTCGTCCTCAACTAGATCAAGAGCACGAGGGACATCATCGAGCTGAACGTGTACTGAACGCGGAGGTGCCGTACATTCGGTACTTGTATCGTTTGGATCATGAAGAGGTTCGACTACATCGACTGCGTTACTAAACGCTTCCGCTTTCGGTCAACGAGGGTACATGGACGTGGATAGATCTCCTAGATAGATCTTGCGTCATCGTAGGAAATTTTTTGAAATTACTGCGTTAATTACCCAATAGTGGCATCCGAGCCAGGTCTATGCGTAGATGTTATATGCATGAGTAGAACACAAAGAGTTGTGAGCGATAATAGTCATACTGCATACCAGCAACGTCTTACTTTGATTTGGCGTTATTGTTGGACGAAGTGGCCCGGACCGACATTACATGATCGCGTTCATGAGACTGGTTCTACCGCCGTGCTTCGCACACAGGTGGCTAGCGGGTGTCTGTTTTGTCCAAATTTAGTAGAATCGAGTTTGACTCAGCCTGGTCCTTATTGAAGGTTAAAACAACACACTTGACGAAAAATCGTTGTGGTTTTGATGCGTAGGTAAGAACGGTTCTTAGTAGAAGCCCGTAGCAGCCACGTAAAACTTGCAACAACAAAGTAGAGGACGTCTAACTTGTTTGCAGGGCATGCTGTGATGTGATATGGTCAAGACGTGTTGATATATAAATTGTTGTATGAGATGATCCTGTTTTGTAATAGTTATCGGCAACTGGCTGGAGCCATATGGTTGTCGCTTTATTGTATGAAGTGTGAGGTAGTCCCGGATTAGGGGGTGTCCGGATAGCCGAACTATCACCTTTGGTCGGACTCCTGAACTATGAAGATACAAGATTGAAGACTTGGTGCCGTGTCCGGATGGGACTTTCCTTGGCGTGGAAGGCAAGCTTGGCGATGCGGATATGTAGATCTCCTACCATTGTAACCGACTCTGTGTAACCCTAACCCTCTTCGGTGTCTATATAAACCGGAGGGTTTTAGTCCGTAGGACGAATAACAATCATACCATAGGCTAGCTTCTAGGGTTTAGCCTCTTTGATCTCGTGGTAGATCTACTATTGTACTACCCATATCATCAATATTAATCAAGCAGGAGTAGGGTTTTACCTCCATCGAGAGGGCCCGAACACAGGTAAAAACATCGTGTCCCTTGTCTCCTGTTACCATCCGCCTAGACGCACAGTTCGGGACCCCCTACCCGAGATTCGCCGGTTTTGACACCGACATTGGTGCTTTCATTGAGAGTTCCTCTGTGTCGTCGCCATCAAGAAGGATGCCTTATCCCGTCTTTAAAGACGACACCGTCGCTAAAGGAGCTTTGGCCACCGGCCAAACTCTCCGGCTGGGCGGTTTTCTTATGACCGCTTGTTCGGCCGCCACGCCGACGATGACTTCTCGGGTCATCGAAAGCAATCTTCATGTTAACTCGGAACTCGCCGAGCAGTTAGATCCGATGGAGCTCTCTTCCTTAAACGAGCTCTTGGATCGCATCGCCGCCCTGGGAGTTGCTACAGACTACGATCAGATTGGGCCTAAAACTGATCTGAGAGAGATCAACTCTCCCCAGGTTACCCACCACGTTGTTGTGGTAGAGGAACAATATGGCGACCCTTCTTTTATCTTAAGGACTAGCTATGTCCGGATTCCCGACCCCTCCATGCCGGATTCCCGCGGAGGGACGGACGTCACCCAAGCCCTGAACCTAAAGTCAGGCAGCGGGCTAGATTCATTGGACAACATCCAAGAACCCAAGCTTCCAAGTTCGGAAACATCTTGGCCCCTAAGTCTTAGATTGGACGGGGTTCGGAATTTAATTCCACCCGCCCACCCAAACATAAGCGATCTATCCCAAATCCGGAAAGAGCCCGCTGAAACAGTACATCATTACTGGGCCAGATTCCTCCTGGTTATGGACAGGATAAAGGATTGCCGTGAAGAGGACACAATCTCATTCTTCTGCAATAATTGCACGGACAAGGGAATCCTAAACGCCATAAGTCGCCGTGAAATTACACGTTTTGCTGACTTGGCGTCCATAGTACGAAAGTACTGTGCGATGGAGAGCGCCTGGAAAACCCAATTCAAATTTTGGGATAATCCGGCCCTGAACACAACCCTAGTCCGAAATAAAAGGGTGCATCATCACCAGGCACCTAGATTAAATACCAGAAAGAAAAAACCCTCTAAAGGGCATGGAACCGTACTGGAGGGATGGCTCAATGGACCCTGCAAAATTCATAGTACAGAGGGCGTCACTCCAACTCATAGCCTTAGAGCATGTTGGATACTACGGCAGGTGGCCAAAAGTGGCGAAGAGCTTCTAGCTCCAGAGCACCAGCCCAGCAATATCAGTATGGTATTAACAGTCTTCGAGACTTTCGCATCAAATAATATGCGGAAACGAACACTCCGCAGCCTTGCCGAAGTCTACCAGGTAGCAACAATAAACCCATGGAGTGACACGACTATTACCTTTAATGCCAAGGTTTAACCTAAATTCGAACAGCCCGAGCACCGGCCGCATTGGTCCTCAGTCCAATAGTGGACGGCTTTCGCCATACCAAGGTACTCATGGATGGCGGCAGCGGATTGAACCTCATTTACGAGGAAACCCTTCGAAAAATGGAAATAGACTGGAGCCGCATTGAGCAAAGCAACACAACCTTTAGAGGAATAATCCCCAGTCGGGAAGCATGTTGTACAGGAAAAATCACACTAGATGTGGTGTTCGGCACGCCGGATAATTACAGGTCCGAGGAGGTCACATTCCAAGTGGCCCCGTTCAGCAGCGGATACAACGCTCTATTAGGGCGAGAGGCATTCACAATTTTTCAAGCTATACCCCATTACGGGTACATGAAGCTCAAAATGCCTGGGCCCAACAGAATCATCACTCTTGCTAGTGACCGGACATAGCACTCGCTTGAAAATAAAACAGCCGACTTGCCCTTGAGGCACTATCCGAAGCCCTAGTAGCCGAGGAACTCACTGCGGCAAGGCTCCACGGTGAACAGGGACGATGTGATACTCGATTAGAGATCCAAGTCCACCTCTTTTAAACCGGCGGACGAAATAGTCAAATTCCAAGTCCATCCAACGGACCCTACAAAAACGGCCTCCATCGGGGCACAATTAAACCCTGATGTAGACGCCGCACTACGAGAATTTCTACGCGAAAATTGGGACATTTTTGCCTGGCACCCTTCAGACATGCCAGGAATCCCACGCCGGCTGGCCGAGCACAGCCTAAATATCCTAAAAGGATTCAAGCCAGTCAAACAAGCTCTTCGGCGTTCCTCCGAACCCAAGAGACAGGCCATGGGAGAGGAGCTAGAAAAACAATTGGAGGCCGGATTCATTAGAGATATAAAACATCCGGACTGGCTAGCAAACCTGGTGATGGTACCAAAGAAGGACAAATCCTGGTGCCTATGTGTCGATTTCAAGGACCTTAACAAGGCTTGCCCAAAGGATCCCTTCCCCCTCCCCCGCATCGATCAAATTATCGACGCTACCGCAGGACACGATTCATTGTGCTTCCTCGACGCATACTCCGGCTACCACCAAATTAAGATGGCAGAGCCAGACCAAACCGCAACGGCATTCATCACTCCATACGGCCCATTCTGCTTCAACACAATGCCCTTCGGGCTCAAAAACACGGGCGCGACGTATCAGCGCATGATTCACACATGTCTGGCAAACCAGATCGGAAAAACAGTGGAGGCATACGTAGATGATTTGGTCGTCAAATCCAAGCCTGTCGAAACTCTAGTAGACGACTTGAGGCTCACATTCGATAATCTCCGAACATATGACATTAAGTTCAACCCAGAAAAATGCGTTTTCGGCGTACCAGCCGGAAAGCTCTTGGGCTTCATTGTATCCGGTAGAGGAATTGAAGCAAACACAGCCAAGATTCGAGCTCTGTCACAATTGGATAACCCAAAAGACCTCAAACAAATACAAAAATTGACTGGATGCGTGGCGGCTCTAAGCCGCATTATCTCCCGTTTGGGAGAAAAGGCATTACCCATTTATCGCCTCCTCCGGCGCACCGAACACTTCGAGTGGACGGATGCCGCCACGGCCGGACTCGAAGAAATAAAAGCCATATTGGCAACAAATCCGGTCCTGGCCGCGCCCAACATGGGCGAACCAATGCTATTATATATCGCGGCAACCCATCAAGTTGTAAGCGCGGTGCTCGTTGTCGAACGAGAAATGGACGGACACAAGTTCCCCCTCCAAAACCAGTTTACTACGTGTCCATTGTCCTAACTCCATGCAAGTCATGGTATCCGCATTATAAAAAGATAGCGTACGCAGTGTTCATGGCATCCCGGAAGCTGCGACACTACTTCCAAGAGTGTTCGATGACAGTAGCCTCCAAAGTACCTCTTAATGACATTATAAACAACCGCGACGCGAGGGCCGGATTGCCAAATGGGCCATTGAGCTCCTCCCGTTCGACATAACCTATAAGCCACGGCGAGCTATTAAGTCGCAAGTTTTGGCCGACTTCGCCGCCGAATGGACTGAAGCCAAACTCCCTAAAGAGTACGGCGCATATTCCAATTGGATCATGCACTTCGACGGCTCCAAAATGTTGGCTGGCCTGGGGGCTGGCATCGTTCTGACGTCCCCAACCGGAGATACAGTTCAATACGTACTCCAGATAATGTACACGGACTCCAACAATGCAGCCGAATACGAGGCCCTTCTACATGGCCTCCGGATGGCAGTCTCCATGGGCATTCAACGCCTAGAGGTGCGCGGGGATTCGAACCTCGCGATATCCCAAATAAATGGAGACTTCGATGCCAAGGATCCAAAAATGGCAGCTTATCGCAACGCCGTCCTAAAAATGTCAGCTCGGTTCGAAGGGCTCGAATTTCACCATATAGCCCGGGATAATAACCAGGCGGCAGACGTATTGGCACGCATTGGCGCAAAGCGCGATGCCGTCCCTCCCAACATCTTCCTGGAGCGGCTGTTCAAGCCATCCGTACTATGGGAGGGGGAGTCCGGAAACACCAATCCGGACCCAACCGCACTGCCCGACACCGAACACTCTGACACAATCGGTGGGTCTGCCAACGAAGTAACACCTTCAGCCCACGAAATAATGGCAGTCATCGCCCCGTGGACGGAACCATTCCTAGCCTACCTAACCAGGCAGGAACTCCCCGAGGACCAAAACAAGGCACGCTGCATACTGCGGCGGTCTAAAGCCTATAAAGTCCATGAGGGAGAGCTTTATAAGAAAAGCACAACCGGAGTCCTTCAAATATGTATCTCCGAAGAGAAGGGCGGAATCTCCTGGCTGAAATTGATGCCGGACACGGTGGGCACCATGCCGCAGCCCGGGCACTTGTAGGCAAGGCCTTCCGTACAGGATTTTATTGGCCGACGGCCCGGGCAGATGCTCAGGACTTAATCCAACGATGCGTCGGTTGCCAGCTCTTTGCTAATCAAAGCCACATGCCACCCACCGCCCTCAAAACTATACCCATCACCTGGCCATTCGCAGTCTGGGGGCTTGACATGGTTGGACCCCTTAAAGGAGGAACCCGCAAGCAAAAATACCTATATGTCATGGTGGATAAATTCACCAAATGGATAGAGGCCAAGCCTGTTAAGACGGCCGAATCCGGACCAGTGATAGACTTCATATCAGGGGTAGTACACCGTTACGGTGTACCCCATAGCATCATCACTGATAACGGCACGAACTTCACGGTCGATGAGGTCAAACTCTAGTGCAAAAACATGGGCATCAAGCTCGACTACGCTTCAGTCTATCACCCCCAAACTAACGGTCAAGTCGAGCGAGCAAACGGTATAATCATGAGCGGCATTAAACCCAGACTAGTGCAGTCCCTCAAGGAATCTAACACGCACTAGGTAGAGGAGCTCGACTCCGTACTCTGGGGGCTGCGGACCACGCCGAATTGCATTACCGGATTCACACCATTTTTTATGGTATACGGCACAGTGGCAGTTTTGCCCCGCGACATAATTCATGACTCACCTCGCGTGCGCATGTACGAAGAAAGAGAAGCCGAGCTTGATCGGCAGGACAGTTTGGACGCCTTGGAGGAGGAGCGCGACGTGGCAAAAGCTCGTTCCGCATTCTATCAACAACAGGCTCGAAGATATCAAAGCAGAGAAGTACGGGCCAAAGCTTACAATGTTGGCGAATTAGTTCTATGCCTACCGGACAAGAAAAAGGACAAACTCAAGCCCAAATGGGAAGGTCCCTTCATCATCGACCAAGTCCTGACTGACGGAGCGTACCATCTGCGAAACGCATCGGATAACCGACTCGAGCCGAACCCATGGAACGCAGCCCGTCTCCGAAGATTCCATGCCTAGAGCCGGATTCTGAGTTCGTCTCCTTCCTCCGTCTATATTTTATACTTTAGATGTCTTTTATTTCTCTCCTTCTCACTCCTTTTTTCTGAAGCCTTTGGAGGCTCGGTTGCGCTTTGTTCGCACACACTTGACACGCTATCCGCGCTCATTATACCTGGGGGCTTCTTTAACAGAAGCTTATTTATACGGGCTTCATGCCCAACACATGTGTCACACTTCCGCATGTACCTTTTATTCACCTTTAGATGCATCGATATGACTTAAGTTTTGGCCAAGCTAGGTTGCATGGCTCCTGTGCTTACCCCTACGTCCCCGATTGTTCGGCTAGGTGGTAAAGGGAGCACCTCTGCGATTGTTACTGCCAGGTCAGCCGGATGTGTACCTCAGACTGGGTGAAGCCGAAAGCTAGCGTTCTTAAGGGAATATTCGGTCGGTGAACTAAAAGACGGTTTCATACCTATTTATTTATCTGCCCCCAGATGTTTTTCTGCTTTTTTCGTAGTCCGGACATGCACTTTAGGGCATGCCTCCCAGGAAAAGGAACCCCTAACGGAACTATTGTCCCTGGAAGATGTTTCTTACTAACCATTTAATATAACATAACTAGTTGGGCACTTGTCTGATACAGCACTAATGACCCCTACGCCTGGTCTCCACGCATGCCCCGGTTTTTACATAACCGCGAGGGTATTCGGACACACTCCGGACTATTGGGTCCCGAGGATGAAGCGAAAAGGTCCGCTACGACAAACGATCTACAATCCGGCTAGAAGGCATTTTACATGTCATCTTAAATTACATAGTCAAATTGACTGATTGTATTCCTCTTCAATGCCATCTAATAGGTTGTCTAGTTTACAGTCCTGTTGGGAATACTTTGCCGCCAACTCTACTTGGCCGTACACTAAGCTCACAGGTATCTCCTTCCCATCGGGCCCCACAGGTCCGACCTCGGCCATGTGGTTTGTGTCAGCCTTCGTGTACTGCGTCTTCACCATGGCCCAGGCCTCCCTGGCGCCTTGACGGCAGGCCGATATCTTCCATAATCAGAAGTGCTGCCGTGCTCCCTAAATCCTCTCTGCAACTCTTCCAAGGCCTTCGGGAAGGGAGATAGATGGCCACAAGGCCTGGGTGACGCCTTTCATCACCTGCCGAACTCGTTCGTGCAGTTGTAGCAGCTCGGGAAGAAGGTCACCCAGAGAACCGGGCATTTCCTCCGCAGGACGACTGTGAGCATACCTACGACATATTTCTCTTAGTCGACTTCCTCGCCGAACTCTTTTTCAAAGTTCGCTCAAGCACTTACTATAAATGCCGCGATTTGCCGCCGATTCTCCTTAACGGAGTCGACATACCGGGCACGAACATCCTTTAGTTCCTCACCCAGCTGGGTGTTGGCATCTTGGAGATTATTTTTCTCTTGCCTCACCCTTGTAAGCACATTCGCGCCGGCCTTTAACCGGCGCAAGAGCTGTTGCTTGTCCGGATCTAGTCCGGCGCCATCTGCAATGTCATTGTCAGAATTATATACACGCCGCACTTCACAAACCACTTATCTTTTGAAGCATATATTACCAGAGGGGGTCTCTGTGGCTCCCCCTGTCATGGCTAGTGTGGCCTCAAGTTGGGCCTTGCACTCTTCAAGCTCCTGGGACAGTCGGGTATTCTTTTCTGTAAGATCCTGCATAAGAAATGATCCTTAAATCAGTTTTTCTAAACTATTTTAAGTCTCGGGGGCTACTGGCATATATAACTGTCAAATTTCCTCACCCGTATGTCCTTTACATACTGCTCCGTGGCTCTGGCTAGACCATATTGAGCGGCACGAAGGTGCGCATCTCCCGAATTGAAGGCATTCAATGCCTCTTGGGAGAAACATGCGTCACGAAGAACTGCCAGGCGGCGCCTGTGATTCATGGCGCTCTCCACCTCGGAGTTGGTGGCGGACAATCTGTCGGCATCCTCTGTCGGAGGAGCATCCGACGCATGCCTCGTGCTCGCCTCCGCTTCTGGACCCGGCTTTGGAGCCTGGCTGGCGGAGGCTCGATTAGCAATCTCTCCGGACATAGTCCGGCGAGCGCTCTTTTTCCTGAAAAGAGCACCAGCGTTAATATTCCTTCCAGGAATCAAACCTGGGAATATGGTGACGCGCCATACCGTTGCGGCGGCGTTTCTATCCGGACTGCACTTCTTTTTAGCCTTCGGGGCCGTGCTGCCCCTTGTTGGCTAGCCGCCGTGGGCTCGGCCTTCCGCCTCGAAGGCACCCCCTGCGAAACACCATTGGTATACGGTGATCAGAAATAAGCACGGACGGGTCATTATTAGAGTATTGGGACTTCGGTCGCAGTTACCTGTGAGGCTAGAAGTATTCCGGGGTAATCGGCCGTAATGGCGACCAAGGCATTATCGATCCTCAGTTGGTGAAATACCCCATCAATCAGCTCCACCGATATGTCCGGATCCTCTTGGGAGGCCGGATCGAGGAACCATTCCGGATCTTCGGGTTGTGGAGGCGGGCTGTTTATATCCTTTGCGGCCTGGCGCAGTTCTTGCGTCGAAATCACAAAATAAGATACTTAACCATGGGAATATGGATCGGATGGGCAAAAAGAAATGTCCGCTTACCCAGCTTCGAGGGTTGTTCATAGAAAATCCGTCCAGTGGATTGACGCGGAGAAGTTCCTCCTCTTCTCCCTTATACAATACGGACAAGATCTTCATCAGATCGGCGACCGATCCCGGCCCTTTACGGCCATGATGGGTGGCATCGTCCTCCCCGTTGAAATCCCACATGGGGTGCCCCTTATACTGGAGTGGCTGCACCCCCCGCATAATGCATGTGGCCATGACCCCGATCATGGTTAGTCCGGAATGAGCTAGCAACCTTATTCGGCTCATCAGGTAAAGGACGTCCCTGTCATTTTCCTCCTGGGCTCATGGACGCCAACTTAGGCGTTTCTTCAAGGGAGCATTACTGAACTCCGGAGGCCAATCCGAACAGGATCCGCAACGGACGTCTTCCATATAAAACCATTCAAGGCCTGTCTTCGGACGCCTTCTTCGGGGTTCCGGATAGATATCCGGTCCCGGCGATGCGCCATAGTTCGGCTCCGCCCACTTGATATATTGACCCCTCATGAGAACAGGGTACAAGGTAGAATAATCTCTTCCACATTGCAAAATGAGCCTCGATGCCCAAGAACAGCTCGCAAAGGGCCACGAAGCCCGCAATGTGCAAAATGGAGGCAGGCCATAGAACTCTAGGAGCCCCCGGAGAAACGGATGAATTGGAAATCCGAGCCCTCTTATCAGCTAAGAGATAAAGCATACCCGCTCTCCTTTGGAGGGATCAGGGACGCTCTCCGCTTGCTTTCCGCCCTTATAGGTGGCGTGTCCGGCTCGAACCGGAACCATGAAGGCTGGGGGAAGAAATCCCTTGGTTTGGAGCGCCACTAGCTCGCTATGCTGGACTGAGCATCTCTCCCAATCTCCAGGCTGAGGGCTGGGAGCACAAGAGGAGGAGCCGCATCGACTGTCCATGATGGAATGGATTTCTGTCAAAGGTGCTGTAACATCCCAAATTTTCAATTTGGAATGTTATACATTAGGTCATCATGCATATCATATTTTTCTCGCATTTTTCCGATCCTAGAAAATTTCATACAACTCAAGGACCCTCAGAGAGAGTTGGAAGTTTCATTATTTTCATATTTGGGATTTCTCAAATTTTGAAAATAGGATCATTTGGATTTATTTAAAATTATCTTCATAAAGTTTTTCCTATAAAAATCTCAAGAGAGGGAATAATATGACTTTCCCAATATTTAAGAAAAATGAAGATATTATAAATAAATCAAATTTGGTTTTGGAAGATTTATTTTGCTTAGGCAAAAATGAGCACAAAAAATTTTTTATGCATGTTTGCCGTTTTTAAAGTTCATTTTGTTCGACTCATTTTTAGGAGTCGGGGAAAATTTGTTTTATTTAAATCGGAGTTCATTTGGTATTTTTTTTAATTCGTTTTGTTTTAATTTAAAAAAAAATGCGCCCCACAGGCCAAGGCCAGCCAGCCCAACCCGGGCCCAGCCCACCTCCCTCTCCCTTCCACATGTGAGTCCCGCCCGCCCGCCGCCGACTCGGGCTCGGCCACGACGCCGCCGCCCTGCCCCTTCCCAAGCCACCGGACCCCCCTATTTAACCCCGCGGACCCCCTCTCCCTCACCTCGCCTGTCGCCCGCCCCCAAGCCGAGCCGCGCCGCCCGAAGACGCCGCCGCCCGGCCTTGAGCACCCGCCGCCCCTCGTCGCCCATCCCGACCCGCCGCCACCCACCGCCGTCGCCCGACCGGAGCCCGCTGAGCCAGCGGCGAGCCGGAGGTAGCCTCGCCCGCCGCCCGATCCGATCCGATCCGGTTTTCCCTAGAAAACCCGGTCCGGTTTTTTTTTGCAATGTTCGGTTTTTTTTTTAAAAAAAAACTTAGACGGTTTTATTTTTTTCGGTTTTCTTATTTAGTGAACGTTCACCAACCCGTTCGTTTCAATGAACGCGTTCGTTGGATTAGTTCTGTTAACGAACGTCCGTTATTTAATCCGTTCATCGTTTTCTTTGAAATCGGATTTAATCCATTATTTTCAGATTCGATTTTGATCCGATTTTCAAATCTGTTTTATTTCTTGCTCGTTTATCTAATCAGGTGATTCAAGCGCACTGAGTTTTAAATATGAAACCGCCCGTTCGACTAACCTACTTACACAGAGTTTTGCTACTGTAAAATTTTGACTTAATTTCAGATTGCTAAACCGAGTCGTTCTCTCTCGAGTTCCGACTTTCGATGCTTTATTTGATTCGATTCTTTTGCAACCAGGGTTCTTAAGTTGAACTATCTGGTTAGATCTTTTATTCGAGATTTCCTGTGCATTAGATGAGTACTTATTGTATGCTTGTTGTTTGTCTGCGTTAGATCACCCGGAGTGCCGCTTGTTACTTGAATCTCTAGGACTCGCGGATCATCAGCAAGGCAAGTAACACTTGATCATACCTTTTCTACTACCCAGTTTTATTGCATTAGATCAAACCCTCAAACACTTGCATGTTTAGGATCTAATTAAATTGTGGGATTGGGAAGTAGATTGAGGTAGTACCTATTATCTGTTTTACTTATGAAACCTTGGGAGTTACTTCTACGTTTGCTTATTATGCCATGCTATGCTAGTAGACGTGGATTGGGTGAGTGAATATCCATGACAGATGTGAGATTGTTAATTAATGCTTTATTTAAGGTGGCAACCTAAACACACATCTGGGTGGATTGAGGCACCTGGTTTCCATCAGGACTTGCTCAGATTTCATCGGACCGCCACCCGTGCTCTAAGGGATCATAAGATTATTCAAACTAGAAACTTACGTGTGCAGCCACAAGCCAATTATGGGCTCTGGCGTAGTTGACTAAGTTGTGCGAACTCTTACGGGTAGGCTAGCTGATGTAGGGGATGTAGGTTGGTACGGTCTACCCACATGTAAGGTGCTAAGCGCTTACGAAAGACTATGTCTCGGTCATCCGTCTCTCAAACACCATGTAGTGCGAGAACCAAAGCGGAGGCGATCGAGTCTTGTGGGGAAAAGTCATAAACCTCTGCAGAGTGTATAAACTAATCATGATTAGCCGTGTCCCGGTTATGGACAAATCTTGAGTATCTAGTACTTGAATATCATGTGAATCTCAACATGTTACTTCTAAATATAAAGTTATTGGGTTTTAATGAGTACTTTTAATTGGGATTGAGGATGCTGTCAACCATTCTCAATGTTTATCAACCACCATGATAGTTAAATAAAATTATTCCGTTGATGTAGGGAAAAATCAGCTTTATGCAAAAATGTAACCGTAGAGCCTTACCACCAGCCATATATGCATGTAGTATAGGCTTGTTGCTTCATTGTTCTCTATGTGTTACATTGCCAGCATATTCCATGTGTTGACCCGTTTTCGGGCTGCAACTTTTCACGTTGCAGACTTTTCAGACGACGAATAAGGTGTTAGGTCGTGGTTCTATACTCAGTGATGCCGTTGGAGTTGATGGACTCACTCGTTTTCCAAGCCTTCCGCTGTTATCTTTAGATGGCCTTAAGCCATATTTTTGTATTAAGATCCCTTGTGGACAACGATGTAATAAGTGTGTGATTGCTACTCTGCTATAAATCCTTCAAGTAATCTTGTGTGGTGTCGACATTCGATCTAGGGATGACACTGAGCACGTAGCGCTAGATCCATTCGGTCCTGGTCGCTACAGAGAATGGTATCGAGCACACGCCGACCGTAGGACACGACCACTAAGATAAAGCCATAGATCACTATTCTCTTCCCATTTTCTAACTCCTCATCTTTTCTACTCTCTTTAGGATGAAGGACGCGAAGATCAAGTACACCCAACCGGATGAAGGCACACCTTTTGGATTTCACTTGAAGGAAGTTACCAAATACCTGAATATTGGATTACCAAGTTTCACCGGAACCTTCAACGCCACTCTCTGCACTCAAGAGGAGCTGGAAGATTCACGCTCACGTTCAGAAGGACATTCGCCCCAATCACCAAGCCTATAGATAGTGTTTTCGCACCAACTTGGAGTGCAGGAAAGAGCATGGCAGCTCACATCACCATGGGACGCATTGGAGAAGTTTATCAAGAAGACCTCAAGGACACAATCTACCAGATTTGCGGACGCCGAGATGACAAATGGGACGTCGTCGGCACCAAGAAGGATAGATCCATTGCAGCATTCATCCAGGAGTTAAACCAGCATATTCGGCGCCAGAGAACCAGATGTGCAATGATATGTTGGAGTTGCGAGAATGCAAAGGGAAGGATCATCGAGCTTGAAGAAGAACTAAAGACAACTCGCAAGGACTATATGGGCGAGATCGTAGCTCTAGCAAGACACAACAACGATCTTAAGTACGAGATTGAAGAACTGAAGAAGAAGTTGGCGCTCGGGAATGAAGACCAAGATGTCGGTTGCCCAAGCGACTACATCAACATCGACGACACCGATTCGGATCCAAGTGAACCCGACTTTGAAGACGGTGGAGCAGACATTATGGAGTCTTCCACCGGTTCAAATTAGTAGAAGTCCCCACATATTATTAGTATTTCCTCCATGTAAATCCTTATAGTACACGCACTTTTGCGATAGTTAGATCGTTGTAAGCCTTTGTTTGATTGAATGAAGTGATTTTGTGTGTATTTGCTCATGTGCATTTGGGTAGTGATTCCCCTTAGACCTCATTCTATTCTAAATCCTCATCTTTTCTAAACCCATCAGATGCCTCCGAGACGCGACCCGGATTCGTTTTCCGCCAGAGATCACCCAATTGATCCAGCAGCGAATACCCTGATTCAAACATTGGTGCGTAACCGAGGCAACAACAACAACAACCGCCACCACCACCACTGCGGATCATCGACTCGTTTCCTTAGACTGAATCCGCCGGTGTATTCCAAAGAGCACCGAGCCAATTGTAGCAGATGACCGGCTCCGCAAGATAGGAAGGAGTTGACCACTGCGGGATGCACAGATGGTGAAAGAGTGAAGTTTGCGGTACATCAGCTTGAAGGACCCGCAGCAGATGGTGGGAGAATTTCACAGCCACTTACCCTGTAGACATTGTCACATGGGAGCAATTTCAGCAAGCTTTTCGCACTGCCCATGTTTCAGCAGGAGCTATGGCCATGAAGAAGCGTGAGTTTCGCAACTTACGCCAAGGAGGAAGGACTGTTGGCCAGTATGTGGATGACTTTAGTAAACTAGCACGTTATGCCCCGGATGACGTTACTCTTGATGCAGCTAAGCGTGAGAAGTTTCTAGAAGGACCGAATGATGAGTTCAAGATGCCGTTGATGGTAGCCAGTTTCAATAACTACCAGGAGTTAGTAGACCGAGCCCTCATGATTGAAGGAAAGCAGCGACAAATTGAGAACTGCAAGCGGAAGTATGGACAAGGGAAGTATAACTCGAGCTCAGCAGAAACCTCGTTATACCCCTAAATCAGGAATTCAGTTTCAGCATACCCATGGAAGAGGTAATTCGCATAACCATAACAGCACCAAGAATGGGAACGGGAATGGAGGAAGTAATGGACAGAATCACACCAACCCGTCAACACCATCCAAAGTAGACCTGAGTCATATTACTTGCTTTAAGTGCCGCAAGATCGGGCATTATGCCAATGACACCGTAAGGCCAGAATGGAAATGGCAATGGAAGCTCGGAAGAAGCCCAACCCTTTCAATAGGGGACAGGTGAACCACATTGAAGTGGAGGAGGTTGAAGATCAGCCCGATGCAAGAATCGGTAAGTTTTTGGTTAAGTCATTTCTGCAGCTTGTTCTTTTTTTAAATCTTTGGTGCATCGCATTCATACATATCAAGGGATTTGTGGATAAGTACAAGTTACCAACCCAAGCCCTTAGGTCACCCATGCTAGTAACCTCACCCGGAGGCGAGTACATGGCTAGTAAATGGTGTGATCGACGCCATTAAGGATTGGACACTATGTTTTCCCCTCGGACCTAATAGTTACTGGAATCCCAAGGATTGGATGTGATATTAGGTATGGATTGGTTATCAAGGTATGGAGGAAACATAGATTGCACCACAAAGTCAATTTTGCTCACCACACCAGAAGGAAGAAGGATTAAGTATGTATCACGGCACGAGCCGAGAAGAGCGCAAGTCAATTGCTTATCAGGAGTGGTGCAGGAAGAAGTACCAGTGGTGAAGGATTTTCCTGATGTATTTCCGGAAGAATTGCCAGGAATGCCACCGGATAGAGACATTGAGTTTTTAATAGAACTTTTGCCAGGAACAGGCCCGATATCGAAGCGACCGTATAGGATGCCAGCACAGGATTTGGCGGAAATCAAGAAGCGATTAAGGAACTATTGGATAAAGGTTTTATACGCCCAAGTTCTTCACCTTGGGGATCACCCGTTTTGCTAGTGGAGAAGAAGGATGGATCGTTAAGAATGGTTGTTGATTATCGTGGATTGAATGAAGTAACAATCAAGAACAAGTACCCACTACCTATGATAAATGATCTGTTTGATCGCTTGCAAGGAGCTAAAGTGTTTTCCAAGATCGACTTGCGATCAGGGTACCATCATTTGAAGATTCGGGAGCAGGACATACCCAAGACAGCATTCACCACGAGATATGGACTGTCTGCAGTATACCGTTATGTCATTTGGACTGACTAACGCACCAGACTATTTCATGAACCTGTTGAACAATGTGTTTATGGTGTTTTTGGATAAGTTAGTGTTGGTGTTAATTGATGACATTTTGATTTTCTCGAAGAATGAAGAGGAACACAAGGAACATTTGCGATTGGTTTTGGAGAAACCGAGGAACACCAGTTGTATGCCAAGTTCAGCAAATGTGAGTTTTGGTTAAAGGAAGTTGGATTTCTGACATGTTATATCCGGAGAAGGAATAGCAGTTGACCCCACAAAAGTTGAGACCGTAACCAAATGGGAAGCACCAACGACAGTTGGAGAGATTCGGAGTTTCCTTGGACTCGCAGGATACTACCGAAGGTTCATTGAGAATTTCTCAAGGATTGCCAAGCCTATGACAGAATTGTTGAAGAAGGAAAACAGATTCATATGGACTAAGGACTGTGAGGCAAGTTTTCAGGAGTTGAAGAAAAGATTGGTTACCTCACCAATTTTGATATTGCCAGATCAGACTAAGGATTATGAGGTGTATTGCGACGCCTCACGTCGAGGACTTGGAGCAGTGCTTATGCAGGAAGGAAGAGTTGTTTCAGATGCTTCACGACAACTTAAGCCCCATGAGTTGAATTATGCCACTCATGATTTGGAGTTAGCAGCCGTTGTGCATGCCACGAAGACGTGGAGACATTTTCTCATTGGAAATCATTGTGAAGTATATACGGATCACAAGAGTTTGAAGTACATCTTCACACGTATGAATTGAATCTCGAGACAAAGGAGATGGTTAGAGCTTATCAAGGATTATGACATGAGATTGCATTATCACCCGGGAAGGCTAATGTCGTAGCGAGGCGCATTGAGCCGTAAGAGCGACGTCAATACCCTAATGATGGGAGGAATACCCAATGAGTTAGCCGAGGACCTTCGAGAGCTATGTTTGGAAAATAGTTCCAGAGGCTATGTAGCAGCATTGGAGATTCAATCGACAGCGATGGACAAAATCGGAGAAGCCCAAAAGGCAGATAAGGAAGTTGCCTCTATAAAGGAGAAAATGAGCAAAGGAAAAGCTAAAGGATTTCGTGAGGATGAGCACGATACCACTGTGGTTCGAAGACCGTGTTTATGTGCCCAATGACCCAGAGATCAGGAAGTTGATTTTACAAGAAGCCCATGATTCACCCTATTCGATTCACCCAGGAAATACCAAGATGTATTTGGATTTGAAGAATACTTTCTGGTGGACCGGAATGAAGAAGGATATTGCGGAGTATGTAGCAGTTTGTGACGTATGTCAGAAGGTAAAGGCAGAACATCAGAAGCCATCAGGATTGTTACAACCATTGCCGATACCGAATGGAAGTGGGATAAACTAGGCATGGATTTTATCACGGATTGCCAAAGACTCGTTCAGGATATGACTCGATTTGGGTTATAGTCGACCGTTTGACAAAGGTAGCTCATTTTATTCGGTCAAGACTACCTATAGCGAGGCTAAGTTGGCAAAGATATACATGACCAGAATTGTGTGCTTACGGAGTTCCGAGGAGCATCGTGTCGAGATAGAGGAACCCAGTTTACCTCGAAATTTTGGAACCCGGTTGCACGAGACATTGGGAACTCGATTGGAATTCAAAGACTTTCCACCCACAGACCGATGGACAGACCGAGAGAGTCAATCAGATTTTGGAGGACATGCTGAGAGCTTGTGCACTAGATTATGGATCTAGCTGGGATGAAAATTTGCCGTATGCAGAATTTTCCTACAACAACAGTTACCAAACCAGCTTGAAGATGGCACCTTTCGAAGCTTTGTATGGAAGAAGGTGCAGGACACCGTTGTTATGGGGACCAAACCGAGATCGTCGGTTGTTTGGACCAGATTTGATTAAGGAGTCTGAACAGAAAGTTAAGTTGATTCGAGACAGGCTCAAGGTAGCCCAGTCCGGACAAAAGAGCTATGCCGATTCAAAGCGCCAGCGATTGAGTATGAAGTTGGAGACAGAGTATATCTCGAGTATCCCCGCTTCGAGGAGTTAAGAGTTTTGGAGTTAATGGAAAGTTAGCACCCAGTTTCGTTGGACCGTCTAATATTTTTCAACGCATGGGAGAAGTATCTTATAAGTTGGAATTACCAGAAGGACTGTCAGGAGTTAATGATGTATACCATGTTTCTCGATTGAAGAAATGTCACCTCGAGATAGCAGAGGTACCGTTAAGAGACACACTAATCACCGGAAGCAATTCAGTTGAAGGATGATTTGACATATCAGGAAAAACCGGTTAAGATTCTCGATTATTCCAGCAGAGTTACCCCCAGCAAGGTTATCAAAATTTTCAAAGTTAATTGGAGCCACCACACAGAGGATTAAGCCACCAGGGAAAGAGATGAAGTTTTGCTCAATGACCACCCTCACCTATTTTCTAGCCAACCCGAATCTCGAGGGCGAGATTCATCTTAAGAGGTAGGTTTGTAACATCCCAAATTTTCAATTTGGAATGTTATACATTAGGTCATCATGCATATCATATTTTTCTCGCATTTTTCCGATCCTAGAAAATTTCATAGAACTCAAGGACCCTCGGAGAGAGTTGGAAGTTTCATTATTTTCATATTTGGGATTTCTCAAATTTTGAAAATAGGATCATTTGGATTTATTTAAAATTATCTTCATAAAGTTTTTCCTATAAAAATCTCAAGAGAGGGAATAATATGACTTTCCCAATATTTAGGAAAAATGAAGATATTTTAAATAAATCAAATTTGGTTTTGGAAGATTTACTTTGCTTAGGCAAAAATGAGCATAAAAAAAATTTTATGCATGTTTGCCGTTTTTAAAGTTCATTTCGTTCGACTCATTTTTAGGAGTCGGGGAAAATTTGTTTTATTTAATTGGTTTTTAATTTGGTATTTTTTTTTAATTCGTTTTTTTTTTTTTTTAAAAAAAAACGCGCCGCCCCCCCCCCTGGGCCAAGGCCCAGCCGGCCCAGCCAGCCAGGCCCCGGCCCACCTCCCTCTCCCTTCCGCGCGCGGAGTCCCTCCGCCCGCCCGCCGCCCGACTCGGCTCGGCCACGCCGCCGCCCCGGCCCCTTCCCAAGCCACCGGACCCCTATTTAACCCCGGACCCCCTCTCCTCACCTCGCCCATTGCCGCCCCAAGCCGAGCCGCCGCCGCCTCCGAAGACGCCACGCCCGGCCTTGGAGCACCCGCCGCCCCTCGTCGCCCCTCCGACCCGCCGCCACCCACCGCCGTCGCCCGACCACGGAGCCCGCCTAAGCCCGCCGGCGAGCCGCCGGAGGTAGCCCCTCGCCGCCGCCCCGATCCGATCCGATCCGGTTTTCCCTAGAAAACCCGGTCCGGTTTTTTTTTGCAATGTTCGGTTTTTAAAAAAAAAACCTAGACGGTTTTATTTTTTTCGGTTTTCTTATTTAGTGAACGTTCACCGACCCGTTCGTTTCAATGAACGCGTTCGTTGGATTAGTTCTGTTAATCTAACGCCCTTTATTTAATCCGTTCGTCGCTTTTCTTTTAAATCGGATTTAATCCATTATTTTCAGATTCGATTTTGATCCGATTTTCAAATTTGTTTTATTTCTTGCTCGTTTATCGGAATCAGGTGATTCAAGCGCTGGAGTTTCAGAACTTGAAACCGCCGTTCGACTAACCTACTTACACAGAGTTTTGCTACTGTAAAATTTTGACTTAATTTCAGATTGCTAAACCGAGTCGTTCTCTCTCGAGTTCCGACTTTCGATGCTTTATTTGATTCGATTCTTTTGCAACCAGGGTTCTTAAGTTGAACTATCTGGTTAGATCTTTTATTCGAGATTTCCCTGTGCATTAGATGAGTACTTATTGTATGCTTGTTGTTTGTCTGCGTTAGATCACCCGGAGTGCGCCGCTTGTTACTTCTAATCTCTAGGACTCATGGATCATCAGCAAGGCAAGTAACACTTTGATCATACCTTTTCTACTACCCAGTTTTATTGCATTAGATCAAACCCTCAAACACTTCCATGTTTAGGATCTAATTAAATTGTGGGATTGGGAAGTAGATTGAGGTAGTACCTATTACCTGTTTTACTTATGAAACCTTGGGAGTTACTTCTACGTTTGCTTATTATGCCATGCTATGCTAGTAGACGTGGATTGGGTGAGTGAATATCCATGATGTATGTGAGATTGTTAATTAATGCTTTATTTAAGGTGGCAACCTAAACACACATCTGGGTGGATTGAGGCACCTGGTTTCCATCGAGGACTTGCTCAGATTTCATCGGACCGCCACCTGTGCTCTAAGGGATCATAAGATTATTCAAACTAGAAACTTACGTGTGCAGCCACAAGCCAATTATGGGCTCGGCATAGTTGACTAAGTTGTGCGAACTCTTACGGGTAGGCTAGCTGATGTAGGGGATTTAGTTTTGTACGGTCTACCCAAATGTAAGGTGCTAGCGCTTCTGAAAGACTATGTCTCGGTCATCCGTCTCTCAAACACCATGTAGTGCGAGAACCAAACGGAGGCGATCGAGTCTTGTGGGGAAAAGTGCGCAAACCTCTGCAGAGTGTATAAACTAATCATGATTAGCCGTGTACCCGGTTATGGACAAATCTTGAGTATCTAGTACTTGAATATCATGTGAATCTCAACATGTTACTTCTAAATATAAAGTTATTGGGTTTTAATGAGTACTTTTAATTGGGATTGAGGATGCTGTCAACCATTCTCAATGTTTAACAACCACCATGATAGTTAAATAAAATTATTCCGTTGATGTAGGGAAAAATCAGCTTTATGCAAAAATGTAACCGTAGAGCCTTACCACCAGCCATATATGCATGTAGTATAGGCTTGTTGCTTCATTGTTCTCTATGTGTTACATTGCCAGCATATTCCATGTCTTGACCCGTTTTTGGGCTGCAACTTTTCACGCTATGCACTTTTCTGATTTACGAATAAGGTGTTAGGTCGTGGTTCTATACTCAGTGATGCCGTTGGAGTTGATGGACTCACTCGTTTTCCAAGCCTTCCGCTGTTATCTTTAGATGGCCTTAAGCCATATTTTTTGTATTAAGATCCCTTGTGGACAACAATGTAATAAGTGTGTGATTGCTACTCTGCTATAAATCCTTCGAAGTACTGTGTGGTGTCAGCATTACTGATCCAGGGATGACACTGAGCACAGAGCGCTAGATCCATTCGGGTCTGGTCGCTACAGGTGCTCCGATGAAAGCTCGCGGAGGGAGGATGGTGTGACTCGGATCTAGATCCTCTTCTCTTTTATAGGCGGCTCATTTGCGCAGCTAGGGGGATAAATGTAAAAATACCCTGGCTTTTCGCATTCGTTCGACACGTGGAAGATGGCTATTATTGGGCGTGGAAGCCAAGGAGCGCAACATTTATCAGAAGCCGGACACTATTCAACAAGTATATGGAATTTGGAGAAGAACCCGCCTCGCAATGCCGAAGACAATCTACGCGTCGGACTCGTCGTCATTGAAGCATGGTTCGGGGGCTACTGAGGGAGTCCTGGATTAGGGGGTGTCCGGATAACCGAACTATCACCTTTGGCCGGACTCCTGAACTATGAAGATACAAAATTGAAGACTCTGTCCCGTGTCCGGATGGGACTTTCCTTGGCGTGGAAGGCAAGCTTGGCGATACGGATATGTAGATCTCCTACCATTGTAACCAACTCTATGTAACCCTAACCATCTTCGGTGTCTATATAAACCGGAGGATTTTAGTCCGTAGGACGAACAACAATCATACCATAGGCTAGCTTCTAGGGTTTAGCCTCTCTGATCTCGTGGTAGATCTACTCTTGTACTACCCATATCATCAATATTAATCAAGCAGGAGTAGGGTTTTACCTCCATCGAGAGGGCCCGAACCTGGGTAAAAACATCGTGTCCCTTTTCTCCTGTTACCATCCGCCTAGACGCACAGTTCGGGACCCCCTACCCGAGATCCGCCGGTTTTGACACCGACAAAGTGCAATCGCCATGTAATTGCTTTACTTTATTAGTAAGCAGCAGCGATAGTCACAGAAGCAATAGTTGGCGAGACGACAACGATGTTTCGATGGAGATCAAGGTGTCAAGCTGGTGACGATGGTGATCATGACGGTGCTTTCGGGATGGAGATCAATGGCACAAGATGATGATGACCATATCATATCACTTATTTGATTGCATGTGATGTTTATCTTTTATGCATCTTATTTTTCTTAGTACGGCGGTAGCATTATACGATGATCTCTAACTAAATTTCAAGGTATAAGTGTTCTCCCTGAGTATGCACCGTTGCTACAGTTCGTCATGTCGAGACACCACATGATGATCGGGTGTGAAAGCTCTATGTTCACATACAACGGGTGCAAGCCAGTTTTGCACACGCATAATACTCGGGTTAAACTTGACGAGCCTAGCATATGTAGATATGGCCTCGGAACACGAAGACCGAAAGGTCGAATGTGAATCATATAGTAGATATGATCAACATAGTGATGTTCACCATTGAAAACTACTCCATCTCACGTGATGATCGGACATGGTTTAGTTGATTTGGATCACGTGATCATTTAGATGACTAGAGGGATGTCTATCTAAATGTGAGTTCTTAAGTAATATGATTAATTGAACTTTAATTTATCATGAACTTAGTCCTGATATTTATTTTGCATGTCTATGTTATTGTAGATCAATGGCTCGTGCTACCGTACCTTTGAATTTTAATGTGTTCCTAGAGAAAGCTAAGTTGAAATATGATGGCAGCAACTACACGGACTGGGTCCATAACTTGAGGATTATCCTCATTGCCGCACAGAATAATTACGTCCTGGAAGCACTATTAGGTGTACCACTCGCGCCAGCAACTGCTGGCACTTTGAATCCTGGCAGATGCATGTTGATGACTACTCGATAGTTCAGCGTGCCATGCTTTATGGCTTAGAATTGGGACTTCAAAGATGTTTTGAACGTCATAGAGCATATAAGATGTTCCAAGAGTTGAAGTTAATATTTCAAGCAAATGCCCAAGTTGAGAGATATGAAGTCTCCAACAAGTTCTATAGCTGCAAAATGGAGGAGAATAGTTCTGTCAGTGAACACATACTCATAATGTCTGGGTACCATAACCACTTCACTCAGTTGGGAGTTAATCTTCCTGATGATAGTGTCATTGATAGAGTTCTTCAAGCACTGCCACCAAGCTACAAAGGCTTCGTGATGAACTATAATATGCAAGGGATGAACAATACAATTCCCGAGCTCTTCGCAATGCTAAAGGCTGCGGAGGTAGAAATCAAAAAGGAGCATCAAGTGTTGATGGTCAACAAGACCACTAGTTTCAATAAAAAAGGCAAAGGGAAGAAGCGGAACTTCAAGAAGAACGACAAGAAAGTTGCTGCTCAGGAGAAGAAACCCAAGTCTGGACCTAAGCCTGAAACTGAGTGCTTCTACTTCAAAGGGACTACTCATTGGAAGCGGAACTGCCCCAAGTATTTGGCATATAAGAAGGATGGAAAAGTGAAAGGTATATTTGATATACATGTTATTGATGTGTACCTTACTAATGCTCGTAGTGCCTGTGTATTTGATACTAGTTTTGTTGCTCATATTTGCAACTCGAAACAGGGGCTATGGATTAAATGAAGATTGGCTAAGGACGAGGTGGCGATGCGCGTGGGAAATGGTTCCAAGGTCGATGTGATTGTCGTCGGCACGCTACCTATACATCTACCATCAGGATTAGTTTTAGACCTAAATAATTGTTATTTGGTGCCAGCGTTGAGCATGTACATTGTATCTGGATCTTGTTTGATGCGAGACAGTTATTCATTTAAATCACAGGATAATGGTTGTTCTATTTATATGAGTCATATCTTTTATGGTCATGCACCCTTGCTGAGTGGTCTATTTTTGTTGAATCTCGATTGTGATGATACACAAGTTCATAATATTGAAGCCAAAAGATGCAAAGTTGATTATGATAGTGCAACTTATTTGTGGCACTGTCGTTTAGGTCATATTGGTGTAAAGTACGGGATGGATTGGCCCCCATACCGGAGACTTCTATCATGAACTATCGTATGTTGATGGAAAATCAGAGAGCCTTGAAAACCTTAGAAGAGTGTCGACACGTCAAACCATAAAACCATAGAATGGTAGGACGATGGAACCCTTTGCAGGCAACCGTTGACAATCGTAGGTTATACGGTGAGATTTAAACTAGGCCCATTTCCTGCAGGAGAAACAATTAATTGTTGACCACCACGAGAATATCGAATAGGTTATTAGGGTTGGCGACAGACTTGTCAGCTCAGAAGACCCTGTCCCGGAAGAAACTTAATTACCATGAAGGACTCATGATTTTGATAAAAGAGGTTATGCCCTTACCGGGAGAGCACCAGGGAAAGAGTTACCCTGGAGAATATGAGAAGACCGACATTGTCAACCCAAAGGAATGGAGTACATGAGTTTTGTCGGAACAATAACCATGCTTCTAAGTGTGGTAGCACACTAGACCATACAAATCAATGGATTTGCTAGAAGACCCCCAACCCCTAACCCTTTCTTGCTAGCCTCTTCGAATCTCGAGGACGAGATTCATTTTAAGTGTGGTAGATTTGTAACATCCCAGAATTCTAAATTTTGGAATGTTATATTAAATAAATAATTCTAATTTGTTTGTTTGATTGTTGAGTGAAATTGAGTGGAATTTGAAACTTTTTGAAAGTTGAATGAGAGGGAATGAAATGACTTTCCCAAACTTTCCCTTTGCCCTTTTGGATCTCAATGAATTCAATTTCATTCCAACACAAAACCCTAGAGTGAAGATGACATGACTTCTTCCATTTGAAATGAAAAGGGTTTTGAAAAGATTTGAATTTCATTTGAAAATATTTCAAATTCAAAGCCTTATGCAACTCAATGATTTTCATGAGAGAAGATAAGATGACTTCTTCAATTATATGAAATATGAGTTGGAAGTTAAAAAGAATCAAATTGAAAGTCATTTAAAAGTATTTTGAAACTCCCTTTCAAAATTTGGAATTATTTGGATTTTTTTTCAAATTATTTTTCTCCTAAAAATAAATAAATGGAAATTAGTGTAAAATGATTCCCTTCAATGGAAAATTAGGAGAAAATAAATTTGAAATAATTTTGGTATTTAAAAAATGATTTTTGTTGGGTTTTATTGCAACAACAACACTATTTGAGTTTTGTAAATTTTTGAGGATTTTATTTGAACTTGAAAAATAGTTCATGTTGTAGGAAATCTTTTTCTGAAAATTTTGATATATTATATGTCTATATAATATTATTTATTTATTTAGTTGTGTTTACTTTATTGTCTATGTTTTTATATATAAAAAAAGAAGGAAAACGCCCGAAGCCCCGAGGCCCACTCCCTCTCTCTCCCTTCCCTCACCTGCGGCCCACTAGCCCACCAGCGCCCCCGACCGAAACCCCCTCGCCTCGGTTGCCCGCTCTCTCCTCGCTCGCCCTGTGCCGCTGACCGCTGGGTCCCACCGCCCGCTCGCCCCACCCCGCATCTTCCTCTTCTTCCTCCCCACGCCAGAACCACCGCCGCCGCCGCCGGAATCCCGTTATACTCGGGATCCTCTCCCCGATCCGCCCCCTCCTCCAAGTGTTCCCCCCCCCCTATATAAATCCCGTCTCCCTCACCCCGTTCTGCCCCTTCCCGACCCCCGAACCCCTCTCCGCTCGCCGCCATTTCTCGTCGGAGCCCGAGCGCCGCCACCCGCCATTGCTGCTGCAGCGCTCCACCCCGACCACCTCGTCGCCGTCCGAACCCACCACCGACCCTCCTCTCTCACCTCACCTCCCTAACCCCTCGCCCGAGCTCCTGCGCCCTTGAAACATCGGCAACGGCGACAACCCGAACGCCACCGCCGCCTCGACCTCGCCGCCGTCCGTCTCCTTCCACCTCGGGCGCCACATCAACCACCGCTGGACTCGCCGTCGAACGCCGCGTCCGCCCGTGCCCTCGCAGGAGCCCGCCGACAATCGGTGCACCGCCGACGACGACGCCCGAGCCTCATCACCGGCGACCACCACCGCTGTAAGCTCCGACGGCCTCCCCTCCGTTAGATCTTCCATGAACGGTCTAGATTAGAACGGATCGAATAGTTATTTTTATTTTATTAGATCGGTTTTAGTGCGGTTTATTTACGGTTAAGTCCGGTTTAGTTCGAACCAGTTCCCTTGTTTTTTTTATTACACGTGCATGCACGGTTTTGTTAAGTATCGGCCGAGCGCCGTTTAGTTACCCAACGCTCACCGGTTTAGCCCAAAGAGCGATGAGCCACGTAGCACCTGCCCGTTTTATTTTTTTCGTTTCTGTTTTAAAATCAGAATAGTTCTGATTTTATATTGCTTATAACTTTTAGGTTTTTAATCCAAATTGATTGATTCTTTTTGCATTAGATTCTAAATTTGTTGAAGTTTCTGTTAGTGGCATTGGATTTCAAATTTGAGTTGTTTAAATTTGAATTTGATGAATTATGTTCAAATTGGTATTTTGGCCATAACTTGAGTTTAAAAATAGATTTTTACATGATTCTTTTTGCTACTGGTCACTTGTGGTATTGTTTAGCTGCAGGATTTAGTTTGGTAATTTTTGAATATCTTAAATTAAGGTTTTATTAAAAACAGTACTGTTTTTCTTATGTAGTTGTTTTAGTCATATAATTAGTGTTTTTAATTATTTTTAGTTAATTCTTTTTGTAAATTTTTACATGTTGTTATATGTTTCTGTTATAATACAGTAGATACATTTTGGTAGTTATTTATTAGTGTTTATCTACTGGTTTTGTGTTTGCTTGTTTAGTTCATAGTGATAGTTGATAAAAATAGTTTTATTAGTTTTAAAAGTAATTCTTTTTGACACTTAAATCTATGTTGTGATTGATTCTGTTTTTTGAAGTAAATTAGTTTTCATAATTATTTTAGTATTGTGCATTATTGTCTTAGTGTTTTGTTAGTTGTTATAGTTTCCTATTGTTAACTAGATAGTTATAGTAGTTTTTATATTAGTTCTTTTGCTAGTTATTAAGTTAGTAAATTATTTTCTGTTGTTGCATTAGAATTATGTTCTCTTTGCTGTAGAAAAATTATTAGAGTAATTTAGTGTTGCTACGAGAGTATTGACTATTATTGTGTGAGTTGGTTTCTTTTCCTTGAAGTTTTCTTTGGAATTTTATTTGGTTCTATTCGATTTCATTATGGATTTATTTATTGCTTTTTAATGGTTATTTTGACTATTGGTATTGTTTGTTAGAATGATTGCTTATATGATTACCATGTTTGACTTTATAGATTTACATCGGAGTGACGAATAGTTTTATCAAGTTTCCGAGAGCGTTTATATCTTCATCAACATACCAGACAAGTTCACTTTGACCATGTTTTTCATACCTATGTGTTTTATTGCATCTAGTGTCATCTTCGCAACAATCCCTCCAGTAGTGATATTGAATCCTTGTAGTTGAGTAGTATGCATGAGGTAGGAACCCATCACCCTGTTACCAAGCCCGGAACGTTATTTATTTTAATGCTACGCTATAGTAGACGGGGTTGGTATGAGTGCTCGGAGTGGTGTGAGAATGGAGGATCTCCGTCAATGACGACAACTCCATGATGGAATCTGCAAGGACTGCATCTTCAAGGCCTCAAGACTTCAAGACTCGAGACAAGAATTCAATACACACTCTTTGGGTGAAGCACGGTTGACGGGCACCTGGAGAAACCAGTGGTTGGCGGGATGCATGGAGAAGCGCCATGACATCTTGCGGAAAGCTTCACCCAGACTCAAAGAGACGGAAGAATACTTCATGCCCGGAAGCTTACCGTGCAACCGCAAGTCACTATGGGCTCTGGCTTGGTTGACCTTAGTTGTGACTCTGGCTGGGACGGTGCTAGCAGATGTAGAACTACGGTAGGATTGGATGAGCACCGGACAGTGGTCAGAGGAACTCTTCGGAAGACCATGTTTCAGTCGTCTTGTTCTCAAACACCCTGAAGTGCGAGAACGTAAAAAGAGGGATCGAATCTTGTGGGTAAAGTGTACAAACCTCTGCAGAGGGTTAAAACCTAATCGATTAGCCGTGTCCCCGGTTACGGACAATTTGAGCATCTGGACTTGGATCTATCTCGGAACTCTCAACACCGGATTGATAACTTAATTGTGGGCAACTTATGATGATTTTTGGGCTATGAGACATCGGTTGGCGAAACCATGTCATGATAGAAAACTCTATAGTACAGACTTCATTTATTCCTTTGATGTAGGGAAAATAAAACCAGCTTTTCACGCAAACAAAACTCAGTTACAGAGCCACAAAGCCATACTGCATATAGTATAGTTTATCATCTGTTTTCTCTTATTGTGATCTTGCCGGTACATTCAATGTACTGACCTACACGGCTGCAACGTATCATGTTGAAGATATTTCCTCGACGAGTAAGAGTTACGATACAGGATTGCGGTCTACACTCAACCTGCCGATGGCGTTGATGGGACTCCACACCTGACTATTTTTTTCCGCTGTGACTTATGAGGTATATATCAGTTTTACGTTAATTATACATGTGATTGCACTTTGATATATACATTGATGTACTGTGTGTGTGCCAAAGATACCGATCCGAGGATGGCACGAAACACGAAGGCTTGACCGTCTCGAGGTCGGGTCACATGTATATGGTATCGAGCACATGTTGACCGTAGGACGTGACCCTAGAAATCGGAAAGCCCTTGGACAGGATATATCAAAAACTTTATTTTCAAAAAGACTCTTACTTCTCATCTTTTCTGATTT
This sequence comes from Aegilops bicornis, assembly GCA_021605145.1. NCBI lineage: Eukaryota > Viridiplantae > Streptophyta > Magnoliopsida > Poales > Poaceae > Aegilops > Aegilops bicornis. The sequence goes on along the minus strand of CM038672.1, from coordinate 587,867,588 downwards.
TATCAAATAGACCCTCTCACCTCAAGTAGTTAGAATATACCCCTTATCCTTTGATCACCCGGAGGATCAACTGAAGACGCTCCAAGAAGGATTAGATATTGGAGAACTGATGACCACTTCAGAGTAAAGAGGATTTCACCATGCCTTAGAAGAGTTGAAGCTGCAACAATTGAAGACTCCGAAGACTAGAAGAATTTGAAGAATCTGAATAATTATTTGACCTTTAGAAGACCAAACCCCTGTTACACACTTACGTTAGATGCGGCGATTTGTGAGCTGTCATTTGTTTGATGTTTTCCGACAGCCACAAAGTAAAACTTGTTTCTTCAAAAACTATTGTTTGTATTGTGTGTATATCCCTCCCCACCTCTCTCATATCTCATCCCAAAACTTTTGGACCCCATAGATGATGAATGAAGTTGGACTGATATTCTCTGGATCAAGACTTCGGAGGCGTAGCTATGGATTCGGAACATGGAGAATCACTTCGGGAGCAATTTGGTTTCAAGGAAGAATGAAGTATCATACGTTCTTCAGTACTTTGAAGGAAGTGCTGCAACATGGTGGCAGATGCATCAAGCTATACAGGGATGGAATGGAGCAAAGACTTGGGAAGAATTCAAGAAGACTCTGACAAGATCTCGTCTTACCCAAAAGCACCATGATACACCAAGAAATAAACCTTGTGCCTGCAAGATTTGCGGAGAAATAGGACACACCCAGGAGGAACACAAGGATGGATGCCCTCATTGTGAGGAGAAACACCCAGCTGAGGAATGCCCAACTAGTCAGGTGACTTGTTTCTTGTGTGAAGGAACCACCCACTACCCAGCGCAGTGTCACATTTACCCCTTGGTGCAACACACTATTCAGGAGCAGGAAGAAGGAATGAAAGAAGCCCTCCGAGAAGTTATGGAAGAACCTGTGATGAAGGAATGTGTTGAAGACCCTGATGGAGAAGGCCTCAACAGATTTTACTCCAATGCCTGCTATTCATGTGGAGAAGAAGGACATTTTTCGCAAAGATTGCACCAAGGAAAGAAAAGAGTATATGGGATATTTCCGATAGCAAAAGTGAAGTTTGACCCTCGAAATAGAAGCTCTGATCATTACAGAGAAATCCAGAAGAGAAAAGAAGGCAACCCTGCAACAACACAATTTTCGCAGAGAAGGACCTGAGTCATATCACTTGTTACAGGTGCAAGGATTTAGGTCATTACGCTAGTAAATGTCCGTAAAAGAAGCCAAGAATCCAAGGAGCCTACATAATCACAAAGAAGCCCCGAGACATGTCGGAAGTCTTTTGTTTTCGCTGCAAGGAAGCAGGACACTATGCTACTAAATGTCCCAACAAGATGAAAGCTAGAGTTGAGTAGTTGGAATTTTGATATTGGAAACAAGAGTAATAGAAAGTAATTTCATTTTTATGAGTACAATAAGTTGAGTTATGTAATGGGTGCTCAGAGTTTGTAATGGATTCATGAAATCAATAAAGTTAAGGTGACATGTTTTCATATGTTTAATTGTAGGAGTTGTTACTCTGTGAACAAAGATTTTGACCATTTTCGAGGATATGAGAAATATGGTCTATGGATGGATTTGAGAATTTCATTTTTAGGGTGGTAGTACCCTGTGAAGAAGACTAGACTAATGGATAAGAAAATATATATTCCACGGACTGTAGTTTTGCTTTTGATATGATGGTATGAAGAAACACAGTACTACTGGATTTAAAGGAGGTGTAATATGGAACAAGAGAGTTACTCCACGGATGAGTTAAACCTGCACTAGTGTTGAAGTGGGCCATAACCCACAGGCCCAGGATTTTGAAAAGGAACAGATGTAACCTTGAGAAAGGAATAAATTTGGAAGAATCAGTGATTCAATCAGCATACGTTTCGTAGGAGGTTACGCAAAAACCTGAGAGTGGTGAAGTAACGATAGATGTTTGGTTCAGCTTGCAGAATCAATGGAATTATCCGAACTATGTTCGTTGAGAAGAGAAATTTTGCAATGCTTGTGAGAATGCCCAAGTGCTAGAATACGTGATTCGATGTCTGCATATGTAGTAATGGTTCAAGTACGGGATGGATTGGCCCCCATACCGGAGACTTCTATCATGAACTATCGTATGTTGATGGAAAATCAGAGAGCCTTGAAAACCTTAGAAGAGTGTCGACACGTCAAACCATAAAACCATAGAATGGTAGGACGATGGAACCCTTTGCAGGCAACCGTTGACAATCGTAGGTTATACGGTGAGTTTTAAACTAGGCCCATTTCCTGCAGGAGAAACAATTAATTGTTGACCACCACGAGAATATCGAATAGGTTATTAGGGTTGGCGATGCATTTGTCACCGTAAGACCCTGTCCGGAAGAAACTTAATTACCATGAAGGACTCATGATTTTGATAAAGAGGTTATGCCCTTAGGGAGAGCACCAGGAAAGAGTTACCTGGAGAATATGAGAAGACTGACATTGTCAACCCAAAGGAATGGAGTACATGAGTTTTGTCGGAACAATAACCATGCTTCTAAGTGTGGTAGCACACTAGACCATACAGATCAATGGATTTGCTACAAGACCCCCAACCCCTAACCCTTTCTTGCTAGCCTCTTCGAATCTCGAGGACGAGATTCATTTTAAGTGTGGTAGATTTGTAACATCCCAAAATTCTAAATTTTGGAATGTTATATTAAATAAATAATTATAATTTGTTTGTTTGATTGTTGAGTGAAATTGAGTGGAATTTGAAACTTTTTGAAAGTTGAATGAGAGGGAATGAAATGACTTTCCCAAACTTTCCTTTGCCCTTTTGGATCTCAATGAATTCAATTTCATTCCAACACAAAACCCTAGAGTGAAGATGACATGACTTCTTCCATTTGAAATGAAAAGGGTTTTGAAAAGATTTGAATTTCATTTGAAAATATTTCAAATTCAAAGCCTTATGCAACTCAATGATTTTCATGAGAGAAGATAAGATGACTTCTTCAATTATATGAAATATGAGTTGGAAGTCAAAAAGCATCAAATTGAAAGTCATTTAAAAGTATTTTGAAACTCCCTTTCAAAATTTGGAATTATTTGGATTTTTTTTCAAATTATTTTTCTCCTAAAAATAAATAAATGGAAATTAGGGTAAAATGATTCACTTCAATGGAAAATTAGGAGAAAATAAATTTGAAATAATTTTGGTATTTTAAAAATGATTTTTGTTGGGTTTTATTGCAACAGCAACACTATTTGAGTTTTTTAAATTTTTGAGGATTTTATTCGAAATTGAAAAATAGTTCATGTTGTAGGAAATCTTTTTCAGAAAATTTTGATATATTATATGTCTATATAATATTATTTATTTATTTAATTGTGTTTACTTTATTGTCTATGTTTTTATATAAAAAAAGAAGGAAAACGCCCGAAGCCCCGAGGCCCACTCCCTCTCTCTCCCTTCCCTCACCTGCGGCCCACTAGCCCACCAGCGCCCCCGACCGAAACCCCGTCGCCTCGGTCGCCCGCTCTCTCTTCGCTCGCCCTGTGCCGCTGACCGCAGGGTCCCACCGCCCGCTCGCCCCACCCCGCATCTTCCTCTTCTTCCTCCCCACACCAGAACCACCGCCGCCGCCGCCGGAATCCCGTGATCCTCGGGATCCTCTCCCCAATCCGCCCCCCTCCTCCAAGTGTTCCCCCCCCCCTATATAAATCCCGTCTCCCTCACCCTGCTCGCCCTTCCCGACCCCGAACCCTCTCCGCTCGCCGCCATTTCTCGTCGGAGCCCGAGCGCCGCCACCCGCCATTGCTGCTGCAGCGCTCCACCCCGACCACCTCGTCGCCGTCCGAACCCACCACCGACCCCTCCTCTCTCACCCTCACCTCCCTAACCCCTCGCCCGAGCTCCTGCGCCCTTGGAACATCGGCAACGGCGACCACCCGAACGCCACCGCCGCCTCGACCTCGCCGCCGTCCGTCTCCTTCCACCTCGGGCGCCACATCGACCACCGCTGGACTCACCGTCGAACGCCTGCCTCGTGCCTGCAGCCCTCGCCGAGCTCGGCCGACAATCGGGCGCCGCCGCCGACGTCCGAGCCTCATCACTGGCGGCGACCACCAGTAAGCTCCGACGGCCTCCCCTCCGTTAGATCTTCCATGAACGGTCTAGATTAGAACGGATCGAATAGTTATTTTTATTTTATTAGATCAGTTTTAGTGCGGTTTATTTACGGTTAAGTCCGGTTTAGTTCGAACTAGTTCCCCGGTTTTTTTATTACACGTGCATGCACGGTTTTGTTAATTACCGGCCGAGCACCGTTTAGTTACCCAACGCTCACCGGTTTAGCCCAGTAGCAGTAGGCCACGTAGCACCTGCCCGTTTTATTTTTTTCATTTCTGTTTTAAAATCAGAATAGTTCTGATTTTATATTGCTTATAACTTTTAGGTTTTTAATCCAAATTGATTGATTCTTTTTGCATTAGATTCTAAATTTGTTGAAGTTTCTGTTTGTGGCATTGGATTTCAAATTTGAGTTGTTTAAATTTTACTTTGATGAATTATGTTCAAATTGGTATTTTGGCCATAACTTGAGTTTAAAAATAGATTTTTACATGATTCTTTTTGCTACTGGTCACTTGTGGTATTGTTTAGCTGCAGGATTAGTTTGGTAATTTTTGAATATTTTAAATTAAGGTTTTATTAAAAAAAATTACTGTTTTTCTTATGTAGTTGTTTTAGTCTTATAATTAGTGTTTTTAATTATTTTTAGTTAATTCTTTTTTAAATTTTTACATGTTGTTATATGTTTCTGTTATACTACAGTAGATACATTTTGGTAGTTATTTATTACTGTTTATCTACTGGTTTTGTGTTTGCTTGTTTAGTTCATAGTGATAGTTGATAAAAATAGTTTTATTAGTTTTAAAAGTAATTCTTTTTGACACTTAAATCTATGTTGTGATTGATTCTGTTTTTTTGAAGTAAATTAGTTTTCATAATTATTTTAGTATTGTGCATTATTGTCTTAGTGTTTTATTAGTTGTTATAATTTCCTAGTGTTAACTAGATAGTTATAGTAGTTTTTATATTAGTTCTTTTGCTAGTTACTAAGTGTTGCTACGAGAGTATTGACTATTATTGTCTTATTGATGAATTATGTTCTCTTTGCTGTAGAAAAATTATTAGAGTAATTTAGTGTTGCTATGAGAGTATTGACTATTATTGTGTGAGTTGGTTTCTTTTCCTTGAAGTTTTCTTTGGAATTTTATTTGGTTCTATTCGATTTCATTATGGATTTATTTTTTGCTTTTTAATGGTTATTTTGATTGTTGGTATTGTTTGTTAGAATGATTGCTTATATGATTACCATGTTTGACTTTATAGGTTTACATCGGAGTGACGAATAGTTTTATCAAGTTTCCGAGAGCGTTTATATCTTCATCAACGTACCAGGCAAGTTCACTTTGACCATGTTTTTCATACCTATGTGTTTTATTGCATCTAGTGTCATCTTCGCAACAATCCCTCCAGTAGTGATATTGAATCCTTGTAGTTGAGTAGTATGCATGAGGTAGGAACCCATCACCCTGTTACCAAGCCCGGACGTTATTTATTTTAATGCTACGCTATAGTAGACGGGTTGGTATGAGTGCTCGGGAGTGGTGTGAGATTGGAGGATCTACGCCAATGTCGACAACTCCATGATGGAATCTGCAAGGTCTGCATCTTCAAGGCCTCAAGACTTCAAGACTCGAGACAAGAATTCAATACACACTACTGGGTGAAGGACGGTTGACGGGCACCCTGGAGAAACCAGTGGTTGGCCGGGATGCATGGAGAAGCGCCATGACATCTTGCGGAAAGCTTCACCCAGACTCAAAGAGACAGAAGAATACTTCATGCCCGGAAGCTTACCTGTGCAACCGCAAGTCACTATGGGCTCTGGCTTGGTTGACCTTAGTTGTGACTCTAGCTGGGACGGTGCTAGCAGATGTAGAACTACGGTAGGATTGGATGAGCACCGGACAGTGGTCAGAGGAACTCTTCGGAAGACCATGTTTGATCGTCTTGTTCTCAAACACCTGAAGTGCGAGAACGTAAAAAGAGGATCGAATCTTGCGGGTAAAGTGTCCAAACCTCTGCAGAGGGTTATAACGTAATCGATTAGCAGTTTCCGCGCTTACGTACATTTTGAGCATCTGGACTTGGATCTATCTCGGAACTCTCAACACCGGATTGATAACTTAATTGTGGGCAACTTATGATGACTTTTGGGCTATGAGACATCGGTTGGCGGAACCATGTCATGATAGAAAACTCTATAGCACAGACTTCATTTATTCCTTTGATGTAGGGAAAATAAAACCAGCTTTTCACGCAAACAAAACTCAGTTACAGAGCCACAAAGCCATACTGCATATAGTATAGTTTATCATCTGTTTTCTCTTATTGTGATCTTGCCGTACATTCAATGTAATCGACCTACACGGCTGCAACGTAACATTTTTCAGATATTTACTCGACGAGTAAGAATTAAGAAACATGGTTAAGGTCTACACTCCAACAGCCGATGGCGTTGATGGGACTCCACACCCCACTATTTGTTTCCGCTGTGACTTATGAGGTATATATCAGTTTTACGTTAATTATACATGTGATTGCACTTTGATATATACATTGATGTACTGTGTGTGCCAGCATACTGATCCAGGGATGGCACAGAAACACAGAGGCTTGACCGTCTGAGGTCGGGTCGCTACAGAAGGAGTCTAGATGAAGGAGTTCATATCCGATCTAGGTGTCATACCTAGTGCATCGGGTCCAATGAAAATCTTTTGTGACAATAATGGTGCAATTGCCTTGGCAAAGGAATCCAGATTTCACAAGAGAACCAAGCACATCATGAGATGCTTCAATTCCATCCGTCATCAAGTGTCGGAAGGGGACATTGGGATTTGCAAGATACATACAGATCTGAATGTTCCAGACCCGTTGACTAAGCCTCTTCCACGAGCAAAACATGATCAGCACCAAAACTCCATCGGTGTTAGAATCATTAGTTTGTAATCTAGATTATTGACTCTAGTGCAAGTGGGAGACTGAAGGAAATATGCCCTAGAAGCAATAATAAAGTTATTATTTATTTCCTTATTTCATGATAAATGTTTATTATTCATGCTAGAATTGTATTAACCGGAAACTTAGTACATGTGTGAATACATAGACAAAACATAAGTGTCCCTAGTATGCCTCGACTTGACTAGCTCGTTTATCAAAGATGGTTATGTTTCCTAACCATAGACATGTGTTGTAATTTGATGAACGAGATCACATCATTAGGAGAATGATGTGATGGACAAGACCCATTCGTTAGCTTAGCATTATGATCGTCACAGTTTCATTGCTACTGCTTTCTTCATGACTTATACATGTTCCTCAGACTATGAGATTATGCAACTCCCGAATGCCAGAGGAACACTTTGTTTGCTATCAAACGTCAAAAAATAAATGGGTGATTATAAATATGCTCTACAGGTGTCTCTGAAGATATTTGTTGGGTTGGCATAGATCGAGATTAGGATTTGTCACTCCGTGTTTCGGAGAGGTGTCTCTGGGCCCTCTCGGTAATGCTCACCACTATAAGTCTTGCAAGCAATGTGACTAATGACTTAGTTGCGGGATGAAGTATTATGGAACGAGTAAAGAGACTTGCTGGTAACGAGATTGAACTAGGTATGATGATACCGACGATCGTATCTCAGGCAAATAACGTACCAATGACAAAGGGAACAACGTATGTTGTTATGCGGTTTGACCGATAAAGATCTTTGTAGAATATGTAGGAGCCAATATGAGCATCCACGTTCCGCTATTGTTTATTGACCGGAGATTTGTCTCGGTCATGTCTACATAGTTCTCGAACCCGTAGGGTCCGCACGCTTAATGTTCGATGATGATTTGTATTATGAGTTATGTGTTTTGATGACCGAAGTTTGTTCGGAGTCCCGGATGAGATCATGGATGTGACGAGGAGTCTCAAAATGGTCCAGACATAAAGATTGATAGATTGGACCATGTTATTCGGACACCGGAAGTGTTCCGGATAGTTTCGGGTAAAAAGGAGTGCCGGAGGGGTTACCGGAACCCCTCGAAGTTGATGGGCCTTAGTGGGCCTTAGAGGGAAGGAGAGGCAGCATCCAGGAGGTGGCACGCGCCGCCCCAGGCCCAGGCCGAATTGGATAAGGGGTTGGGGGCACGGCCCCCTCTCCCTTCCTTCCCCCTTCTCCTTTAGGTAGAAACCTACTAGGACTTGGAGTCCTAGTATAGGATTCCCCTTCTCCCGGCGCGCCTAGCTTGGCCGCCCGGCCTCCCCCTCCCTCCTTTATATACATGGGCAGGGGGGCACCCTAGAACACACAAGTTGATATTTTAGCCGTGTGCGGTTCCCACCTCCACAGTTTCACACCTCGATCATATCGTTGTAGTGCTTAGGCGAAGCCCTGTGCCGGTAACATCATCATCACCGTCGCCACGCTGTTATGCAGGCGGAACTCACCCTCATCCTCAACTGGATCAAGAGCACGAGGGAGATCATCTAGCTGAACATGTGCTGAACGCGAAGGTGTCGTACGTTCGGTACTTGGATAGGTTGGATCGCGACGAAGTTCGACTACATCAACCGCGTTACTAAACGCTTCCGCTTTCGGTCTACGAGGGTACGTGGACACACTCTCCCCTCTCGTTGCTATGCATCTCCTAGATAGATCTTACGTGATCGTAGGAATTTTCTTGAAATTACTGTGTTACCCAACATGCCCGTGTCGAGAGGTATGAGACCTCTGACAAGTACTTTGCCTACAAGATGGAGGAGAATGGCTCAGCCAGTGAGCATGCACACTCAGAATGTCTGAGTAGTACAATCGCTTGAATCAAGTGGGAATTAATCTTCCAGATAAGATAGTGATTGACAGAGTTCTCTAGTCACTATCACCAAGCTACTAGAACTTCGTGATGAACTATAATATGCAAGGGATGACGAAAATGATTCCCGAGCTCTTCGCGATGCCGAAATCAGCGAAGGTAGAAATCAAGAAAGAGCATCAAGTGTTGATGGTTGACAAGACCACTAGTTTCAAGTAAAAGGGCAAAGGAAAGAAAGGGAACTTCAATAAGAATGGCAAGCAAGTTGCCACTCCCATGAAGAAGCCCAAAGCTAGACCTAAGCCTAAAACTGAGTGCTTCTACTGCACAGGAAATGGTCACTGGAAGCGGAAGTACCCCAAAGATTTGGCGGATAAGAAGGATGGCAAAGTGAACAAAGGTATATTTGATATACATGTTATTGATGTTTACTCTACTAGTGTTCATAGTAACCCCAGGGTATTTGATATCGGTTCAGTTGCTAAGATTAGTAACTCAAAACAGGAGTTGCAAAATAAATAGAGACTAGTTAAGGGCGAGGTGACGATGTTTGTTGGAAGTGATTCCAACATTGAAAATATCACCATCGCATACTCCCTCTACCTTCGGGATTAGCATCTGACCTAAATAAATGTTATTTGGTGTTTGCATTGAGCATGAATATGATTGGATCATGTTTATTGCGATACACTTATTCATTTAAGTAGAGAATAATTGTTGTTATGTTCATATGAATAAAACCTTCTATGGTCTTACATCCAATGTAAATTGTTTACTGAATCTCGATCGCAGTGATACACATATTGATAATATTGATGCCAAAAGACACAAAGTTAATAATGATAGTACAACATGTTTGTGGCACTGCCGTTTAGGTCATATTGGTGTAAAGCGCATGAAGAAACTCCATGTCGATGGTCTTTTGGAATCACTTGATGCTTGCGAACCATGCCTCATGGGAAAGAAGACTAAAACTCCATTCTCCGGAACAATGGAGCGAGCCAATGAATTGTTGAAAATAATACATACCAGTGTATGCGGTCTAATGAGTGTTGAGGCTCGCGGCGGGTATCGTTATTTTCTGACCTTCACAGATGATTTGAGCAGATATGAGTATATCTACTTAATGAAACACAAGTCTGAAAAGTTTCCAAAGTTCAAAGTATTTCAAGTGGAGAATCATCGTAACAAGAAAATAAAGTTTCTACAATCTGATCGCAGAGGCAAATATTTGAGTTACGAGTTTGGCCTTCATTTAAAATAATGTGGAATAGTTTCACACCACGTGGAACACTATAGCGTAATGGTGTGCTCGAACATCGTAACCGTACTTTATTAGATATGGTGCGATCTATGATGTCTCTTACCGATTTACCACTATCATTTTGGGGTTATGCATTAGAGACAACTGCATTCACGTTAAATAAGGCACCATCTAAATCTGTTGAGATGACATTGTATGAAATATGGTTTGGTAAGAAACCTAAGCCGTCCTTTCTTAATATTTGGGGCTGCGATGCTTATGTGAAAAAGCTTAACCCTGATAAGCTCGAACCCAAATCAGAGAAGTGCGTCTTCATAGGATACCCAAAAGAAACTGTTGGGTACACCTTCTATCACGGATCCGAAGGCAAGACATTTGTTGCTAAGAATGGATCCTTTCTATAGAAGGAGCTTCTCTCGGAAGAAGTGAGTGGGAGGAAAGTAGAACTTGATGAGGTAGTTGTACCTTCTATCGAATTGGAAAATGGTTCATCACATAAATCAGTTCCAGTGATGCCTACACCAATTAGTAAGGAAGTTAATGATGATGATCATGAAACATTAGATCAAGTTACTACCGAACCTCATAGGTCAACCAGAGTACAGTCCACACCAGAGTGGTACGGTAATCCTGTTCTGGAAGCCATGTTACTAGACCATGACGAACCTACGAACTATGAGGAAGTGATGATGAGCCCAGATTCCGCAAAATGGCTTGAGGCCATGAAATTTGAGATGGGATCCATGTATGAGAACAAAGTGTGGACTTTCGTTAACTTGCCCGATGATCGGCAAGCCATAGAGAATAAATGGATCTTCAATAGGAAAACAGATGCTGATAGTAGTGTTACTATCTACAAAACTCGAATTGTCGCAAAAGGTTTTCAACAAGTTCAAGGTGTTGACTATGATGAGATTTTCTCACTCGTATCGATGCTTAAAGTCTGTCTGAATCATGTTAGCAATTGCCGCATTTTATGAAATATCGCAAATGGATGTCAAAATTGCATTCCTTATAGGATTTCTTAAAGAAGAGTTGTATATGATGCAACCAGAAGGTTTTGTCGATCCTAAAGGTGCTAACAAAGTGTGCAAGCTCCAGCGATTCATTTATGGACTGGTGCAAGCATCTCGTTGTTGGAATATACGCTTTGATAGTGTGATCAAAGTATATGGTTTAATACAGACTTGCGGTGAAGCCTGTATTTACAAGAAAGTGAGTGGCACCACTACAACCTTTCTGATAAGTATATGTGAATGACATATTATTGATCGTAAAAGATGTAGAATTTTTTGGAAAGCATAAAGGAGTATATGGAAGGAGTTTTTTCAAATAAAGACCTCGGTAAAGCTACTTACATATTGGGCATCAAGATCTATAAAGATAGATCAAGACGCTTGATAAGACTTTCAACGAATACATACCTTGATAAGATTTTGAAGATCAGTCAAAGAAGGAGTTCTTGGTTGAGTTGTAAGGTATGAATTGAGTAGGACCCAAAACCCGACCACAGAAGATGGAGAGAGAATGAAAGTCATTCCCTATGCCTCAGCCATAGGTTCTATAAAGTATGCCATGTTGTGTAACAAACCTGTTGTGTACCTTACCATGATTTTGGCAAGGGGTACAATAGTGATCCAGGAGTGGAATAAGGAAATATTTCTCGGTTATGGAGGTGATAAAGAGTTCATCGTAAAGAGTTACATCGATGCAAGCTTTTACACCGATCCGGATGACTCTAAGTCTCAATCTAGATACATATTGAAAGTGCGAGCAATTAGCTAGAGTATCTCCATGCAGAGCATTATAGACATAGAAATTTGCAAAATACATACGGATCTGAATGTGGCAGACCCGTTGACTAAACTTCTCTCACAAGAAAAACATGATCACACCTTAGTACTCTTTGGGTGTTAATCACATGGCGATGTGAACTAAATTATTGACTCTAGTAAACCCTTTGGGTGTTGGTCACATGGTGATGTGAACTATGGGTGTTAATCACATAGTGATGTGAACTATTGGTGTTGAATCACATGGCGATGTGAACTAGATTATTGACTCTAGTGCAAGTGGGAGACTGAAGGAAGTATGCCCTAGAGGCAAGCTGTTATTTATATTTCCTTATATCATGATAAATGTTTTTTATTCACGCTAGAATTGTATTAACCGGAAACTTAGTACATGTGTGAATACATAGACAAACAGAGTGTCCCTAGTATGCCTCTACTTGACTAGCTTGTTTATCAAAGATGGTTATGTTTCCTAGCCATAGACATGTGTTGTCATTTGATAAATGGGATCACATTGAGAATGATGTGATTTACAAGACCCATCCGTTAGCTTAGCACTATGATCGTTTAGTTTGTTGCTATTGCTTTCATCATGACTTATACATGTTCCTATGACTATGAATTATGCAACTCCCGAATACAGGAGGAACACTTATTATGCTATCAAACATCGCAATGTAACTGGTTTATTATAAAGATGCTCTACAGGTGTCTTTGATGGTGTTTGTTGAGTTGGCATATATCGAGATTAGGATTTGTCACTCCGATTGTCGGAGAGGTATCTCTAGGCCCTCTCGGTAATGCACATGACTATAAGCCTCGCAAGCAATGTGACTAGTGAGTTAGTTGCGGGATGATGCATTACGGAACTAGTAAAGACACTTGTCCGTAACGAGATTGAACAATGTATGGTGATACCGACGGTCGAATCTCGGGCAAGTAACATACCGATGACAAAGGGAACAACGTATGTTGTTATGCGTTTTGACCGGTAAAGATCTTTGTAGAATATGTGGGAGCCAATATGCGCATCCAGGTTCCGCTATTGGTTATTGACCGTAGATGAGTCTCGGTCATTTCTACATAGTTCTCGAACCCGTAGGGTTTGCACGCTTAACGTTCAATGACGATCGGTATTATTAGTTTATGTGTTTTGATGTACCGAAGGTAGTTCGGATTCCCGGATGAGATCACGGACATGACGAGGAGTCTTGAAATGGTCGAGACATAAAGATTGATGTATTGGACCATGTTGTTCGGATACCGAAAGTGTTCCGGAGAGTTCTGGATAAAACTGGAGTGCGGGAGGGTTACCGGAACCCCCCCCCCTTGGAAGTTAATGGGCCACCATGGGCCTTAGAGGAGAGAGGGTCAGCCTGGAGGTGGCGCATGCCCTCCTAGTCCGAATTGGACAAGGGGTGGGGTAGCGCCTATCAGATCACGGGTTCGGCAAAACCCTTGAGGTTCGAACACTGGGGTGGGCACCAAGATCTCTCTCTCTCGTCAACTAACTCACTCAAGGATATCACGGCCTAGCTCGACGAACCCAAAGAACACAAGGGGACACAAGATTTATACTGGTTCGGGCCACCGTTGCGGTGTAATACCCTACTCCAGTGTGGCGTGGTGGATTGCCTCTTGGGCTGAGGATGAACAGTACAAAGTTGCTGGCCTGCTGGTCTTGGTCTCGTTGCACCGATATGGAAACCTTTGCCTGATGCCTCGGTACTCCTCGCCTGCGCTCGCCTCCTTAACATCGAAGAGGAAACGAGGACACTGTGCACGCGGGCGCCCGCCGGGCGCTCTCCTGGCCTTGTTCGTCATGGCTTGCGTCATTGGATCCTCGCGAGGTTCATCTTACCTTCATCTCTCCGCCCCTCGCGAGCCAGCCTGGTGAGGCCGCTCCCGAGGAGGTCTTGCATCATCCGCCTTGCGAGGCCTGGCCCCTCGCGAGGGTCTTAAGCGTTCGCTGACGAAGATGGGCCGTACGGGGCCGCTGGAGGAGCCACGCTGCGGGCCACAGGCAGGCAAGTCTCGGGACCCCCGTTCCCAGAACGCCGATAGTAGCCCTCGGGCCCAAGGCGCGCTCAGACTTGGCTTCAAGGCAAAGCCAAAGGACAAGTGCGGAGCACCGCGGGCCCCAACAGCCTGTGGCCTTGGTCGACATGTGGCGATTGATTGGACGTGGGCGTCTCCGCTTCCCCATGCTGCCTCGGCAACTGCCCAACTTGACGAGTCCCTGCTGCATGCGGAAAGGGTCATCATTACCTGCGATCATGGGGGTCGCCGTTTGGCCTTCTTTTGCTATTAATGGGGAGGGGGCAGAGCCCACATCACTCATCTCTTCCTGCTCCGCTCGATTCTTCTTCCTTGCTTCATTGCCAACAGCGACATCCATGGCGCCTGCGAAAACGCCCTCGGCCGTGGAGAAGGGGAAGGCCTTCTAAGAGGGGCCAGGCTCCCCGCCGCCCAAGCGTGGGTGCGGCCGTCCTCGCAAGCCTATCGCTACCCCCGCCGTGGCCGCCTGTGGTCGTGGCAGCGCCTCTTCACGCGGTGGGACTCGCCCACGCCATGGCAGCCCCGTTGATGAAGGCAGGCGCGCAGTGGTCGCGCGGCCTCCCCGACCGCGCTTCCCCTCAGCGGAAACGCTGTCGGAGTTCGTCGTGCGGTCGGAGAACCCGGCAGGCACCTGGCTTCAGCTTCCGCGCTTCTTCATTGACGAGCTGCCAGCCAGGGGCCCGGGCGGGCTCTGGCTGCAGGCGGACGGCTGCTGCAGCAAGGCTTCGTGGGTCGCGGTGGAGATCTCCGCCGCACGGAACGTGGCCCCGGCTCGCGGCTGGCAGACATTCGCCCGCGCTCGCAGCCTGAACAGGCGCTGCATCCTCAATCTCAAGTACGATGGCGACGTGACCGTCTTCGAGAGGTGTTTGGGGAAGATGGTCGCCGCATCGGGTGCTACCCCGAGGACAACAACGGCGACGAGGTGCTCGGCCTTTGCGACGGCCATGACGAGGATGTGGGCGAGGGTGAGCTCGCCCTTGGTGCCCACCACAGCTCGTCCAGCTACGGCGACTTTTCCTCCGGCGACAGCGCTAGCAGCGGGGGCTACGACCAGCCGCCTCGCCACCGCGCCCGCTGCGAGGGCGGCAGCGGGTCGTCTCGTTGCCGTGCTCCAGTGAAGCGCGAGGAGGAGTCTGGCTGAAGCGGGTAGAGCGCCGGGGGGCCATCCTCACGAGCAGCCGCGCGTGTACGTGCTGCTTTTGTTTGTCCTTTTCTTCCTTCCTGCACTTTTTATTTAAACAGACAAGTATGGGGCCCTACAGGTGCGTGAAGTGAACCATGATTTCCATGTTGCTATGCTATGTTTATTGCTACTGTGTCATGTTGCAGAATCAATGTTTTATGTATGCGTATATGAATAACTTAGCTTGGCTCGCTTGAAGTAGCAGTTTCGCCTCGTGAGGCGCGTATTTCCAATGCATGGCGACGCTTCCGTTGACTGGGGTGCATCTGGGGACTGCAAAAATTCGTTAGAAAGTTCTTATTCTCCGAGCTCTGGTCGTAGGCGCGGCCGGCCATGACCCAGCACTCCGCATCACGGTACCCGAGGGGCACAGATCGGGAGAGGTCCGCCAATTTATGAGCTCGAGTAAGGGTGCCTCGAGAAGAACAGGAAAAATGCTCACAAGGGCCTGTCCAGCCCCCTCGCGAGGCATGCGAGGGAGAGCACGGGCCAAAATGAGGAATCAAGGGAGGAAAAAGGAAGCACAAGGCAATGGAACCAGATCAGCACACAACACCAAAAGCAAATTTCGATTAAAGAAGGGCAAGCCAACTGCAGAAAGCAAATGAAGAGCCGCATCCGACACCTAATCTAGTCTTCTTGTTTTCTCACCAGCACGGAGCTAAGTGCTGCCACTAGGATGTGGGAGGGAGCCCCAGATGCCCGAGGGCGGCTCTCCTGAGACTCCGGGGCGTGTACAACCCCACTCATTATTACGTGAGAGTATCATGAGCGGAGACCTTCACAGGCAATGGGCCTTCTTCACAGGCGCTGGGCCTTTCTTCAGGGGTAGAACTTCCGGAGGTGCTGGATGTTCCAGGCGTTCTAGATGGAGATCCTGTCATGCGTCTCCAGGCATGCGGCGCCAGGCTTGGAGACATGGGCGACCCGAAACGGGCCCTCCCACATGGGTGAGGGCTTGTGCAGCCCTTCCCTGGAGAGCACCCGCCTCAGGACGAGATCGCCCACCTCGAGCGTCCTGGAGCGGACGCTGCGGTAGTGATACCGCCGCAGCACCTGCTGGTACCTGATACGTCTCAACGTATCTATAATTTTTGATTGTTCCATGCCATTATATTACCCCTTTTGGATGTTTATGGGCTTTATTTTACACATTTATATCATTTTTGGGACTAACCTACTAACCGGAGGCCCAGCCCGTATTCTTGTTTTTTGCCTATTTCAAGATTTCAAGAAAAGGAATATCAAAGCGAGTCCAAGCGGAATGAAACCTTCGGGAGCATGATTTTTGGAACAAACGTGATCCAGAGGACTTGGAGTGCAAGCCAAGAAGCAGCCGAGGCGGCCACGAGGGTGGAGGGCGCGCCCACCCCAGAGGGCACGCCCCCTGTCTCGTTGGCCTCTCGGACGGCCACCAACCTACTTCTTCCTCCTATATATACCCACGAACCCCAAAAACATCCAGGGGCCAACGAAAAGTAATTTCCACCGCCGTAACCTTCTGTATCCGCGAGATCCCATCTTGGAGCCTTCACCGGTGCTCCGCCGGAGGGGGAATCGACCACGGAGGGCTTCTACATCAACACCATAGCCCCTCCGATGAGTTGTGAGTAGTTTACCACAGACCTTCGGGTCCATAGTTATTAGCTAGATGGCTTCTTCTCTCTTTTTGGATCTCAATACCATGTTCTCCCTTCTCTTGTGGAGATCTATTTGATGTAACTCTTTTTGCAGTGTGTTTCTCGAGATCCGATGAATTGTGGGTTTATGATCAAGTTTATCTATGAGAAATATTTGAATCTCCTCTGAATTCTTTTATGTATGATTGAGTTATCTTTGCAAGTCTCTTCGAATTATCAGTTTGGTTTGGCCTACTAGATTTATCTTTTTTGCCATGGGAGAAGTGCTTAGCTTTGGGTTCAATCTTGCGGTGACCTTACCCAGTGAAAAAAGGGGTAGCAAGGCAAGTATTGTATTGTTGCCATCGAGGATAAAAAGATGGGTTTTATATCATATTGCATGAGTTTATCCCTCTACATCATGTCATCTTTCTTAATGTGTTACTCTAGATGCATGCTGGATAGCGGTCGATGTGTGGAGTAATAGTAGTAGCTGCACGCAGGAGTCGGTCTACTTGTCACGGACGTGATGCCTATATACATGATCATGCCTAGATAACCTCATAATCATTCGCTTTTCTATCAATTGCTCGATAGTAATTTCTTCACCCACTGTAATACTTATGCTATCTTGAGAGAAGCCACTAGTGAAACCTATGGCCCCCGGGTCTATCTTTTATCATATAAGCTTTCAATCTACTTTTATTTGCATCTTTACTTTTCCTATCTATATTATAAAATACCAAAATATATTTATCTTATCATACTATCTCTATCAGATCTCACTTTCGCAAGTGGCCGTGAAGGGATTGACAACCCCTTTATTGCATTGGTTGCGAGATCTTTGTTTGTTTGTGTAGGTGTGTGGGACTTTTGAGGAGCCTCCTACTGGATTGGTACCTTGGTTCTCAAAAACTGAGGGAAATACGTAGGCTACTATTGCTGCATCACCCTTTCCTCTTAAAGGAAAACCAACGCAAGCTCAAGACGTAGCAAGAAGGATTTCTGGCGCCGTTGCCGGGGAGGTCTTCGCTCAAGTCAAGACATACCAAGTACCCATCACAAACTCATGTCCCTCGCATTTACAATATTTGCCATTTGCCTCTCATTTTCCTCTCCCCCACTTCACCCTTGTCGTTTTATTCGCCCTCTTTTTCCCAATCTCCTCTCTCTCTTTCACTTGCCTTTTTCTGTTTGCTTATGTGTTGGATTACTTGTTTCCATGGCGCAAGATAATACCAAATTGTGTGATTTCTCCAATACCAATAATAATGATTTCCTTAGTACTCCGATTGCTCCTCTTAATGATGTTGAGTATTGTGAAATCAACACTGCTTTGCTGAATCTTGTTATGAAAGATCAATTCGTCGGCCTTCCTAGTGAAGATGCCGCTACCCATCTAAACAACTTTGTTGATTTGTGTGATATGCAAAAGAATAAAGATACTGATAACGATATTGTTAAATTGAAGTTATTTCCGTTTTCACTTAGAGATCGTGCTAAAGTTTGGTTTTCGTCTTTGCCTAAAAATAGTATTGATTCTTGGAACAAGTGCAAAGATGCTTTTATCTCTAAATATTTTCCTCCCGCTAAGATCATCATTCTTAGGAACGATATTATGAATTTTAAACAACTTGATCATGAGCATCTTGCCCAATCTTGGGAAAGAATGAAATTGATGATCCGCAAATGCCCTACTCATGGTTTGAATTTATGGATGATCATACAAAAATTTTATGCGGATTGAACTTTGCTTCTTGAAATCTTTTAGATTCGGCCGTGGACGACGCGTTTATGGAAATCACTTTAGGAGATGCTACAAAACTTCTTGATAATATTATGGCTAATTATTCTCAATGCCACACCGAAAGATCTACTAGTAAAAAAGTGCATGTTGTAGAAGAAATTAATGTTTTGAGTGGAAAGATGGATGAACTTATGAAATTATTTGCTACTAAGAGTGCTCCTTTTGATCCCAATGATATGCCTTTGTCTACTTTGATTGATAATAATAATGAATCTATGGATGTGAATTTTGTTGGTAGGAATAGTTTTGGAAACAATGCTTATAGAGGAAACTTTAATCCTAGACCGTTCCCTAGTAATTACTCTAATAATTATGGAAATTCCTACAATAATTCCTATGGTAATTTTAATAAGATGCCCTCTGATTTTGAGAATAGTGTTAAAGAATTTATGATCTCACAAAGAATTTTAATGCCTTGCTTGAAGAAAAATTGTTCAAAGTTGATGATTGGGCTAGGAACGTTGATAAACTTTCGCTTGATGTTGATTCCCTTAAACTTAGATCTACTCCTCCTAAGCATGATATCAATGAGTCTCTCAAAGCCATGAGAATTTCCATTGATGAGTGCAAGGAAAGAACCACTAGATTGCGTGCTAAGAAAGATTGCTTTGTAAAGGCGTGTTCTTCAAGTTTTAATGAAAACAATGATGAAGATCTTAAAGTTATTGATGTGTCTCCTATTAGATCTTTGTTTTGCAATATGAATCTTAATAATAATGAGACTGGAGATGAGTCAACTTTAGTTAGAAGGCGTCCCAATAATTCGGAGTTTTTAGATCTTGATGCTAAATTTGGTAAAAGTGGGATTGGAGAGGTCATGACTTTAAATAGCATTGAACCCACTATCTCGGATTTCAAAGAATTTGATTATGATAATTGTTCTTTAGAAGGTTGTATTTCCTTGTTCCAATCCGTTGTTAATTCTCCTCATGCTTATAGTCAAACTAAAGCTTTTACCAAACATATCATTGATGCCTTAATGCAATCCTATGGTGAAAAACTTAATTGGGAACTTTCTATACCTAGAAAACTTAATGACGAGTGGGAACCTACTATAAAGATTAAAATTAAAGATCATGAGTGTTATGTTTTGTGTGATTTGGGTGCTAGTGTTTCCACAATTCCAAAAACTTTATGTGATATTGTAGGTTTCCATGATCTTGATGATTGCTCTTTAAATTTGCACCTTGCGGATTCCACCATTAAAAAGCCAATGGGAAGGATCAATGATGTTCTCATTGTTGGAAATAGAAATTTGGTGCCCGTAGATTTTATCGTTCTTGATATATATTGCAATCTTTCTTGCTCTATTATTCTTGGTAGACCTTTCCTTAGAACGATTGGCGCGATTATTGATATGAAGGAAGGGAATATTAGATTCCAATTTTCATTAAGGAAAGGCATGGAGCACTTTCCAATAAAGAAAATTAAATTACCTTATGAATCTATCATGCGAGCTACTTATGAATTGAGTGCCAAAGATGGCACTACTTAGATCTATCCTCGCTTTTATGCCTAGCTAGGGGCGTTAAATGATAGCGCTAGTTGGGAGGCAACCCAATTTTATTTGTGTTTTTTGTTTTTGTTTTTGTTTAGTAATAAATTTTGCATCTACATTCTGTTTAGATGTGTTTTTATGTTTTAATTAGTGTTTGTGCCAAGTAGAACCTATAGGATAACCTATGGTGATAGTTAATTTGATTCTCCTGAAAAACAGAAACTTTGCACGCACGAAATTAGTTTTGTTAAATCACATAAACATGCTTTTGCGTTGATTATTTTTTCTGTAGATCAATAGACAAATTGTCCAGGACTTCCTATTTTGGTAGGATTTTTAGAGTTCCATATGTTTGCATTAGTTACAGATTACTACAGACTGTTCTGTTTTTGACAGATTTTGTTTTTCGTGTGTTGTTTGCTTATTTTGATGCTTCTATGGTTAGTATTAAGTGGTATGAACCATAGAGAACTCGAAATACAGTAGGTTTAATACCAATATAAATAAAGAATGAATTCATTACAGTACCTTATGTGGTGGTTTTTCTTTCTTTCACTAACTGAGCTTATGAGATTTCATGTTGAGTTTTGTGTTGTGAAGTTTTCAAGTTTTGGGTAAAGATTTGATGGACTATGAAATAAGGAGTGGCAAGAACCTAAGCTTGGGGATGCCCATGGCACCGCAAGATATTCAAGAGTATCCAAAAGCCTAAGCTTGGGGATGCCCCCGGAAGGCATCCCCTCTTTCATCTTTGTTCATTGGTAACTTTACTTAGAGCTATATTTTTATTCGCCACATGATATGTGTTTTGCTTGGAGCGTCGTGTATGATATTGATATTTGCTTCTTAGTTTACCACAATCATCTTTGTTGTACACACCTTTTGGGAGAAGCCCACTTGATTGAAATTTATTAGAATACTCTATGTGCTTCACTTATATCTTTTGAGCTAGATAGTTTTTGCTCTAGTGCTTCACTTATATCTTTTAGAGCACGGCGGTGGCTTAATTTTGTATAAATTGCTAGTCTATCATGCTTCACTTATATTATTTTGAGAGTCTTTTAGAACAGCATGGTATTTTCTATGGTTATAAAATTGGTCCAAGAATGGTAGGCATACAAGTTGGGTATAATAAAAACTATCATAGGAAGTGAATTGGATGCTATAATCAATTTGATACTTGATAATTGTTTTGAGATATGGAGGTAGTGATATTAAAGTCATGCTAGTTGGGTGATTACGAATTTAAAGAATACTTGTGTTGAAGTTAGCAAGTCTCGTAGCATGCACGTATGGTTAAAGTTGTGTAACAAATTTGAAACATGAAGTGTCCTTGAATTGTGCATCCTTATGAGTGGCGATCGGGGATGAGCGATGGTCTTTTCCTACCAATCTATCCCTCTAGGAGCATGCACGTAGTGCTTGGTTTTTGATGACTTCTAAATTTTTGCAATAAGTATATGAGTTCTTTTGACTAATGTTGAGTCCATGGATTATACGCACTTTTTCCATCATTGCTAGCCTCTTCGGTACCGTCCATTGCCCTCTCTCACCTAGAGAGTTGATGCAAACTTCGCCGGTGCATCCAAACCCCGTGATATGATACGCTCTATCACACATAAACCTCCTTATATCTTCCTAAAAACAGCCACCATACCTACCTATTATGGCATTTCCATAGCAATTCTGAGATATTATTGCCATGCAACTTTCAACCGTTCGTTTATCATCATGACACTCATTACTTTTGTCATATTGCCATTGCATGATCATGTAGTTGACATCGTATTTGTGGCAAAGCCACCATGCATAATTTTTCATACATGTCACTTTTGATTCATTGCACCATCCCGGTACACCGCCGGAGGCATTCATATAGAGTCATATCTTGTTCTAGTTTCGAGTTGTAATTCAAAAGTTGTAAATCAATAAAAGTGTGATGATCATCATTATTAGAGCGTTGTCCCCAAAAAGAAAAAAAAAGAAAGGCCAAAAGAAAAAAAAAGAGGCCAAAAAAAAGGCCAAAAGAAAAAAAAGGCCCGAAAAAAAGAAAAAGAAAGAAAATAAATAAAAAAGGGGCAATGTTACTATCTCTTTTTCCACACTTGTGCTTAAAAGTAGCACCATGTTCTTCATGTAGCGAGTCTCATATGTTATCACTTCCATATACTAGTCGGAATTTTTCATTATAGAACTTGGCTTGTATATTCCTACGATGGGCTTCCTCAAAATGCCCTAGGTCTTCGTGAGCAAGCAAGTTGGATGCACACCCGCTTAGTTTCTTTTGCTGAGCCTTCATTCATTTATAGCTCTAGTGCATCCGTTGCATGGCAATCCCTACTCCTCATGTTGACATCAATTGATGGGCATCTCCATAGCCCGTTGATTATCCTCGTCAATGTGAGACTTTCTCCTTTTTTGTCTTCTCCACACAATCCCCATCAACATATTCTATTCCACCCATAGTGTTATATCCATGGCTCACACTCATGTATTGTGTGAAGGTTGAAAAAGTTTGAGATTATTTAAGTACGAAACAATTTCTTGGCTTGTCATCGGGGGTGTAGAATTTGGGAGCGTATTTGTGTGACGAAAATGAAGCATAGCCTAACTATATGATTTTGTAGGGATGAACTTTCTTTAGCCATGTTGTTTTGAGAAGACATGATTGCTTTGATTAGTATGCTTTAAGTATTACTATTTCTTATGTCAATGTGAACTTTTATTTTGAATCATTTGGATCTAAACATTCATGCCACAATAAAGAAAATTACATTGAATTATGCTAGGTAGCATTCCACATCAAAAATTCTGTTTTTATCATTTACCTACTCGAGGACGAGCAGGAATTAAGCTTGGGGATGCTTGGTACGTCTCCAACGTATCTATAATTTTTGATTGTTCCATGCTATTTTATTACCCCTTTTGGATGTTTATGGGCTTTATTTTACACATTTATATCATTTTTGGGACTAACCTACCTCCTGAGGCCCAGCCCATATTGCTGTTTTTTTTGCCTATTTCAGTATTTCGAAAAAAAGGAATATCAAACGGAGTCCAAACGGAATGAAACCTTTGGGAGCGTGATTTTTGGAACAAATGTGATCCACAAGGGTGGAGGGCGCGCCCACCCCTACAGGGCGTGCGCCCCTGTCTCATGGGCCCCTCGGGCGGCCACCGACCTACTTCTTCCTCCTATATATACCCACGTACCCCGGAAACATCCAGGGAGCCAACGAAAAATAATTTCCACTGCCGTAACCTTCTGTATCCGTGAGATCCCATCTTGGAGCCTTCGTCGGTGCTCCGCCAGAGGGGGATTCGACCATGGAGGGCTTCTACATCAACACCATAGCCCCTCTGATGAGTTGTGAGTAGTTTACCATAAACCTTCGGGTCCATAGTTATTAGCTAGATGGCTTCTGCACTCTTTTTGGATCTCAATACCATGTTCTCCCCCTCTCTTGTGGAGATCTATTTGATGTAAATCTTTTTGCGGTGTGTTTGTCGAGATCCGATGAATTGTGGGTTTATGATCAAGTTTATCTATGAGAAATATTTGAATCTCCTCTGAATTCTTTTATGTATGATTGAGTTATCTTTGCAAGTCTCTTCGAATTATCAGCTTCGTTTGGCCTACTAGATTGATCTTTCTTGCTATGGGAGAAGTGCTTAGCTTTGGGTTTAATATTGCGGTGACCTTACCCAGTGACAAAAGGGGTAGCAAGGCACGTATTGTATTGTTGGCATCGAGGATAAAAATATGGGGGTTATATCATTTTGCATGAGTTTATCCCTCTACATCATCTCATCTTTCTTAATGTGTTACTCTGTTCTTATGAACTTAATACTCTAGATGCATGATGGATAGTGGTCGATGTGTGGAGTAATAGTAGTAGATGCATGCAGGAGTCGGTATACTTGTCACGGACGTGATGCCTATATACATGATCATGCCTAGATAATCTCATAATTATTCGCTTTTCTATCAATTGCTCGACAGTAATTTGTTCACCCACCGTAATACTTATGCTATCTTGAGAGAAGCCACTAGTGAAACCTAAGGCCCCCGGGTCTATCTTTTATCATATAAGCTTTCAATCTACTTTTATTTGCATCTTTACTTTTCCAATCTATATTATAAAATACCAAAAATATATTTATCTTATCATATTATCTCTATCAGATCTTACTTTCCTTTTATTGCGTTGGTTGCGAGTTCTTTGTTTGTCTGTGTAGGTGCGTGGGACTTTTGAGGAGCCTCCTACTGGATTGATACCTTGGTTCTCAAAAACTGAGGGAAATACTTACGCTACTATTGCTGCATCACCCTTTCCTCTTCAAGGAAAACCAACGCAAGCTCAAGACGTAGCAGTACGTCGCAGCTTGGAGCGAGGCTTCACAGCGGCGTTCCTCCCCCAGCACAAGATCCATCCCTCGCATGGCGTCCTTCCGCGTTTCATCGAACGCCAGGACCCGCGTGGAGCAATGCCTGACCTCATGTGGGAGAACCGCTTCTGCTCCGTAGACGAGGAAGAACGGTGTCTCGCATGTAGGCTTGGTGGCGGTGGTGCGGATAGACCACAGCACGGACTGGAGCTCGTCGTGCCAGCCCCTGCCATAGGCCTCGAGCTTCTTCTTGAAGGTCCTGGTCTTGAGGTCCCTCAAGACTTCCGCGTTGGCGCGTTCGGCTTGGCCATTGCTCCTGGGGTGCACCACGGAGGCGTAGCAGATCTGCGTTCCAAGGTTAGCACGGTATGTTTTGTAGAGATTGCTAGTGAACTGCGAGCCGTTGTCGGTGATGATGCGGTTGGGGACTCCGAAGCGGCTTACAAGGCCCTTGATGAACTTAACTGCTATCCCAGCTGGGATAGTGCGGACGGCTTCCACTTCCGCCTACTTGGTGAACTTGTCGATGGAGACATAGAGGTAGCGGTAGCCCACTGGCGCTCGAGGGAATAGGCCTAAGATATCAAGCCCCCAGACCGCGAATGGCCACGAGAGCGGGATGGTCTGGAGGCCCTAAGCTGGCTGATGGATCTTCTTGGCATGCAATTGGCAGGCCTCACAGGATTTCACCAACTCGGTTGCGTCGTTGAGTGTCGTGGGCCAGTAGAATCCGCTGCAGAAAACCTTGCCGACTAGGGTGCGTGACGACGAGTGATGCCCGCAGTCTCCGCCATGTACGGCCAGCAACTCATTTCCCTGCTCCCTGGAAATGCATCGTAGAGAGACGTCATTTGGCCGCTTCCTCTATAGCTCACCATCTTGAATGTAGTACGCCATTGCCTGCCACGCCACGTGCTCCGCGTCCTCTTGCTTCTCTGCCAACATGCCTTGCATCAGGTACGTCTTGAACTCCTCAGTCTAGCACCCCTCCTGAGGCTCAAGTGCCAATAGTAGGCGCGCTCCAGAGGTCGGGCCGCAGGCGGGGGCTCCTGAAGTTGGTGGTGAGGGGAGCTCCTCCCTAGGTGGTGCAGGCTCGACGGTTGGTGGGCCTGCCGAGGGCCTGAAAAGTCGCTCCTTGAAGACTCCTAGTTCCTGGGGCAGACGCTTCGATGCCCTCTTGGCGATCTCATCGGCTTCCTTGTTTGTGCCGCGGGGCACATGCTGCAACTCCAGACCCAGGAACTGATTCTCTATCTTGCGTACCTCCATGAGGTATGCCTCCATGGGCTCGTCCCTTGGCTCGTACACCTTGCTAGAGAAGTTGACGAGGAGCTGAGAGTCCCCCTTGATGGTGAGGCGCTTCACCCCCAAGGCCACTGCTGCCTTGATGCCAGCGATCAACCCCTCGTACTCGGCAATGTTGTTGGAGACCTTCTCGCCCTGCTGAAAGCAAAGCTGCACGGCATAGTAGAGCTTGTCCTGGGTGGGCGAGATGAGCATCGCTCCAGCCCCCGCGCCCTGGCGCGAGAACGCACCGTCGAAGTACATGACCCAGCCGTCCGGCGCTTCACTTCCTGGTGAGAGGGATCGGTTCTCGCCCGCCTCGAGTTCTGGGACATCGGTCCATTCCGCCACAAAATCGGCGAGCGCAGCCCCCTTGATGACCCTGGTTGTGCTGAACTCCAAGTCAAACGCTTGCAGCTCGATGTTCCATTCGGCAACTCTTCCCACGGCATTGGGGCTCCTGAGCACTCTCTCCAGCGGGAAGGCTGAGACGACCTTGATGGGATGACCCTGGAAGTAGTGGCGCGTCTTATGCGAGGCCACCAGGAGCGTGAGTAAGAGCTTCTGAGGCATGGGGTATCGTGCTCTCGCATCTCGTAGCACCGTGCTGACAAAGTATACCGGGTGCTCAACGAGGGCGGGAGAGCTAATGGAGTCTTCGGCTCCCTGAGGCTGAGGTGTTTCTAGCGGATCCCCGGCTTCATGGGATTGATAATCTGCCGGGGCAACCATTGCCTCAAGAGCATTGTCCTGGTGCAGCGCTGCCCTGCCCGGACTGGCGGCCCCACGTGGCAGGCCCTTGGCTTGGCGCTCTTCTCTGATGGCCACCAGCGCTGTGCTGGCGGAGTGGGGTGTGGGAGACAGGTAGAGCACCAAGGGCTCGAAAGGACGAGGTGCTACCATCACCGGCAGGCTGGTCAAATATCTCTTGAGGTCTTGAAATTCCTGGTCGGCCTCGGGGGTCCATTCGAACGAGCCTTTCTTCTTCATCAGCTTGAAGAATGGTAGGGCACGCTCCCCCAGCTTGGAGATGAAGCGTCCCAGCGAGGTCACGCAGCCGCCAAGCTTCAGCATCTCCTTGAGGGGTTTGTGGTGGGCTCATGTCTTCAATCGCCTTGATCTTCTCTGGGTTGGCCTCGATCCCCCTGTGTGACACGAGGAAACCCAGCAGCTTGCCTCATGGGACGCGAAACCCAGCAGCTTCTCCGGATTGAGCCGCAAGTCCACCTGGCGCAGGCTCGCGAAGGTCTCCTCCAGGTCTTGAATCAGGGTTCTCGCCTCCCGAGTCTTCACCACGATGTCGTTGATATAAGCCTCAGCGTTTCTCTAGAGCTGTCGCCCCAAGGCGATGTGCATCAGCCGCTAGAAGGTTGCTCCTGCGTTGCGCAGTCCGAACGGCATGCAAGTGTAGCAGTACACCCCGCACGGGGTCAGGAAGGCTGTCTTCTCCACATCCTCCACTGCCATTTTGATATGTTGATAGCCTGAGAACGCATCCAAGAAACAAAGAAGGTCGCACTCTGCGGTGGAGTCAACAATCTGGTCAATGCGCGGCAGCGGGAATGGGTCTTGAGGGCAGGCCTTGTTGAGGTGGGTGAAGTCGACGCAAGTGCGCTCCTTCCCCCCTTTCTTTGGCACGATGACAGGATTCGCCAGCCACTTTGGGTACCGGACCTCGCGAATGACACCCGCTGCCTCCAACTTGCGGGTTTCCTGGACGATGAAAGCCTGCTTCTCTGTGGACTGCCGCCGCGCCCTCTGCTTCAAAGGGCGCAAGTTGGGGCACACCTTCAGATGATGCTCAATCTCTTACCTTAGGACCCCAACTAGTTGCTTAGGCTCCCAGGCGAACACTTCCTTGTTTGCACGCAGGAAAGTCCACCAACTCCCTCTCTTGATCTGGGGCGAGGTCGGCGCCTATAGTGAACGTGGCGCCCGAGGCCCCGTCCTTGTCAACTGGTATTTGCTTCGTCTTGGCTTGGCCTTGAGTGAATTGTTGCTTCTTCTTGGTCGGTGCGGCGTCCCTGGCTCCGTGCCCAGCCTTGCCTGCCAGACAGGCCGCCGATGTGGCGTTGAAGACGAGCTCGAGGGTTGCCAAGGCTTCCTTGGTGTCGCCGGCCACGGTGAGGACGCCCTTGCTCCCCGGCATCTTCACAAGGTTGTAGGCAGGATGAGTGGCTGCCATGAATTGGGCCAGCGCCGGGTACCCGAGGATGGCGTTGTATGACAGGTCGATGCGAGCGATGTTGAAGTCGATGAGCTCGGTGCGGTAGTTCTTGCGTGTGCCAAAGGTCAAGGGGAGACGAATCTGCCCCAGGAGGTTGGAGGAGCCGCCGCCGACCCCGGAGAAGGGCTTGCTGGGGCGGAGCCGCTCGAGTGGGACATGCAGGAGGCTAAACGCCTCCACCAAGAGCACGTTGAGGCCGGCACTGCCGTCGATGAGGGTCTTGGTGACGGCTATGCTGCAGATGGTACGCGTGCAAAGCATTGGGAGCACGCCCAAACCGACGGTGGTGGTAGGGTGATCCCCCGAGTCGAAGGTTAGGTCGGCCTTGGGCGCCGCCCAACCTGGGGGAACCCCCTGGCGCGTGGAGGTGGCGCTGATTTGGCGAAAGAACGGCTTGGCGTGACGATCCAAGGGCGTCGCTTGCGATCCGCCGAGGAGCGCCGTGACGACCGGGGGTGCTGGTCCCCCAAAGCGCGCGATGAAGAGGTCGCGCAGTTCCCCCCAGGAGGCCACAGAAGATCCCGACAAATGGAGGAGACAAGCGCCATGCACCGGTGAGGGCCATGGGGAGCCAGTTGGCCATAACCTTGTCGTTGCCGCCGCCTCGTAACGGCCTCCTCATATGCCAACAGAAGGCCATCGGGTCTGCCGCGCCGTCGTGGTGGGCGGCATCTTTGGCTGAACTTCGGGCGTTAATCGCACCCGCCTCAAGGCGGGGGCGAGGGCCTGGAACCCTGCGGTGCTGCTTGAGGCGCCCGTCGATCCAGTTGGAGAAGCGGCGCCATCCATGAGAGATGGTTGGAGATGCGAAGCCGTCGAGGAAGCGAAACTAGGTTCGAACACTAGGGTGCGCACGAAGATCTCTCTCTCTCTCTCTCTCTCTCTCTCTCTTGTCGGCTAACTCGCTCAAGGATCTCACGTCCTAGCTCGACGAACCCAAAGAACACAAGGGGACACAAGATTTATACTGGTTCGGGCCACCGTTGCGGTGTAATACCCTACTCCAGTGTGGCGTGGTGGATTGCCTCTTAGGCTGAGGCTGAACAATACAAAGGGAAGGACAGCCTCCTTAGGTGAGGTGTTCTTGTGCTTGGTGAGTTGGTGAGGGCTTTGGTCCGTTTGGATCCTTTCGTCTCAGTCCTCCCTCTCTTTCCTTCTATGGTGGCGGCTAGTCCTATTTATAGAGGTCCGGGTCCTCTTCCGAAATATTGAGCAGGAAGGGATCCCACAGCGGCCAAGTTTGAAGGGGGGCAGCTAGTACAGCTTATCCTGACAAAATTAGTCTTCGCCTGCCAAAGGCTCTGGTGGTGATGCCTCCTTGGGCTCCATGGTGACCTCTGTCCTGCTGGCCTGCTAGTCTTGGTCTCGTTGCACCGATATGGAAACCTTTGCCTGATGCCTCGGTACTCCACGCCTGTGCTCGCCTCCTTAGCACCAAAGAGGAAACGAGGACACTGTGCGTACGAGCGCCCGCCTGGCCTTGGTCGTCATGGCTTACGTCATAGGATCCTCACGAGGTTCGTCTTGCCTTGATCTCTCCGCCCCTCGCGAGCCAGCCTGGTGAGGCCTCTCCCGAGGAGGTCTTGCATCGTCCACCTGGCGAGGCCTGGACCCTCACGAGGGTCTTGAGTGTTGGCTGACGAAGATGGGCCGTACGAGGCCGCTCTAGGAGCCATGCTGCGGGCCACAGGAAGGCAAGTCTGGGGATCCCCATCCAGAACGCTGACAGCGCCCCCCTCCTTCCTTCTCTCCCCTTCCTCCTTCCTTCCCCTCCTTGTTGGACTAGGAAAAGGGGGAACCTACTCCTAGTAGGAGTAGGATTCCCCCCCTTGGGGCACGCCCCTTGAGGCCGGCCGGCCCCCTCCTCCCCTCCTTTATATGGGGGGAAAAGGGGCACCCCATAGACACACAAGTTGATCTTTAGCCATGTGCGGTGCCCCCCCCCCTCCATAGTTTTCCACCTCGGTCATATCGTCGTAGTGCTTAGGCGAAGCCCTGCGCCGGTAACTTCGTCATCACCGTCACCACGCCGTCGTGCAAATGGAACTCTCCCTCGGCCTCAGCTGGATCTAGAGTTCGAGGGACGTCACCGAGCTGAACGTGTGCAGATCACGGAGGTGTTGTGAGTTTGGTACTTGATCGGTTGGATCGCAAAGACGTTCGACTACATCAATCGCGTTACTTAACGCTTCCGCTTTCGGTCTACGAGGGTACGCGGACACACTCTCCTCGCTCGTTGCCATGCTTCTCCTAGATAGATCTTGCGTGATCGTAGGAAAATTTTTAAATACTATGTTCCCCAACAGTGGCATCCGAGCCAGGTCTATGCATAGATGTTATATGCACGAGTAGAACACAAAGAGTTGTGGGCGATAATAGTCATACTGCTTACCAGCATGTCATACTTTGATTCAGTGTTATTGTTGGATGAAGCGGCCCAGACCGACATTACATGACCGTGTTCATGAGACTGGTTCTACCGACGTGCTTCGCACACATGTGGCTAGTGGGTGTCTGTTTCTTCAACTTTAGTTGAATCGAGTTTCACTACGCCCGGTCCTTGTTGAAGGTTAAAACAACACACTTGATGAAAAATCGTTGTGGTTTTGATGCGTAGGTAAGAACGGTTCTTGCTAGAAGCCCGTAGCAGCCACGTAAAACTTGCAACAACAAACTAGAGGACGTCTAACTTGTTTTTGCAGGGCTTGCTATGATGTGATATGGTCAAGACGTGATGATACATAATTTGTTGTATGAGATGATCATTTTTTGTAACAGTTATCGGCAACTGGCAGGAGCCATATGGTTGTCCTTTATTGTATGAAATGTAATTGCCATATATTACTTTATACTAAGCGGTAGCGATAGTCGTAGAAGAAATAGTTGGCGAGACGACAATGATGCTTCGATGGAGATCAAGGTCTCAAGCTGGTGACGATGGTGATCATGACGGTGCTTTGGAGATGGAGATCAAAGGCACAAGATGATTATGGCCATATCATGTCACATATTTTGATTGCATGTGATGTTTATCCTTTATGCATCTTATTTTGCTTAGTACGGCGGTAGCATTATAAGATGATCTCTCACTAAATTTCAAGGTATAAGTGTTCTCCCGAGTATGCACCGCTATGCGAGTTCATCGTCTTTGAGACACCACGTCATGATCGGGTGTGATAAGCTCTGTGTTCACATACAACGGGTGCAAGCCAGTTTTGCACACGCAGAATACTCGGGTTAAACTTGACGAGCCTAGCATATGTAGATATGGCCTCGGAACACTGAGACCTAAAGGTCGAGTGTGAATCATATAGTAGATTTCACCATTGAAAGCTACTCCATCTCACGTGATGATCAGACATGGTTTAGTTGATATGGATCACATGATCATTTAGATGACTAGAGGGATGTCTATCTAAGTGGGAGTTCTTAAGTAATATGATTAACTAAACTTTAATTTATCATGAACTTAGTCCTGATAGTATTTACATATCTATATGTAGATCAATTGCTCACGTATAGCTTCCCCATTTTATTATGTTCCTAGAGAAACTAAGTTGAAAGATGATAGTAGCAATGATGCGGACTAGGTCCGTGATTTGAGGATTATCCTCATTGCTGCACAAGAGAATTATGTCCTTGATGCACCGCTAGGTGAAAGAACTATTGCAGGAGCAGATGCAGACGTTGTGAATGTTTGACAAAGCTCGGTATGATGACTACTTGATAGTTTAGTGCACCATGCTTTACGGCTTAGAACCGGGACTTCAAAAATGTTTTGAAATGTCACGGAGCATATGAGATGTTCCAAGAGCTGAAATTGGTATTTCAGACTCATGCTCGAGTCGAGAGGTATGAGACCTCTGACAACTACTTTTCCTACAAGATGGAGGAGAATAGCTCAACCAGTGAGCATGTGCTCAGAATATCCGAGTACACAATCACTTGAATCAAGTGGGAGTTAATCTTCCAGATAAGATAGTTATTGATAGAGTTCTCTAGTCACTATCACCAAGTTACTGGAACTTCATGATGAACTATAATATGCAAGGGATGACGAAAACGATTCCCCGAGCTCTTCGCGATGCTAAAATCAGCGAAGGTAGAAATCAAGAAAAGCATCAAGTGTTGATGGTTGACAAGACCACTAGTTTCAAGTAAAAGGGCAAGGGAAAGAAAGGGAACTTCAAGAAGAATGACAAGCAAGTTGCCATTCCCATGAAGAAGCCCAAAGCTAGACCCAAGCCTGAAACTGAGTGCTTCTACTGCAAAGGAAATGGTCACTGGAAGCGGAACTGCCCCAAATACAAGGCAAATAAGAAGGATGGCAAAATGAACAAAAGTATATATGATATACATGTTATTGATATGTACTTTACTAGTATTCATAGTAGTTGTCGGTGTACTAGAGTAGAGGTACCCTAGTATCCCGAACTCGTGCACGGGCAGTTGCAGCACCCCGCAGCAAGGCTTGCCTAGTGACCGCCAAGATCCTCAGCGGCTCCTTTGGAGCCATTCAAGAACAAAGTATTTTAGGCCCCGGCAAGAGGAGCTTGCCGGGAAGGCCACTCAAGGCATGAAGGAAACAAGACCCCGGCAAGAAGAGCTTCCCGGGAAGGCTCGGTGAGCGACAAGCTTCCGAGTTCGACAAGGGTTCAACCGCGGCAAGGTGCTTGCCGCGGCATGCAACCTCTCTTCATCTCTGCTCCAGCTCATCCGCCAACGTGTCGCCGTGGGGCTACTCCAGGCACGCGTGTCGAAGGGCTGTGCAGCCAGCGGGGAGCAGCGATAAGCGGCGCTAACAAGCTTACCATCGTGGCAGACGGTGGTGCACTTGACGGTCTCTGTTGCACTGTTTAGGCGATAGGGACGGGCATTTATTGATCTTGTCCCTTGCCGTCAGAGTTAGGTATAATGCACTGCACACTGTACAAGTTGGTGTACCAACTACTGTTTTTCCATTTGTATCCTCATCTACGTTGCCACCTGTGGTGTCCCCTTGAGCCTATAAAAGGAGGCCCATGCGCAACGTAGAAGGGGGTTTTCGGTTCATTCGACTCATTCGAGACCACGCTCACTCAGGCTAGGTTTTGTAGCTTTCATTGCTCCCTGGCAAGAACACAGTACATTCAACCAAGCAGTAGTAGGAGTATTATCTCTCCGGAGAGCTCCGAAGCTGGGTAAACTGCTCGTGTGCATCGCCTCGATCTGCTCTTTGCGCCATCTCCGCCCCCCATCGAACCACAAGGGACTCGGTCCGCCAGGTCCAATAGGTGTTCGTGGGTCATGATCAGCTTCCCCGACATCTTTGGCGCGCCAGGTAGGGGGCGTCGAGGCTGTGTGAACCCGATCCGGCGTTCACACGAGCAACTTCTTCATGATCTTCGTCAACATGCCACCGAAGAAGAAGGCTTCAGCGGCAGCAGAGCCGTCCGCGTCAAACCCACCACCACCGGAGCTGACGGGTGGTGGGGAAGACGCTGGCGGAGGAACGGGCGTCGTCGAAGGAGCCAACGATGCTGCCAAGTCCAAGGACAAGGTGGCGCAGGCTTCGGCGTCCGAATACGTACCGCGTCCGTCTCAGGAGACGCGAGACCGATAGCGTCATGTTGCTCGCGGCACCATACGCTCGTTGGATCAAGGCCAAGCTGGAGGATCCCGAAGCCCTCGAGACCAAGATGCACGCCAAAGATGTCTTTGATGCGGCGAGTCTGATCGCTTGGGCGGGATGTTGCTCCTCCTAACTTGGTTAGAAGTCCGAGCACATCCCGTTCCTCGCACCGTACACCATTGCCACCCACCACTCCAGCAGAAGCCTTGGCGAGAGCTCAACTGCTTCTAGACTACCCTCCAACGGCCAACAAGGTCGACGAATGGAGGGCCACCATCCAGAGTCTCATCGGCTTTGCCAACGATCCGCGGCAACCAACTGCGTCCTTGCCGCGGCGAGACGACAAGGCACGGGCCGGTGGTGACAAGACCTGTGGGGGTGCAACCACCATGCACTCTCCATCCCGAAGGCCAAGATCACCAGCTCCTCGGATCCACCTTGACAACGACTCCACCGCGTCATCGGATCCACGAGCTCGCCGTGATCAGCGCCAAGTTCTTCAAGAACGGCAACAAGAAGACGCTCGAACTCGCATCGAGCGCCGAAGAGAAGCGCGGCGTCAGTCCGACCAGCGCGCTGGGCCCGCTGGTGACATGCATGCGCCCGAAGAACGAGCGACTTGCCGTCTGTGATGAGGTTGCCCTGCGTTCACCCGTGAGCTACGGCAAGTCCAGTGGCCCGACAAGAAAAACTTCAAGCCAGATGTGCCAGAGAAGTATGATGGCAGGACGCATCCATCGGAGTTCCTCAGCATCTACACCATCGCAGTGGAAGCTACTGGGGGGCGAGACGACAAGATCCTCGCCAACTACTTCCCGCTGGTGCTCAAGCCCAATGTCAGATCTTGGCTCATGCACTTGCCGGACAGTTCCATATCTTCTTGGGCAGATTTGTGCCATCAGTTTGTCGGCGCCTTCACAGGCGGCCACAAGCCACATGGCCAGGAGAGTGACCTTCACCTGCTCGCCCAGAAGGAAGGAGAGTCCCTGCGCAAGTTCATTCAAAGATTCAGCCGCGTGCACTACAACATCCCAGATGTCCACCCTGCTGCAGTGATCAGCGCGTTTCATCAGAATGTGCGGAACCGCAGAATGAGGGAAGAGATGGCGATGTGCAAAGTCAAGGACGTCAGTGAGCTATACGCCCTGGCCGACAAGTGTGCACGTGCTGAAGAGGGGAGGAGACTCCCAGGAGAGAATGCAGAAGCAGGATCTGACAGTGATGAGACCGCCCCGGCAAAGAAGAGTCGGCGGTGGAACAACCGAAGGAAGAAGAGCAAAGAGGTACTAGTTGTCGAGCAGTCCGGCAAGGAAGGTGCTGCCAAGAAAGCCAAAGTTGGTGGCTCCGGCAAGGAGGTTGCCGCTGGACAGCTCCAACAAACAGTACTGCAAGATTCACCGCACCAAGGGCCACGACCTCGAGAGCTGCAAGAAGGTCGAGCAGCTTGTTGAACAACAGAAAGCTGAGTACGAGCGGCGCGACAAGGAGAAGGCCCAGGAAGGTGCTGGGGCAGCTAGCAAGAAGCGACCCGGCCGGGGAGGACGCCGCGGTAAGGCCAAGCGGCGCCAAGGAGACAGACCTCCCCGCGGCCGCGACAAGGATGAAGATGAAGATGACGACGACGAAGACATGGATGATGATGAAGCTGATGAGCAGGAGTTCCAGAAAGCCAAGGAGGTCCTCTGCGTTGA
This sequence comes from Aegilops bicornis, assembly GCA_021605145.1. Classification (NCBI taxonomy): domain Eukaryota; kingdom Viridiplantae; phylum Streptophyta; class Magnoliopsida; order Poales; family Poaceae; genus Aegilops; species Aegilops bicornis. The sequence continues at coordinate 587,832,247 of CM038672.1, read as the reverse complement.
CGGCGGTGCTTCTCTGCATACCTCACACCGCCAACTCAAGCAATGGATGTGGGAGGTTAATGCAGCGGAACCATCCGTAGAGTCACGCAAACCTCTAAAGTGGTCCAGCACGCCCATCATCTTTGACATTGAGGACCACCCTGATCGCATAACTGCGGTCGGGTGCTTGCCGATGTTGGTTTCACCAACTATCCGCAACCTCAAGGTCACTAAGATGTTGGTTGACGGCGGGGCCGGCTTGAACCTGATCTCCTCTGCAGTGCTCCAGAAGCTTCAGATCCCTGACAATGAAGCTCAAGAGATCGCACATTCCAAGGAATCAACCCAGGAAGGAGCAAGCGAAAGGGAAGATCACGTTGCGGTAACATTTGGCAGCGAAGCTAAACTTCAGGACTGAGAGGGTCACGTTCGACGTCGCTGATTTTCCATTACCCTACAATGGAATACTTGGCCATCCAGCACTCGCCAAGTTCATGGCAGCCTCTCACTATGCATACAACTTACTCAAGATGCCAGGCCCGATAAGTGTCATCTCCGTCCCTGGCGACAAGAAGGATGCTCTTATCTGCGCCGACAAGATCTACCGGGAAGCAGTCGCTGCGACAGATAGAAAGCCACTTGCCGCTGAAGCTCCCGGGGGGAAGAAGAAGACCAAGTCCGGCAAGAGCTCTGATGCCCACTCCGACAAGCGCACCTCTTCGGAGTGCTGCGCTACCGTCGAGGACGCTCCGTCGAGCTCCACCGGCAAGTGTAAGAAGATGAAGGCAGCTCCAGAAACCAAGAAGGTGTCCGCCAAGGAGGACGACACTGGTGGTACCTTCACCATCAGTGCCACGCTTGACCCTAAATAGGAAAGCGCGCTCGTTGCTTTCCTGCGGGCGAATGTCGACGTGTTTGCATGGCAACCGTCTGACATCCCCGGTGTTCCCAGGAAAGTAACTGAGCACCACCTAGCTGTCTGCCCTCATGCGCAGCCCGTCAAGCAAAAAGTCAGGAAGCAGGCAGTGGAACGCCAAGAATTCATAGCAGAAGAGATCAAGAAGTTGGAAGCAGCAGGCCTTGACAGAGGAGTACTCCATCCCACGTGGTTGGCCAATCCGGTAGTTGTACGAAAGGCAAATGGGAAATGGAGACTTTGTATTGACTTCACTGATGTTAATAAAGCTTGTCCCAAAGACCCATTTCCCTTGCCGCGTATCGAACAGATTGTTGACTCCACGGCTGGATGTGATTTGCTTTCATTTCTTGATGCATACTCAGGATACCATCAGATCTTCATGGCAGAAGCGGATGAAGAAAAAACCGCATTCATCACCCCATGTGGCACATACTGTTTCGTACGGATGCCTTTCGGATTAAAGAATGCTGGTTCAACGTTTGCAAGAGTAGTCCATCATGCTTTTGAGCCGCAAATACACAGAAATGTGGAAGCCTATATGGATGACATAGTGGTCAAGAGCAAGGACAGGGCAACTCTGATTCAAGATTTGGACGAAACCTTTGCAAATCTACGCAAGATCAATCTCAAGCTCAATCCCGAGAAGTGCGTGTTTGGAGTTCCCTCCGGCAAGCTTCTCGGGTTCTTCGTGTCTCAGAGGGGAATAGAAGCCAATCCCGACAAGATCAAGGCCATCGAGTAGATTGAAGCACCAAAGAGCGTCAAGGATGTACGAAGGCTTGCCGGTTGCGTGGCTGCTCTCAGCAGGTTTATCTCTAGGTCTGCTGAGCGCGCCCTGCCATTTTTCAAAATCTTGAAAAAGGCAGGTCCAATGAAATGGACTCCCGAAGCGGAGGCTGCGCTGCAGGACTTAAAGAGGTACCTGTCCTCCACTCCAATACTTGTCGCACCTAGGCCACAAGAGAAGTTGCTGCTATATTTAGCGGCAACCAATCAAGTGGTTAGTGCTGCGTTAGTAGCGGAAAGGGAGGCGGATGATGAGCCGGCAACCGAGGCAGATGCATCCAGCGACAAGCAGGGGGCTTCGCCGACAAGCTCTGGTCCCGACAAGGACGGATCTGCGCAGGATTGCGAGAAGATGTAGAAAAGGATGGTGCAGCGCCCAGTCTACTTTGTTAGTTCCCTTCTGCAGGGGGCTAGGTCAAGGTACTCTGGTGTGCAGAAATTGCTTTTCGGCCTCCTCATGGCCTCGAGAAAGCTGCGCCATTACTTCCAAGCACACGAGATTACAGTTGTCACTCGCTTTCCGCTGAAGAGGATATTGCAAAATCCAGAAGCAACAGGCAGGATTGTCGAGTGGGCACTGGAACTGTCAAGCTTTGGCCTCAAGTTTGAAAGCACTTCAACTATCCAAAGCAGGGCACTGGCAGAGTTCATAGCAGAATGGACGCCAACGCCAGATGAAGAAATTCCAGAGACGAGCATCCCCGTCAAGGAGGCAAGTAAAGAGTGGCTGATGTACTTTGACGGTGCCTTCTTGCTGCAAGGCGCCGGTGCTGGCGTGCTGCTTATCGCACCCACCGGAGAGCACCTCAAGTACATAGTCCAAATGCACTTTCCCAAGGAGCAAGCAACAAATAATACTCCAGAGTATGAAGGTTTGCTTGCCGGTCTCAGGATTGCAGTGGACCTTGGGATCAAGAAGCTTATCGTCAGGGGTGACTCGCAGCTTGTCGTCCGTTGATGGAAGCCTACGTTTACGAAGTGAGAAAGCTAGAAGAGCACTTTGAAGGCCTGCAAATGGAACATGTTCCAAGAGCTCAGAATGATATTGCTGATGGCCTGTCAAAGTGTGCTGCACTCAAGTTACCTGTGGAACCAGGAATTTTTGTGCTCAAGCTGACTCAACCAACTATAACACCATCAACCGGACAAAGTAAGAAGAGGAAGTTGGTTTCTGGTGACTACTTTCCGGTAGAGCTCCCTGAAACCGCCGCCAAGAAGGTCCCCAAAATCAACGCAGATATCGCTGAGGAGCAGTCTGCTCTGACAAGCCCTAGGGTTTGCTTCGTTGAAGCAGACGCTCCCGACAAGTTTTGCTCCGGCAAGCTTGCCGGGGATCATCAAGCTCCGGCCGAACCGCAGGTTCTTGCCGTGGAAGCTGATGTTCCCGCAGCGGCAGATGTGCCTTTAGTCCTTGTTGTCGAGCCGCAAGCTCCAACATGGGCGCAGCAGATCGTCCATTTCCTTCAGACAGGGGAACTTCCCGAAGAGCAAGAAGAAGCAGAAAGAGTAGCCCGGCAGTCAAGTATGTACCAGTTTGTTGACAACATCCTGTACAGAAGAAGACTCAACGGAGTGAAATTGAAGTGTATTCATCGGCAAGATGGACAGAAGCTGTTGGCAGAGATACACGGAGGCATATGTGGTCACCACATTGGCGCAAGTGCACTTGCCGGCAAAGCTTTCCGGCAAGGTTTCTTCTGGCCGACAGCCCTCCAGGATGCAACCGCACAAGTAACCAAGTGTGAAGCATGCCAGTTCCATTCAAAGTAGATACACCAACCAGCTCAAGCTCTCCAGACGATCCCTTTATCCTGGCCATTTTCGGTCTGGGGGCTCAACATCCTCGGCCCCTTCCCCTGAGCTGTCGGGGGCTTTGAGTACTTGTACGTTGCAATCGACAAGTTCACAAAGTGGTCGGAAGTGGAAGCAGTGAGGAAGGTGACAGCACATTCAGCAGTCAAGTTCTTCAGGTCAATTGTTTGCCGTTTCAGGATTCCTAACCGAATCATCACCGACAATGGTACCCAATTCACGAGTCGCACCTTCATGCAGTATGTCCAAGATCTTGGCGCCAGGGTCTGCTTTGCTTCTGTTGCTCATCCGAAAAGCAACGGTCAAGCAGAGAGGGCAAACGCTGAAGTGCTGCGAGGACTCAAGACTAGAACTTTCGACAGGCTGCGCAAGTGCGGAAGAAACTGGATTGAGGAGCTCCCGGTGGTTCTTTGGTCGATCAGGACGACGCCAAATCGAGCCACTGGCCAGACACCTTTCGCTCTAGTCTATGGAGCAGAGGCAGTTCTCCCCACGGAACTCGTATACGGATCACCTCGAGTACTCGCTTATGATGAGCTTGAGCAAGAGCAGCTGCGACAAGATGACGCGCTGCTCCTTGAGGAGGATCGTCTTCAGGCTGCTGTACGAGCTGCTCGTTACCAGCAAGCTTTGCGCCGCTACCACAGTCGCAAAGTTAGTGCCAGAAGCTTCGAGGAAGGTGACCTTGTTCTTCGGCGCGTTCAATCCGCCAAGAATTCCAACAAGTTGACGCCAAAGTGGGAAGGCCCTTATCGGGTGAAACGAGTCACTAGGCCTGGCGCAGTCCGCCTTGAGACCGAAGATGGCGTTCCGGTGAGCAACTCTTGGAATATAGAGCACCTTCGTAAGTTTTACCCATAGGGCGCGGCTGCCGGAACCCGTTCCAGCAACCACCTTTTGTACAAGTCTTGCCCATGTTGCATGTAATCCTTTGTACAAAGCCGGGCGCAGACCCCGTGCATCAGTAAAGCTTGCGTGTTGCGTACAAATTGTCAATTTCATGCTTTCATCATTATTTTGCATGTATTATCTGACATTTTGTGCAGCATCCGCACCCGGTAAGCGATAATGAGCCACTAGGCTCCATAACTTTATTTTCTCTTCTTTCTTCTCAAAAGAAGGGAAGGTTCCTTCGCCCACAAGTTAGCCGTGGGGGAAGGGGAAGATAATGGTGTGGGCCACCAAGTGTGGCTCGAGGAAGTACCGCCTTGCCGGGAAGCAAACGACAGAAAAGCTAAGTTGCTAAGTTTAAGCAATCAGTTTTTTAAAATTTTAAAGTTATCTTCCTCGAACGATAGTACTTTGTATGGAAAACCTGTGCGCGAAGGAACCAACTCGCAGCTAGTTTTGCGCCCTTACATTGTTTTGAGTCCGCTCAACAACTTAAGTGAGCTGCAACTAGTTGCGACAAGGTTGCTTGTCGGAGGCGGCATCGCCAGCAGGCTGCTGACGTTCCGCACTCAGCGCTCATGCAAGCGGTGCCACGCCGACAAGTTCCCTAAAAGCGTAGGGAACAAACATACAAAGGAAGGAATCAAGTAAAGGAAATAACATTGCAATTGTTGCCTAAGATAGAGTATGTTACAAAAATAACTTGTTGCGGATCTAATAAATTGTTCTAAACATGATCAGCAGCGACAAGGGAAAGATAAACTTGGCGGCCTAGTCCACGCGGTCGCCATCAACCCTCTTGACTCCGCTCACCCTGTCACGATGGGTGCAACGAGGGCCTTGAGCGCTTCAACATCAGCAGTCGGCGGCAGGGACTTGAGGACGTTGGCGAAGCTGACGCCTGGGTTGCGGAAGGCCACCTTCATCAACACCTTCTGGAGAGCCCCTGCACAGATTTGGCGCGACTCGTCGGCCAGCTGCTTTGGGATCTCTTCCCGGAGCCGCTGGAGAGCCGCCACCATGCCCTTGAAGAACAGGCTGAGCTTGGCGCTGGGTTAGAGATGCTCGTCGGTGGGGTACCCGAGATCCACCATCCCCAGCTCCATCAGCTCCTTGTCGATGGCGGCGGCTGTATTGACAAGACCCTCGGTCCAGAGCATCACGTTCTTTCTGAGGGTGTTGTGGGAGGTCGTGGCATTCGCCAGCAGCTCCTCGTTGGCCTTGATCTTCTCCAACAGGCCCACTTCCCGCTCCTTGGCGCCGTCCAGCGTCTCCGTCAAGGTGGTCAGTTTCAGCTCCAGATCTGCCTTGGAGTCCTTGGCAGCGTCGAGCTCTTTGATCCTCTCGGCGAGACGGCCCTGCAGCTCGCCAAGAGTGTAGGCGTCCTTCTCGCGCTCATGCTTCAGTGCAGTGATCTCCTCGCCGCTCTTTTGGAGGGTGGCCTCCAGCTGCGTCACCCTCGTCTCTAACTCCTTCTTGGCGGCCTCGGCAGCTGCGGCAGCATCCTTTGCCTCCTTGAGTGCTCCGCCAAGTGATTGATCTCGCGCGGTAAGATCTTCCTCATAGCTGTCAAGGTTGATCTTCCGCTGCGCCAGCTCGCCTTCTTGCGTAGATAGCTTCTCGCCGGCAAGCCTTTGCTGCTCCTCGACCTCGGCCTTCTCCAGGATGAAGGCCGTGTGCTCCTCAGCAAGTTGCTCCCGCGCCTCCGCTACGTCCCGGAGAGTTTCCTTGTTGGCGCGCCGGAGCTCTTCTGCGCGCTTCTCCATGTCAGCTCCCGCCCTCGCGACAAGTGCTTCCCGTGACTCCAGCTTAGCTTGTCGGGCGCGGTAGAGCGATAGCAGCTTCTTCAACAGCTGCTCCTCCTCAGACTCGCCACTGCTGCTGCTTGGCGCGTCAACCAACCACAGCCCAGCGGAGGCGAGCAGCTCCTCGTCGAAGGTCTCTCCCTCGACCGGCGCCCTGGAGCTCGACGCCCACGGAAGCTTGATGAAGACACCGTCGCCGGCCTTCAGATAGGTGCCGGGTTGGGGCTCTTCGGAGCCTGGTGCAGCATCGGTGGCGGAGGGATCGGCGGTCGGCGTAGCGCCTGGCGCTCCTGCGGCCTCAGGGTCGTCAGTACGATCACCAGACCCCTCCCCAGCCTTTGCGCCAGCAGCCTTGGCGGCCTCCTCGCCGGCGGACCCATCGGCGCCGGCCTCCTCCTCCATGTTGGCGGCGTCGTCATTGTTGCCGCGCGCGTCCTCCTCGCCGGCAACCTCCGTTTCCATCGGCTCTCCGGCAGATGGATCTGATGATCAGAAAAAGAAAGAACAAGTCAAGCAAATGTTCAAAAAGAAGAACGGAAGAAAAAGAACCCAAGGGAAATTTTCAAGTAAGAAGATTACCTGCGATGGGATCTGTGGCAGCGGTCTCCACCACCGGAGGGTCGTCGGCGCTGCCCCTTGTCGGAGAAGCATCCCTTGTCGGAGAGGCCTCCCTTGCCGGAGAGCGCTCCCTTGCCGGAGAATTCTCCCTTGGCGGCGTAGTTGAAGCAGACAAAACTTCGGGGGTGACCTCCGGGGCCTCCTGATGAGGCTGCTCTGCTCCTGCACAATTCAACAAGTCAGATATCAGTGAAGAAGGAGCACCCATGCACACCTAACTGAAAGAAATAAACCAATTACTTACGCTGGGGGCTGTGCTGGGGGCTGCTCTGAGGAAGGGTTGTCGGGTCCGCAAGGGGTCTCGACGCGCCTCCTGCCGCCCGCAGGGGATCGTCTTCGATGACAACCACCGGGGTCTTGGCTCTCTTCGACGCCCTCTGAGCCAGCATCCTGAGAAAGGAAAGGGTTCAGAATGAAGCAAATCAGATACAAGACAAAGCAGCAATTTGAAGAATTACAAGTACAGCGACAAGATCTTACTCTTCTTCTTCTTCCTCGGAGCTGAGAGCGGAGAAGCCAAATTCCGCTCTGCCTCCGATGCGATGAGCTGGAAGAGTAGGCTCCCTCGGACGCTTGGCGGGTGCGGGGGCCGTGGTCCCCGAAGGCCCTGCTCCGGTTGCTGTGGCACGTGAGGCGCTCCCGCGGCAACAGAGCTTGTCGCGGTGGAGCGCGTCGCGCGGTGGGACGGCTGTTGGCCCGGTTGCCGCCCCGCCACTTCTCCAGTCTTGCGGAGGCGCCTTCTTGGCGGAGCCGCGGGCTCCTCCCGCGGCAAGCTACCTGAAGGCGGAGGGGAGGCGCCCCCGGCAGGCTCATTCGGTTCAGCTTCAGGCTCGGCCTGCTCCTCCGCGCCGGCAAGCTCCTCTCGGTCGGTAAGGCTTGCCGCCTCGGCTGCCTTGGCCTCCTCCACAGTGAACCCAAACTCACCGGCGGCAGCAGCTTCCGCCGCCTCCTCCAGCCTGGTGGCGATGCGCTGCAGCTCGGCGTCGGTGGTGTCGCGGGTGAGCCACTTCTGCTCGTCGGCGCGGATCGGCACTTCTTCTAAGCTGTCGAAGAACTGCTGCACGATGTCGTCGGCGGGCTCTTGCCAAGTTGGAACGATCCCATGGGAATCGCACAATGGCATCATCGCGCGGATGAGGTCAAGCGAAGAGTTGTTGCACAAAGGAACGACCCCCCTCGGCAACATGAACCACTCGGGGCGATCTGGGTCGGGCTTGAACAGCTCCAGCAGCATTGCATCCAGCTCCAAGACAGTGAAGTTCCAGTTGAGGCCCGGGCGCAGCCTCATAATGTCTGCCACATTTTGGAACACCCAAGCAGGTCTCCTCCTCTCCTGCAAGGGAGCGATGCGGCGGCGAAGGAAATCCGCGCCAACAGCGCCAACAGTGAGTCCGGCATGCCTGAGGCGCAAGATCCGGGTCACGGCAATCTTCAACCTCGCATCCTCCGGCGCCAAGTTGCTCCAATCGTTGCCGCGCACTATGGGAGTTTGGCGATGGGCAGTGAATGGCTGCGGGTTCTCCTCTATAAACCAACACCAATCGGCTCTCCACTCCTCCCACTTGCTACGGAGCTCTCCTTCCAGATATGCTTCTTTCTTGTCGATCCTGGAGATCCAAGCAATCCCTCCGGCAAGCGACTCTCCTCTATCAACGCGGGGCATGAAGTAGTGGCGGAAGAGGGCTACATTTGGGTGGACTCCGACAAAGTTTTCGCAAAGGTGTGCGAAAACCGCCATGGTCAAGACGGCGTTGGGGGTGAAATCAAGGAGGCGGAGGCCATAGGTATTCATGATGTCACAAAAGAATTCGGAAAAGGGCGAGCAGAGCCCGCTGTAGAAGAAAAGCACGAAGAAGGGATACCCGACAGAGACCTTCTCGGATGCGGCGGCGGAGATCACCCTCGTGCGTGGATGCGCCCGCGTCTCCGTCGACCAGAAGAGGTAGTACAGCTCCCGCAGCTCCTTCGCGTCGAGCAGGGGGTCGAAGGTGGCCCGCTCCTTCCGCAGCGCCGCAAGCCGCTGCGCCTCGGCCGACTTCATGCCTTTCCCCTTATCGGCTTTCGGAGCCATGGCGGGGGTGGTGGAGGAGTCCGACGGCGTTCATGGCACCGGTGGCAATGGGGGGCGGGCGCCGCTCGTCGGACTTGACAAGAAGGGGGGAGCGGCGGTGGTTTTTGATGTGACAGCAATGGCGAGGTGGGCGTCTTGCCCCTGTTTCCCCTGCTTATAAGGAGGGAGAGGGGGCGGACGTTCCGCTTTTCCAATTAAAGAAAGCCCCCACGATCTCTCCCACGACGCCACGTCCGGAGCGTGCCGTTCGTGGGGACGTGGTGGGTCCGGCGCAAGTAACTGCGCGATCTAGGCCGCGAGTGCCCGTGCACTGTTTTGGGCCTGGCCCAACAATGCTCGGCGCCGTGTGTGGCCCAGGCCCGGGGGCTCCTGTCGGTGTACTAGAGTAGGGGTACCCTAGTATCCCGAACTCGTGCACGGGCAGTTGCAGCACCCCGCGGCAAGGCTTGCCTAGTGACCGCCAAGATCCTCAGCGGCTCCTTTGGAGCCATTCAAGAACAAAGTATTCTAGGCCCCGGCAAGAGGAGCTTGCCGGGAAGGCCACTCAAGGCACGAAGGAAACAAGACCCCGGCAAGAAGAGCTTGCCGGGAAGGCTCGGTGAGCGACAAGCTTCCGAGTGCGACAAGGGTTCAACCGCGGCAAGGTGCTTGCTGCGGCAGGCAACCTCTCTTCATCTCCGCTCCAGCTCATCAGCCAACGTGTCACCGTGGGGCTACTCTAGGCATGCGTGTCGAAGGGCTGTGCAGCCAGCGGGGAGCAGCGATAAGCGGCGCTGACAAGCTTACCATCGTGGCAGACGGTGGTGCACTTGACGGTCCCTGTTGCACTATTTAGGCGATAGGGACGGGCATTTATTGATCTTGTCCCTTGCCGTCAGAGTTAGGTATAATGCACTATACACAGTACAAGTCGGTGTACCAACTACTGTTTTTCCATTTGTATCCTCATCTACGTTGCCACCTGTGGTGTCCCATTGAGCCTATAAAAGGAGGCCCATGCGCAACGTAGAAGGGGTTTCTCGGTTCATTCGACTCATTCGAGACCACACTTACTCAGGCTAGGTTTTGTAGCTTTCATTGCTCCCTGGCAAGAACACAATACAATCAACCAAGCAGCAGTAGGAGTATTATCTCTCCGGAGAGCTCCGAAGCTGGGTAAACTGCTCGTGTGCATCGCCTCGATCTGCTCTTTCCGCCATCTCCGCCCCCCATCGAACCACAAGGGACTCGGTCCGCCAGGTCCCATAGGTGTTCGTGGGTCACGATCAGCTTCCCCGACAGTAGCCCCTGGGTATTTGATACTGGTTCAGTTGCTATAATTAGTAACTTGGAATGGGAGTTATAAAATGAACAGAGACTAGTTGAGGGCAAGGTGATGATGTGTCTTGGAAGTGATTCCAAGGTTGATAAGATCACCATCGCACACTCCCTTTACCTTCGGTATTAGTGTTGAACCTAAAATAAATGTTATTTGGTGTCTGCGTTGAGCATAATATGATTGCATCATGTTTATTGCAATACGGTTATTCATTTAAGTCAAAGAATAATTGTTATTCTGTTTACATGAATAAAACCTTATGTGGTCATACACCCAAGGTGGATGGTTTATTGAATCTCGATTGTAGTGATACACATATTCATAATATTGAAGCCAAAAGATGCAAGGTTAATAATGATAGTGCAACTTATTTGTGGCAATCGCCGTTTAGGTCATATTGGTGTAAAGCGCATGAAGAAACTCCATGTTGATGGGCTTTTGGAATCACTTGATTATGAATCACTTGATGCTTGCGAACCATGCCTCATGGGCAAGATGACTAAGACTCCTTCTCCAGAAAAATGGAGCGAGCCACTGACTTAGTGGAAATAATACATACCGATGTATGTGGTCAGATGAGTGTTGAGGCTCGCGACAGGTATCGTTATTTCCTGACCTTCACAGATGATTTGAGCAGATATGGGTATATCTACTTAAAGAAACACAAGTCTGAAACGTTTGAAAAGTTCAAATGAAGTTGAGAATCATCGTAACAAGAAAATAAAGTTTTTACGATCTGATCGCGGAGGCGAATATTTGAGTTACGAGTTTGGCCTTCATTTGAAACAATGTGGAATAGTTTCGCAACTTACGCCACCTAGAACACCACAGCGTAATGGTGTGTCCGAACGTCATAACCGTACTTTATTAGATATGGTGCGATCTATGATGTCTCTTACCGATTTACCACTATCGTTTTGGGGTTATGCATTAGAGACAACTGCATCCACGTTAAATTAGGCACCATCTAAATCCGTTGAGCCGACACCGTATGAACTATGGTTTAGCAAGAAACCTAAGCTGTCGTTTCTTAAAGTTTGGGGTTGAGATGCTTATTTGAAAAAGTTTCAGCCTGATAAGCTCAAACCCAAATTGGAGTAGTGCGTCTTCATAGGATACCCAACAGAAACTGTTGGGTACACCTTCTATCACAGATCCGAAGGCAAGATCTTTGTTGCTAAGAGTGGATCCTTTCTAGAGAAGGAGTTTCTCTTGAAAGAAGTGAGTGGGAGGAAAGTAGAACTTGATGAGGTAATTGTACCTTCTCCCGAATTGGAAAGTAGTTCATCACAAAAATCAATTTCAGTGATTCCTACACCAATTAGTGAGGAAGCTAATGATGATGATCATGAAACTTCAGATCAAGTTACTACCGAACCTCGTAGGTCAACCAGAGTACGGTCCGCACCAGATGGTACGGTAATCTTGTTCTGGAGGTAATGTTACTTGACCATGACGAAACTACGATCTATGAGTAAGTGATGATGATCTCAGATTTCGTGAAATGGCTTAAGGCCATGAAATCTGAGATGGGATCCATGTATGAGAACAAAGTATGGACTTTGATTGACTTGCCCGATGATCGGCAAGCCATTGAGATTAAAAGGATCTTCAAGAGGAATACGAACGCTAATAGTAGAGTTACTATCTACAAAGCTTGAATTGTCGCAAAAAGGTTTTTTTTTGACAAATTCAAGATGTTGACTACGATGAGATTTTCTCACTCGTATCGATGCTTAAAGTCTGTCCAAATCATGTTAGCAATTGCCACATTTTATGAAATCTGACAAATGGATATCAAAATTGCATTCCTTAATGGATTATTAAAGAAGAGTTGTATATGATATAACCAGAAGGTTTTGTCAATCCTAAAGGTGCTAAAAAATGTGCAAGCTCCAGCGATCCATCTATGGATTGGTGCAAGCATCTCGGAGTTGCAATATACGCTTTGATAAGTTGATAAAAGTATATAGTTTTATACAGACTTGCGGTGAAGCCTGTATTTACAAGAAAGTGAGTGGCAGGACTACAGCCTTTCTAATAAGTATATGTGAAGAACATATTGTTGATCGGAAATGATGTAGAATTTTCTGGAAAGCATAAAGGAGTGTTTGAAAGGAGTGTTTCAAAGAAAGACCTCAGTGAAGCTGCTTACATATTGGACATCAAGATCTATAGAGATAGATCAATACGCTTGATAAGATTTTTCAGTGAGTACATACCTTGACAAGATTTTGAAGTAGTTCAAAATGGAACAGTCAAAAGAAGGAGTTCTTGCCTATATTGCAAGGTGTAAAGTTGAGTAAGACTCAAAACACGACCACGACAGAAAATAGAAAGAGAATGAAGGTCAATCCCTATGGCTCAGCCATAGGTTCTATAAACTATGCTATGCTGTGTACCAAACCTATTGTGTACCTTGCCATGAGTTTGGCAAGGAGGTATGATATTGATCCAGGAGTGGATCACTTGACAGCGGTCAAAATTATCCTTAGAAGACTAAGGAGATATTTCTCGGTTATGGAGGTTATAAAGAGTTCATCGTAAAGAGTTACGTCGATGCAAGCTTTGACACCGATCTGGATGACTCTAAGTCTCGATCTAGGTACATATTGAAAGTGGGAGCAATCAGCTAGAGTAGCTCCGTGCAGAGTATTGTAGACATAGAAATTTGCAAAATACATATGGATCTGAATGTTGCAGACATGTAGACTAAAATTTCTCTCACAGGCAAAACATGATCATACCTTATTAATCTTAGGTGTTAATCACATAGCAATGTGAACTATATTATTGACTCTAGTAAACCTTTTGAGTGTTGGACACATGGCGATGTGAACTATGGGTGTTAATCACATAAAGATGTGAACTATTGGTGTTAAATCACATGGCAATGTGAACTAGATTATTGACTCTAGTGGAAGTGGGAGACTGAAGGAAATGGGCCCTAGAGGCAATAATAAAGTTGTTACTTACATTTCCTTATATGATGATAAATGTTTATTATTCATTCTAGAATTGTATTAACCGGAAACTTAGTACATGTGTGAATACATAGACAAACAGGGTGTCCCTAGTATGCCTCTACTTGACCAACTTGTTTATCAAAGATGGTTATGTTTCCTAGACATAGACATGTGTTGTCATTTGATAAACGGGATCACATCATTAGAGAATGATGTGATGGACAAGACCCATCCGTTAGCTTAGCACTATGATCATTTAGTTTGTTGCTATTGCTTTCATCATGATTTATACATGTTCCTCTGACTATGAGATTATGCAACTCCCGAATACCGGAGGAACACTTAGTGTGCTATCAAACGTCACAACGTAACTGGGTGATTATAAAGATGCTCTACAGGTGTCTCCGATGGTGCTTGTTGAGTTGGCATATATTGAGATTAGGATTTTTCACTCCGATTGTCGGAGAGGTATCTCTGGGCCCTCTCGGTAATGCACAACACTATAAGCCTTGCAAGCAATGTGATTAATGAGTTGGTTGTGGGATGATGCATTATGAAACGAGTAAAGAGACTTTCCAGAAACGAGATTGAACTAGGTATGGTGATACCGACGATCGAATCTCGGGCAAGTAACATACCGATGACAAAGGGAACAACGTATGTTGTTATGTGGTTTGACCGATAAAGATCTTCGTAGAATATGTGGGAGCCAATATGAGCATCCAGGTTCCGCTATTGGCTATTGACCGGAGATGAGTCTCGGTCATGTCTACATAGTTCTCGAACCCGTAGGGTCCGCACGCTTAACGTTCCATGACGATCGATATTATGAGTTTATGTGTTTTGATGTACCGAAGGTAGTTACGATTCCCGGATGAAACCACAGACATGACGAGGAGTCTCAAAATGGTCGAGACATAAATATTGATATATTGGATCATGTTGTTCGGACACCGGAAGTGTCCGGAGAGTTTCCGATAAAACCGTAGTGCTGGAGGGTTACCGGGACCCCCCCCCCCCAGGAAGTTAATGGGCCACCATGGGCCTTAGAGGAGAGAGTGCCGGCCAGGAGGTGGCACGCGCCCCCTAGTCTGAATTGGACAAGGGGTGGGGGAGGTGCCCCCTCCTTCCTTATCTCCCCTTCCTCCTTCCTTCCCCTCCTTGTTGGACTAGGAAAAGGGGGAACCTACTCCTAGTAGGAGTAGGATTCCCCCCGCCCTTGGGGGGCGCCCCTTGAGGCCGGCCGGACCCCTCCTCCCCTCCTTTATATACGGTGGAGTGGGGCACCCCATAGACATACAAGTTGATCTTTATCCGTGTGCGGTGCCCCCCTTCACAGTTTTCCACCTCGGTCATATCGTCGTAATGCTTAGGCAAAGCCCTGCGCCGGTAACTTCATCATCACCATTACCATGCCGTCGTGCTGACGGAACTCTCCCTCGGCCTCAGCTGGATCTAGAGTTCGAGGGACGTCACTGAGATGAGCAGATCACGGAGGTGCCGTGCGTTCGGTACTTGATCGGTTGGATCGCGAAGACGTTCGACTACATCAACCGCGTTACTTAACGCTTCCGCTTTCGGTCTACGAGGGTACATGGACACACTCTCCCCGCTCGTTGCCATGCTTCTTCTAGATAGATCTTGGGTGATCGTAGGAAATTTTTTAAATACTACGTTCCCCAACACTATAAAATGTCACAACGTAACTGGTGATTATAAAGATGCTCTACAGGTGTCTCTGAAGGTGTTTGTTGGGTTGGCATAGATCAAGATTAGGATTTGTCACTCCGAGTATCGGAGAGGTATCTCTGGGCCGTTTCGGTAATGCACATCACTATAAGCCTTGCAAGCAATGTCACTAAGGAGTTAGTTGCGTGATGATGCATTACAGAATGAGTAAAGAGACTTGCCGGTAACGAGATTGAACTAGGTGTGATGATATCGACGATCGAATCTCGGGCAAGTAACATACCGATGACAAAGGAAATAACGTATGTTGTCATTACGGTACGACCGATAAAGATCTTCATAGAATATGTAGGAACCAATATGAGCATCCAGGTTTTGTTATTGGTTATTGACCGGAGATGTGTCTTGGTCATGTATACATAGTTCTCGAACCCGTAGTGTCTGCACGCTTAACGTTTGATGACGATTTGTATTTTGAGTTATGTGTTTTGGTGACCGAAGTTTGTTTGGAGTCCCGGATGAGATCATGGACATGAAGATGAGTCTCGAAATGGTCGAAAGGTAAAGATTGATATATTGGAAGGTAGTATTCGGACACCAGAAGGGTTTCAGAGTGTATCGGGTACATACTGGAGTACCGGAGGGGTTACCGGAACCTCCCGGGGAAAGATATGGGCCATAGGAGGGAGGCTAACCAGCCAACAAGGGGCTGGCACGCCCTCCACAAAGGAGGAGGCCGAATTGGATTAGGGAAGGGAGTGGCGCCCCCCTTTCCTTCTCCTACTCCCTCTCCTTTCCCCCTTTCCCTTTCCGGAAGAAGGAAAAAAAGGGGGGTGAATCCTACTAGGACTGGAGTCCTAGTCGGACTCCCCTCTCCCTGGCACGCCCCTTGTGGCCGACCTCCTCCTCCCCTTCTTTATATACGGGGGCGAGGGGCACCCCAAAGGCACACCAAGAATTCTCTTAGCCGTGTGCGGTGCCCCTCTCCATGTTTACTCCTCCGGTCATAGCACCGTAGTGCTTAGGCGAAGCCCTACGCGGATCATATCACCATCACTGTCACCACGCCGTCATGCTGACGGAACTCTCCCTCGACCCTCTGCTGGATCAAGAGTTCGAGGGACGTCATCGAGCTGAACGTGTGCTGAACTCGGAGGTGCCGTACGTTCGGTACTTGGATCGGTTGGATCATGAAGACGTTCGACTACATCAACCGCGTTAAGCTAACGCTTCCGCTTTTAGTCTACGAGGGTACGTGGACACACTCTCCCCCTATCGTTGTTATGCATCTCCTAGATAGATCTTGCGTGAGCATAGGAAATTTTTTGAAATTGCATGCTACGTTCCCCGACACTGCCATGACTGCGAGTGGTCACACTTTGTGGGATGGTCTGTTACCGGAGATGAAGCACGAGGTGGCCGCCCTTGCAGCCGCCTGGCAGTTTCGCCGTGCAAGGAGGATCGAGCAGGGCATGCCAGCCAGCTCGCTCGAGGTCTTCGACGACGATCCCATGGGCTCGGATAATGACACGACGCCATACCCGCGCCGGTGCATGCCGGCCTAACCATGGAGCAGGCGCAAACGCACTACGACGTTGCCATGGTGGAGGAGGAGCAGCCTGGCCGGCTCCTATGTCGGTGTTCCGGCAGGAATAGGAGGAGCATAGGTACAACATGTTCCTCCTCGAGCGGCACCGGCTGGCGGAGGGCCAAATCTACGACGTGCGCGCAAGCGAGGCCGCCATGGTCGCGGCAAACCCGAGCTTCATTGTGGAGCAGAGTGCGCTCTATGAGGCCGTGCACGCCGCTCGCAATGAATGCCGGTGCAACTGGACGTGACCGCAGCCGCCAGCTATGCGTCCTACACGCCGCCGTCCAACTTCCAGGGGCACAATTGCAGGTGGACAATGGTGGACCGTCCACGTCCATCATCGATCTCACATCCACCGTCGCCAGTGACGGACATCTCGCGGACTGCTTCAAGGATGAGTAGGGCATGTGTGGCAGCAAGGCATTGTGTCCCAAGTGGGCTGGTCCGTCTCCCATGTTCTACTCTTCCTCGCCGGAGACCGCATCTCCACTTCACTGGTCTTGAACCCTGATGCCGTATATGAAGACGACAGATGGAGGACGTGGTCGTCAATGTGAAATACAAAGGAAGTGAATGACAACCGCAGTTGTATGATAGGTTTAGGGTTGGAACGTTTTTTTGTTCTAAATGTTTAAAATGTAATGAAAATCCGGCATGTTTGCATGAATCTCGTCTGGTTTATACGAAAATAGGATGTGTTTGCATGAATTTCACCATGTTAGTTGAAAAGTGTTTGAAATGTATGCAGGCAGCATTGGGTGGCCTCCTCTAGCATCCGTGTCCGCGGACTGGTCCCTCCTATCCGCGGACCAATACCGGAGCAAATTTGAGGGTCAGCGTTGGAGATGACCTAATTGAGCATGTTCACCCTATTTGGACCACTAATGCTATATACAAACTGTGTGCTTTTATGCAGCTCTGAAAGCCCCTGAACAAGCGGCGTGATTGACCGGCTATTGATAAGCTGATGAGGAACTACAAGGAGCTGGTCTCGCGTCGTTTTTTTTGTTGCAGGGTTAAAGGGGATTTCATTGCTCAAGCTGGAGGAAGATCCTCCACACACAGTTCATGTACATTAGAAGGGCCAGATTTCAACCACACAGCAGTCCTAGCTTCAATACGACCAAACAAAGCTAGTCTATGGCTGACCGAATTTTGATGCCTACTAATATGAGCAATAGAACCATCCCTTTCACCTAGAAGTAGCTTGACTTCATTTATCATCATTGCATGTTGCGATCTTCATCCTCCCTAGCCCGGATAGCATCCACTGCACCCAGACAATCCATCTCGACATCCACTTGGAGCGACGACCATTGTGTGGCAAAGTTAAGTCCTTCCAAACAAGCAGATTATCGTCGCTTATCCTCATCGAGGCTTCATTTAGTAGGCTCGTTGAGCTGATGCCCGCAGCATGTATCGTGTGATTTTTATTTCTTGTTCCTCTCTAAAATCATGTTTTTTGGTTGTGACTGAATGTATAGGGGTTGGTGCTTTATTTATAAAGTTGGGCAAAAGCCCTGTTTGATAAATTATGCACCAAGATTGTTGTTCTTGTGTTTGATGAAGATGCATGTCTTTTACGTGAACAAAAAGTAAGAGATGCGAACCAATCTGTGGTTGGATGGTTAGGTGGGTAGCGGTATCCCCAGTCCATCAGGGTTCAAGTCCTGGTGCTCACATTTATCCTTGATTTATTTCAGGAGATGATATGCCGGCTCAATCTCTCGGAGGTGCCCCTAGGGATAGGATGTGCGTTCATAAAGGCGGGTGTATGCGTGTATGTATGGGCCATTGCGTCTGTGTTGTGTTAAAAGAACGAAAAAATAATGATGTAGATTCAAGCAATACTAAAAATCGGCCACATGACTTAATTGTTTCCAACAGACCTAAACAAATACTAATGTCAATAAGAAGGGGTCACGTACCATTTATCAAGCGCTCCTACAATATAAAACTTCCCCATCTCCATGTACTTCCATACATGAAACAAAAGCAAAGTTGTAAGTACGTATTTATGCGAGCACGGTCAGACCTCATCTTTCTAACCCAAGAGCATGGGCAAGTGCTTTAAACAATTACGAAATGGTTTTCGGTGAGTTCCCGAATGTTACTGAAACCATCTGATTGACCATGCGTTGAGCGTGCCAGACCGTCGGTCATTATACCATCAGATCTTAACCAACTTGAACCAACATGTGGTTGGATGGTTAGAGGGACTGTTGTATTCCTAGCCCATCAGGGTTCAAATCCTGGTCCTCGCATTTATTCCTGGATTTATTTTAGGATTTCGGGCTATGCGCTTTCAGTGGAAGGAGTGTATGCGCGTATGTATAAGCGCTTGCGTCTGTACTGATGTTCAGAAAAAAAGATCTTAACCAACTTTAGTTGGTAATTAAAGTGTCGTGCCAACTGGCCGCTCTCGCGGTTCCAACCCTTCGTCACGCGACCGGAGCGACGTGTACAGCCACGACTGGCCCCACCACACACTCCCGCACCTCCACGTCCACTACAACGAGACGACCGCGGCGGCGCCTCATATTCGAGACAAGAGCAGCCGGGACCAGCAAAGACGATAAATTTGATTTCTCGAAGAAAAGAATTCACAAAGTGAACTATCTTTGAAAAAAATTCGCTTTGCCGACCCTTTCGCGTAACGACTGTCAGCCAGGCGCTACACTGCACTGTGCAGGGTCTGTACTACACGCCTGGCTAGTGTCACATGTTAAACTGACTAAAAATTACTAAGACAGTACACAACGCCTAACAGGTAGTGTAGCGCTGTCCACATGCATGCGAGCGCGCTTGCATGCGAAAGCCAACGTGGGTGGGACGGACACATGCATTGGAGAAAGCACTAGTGGCAATTAGTGTAACGCCTAGATACTACACGCTATACTGTACAGTGTAGCGTCTAGTTCTCAGGCATTGCATATGGACTTACTGAGTATGGTACAATACTAGAGTTGTGTCTTGTGTGTGGTGAAAATCTGCTGTCTGCTAAACTTGTGTTGCCTGGTGCAATGCAAATGCGGGGTGACTCACCACGACCTATCTGTGTGGCTCCTCGGCAACTTCGTGCATGAGCGCATGACGAACGACGGCGGAGGGGACGAACTGATTTTCCTCTGTTTCACCATAATAAGGTGACCAGAGTAAGTGCCGGTCGCAATAGCAGTGATGCGGAATTGCATGGACGCAATGTTTTGTTTGGCTCTGTTTACAGTACATTACTACTCCTACATGGCACGTGCATTGATCGGGGGTTACTTTGGTTTCAGGCTCTGATTCGGCACGCCCTCGACACCATCAATGACAAGCTGGAGTCGGAATTCGAGACAAATCGATTTCAAGGTCGTCTATGAAGGCGCCATAGCATGGCCATGGGCTATAACAGGTTAATTCCCAATACTCGCGTTAACCTGTTCCATGATTCTGAACTTTCGCTCAATTGCCCGTTCTCAAGTCTGAACTGAATTAGATGAGGCACCTGGGTCATAACTAGATGAAAAATTATGTATCAATGAAAGACTGAAGCATAAATATTGGCAGGATTTGAAAAACAAAAGGCGACTCCATTACCGACTTTCCATGGAACTCAAATATGAAAACATTACACCATTACGGTCCCAAAGCACTAAACTTTCGAGCAGCTACAACCAAGTCCAAGCAAATGGCAGATCCATACATTCTACCGTTGCAGCAACGACATCCCAGATGATTGTGCACGATTTAGTTTAGTCCTTCTCCAAGATACTGGAAACTGAAAGAGAAAGAAGAGCACTACTCATAAGATGCGGCACTACAAGTTGCAGAAAGCAACAAAAACATGCAATGAGATTAATGGCCAAGGAATATGAACTACCCTAAAGGATAGTTATGCCAAGCAACATCAACTTTGCTGGCTAGTTCAACTTTTGAAAATAGTGCAACAATATCAGCGTGTTTCGAAGGGAAACAGCTCATCAATGGAATTTCATTTTTGGCAATTTAGCATGTACTTACATGATAAAAACAAATTGAGCATCATTTCCAGAAGGGACAATGGTAGGATGGCAGAAATTATGAAATAAAAATATGTCAGGAGCATACATTTTCATTTTCTAACAATGCATCCTCCTGCCCTATATACTTCATTTTTCCTTAATCGGTTTGAGAGAAATGACACTAGTGCTTAATTGTCTGGCTCCCGACCAAACTAACAGAGTCATCCCAACTCTCGAATAGGAGATGCTAACAGGACAGGAATCAAAGTAGGGGACCTCTCTACGGCACCTGTCTCCCCAGATATAGACTACATACAGGGTAGTAGTCTTGGACAGAGAGAAGATCATCGCGTGAACAAAATCCAAAGTAACGAACTTGCAAAATCCACGTGAACATAAGGAGATTCGTTGTTCCAGACCCTGCTTCACCTTAATTGCCATTTGAACAAAAAGATCACAATAAACTTTTGGTAAAAGTTCTATCTTGGTCGGAGTGGGGATGGCATTTCTCTTCTGCATGTCTACGGAGTTTTACGAAATGTACACGCCTCAGAGATAGAGAAATTTGAAATTGATTGCCCTAATACTTGGTAATATGTCAATATGATGCAAATCCACAAACTGACAGGGAAAAGTACTAGTTGGCAAATTTTGATCCAGGCTTTAGTTGATCAACTAAAGATTCATTTCCATGCAGAAACACGCAACTATGCAGATTGTAAGAATACTATAATGCTTGAACCTAATGAAACACTGAGGACACTAATGAGTAGTGAGATCAAGCATTACATAAATCAAATTAAATTTATCTATGTACCTGACAGGGTACTCAAACCAACATACGCCTAGCAGGTACAATGTATTTCACGCTTCCTGACCACACTCTCCCTTGGTCAAACCAGAATCCCCTTTCTTCGCCAAACCAGCAGGCACTCTTGCACCATCCAATTTTGCCAGAACAGGAGGATTAGCAGGGCACTGAAGGAGAATAATAACACTTTAGTAACATTTACTAACAAATACCAACCGCACAAGATATAAAATTACCATGTTTATATATCTTAGCATAGCCTCGCCATCCACCAGCCTAGCCTCTTCACTCTCGGTGTATGCATCTAGGCCAGTAATAACATCACACCCTAGATCAAAACCACAACATGGTATGTGTGGGCTAGAGTGACCCCCTTTGTATTTATCCACATCAACAGGGTGCTTCAAATCAACATTTCCATAACTCATACAACCATAGCATTAGCCTTAGGGGAGAAAACATGTGTAGAAAGTCAGTACATATGGCTGGGCATGTACTACCTTAGATATAAAACTGTAAAGCTGAAAGACTGAATAACATGAAGGCCAACCAGATAAATGTGACCCCAAACTGTATAATAACAAAACTTAATCTAAAGTGAAAGTAATACCGTTGATTTGTCATTTAATTACCAAATATCCAGTCAAGCTTGTGAACATGACACAAGGGGTAACCACACAGGTCAACCAAAAAAATGTGACTCCAAACTATATGAACAGAAGTTATCTAAGGTGGAATGAAAACTATTTAGTCATTTCATTACCGAATAATCAACCAGCAAAAAAACATGTGTAGAGAGTCACTATTTATGGATGGGCATGTACTAGATTGGATATTAAAACTGTACCAGTAAAGTTCAAGGACAGTGGATGAGATGAAGCTAAACATGACACAAGTGGCAACCAAACATGTCAACGAGATAAATGTGACGCCAAATTGTATGAACAGAACTTGATATAAGGTGGAAGAAATACCATTGTCAGTAGGATTAACCATACATAAACAATTGAGCACATATTCGTCATTTTCTCCTTCAATTTCTCTGACTTCAGAAAAAAATAGATTGTTGACGCCACTGTGCAAACCATTTTCTCCTTTGGTTTTTGTAGTCAAATTGATATGGTAGAACATAGTGAAGTTCTCCCCCTCATAAAATTCTCGGAAGATCAGAACATCATCAAGTTCATATGCAAGATCCTGAAACGGAGGCATGGACTGTGTAAACAATTAGTACATGAATGGTAACAGGACCGAGAGCAAGCACGGGTAGGAGCGAGAGAGAGTAAACCCCCAAAAGATGGTGATCTTCATTGTATTTATCCAGCAAAGCTTGAACCAATACGCTGACATTCCTATGGTCTGGATTGCCTTCAGGAGAACTCTTCCTTGTGCCATCAAGCCAGTAAAGGCCATGTTTAATACAAATCTCAGCATCCGAAAGCCCATATGTGTGCCTAGTTCAGCTAGTATTCTAAATATTAGTACATTGTAATTTCGGTTATGATGAAAATCCATGAAAAAGTTTAGAAAACTCACATCATAGGAGAGCGCAGCTCATCAAGATGGCTAGTGATAGCGTTCTCAGCTTCCTGCAAGCTCTGGAATGGCCCGCCCACACTAGGATACGTGTGGAAAGAACCCTCGACGTCTATTCTGATGAAAAACTGTAGATGCCAACCAGAAGGATTGTGAACGAAAATAGGTGGAGACGATTGCCTTGACACTGGCAAGATATCATGAGTTAGTGTCTCTTGCTGTGTGGAGGAAGAGGAAGTGTTGGTGTTCTTTGGCTCTAGCAGTGGCGTTTTCAACTGCTCAGGCACATCATAATAAGAGTACTCGCACCTGAAGCGGAACATGGTCGGAAGGTTAGTAGAGAAGGAGCAAAAAAGAAAAGGGAAAAAAAGTGCCGCATGCTCAAGTCTGAAGTGGACGACACGCTGGATGAGTTCAAGAATAACTTAAATTACAGGAGATGCATAATAGATGAAGTTGAAACAATCAATAATAGAACACTGAGAGAAAGCAAAAAGAAGAGTTTATTTTTCTTCAGTATCTATCTATACACGAGAACCGGCCCTCCATGCTTTCAGACTTAAATTTGTTTTCTTGAGAATAATAAGATGTATGGAGTGGAGAGGGAAAGGCGAACCACAAAGACTGAATTCTACTACAAGATACAGTACATAAACACGCTAGAAAGAAAAGAAACTAAAGCTATGCAACGGAACAGTGCCGCAATCTCGCCTAGAGTAACAAAGCCAGGTTTAGGTTTTTCTCAAAAAAATAGTGTCGAAGAACAACTTGATCGTCTACATATATATAAGGAAATTCATGGCGAAGCATTGTTCCAGAGAGGCGTACTGGGTAGGCGACGACATGTTGGCTTTCACCGCGACGCTTAGGATCGGCCACGCACACAAAATAATTTAACCTGAGGCTAATACGTTTGCTCCGTGACCTCCGTATATAACCTCCTTTTAGAGTAACTCCGTATCCGTATCCTTTTCTAAAAAGAGTAACTCCGTATCCGTATATACCTTGCAGAACAAGAACAGTCCATCCATGACTCTGAGTTGGACTTGGAAACGTTCTGCTACACAGTACACGTACGTCTAGAACTAGGGAACCACGTGTTGAAAAAAAATGCAAAACAAAAAACGTGGCCGTTCAGCGTGTGGTCTATAGGGCGACTTGGGGGGGGGGGGGGGGGGGAGAAAAAAATAATTAGCTGTACAGCGGCCGGTCCACAATGACGATGGCTGTGGATGCGACTTGTCACTAGTGCCGGCGTTGAAGCATCGTGCCGACCGAGAAAACCACCTGCGCCCCGTCCTCGGTATCCGCGCCAATTCAATGCAAGAGTGATGTTTACTGTACGGGATGGGACGGATATCTAACACGTTCGTTCAATGTTTGTTCGTCCATATACCGCCATAAAGCAGGTTCGCTGGCCGAGGAACCAATTCCGGCGCCACGCATTGGCGCACTTGGATGCATGACTCACCGGAATGCGCTATTTAAACGCGGCCACACCCCACTAACTCCACACCACAACACATCCTCCTCCTTTGCTCCGCATCTCCCATGACTACGAGCAGTCACACTTTGTGGGATAGTCTGTCGCCTAAGATGAAGCACGAGGTGGACGCCTTGCAGCCGCCTGGCAGTCCCGCCATGCCAGCGGATTGAGCAGGCATGCCGGCCAGCTTCGCCCGAGGTCTTCGACGACGACCCATGGGCTCGGACAATGACACGGCGCCGTACCGCGCCGGTCCATGCCGCCTGACCATGGAGCAAGCGCAGACGCACTATGACACTGCCATGGCCGAGGAGGAGCAGCTTGGCCGGCTCCTATGTCGGTGTTCCGTCAGGCATAGGAGGAGCATAAGTACAACATGTTCCTCCTCGAGCAACACCGGCTGGCGGAGGGCCAAATCTACAGCGTGCGCGCAAGCGAGGCGGCCATGGCCGCCATGGACGCAGCGAACCTGAACTTCATTATGAAGCAGCGTGCGCTCTATGAGGCTGCACGCGTCGCTCGCAACGAAGTTTCGATATAGCCGGACATGACCGCGATGCCAGCCACCACGTCCTACACGCCACCGTCCAACTTTTTTGGGGCACAGTTGCAGGTGGACATTGACGGACCGTCCACGTCCACCATCGATCTCACGTCGACAGTCGCCGGTGACGGACATCTCATGGACTGCTCCGACGATGAGTAGGGAATGTGTGGTAGCAAGGCATTGTGTCCCAAGTGGGTTGGTCTGTCTTCCATGTTCTACTTTTCCTCGCCGGAGACCGTACCTCCCCTTCGTGGGGAGAAAAAGAATTAGCTGTACAGCGGCGGTCCACAATGACGATGGCTGTGGATGCGACTTGTCACTAGTGCGGCGTTGAAGCATCGTGCCGACCGAGAAAACCACCTGCGCCTGGCCCTCGGTATCCGCGCCAATTCAATGCAAGAGTGATGTTTACTGTACGGGATGGGACGGATATCTAACACGTTCGTTCAATGTTTGTTCGTCCATATACCGCCATAAAGCAGGTTCACGGCGAGGAACCAATTCGGCGCCACGCATTGGCGCACTTGGATGCATGACTCACCGGAATGCGCTTATTTAAACGCGGCCACACCCCACTAACTCCACACCACAACACATCCTCCTCCTTTGCTCCGCATCTCCCATGACTACGAGCAGTCACACTTTGTGGGATAGTCTGTCGCCTAAGATGAAGCACGAGGTGGACGCCCTTGCAGCCGCCTGGCAGTCCCGCCGTGCCAGGCGGATTGAGCAGGGCATGCCGGCCAGCTCGCCCGAGGTCTTCGACGACGACCCATGGGCTCGGACAATGACACGGCGCCGTACCCCGCGCCGGTCCATGCCGGCCTGACCATGGAGCAAGCGCAGACGCACTATGACACTGCCATGGCCGAGGAGGAGCAGCTTGGCCGGCTCCTATGTCGGTGTTCCGTCAGGCATAGGAGGAGCATAAGTACAACATGTTCCTCCTCGAGCAACACCGGCTGGCGGAGGGCCAAATCTACAGCGTCTTGGCATAGCGAAGCGGCCATAGCGCCATGGCCGCCATGGACGCAGCGAACCTGAACTTCATTATGAAGCAGCGTGCGCTCTATGAGGCTGCACGCGTCCCTCGCAACGAAGTTTCGATATAGCCGGACATGACCGCGGTCGCCAGCTACGCGTCCTACACGCCACCGTCCAACTTTTTGGGGCACAGTTGCAGGTGGACATTGACGGACCGTCCACGTCCACCATCGATCTCACGTCGACAGTCGCCGGTGACGGACATCTCATGGACTGCTCCGACGATGAGTAGGGAATGTGTGGTAGCAAGGCATTGTGTCCCAAGTGGGTTGCTGTCTCCCATGTTCTACTTTTCCTCGCCGGAGACCGTACCTCCACTTCAGGGGGGGAGAAAAAAATAATTAGCTGTACAGCGGCCGGTCCACAATGACGATGGCTGTGGATGCGACTTGTCACTAGTGCCGGCGTTGAAGCATCGTGCCGACCGAGAAAACCACCTGCGCCTGGCCCTCGGTATCCGCGCCAATTCAATGCAAGAGTGATGTTTACTGTACGGGATGGGACGGATATCTAACACGTTCGTTCAATGTTTGTTCGTCCATATACCGCCATAAAGCAGGTTCGCTGGCCGAGGAACCAATTCCGGCGCCACGCATTGGCGCACTTGGATGCATGACTCACCGGAATGCGCTATTTAAACGCGGCCACACCCCACTAACTCCACACCACAACACATCCTCCTCCTTTGCTCCGCATCTCCCATGACTACGAGCAGTCACACTTTGTGGGATAGTCTGTCGCCTAAGATGAAGCACGAGGTGGACGCCCTTGCAGCCGCCTGGCAGTCCCGCCGTGCCAGGCGGATTGAGCAGGGCATGCCGGCCAGCTCGCCCGAGGTCTTCGACGACGACCCATGGGCTCGGACAATGACACGGCGCCGTACCCCGCGCCGGTCCATGCCGGCCTGACCATGGAGCAAGCGCAGACGCACTATGACACTGCCATGGCCGAGGAGGAGCAGCTTGGCCGGCTCCTATGTCGGTGTTCCGTCGAGCATAGGAGGAGCATAAGTACAACATGTTCCTCCTCGAGCAACACCGGTGGCGGAGGGCCAAATCTACAGCGTCTTGGCGCATAGCGGCGCCATGGCCGCCATGGACGCAGCGAACCTGAACTTCATTATGAAGCAGCGTGCGCTCTATGAGGCTGCACGCGTCGCTCGCAACGAAGTTTCGATATAGCCGGACATGACCGCAGTCGCCAGCTACGCGTCCTACACGCCACCGTCCAACTTTTTGGGGCACGATTGCAGGTGGACATTGACGGACCGTCCACGTCCACCATCGATCTCACGTCGACAGTCGCCGGTGACGGACATCTCATGGACTGCTCCGACGATGAGTAGGGAATGTGTGGTAGCAAGGCATTGTGTCCCAAGTGGGTTGGTCTGTCTCCCATGTTCTACTTTTCCTCGCCGGAGACCGTACCTCCACTTCAGGGGGGGAGAAAAAAAGAATTAGCTGTACAGCGGCCGGTCCACAATGACGATGGCTGTGGATGCGACTTGTCACTAGTGCCGGCGTTGAAGCATCGTGCCGACCGAGAAAACCACCTGTGCCCCGTCCTCGGTATCCGCGCCAATTCAATGCAAGAGTGATGTTTACTGTACGGGATGGGACGGATATCTAACACGTTCGTTCAATGTTTGTTCGTCCATATACCGCCATAAAGCAGGTTCGCTGGCCGAGGAACCAATTCGGCGCCACGCATTGGCGCGCGGATGCATGACTCACCGAATGCGCTATTTAAACGCGGCCACACCCCACTAACTCCACACCAAAACACATCCTCCTCCTTTGCTCCGCATCTCCCATGACTACGAGCAGTCACACTTTGTGGGATAGTCTGTCGCCTAAGATGAAGCACGAGGTGGACGCCCTTGCAGCCGCCTGGCAGTCCCGCCATGCCAGGCGGATTGAGCAGGGCATGCCGGCCAGCTCGCCCGAGGTCTTCGACGACGACCCATGGGCTCGGACAATGACACGGCGCCGTACCCCGCGCCGGTCCATGCCGGCCTGACCATGGAGCAAGCGCAGACGCACTATGACACTGCGATGGCCGAGGAGGAGCAGCTTGGCCGGCTCCTATGTCGGTGTTCCGTCAGGCATAGGAGGAGCATAAGTACAACATGTTCCTCCTCGAGCAACACCGGCTGGCGGAGGGCCAAATCTCTGATGTGCGGCATAGCGAAAGCGGCCATGGCCGCCATGGACGCAGCGAACCTGAACTTCATTATGAAGCAGCGTGCGCTCTATGAGGCTGCACGCGTCGCTCGCAACGAAGTTTCGATATAGCCGGACATGACCGCGATGCCGCCACGCGTCCTACACGCCACCGTCCAACTTTTGGGGCACAGTTGCAGGTGGACATTGACGGACCGTCCACGTCCACCATCGATCTCACGTCAACAGTCGCCGGTGACGGACATCTCATGGACTGCTCCGACGATGAGTAGGGAATGTGTGGTAGCAAGGCATTGTGTCCCAAGTGGGCTGGTCTGTCTCCCATGTTCTACTTTTCCTTGCCGGAGACCGTACCTCCACTTCACGGGTCTTGAACCGGTCGCTGTTTACGAAGATGGCAGATGGAGGACGTGGTCGTTGAGGCGGAATACAAAGGAAGTGAACGACGACCGCAGCCGTATGACAGGTTTAGGGTTGGAACGCTTTTTTGTTCTAAATGTTCAAATTTAATGATAATTCGCCGTGTCCGCATGAATCTCATCTGGTTTGTATGAAAAATCTAATGTGTTTGCATGAATTCCGCCCTGTTAGTTGAAAAGTGTTTGAAATGTATACATATAGCATTGGATGGCCGGCTTCAGCATCCATGTCCGTGGACCAGTCTCCCCTATCCATGCACGGATGCCGGAGCAAATTTAGGGTCAGCGTTGGAGATGACCTAATTGAGCATATTCACCCCATCTGAACCACTGATGCTATATATAAATTGTGTGTTTTTATGCAGCTCTGAAAGCCCCTGAGCAAGTGGCATGATTGGCCGACCATTGATAAGCTGACGAGGAACTACAAGGAGCTGGCCTCACGTCCTATTATCGTCACTTATCCTCATTGAGTCTTCATTCAGTAGGCTTGTTGAGCTGATGCCCCAGCATGCACCGCGCGATTTTTATTTCTTATTCCTCTTTTTTTTTTCTTATGAACCATGTTTTTTGGTTGTGACTGAATGTATCGTGGTTGGTGCTTTATTTATAAAGTTGGGCACGATAAACCATGCATCAAGATTGTTGTTCTTGTGTTGAAGATGCATGCCTTTTACGTGACCAAAAACTGAAGGACATGCGAACCAACCTATGGTTGCATGGTTAGATGAACAGTGATACACCCAATCCATCAGGGTTCAAGTCCTCGTGCTCGCATTTATCTTGAATTTATTTCAGGATTTGTGGTGATGTGCATTCAATGAGAGTATAGGGTGTGTGTATGTGTTCATAGGGATGAGTGTATGCACATATATTAGAAAGGGCCACATGACTTAATTGTCTCCAACGTAATCCCCGGCTCATCACTCTTCAAATCCTGGTGTCAAACCCTTTCATTTACGCGAGCACGGTCAGACCTTATCTTTCTAACTCAAGAGCATGGTCAAGTGCATTAAAAATTACAAAATGGTTTTCGTGAGCACCCAAATGTAACTGAACTGATTGACCATGCGTTGAGCGTGCCAGACTGTCGGTCAATGACTCAATTATGCAATTAAATCTTAACCAACTTTAGTTGGTAATTAAAGTGCCGTGCCAACTGGCCCCTCCCGCGGCTCCAGCCCTTCGCCGCGCGACCGGAGCAACGTGTACGGCCACGACTGGCCCCACCCCACGCTCCCGCACCTCTGCGTCCACCACGACGAGACGACCCGCAGCGGCGCCTCATATTCGAGACAAGAGCAGCCGGGATCGATCCCGCCGCTGCACCCGCAGTTATTCGGGTCACATCAGCAGAGGTACGCAGCGTAGACCTGGCCGTACTACGGGCAGCAGTTTGGGCCGCAGCCGCCACAATGCTATGCAGGGGGTGACTTCTTGTCACGCCCTAGAAGGGATCTGGGCAGATTCGAACGGAACTCTCTCAGATCTTGCGAGGAAGAAAGGGGAAAGTAGGAGCAAAACTAGGGTTTATATCACTATAAGATGTATGATTGTATTGTAGGAGAGTTCAGCATAATTTGATAGCGATTACAAGGTTCAGCTGCTAGCTTTATAGCTCCAGCAAGCAAGTGGGTGAAACGGTATAGGACGGCAAATGAAACGTAACAGTAGAGTAGGCGAGCCACGCGGCCGTACGATGCGCTGATCTGTCTTGCACTTGAGCCGTCCAATAACTGAAGGAGTTGAGCTGCCTATTGACAGGCGCGGGCCTGACAATACCCCTCGGTGGAAACGAACTTGTCCTCAAGGAGTCGATCTGTTGAACCACTTGCCGGTGGTGTTCTTGAAGAATGCAGGGAACGTTTTCTTCATGAATGCAGCATCCTCCCATGAAGCTTCGTCTGGAGGAAGATTAGCCCACTGCACGAGCCACTCGACCATCGGTAGATTATTGCTGGGAACCTGGCGCGTCTCCAGAACAAGGACTGGATCTGTCTGAATCATGCCATCAGATCGAACCAGTGGGAGATCTGCGCAAGGAATGGTTTTAGGACTAACATGCTTCTTCAACTGACTGACATGAAAAACTGGGTGTATGTTAGCATCGTCAGGTAGGAGCAATTTGTAAGTGACTCATCCCACTTTTTCGATAATCCGAAAAGGTCCATAGTATTTTCTCTTAAGCTTGATGTGTGTGCGCAGTCCAAACGCATTGAGGCGGTATGGTTGCATTTTTAGGTACACCATGTCGCCTTTCCAAAATCCTCTCTGTTCTTTTGCGATCAGCATATTTCTTCATGCGGGCTTGAGCTGCTGTCAGATTGGATTCCAAATGCTAGAGCGTGGCATCTCTGTCATTGACGAACTATTGTGCATCACCACTCAGTTGGGCAGGAAGGATGTTTTCACCAATGTTTGGAGGAGGATATCCATAGGCTGCCTCAAAGGGTGTCTTTTTGAGCGATGAATGGTATGAGGTGTTGTACCAGTATTCTTCCATTGATAAGTGTGTAGCCCACTTTTTGGGTTGAGTGGATGTCAAACAGCGGAGGTAGTTCTCAATACACTGGTTGACTCACTCGGTTTGACTGTCAGACTCTAGATGATAGGCAATACTGTAACGCAGCTCAGAGCCCATGCCTTTAAAGATATCCTGCCACAGTTTGCTGGTGAATATTGTGTCTCTGTCAGACACTATTGCCAGAGGAGGGCCATGGAGCTTAAGTATATTGTCTATGAACGCCTGAGCCACTGTCTGGACTGTGTAGGGCTGGGCTAAGGGGATGAAATGGGCGAATTTAGATAGTCTGTCAACCACCACAAGAATGACATCATGACCATTGGACTTGGGAAGTCCTTCGACAAAATCCATGCTCAAATGTGTCCAGGCCATATTAGGTAATTGCAGAGGGTCTAGGTAACCAGGGTATGGGCAGGTTTCCCCCTTGTTCTTCTGGCAAGTAGGACACTCTGATACAAATTTGTCTACTTCTTGTTTCAGACCTGGCCAGTAGAAAATTTGTTTGATTCTGTGGTAAGTGGCCTTCATGCCACCCAAAGCAGATGCATGTAACGCAGTTAGGAGCTTCTTTCTTAACTCTAAATCTTTGCCCACATATATTTTGCCCTTGTGTCTGATGATGCCAGAATGCAATGTATTTTGATTAACAATGTGGTCCTTTCAGAGGAGCAGCTTCTCTAAGAGTGATTTGCAAGCAGTATCATTGCTGTAAGAATTTTCAACTGCAGAAATCCACTATGGGGTAGCCAGAGATATTGACATGAAGGAGTGTTTCCTAGAGAGGGCATCAGAAGCAATGTTTAATTTCCCTTTTTTATATTGCAGGGTGAAGTTCAACTCCAACAGTTTCAACATCAGCTTGTGTTGGATACTAGTGGTGATCTTTAGGTCTGTCATGAATTGCAGACTTTGGTGGTCTGTTCTGATGATAAGATCATTCCCCAAGAAATAGTGTCTCCATCTTTTCAAAGCTGCATTGATAGCCAGGGCTTCTTTTTCATATGTTGAGAAAGCAGCATTTCTGGGACATAAGCTATGTAGTAGGCCAGGGTTTGCCACCTTGCATCATAACTGCCCCAATGCCTGCTCCAGAAGCATCTGTTTCCAGAATAAAAGGTTCAGAAAAATTAGGCAGGGCCAAAACAGGGGTTATGATCATAGCTTGTTTAAGTTCCTGAAAAGCTTTTTCCTGAGCTCCTGTCCATTGAAAACCGTCTTTCTTAAGAACATCATGTAAGGGCCTTGCTATCACCCCAAAGTTTCTCGCAAACCTTCTTTAATATCCACATAATCCCAGAAATCCTCTGAGTTGCGTGGGAGTGGTAGGTTCGTAGGTTCTAGCCAATCACCAACAGCGCCTACTTTAGAAGGATCTGTAGATACCCCTTCACCAGTGATAACATGACCAAGATACTACACTTTTTGGAGATCAAAGACACACTTGGAGAGCTTTGCAGATAGTTGGTGTTCTTGGAGTAGCTGAAGCACAATTTTCAGATGAGCTAAATGTTCAGAGAAGGATTTGCTGAATATTAGAATGTCATCAAAGAACACTAGCACAAACTTTCTAAGATAAGGCCCAAAGATGTTGTTCATAAGAGCTTGAAAGGTGCCAGGTGCATTTGCTAAACCAAAGGGCATGACTAGGAACTCATAATATCCAAAGTAGGTTCTGAAAGCTGTTTTTGGTATATCATTTTCATCCATTCTCACTTGATGATACCTTGATCTGAGATCTAGCTTGGTAAAGTAAGTTGCTCCATGGAGCTCATCTAGTAAATCTTCAATTACTGGGATATGAAACTTGTTTTTGATTGTTGCAGAGTTCAGTTTCCTGTAGTCAATGCATAATCTCCAGGTTCCATCTTTTTTCATGACCAATATTGTTGGGGAGGAGTAGGGGCTCTCACTGGCCCTAATGATTTTGTCTCTGAGCATTGCATCAACTTGTTTCTCAAGCTCAATCATCTACATGTGAGGTACTCTGTAGGGCCTTGTGTTGGGAGGGACTATTTGATCTTTAAGGGGAATTTTGTGATCATGAGCCTCTTTGGGGATAATCCTTTTGGCTCTTGAAACATAGTAGGGAACTGTTGCAGTACCTCTTCCACTGGTGGTGGAATTTCTTGTTCGAGTGGTATTTTCATTGTTGTGTCCTTGATGAGGTTCATTACATATCCAGGGGCTCCAGCAACATTAGCTTGTTCACCTCTGATGCATCAATGAGAGTAGCATCATGTAACATATCACAGGCCTTGATTGTGACAGGTGTTCATTTTTCCTGCGTGACAGTAATTTGCCTGGGATTGTAATGAAATGCTACAGGGCTATGTGGTTGCCATCTAGTCGCTTCCAAGCACAATATCATGGCCCGGTAAGTCTAGTACTCTGAATTGCTGTTGGAACTATGCTTTGCCAGCCGTAAAAGTTGTTATTGGAACATATGATCCTGACCACAGAGTACCTCCCCCAGCTACAGTTACTGCCCTAGTTGCATCTTTGAGAATTGTGCGTGAAGTTTGCAATGCAAATTGGAGGCTGATGAAAGTAGAGTTACTTCTCGAATCTACTAGAGCAATGCCTTGTTTCCCTCCAATATTAACTAGGATAGAGATAGTATTGCCATTGTCAGAGCACATGGCCTGTGCTGAAATGGTCATGCACTATTCCTCAGCTTGTTGTTGCTCAGTGATATCTTGTTCTTCTAATTCTTGTTGCTCTTGTGCTTTCTCATTAGGGTCCTCTCCAGTCAGTACATTCAGTACTGGTGCTAACTTGCATTTGTGACCGTGAAACCAAGTGTCTCCACATTGCCAGCACTTGCCAGGTTCTCTAGCTCTCTGATTTACAGCAGCTGGTTTAGGGTCAGGATGTTTTTCTGTTACAGCATTGTAAGGCTTATGGTAACTGGTAGTGCCTTTAGCAGAGCAGCAGCTAACCAATATGTTTTAGTAAGAGATGCTGGTTTTAGTGGTCGAAGCTGATACTTGAGTTGTGATCTGAGGCCATTTATGTAACATCTGATGAGCCAATTTTCATCCATTATAGGGTTTTTGGCTTGTACTTCAGCCATCAGCTCCTTGAACTGGTTAGTATAGTCAGAGACTGATGATGTGCTCTATTTCAATGTGTTGAACTTCTATGTCAACTCATAGGAATTGGCGGAGGAAAATCTGTGAAGCACTTCTTCACAAAACTATGCCCAAGTTAGTTGTTTCTTAAGAATGCCAGAACGGCGCAACCACACATCAGCTTTACGCACCACATACAGTTGTGCAAGGCTCACTTTCTATTCAGCTGGAGCTCCTGCCATTTGGAAGTATTTGTCGCACTGGCGAATCCACCCTGCTGGTTTATCTCCATCGAAGCAAGGAAAATCCATTTGTGGGCCTTTGGTTATGCTTTTGAGGAATTGAGTGCGCATTTCTTGCTCATATTGCTTCTGAAAATCCTCCCAACTCTGATGAACACCAGGAGGTTGGAAATTGTGGAATCTTCGGTGCGCGCTGTTTTGTAAGCTACCGTTGGTGTAACATTGCCCGAGTGGATGTCCAAGATATTTCCAGTTGCATATCCCGGAGGAACAGAGGGCCTGGGAACTTGGATTGGTGCCAACTGGGGAGGAATTTGTGAGGCTACTTGTCTTCTTTTTTCTTGTTCCAGAGCTAGACGTTTTAGTAACTCCTCTGTCAATGGCATGTCCCCTTCTACCACTGCTTCTTTGCTCACTGGAGGAGGTGGTGGTAGTATCTGATCGGATTTCCTGGAACTTGTGGCGCTGAAGTGGAAGCATCAAACACACTGAGGGTTTTGAGCACATCGGCCATGGCTGCTAGCTGTAAGTGAAGGGACGATACTGCTTTCTGAACTCCACTCATCACTAAGACCATGGTGTCCTGCTTGGTGTTGATGGTATGCACTTCCTTGCGCAAACCATCTACTTCGCCCCGTAGCTCTGCAGTTTCTTCACGATGTTGCAAAATCTCCCCCTTCATCGCCAGCAAATCTGTCACATCCGCTTCGTCGAAACTTGCCTTGGATCTCCCCATCGTGGTTAAGTGGTTAGAGAGGAAATTTACCTCTGGATCGAATCGGGAACCCGAACTGAACACTCAACCTTGCCACCACCATCGAGGTTCGCCACCGAAACAACATCACCCGCCGCTAGACCTGGGATTTTAATGAGAGGGCGATTTGCTCTCCCAACTAGTCGCGCTCAGCGAGCTGCCGTTGAATGGGTCTACCGCCGCCTGCGCTGCCAGAATTCCGCCCCCACTCCTTACACGGCTGCCATGGAAGAAAGGGAGGGAAGGGAGGGAAATCACCGTAGGTGCTCCGATCTGTCGCGCCGCCGAGGAAAACCTATGCTCATGATACCAATTGTCACACCCCAGAAGGGATCTGGGCGGATTCGAACGGAACTCTCTCAGACCTTGCAAGGAAGAAAGGGGAAAGTAGGAGCAAAACTAGGGTTTATATCACTATAAGATGTATGATTGTATTGTAGGAGAGTTTAGCATAATTCGATAGTGATTGCAGCTGCTAGCTTTATAGCTCCAGCAGTAAGTGGGTGAAACAAGTATAGCACGACAAATGAAACGTAATAGTAGAGTAGGTGAGCCACGTGAGTCATACGATGCATCGATCCATCTTGCACTTGAGATGTCCGATAACTAAAGGAGTTGAGCTGCCTGTCGACAGGCGCGGACCTGAGACTTCTCTGAAGATGCTCATCGCGGAGGTGGCGCTGCACCACGACCTATCCACATGGCTCATCGGCACCTCTGAATATGCTATGTGGGATGAACTGATTTTCCTCTCTCTCACCATAATGCCTTGCGAGGTGACCAGGGTAAGTGCGAGCCGCAATAGTAATGATGTGGAATTGCATGGATGCAACAAACTTATGCTTGGCTATATCTCTGCGTTTTGTTTGGCTCTATGTATAGTAAGTACAGATCTTGCTCCTACATGACATGTGCATTGATCGGGGTTCTTTGTGGTTTCAGGCTCTCGATCCAGGACGCCCTCGACACCATCGACGACAAGCTGAGTCGAGTTCGGGACGGATTTCAAGGTCGTCTATGGAGGCGCCATAGCATGGCCATGGGCTAATACAGGTTAATTCCCAATTCTGAACTTTCGCTCGATTGCCCGCTCTGAAGTCTGAACTGAATTAGATAAGGCACCTGTCTGCTAACTAGATGAAAAATTATGTGTCGATGAAAGACTGAAGCATAAATATTGGCAGGATTTGAAAAACAAAAAGCGGCTCCATTAACGACCTTCCATGGAATTCAAATATGAAACTACACCATTACGGACCCAACTAAACTTCCGAGCAGCTACAACCAAGTCCAAGCAAATGGCAGATCCATACATTATACCGCTACAATGACATCCCAGATGATGGTGCACGACGAGTTTAGTCCTTCTCCAAGATACTGGAAACTGAAAGAGAAAGAAGAGCAGTTCTCATAAGATGTGGCACTACAAGTTGCAGAAAGCAACAAGAACATGCAATGAGATTAATGGCCCAGCAATATGAACTACCCTAAAGGATAGTTATGACAAGCAACATCAACTTTGCTGGCTAGTTCAAGTTTTGAAAATAGTTCAACATTATCAACGTTTTAGAAGGAAAACAGCTCATCAATGGAATTTCATTTTTGGCAATTTAGCATGTACTTACATGATAAAAACAGATTGAGCATCATTTCCGAGAAGGAACAATGGTAGGATGGCAGAAATTATGAAATAAAAATATGTCAGGAGCATACATTTTCATTTTCTAACAATGCATTCTCCTGCACTATATACTTCATTTTTTTAAACAACCTTAATCGGTTTGAGAGATTGATAGTTGGTTGATTATAAATGACACTAGTGCTTAAATGTCTGGCTCCCGACCAAACTAACAGAGTCATCCCAACTCTCGAATCGGAGATGCTAACAGGATAGGAATCAAAGTGGGGGACCTCTCTACGGCACCTGTCTCCCTAGACATAGACTACATACAGGGTAGTAGTCTTGGCTAGAGAGAAGATCACCGCGTGAATAAAATCCAAAGTAACAAACTTGCAAAATCCACGTGAACATAAACATATTCGTTGTTCCTGACCCTGCTTCACCTTAATTGCAATTTGAACAAAAAGATCACAAAAAACATTTGGTAGCAGTTCTATCTTGGTCGGAGTGGGGTGGCATTTCTCTTCTGCATGTCTATGGAGTATTGCGAAACCCACACGCCTCAGAGATAGAGAGAAATTTGGAATTGATTGCCCCAACACTTGGTAATATGTCAATACGATGCAAATCCACAAGTGACAGGGAAAAGAAAAAGTTTGCAATTTTTGATCCAGACTTTAGTTGATCGACTAAGGATTCATTGCCATGCAGAAACATGCAACTGTGCAAATTGTAAGAATACTATAATGCTTGAACCTAATGAAACACTGAGGACACTAATGAGTAGTGAGATCAAGCATTACCTAAATCAAATTAAATTTATCTATGTACCTGACGGGGTACTCAAACCAACAGACGCCTAGCAGGTATAATGTATTTCACGCTTCCCTGACCACACTCTCCCTTGGTCAAACCAGAATCCTCTCTATTTGCCAAACCAGCAGGCACTCTTGCACCATCCAATTTTGCCAGAACAGGACGATCAGTAGGGCACTAAAGGAGAATAATAACTCTTTAGTAACATTTACTAACAAATACCAACCACACAAGATATAAAATTACCATGTTTATATATCATAGCATAGCCTCCTCAGCCACCAGCCTAGCCTCTTCATTCTCGGTGTATGCATCTAGTCCAGTAATAACGTCACACCGCAGAGCAAAACCACAACATGGTTTGTGTGGGCTAGAGTGCCCCCCTTTGTATTTATCGGCATCAACATGGTGCTTCAAATCAACAGTACCATAACTCATACAACCATAGCATTGGCTTTAAGGGGAAAACATGTGTAGAAAGTTAGTAAATATGGTTGGGCATGTACTACCTTATTAGATATTAAAACTGTAGCTCAAAGACTGAATAACATGAAGGCCAACCAGATAAATGTGACCCCAAAATGTATAATAACCGAACTTAATCAAAAATGAAAGTAATACCGTTGATTTTTCATTTAGTTACCAAATAGCCAACTAGGCAAAAGAACATGTTTAGACTCTCACTACATATGGCTGGCATGAACTAGCTTACATATTAAAACTTTTGTCAAACTTGTGAACATGACACAAGGGGTAACCACACAGGTCAGCCAAGAAAAGCGACTCCAAACTATATGAACAAAAATTATCTAAGGTGGAATAAAAACCATTTAGTCATTTCATTACCGAATAATCGACCAGCAAAAAAACATGTGTATAAAGTCACTACTTATGGATGGGCATGTACTAGATTGGATATTAAAACTGTACTAGTAAAGTTCAAGGACAGTGGATGAGATGAAGTTAAACATGACACAAGGAGCAACCAAACACGTCAACCAGATAAATGTGACGCTAAATTGTATGAACAAAACTTGATATAAGGTGGAAGAAATACCATTGTCAGTAGGATTAACCATACATAAACAATTGAGCACATGTTCGTCATTTTCTCCTTCAATTTCTCTGACTTCAGCAAAAAATAGATTGTTTACGCCACTGTGCAAACCATCTTCTCCTTTTGTTTTTGTAGTCAAATTGACATGGTAGAACATAGTGATGTTCTCCCCCTCATAAAATTCTCGGAAGACCACAACATCATCAAGTTCATATGCAAGATCCTGAAAAGGAGGCATGGACTGTGTCAACAATTAGTACATTAATATAAGAACATTAAGACAATCCTGGTAACTGGACCGAGAGCACGTGTAGGAGCGAGAGAGTGTAAACCCCCAAAAGATGGTGATCTTGATTGTATTATCTAGTAAAGCTTGAACCAATACGCTGACATTCCTATGGTTTGGATTGCCTTCAGGAGAACTCTTCCTTGTGCCATCAAGCCAGTAAAGGCCATGTTCAATACAAATCTCAGCATCCGGAAGCCTATCTGTGCGCCTAGTTCAGCTCAGAGTATCCTAAATATTAGTTCATTGTAATTTCGGTTATGATGAAAATCCATGAAAAAGTTGAGAAAACTCACATGATAGAAGAGCGCAGCCCATCAAGATGGCTAGTTATAGTGTTCTCAGCTTCCTGCAAGCTCTGGAATGGCCCACCCAGACTAGGATACGTGTGGAAATTGTTGAATATATTGTGTACGTGTATATTGTGTCTTGGACCCACCTCCTAGTTCCTCTGTACAGTTGAGGTAGTGACCCTCCTCTCTACTCATATATACGTGCCTGGTGCACCGATCAATGCATTGTGTTGCACAGCCTATTCTTTCCCTTCTACATGGTATCTATCGCAGGTCGTTCCTAGATCTAGCAGCCGCCGCCCCCGCGCATCCATCCCGCCGCCGCTGCCGCTTCCTCTTTGCGCCGCCCCCCCCCCCCCCCCCCCGCTGCGGCGGCCGCCGCCAGTCTATCCGTTCACCGCCGCCGCTGCCGGTCACCACCACCCTCTCACCCGACGCCGCACCTCCCGCTGCCGCCGCGGCTTCCTCCTCAGCTCTCGTCGCCGCGCTTCTATCGCGCCGCTGCCGCTTCCTCTCTTCACCGCCGCCCCCCGCAGTTGCCGCCGCCGCTGGTCCCTCCGGTCGCTCCCGCCCTCTCACCCAACGCTGCGCCTCCTGCCGCCGTCATGACTTCCTCCTCAGCCGTCGCCGCCGCCGCACCCCCAAGCTTCCGCACCTTCCTCCCCACCTCGCACCGCACTGCTCTCCCCACCCGACGCCGCCGCCACCCGCCACCGCCGGTGGCTCCTCTTTAGCTGCCGCCGCCGCTCCCTCCTCTCCCACTTCCGCACCGCCTCTACACCACCCGTCCTCTGCCTTCCGCTGCTATAGCCTCCACCGCTAGCCGCCGCCGCCACCCATCCCCACCGCCGCTGCCGCCCATGCCGCCGCCGCTGTAATGTCCTCTGTCGCGTCGTCTCTCTTCGACAACATGTACACGGACGTGCCGGATCCCTTCACCACGCCATAGGTTTTTCCTGTGGGCCATCTGGCCTCCTTCGCCGTGCAGTAGCAGCCGGCCAGTGCCGGCTTTGCGGCTCTGCTCGCCATGCTGATGGCCGGCGGCCATGCTCCGCCCGCCTCTGTTCAGCCCTACAGCGGTTTCGCCTTGCTGCCAGTCTCACCGCCATGGGACACTACTTCCTTGGCCGCCCTGCACTCGGCCCCATCATCGGCGGTGCTTGGTACCGGTGGCGCTTGGTCCATGGACTCGGGCGCCACCGCCCACATGACATCCCATCCCGGTACTCTAACCTCCTCCACTCCGGTTCATACTCCTACTTGCATCACCGTTGGCAACAGTTCCTCTTTACCTATCGCACATGTTGGTCGTGCTTCGTTTCCTTCCACATCTACACCTATCACTATGTTGGATTCTCTTATGTCTCCTAATTTCGTTACGAACCTTGTATCTATTCGTCATCTTGCCCGTGAGAATCCCATTACCGTTGAATTTGATGATGTCGGTTTTTCTGTGGAGGATGCCCGTACTCGGATGGTCCTTCACCGTTGTGATAGCCCTGACGAGCTCTATCAGGTGCACACACCACCGCCTCCACCACCCCAGTCGCTCTCGCCGCAGGTGTCAACCTTTGGCATGCTCGTTTGGGACACCCGAACTCCACCAATTTGCGCCAAATACTTAAGAGTTTTTCATTCTCATGCAATAAGATCGACAACCATACTTGTGAGGCTTGTCGTCTTGGCAAGCTGCGTTAAATCTTCCCTTTAGCGCGTCTACCACTATTTCCACTTTTCCATTTCAGTTATTGCATAGTGATGTTTGGACATCCCCGGTTGCAAGCAACACGGGCTACCTATACTATTTGGTGATCTTAGATTATTTCTCTCATTATGTGTGGACATTTCCTCTTTGTCGCAAGTCTGACGCTCTTGCCACACTCACCGCCTTTTATTCCTACGTCACCACATAGTTCGGCCGTCCTATCCTTGCTTTACAAACTGACAACGGAAAAGAGTTTGACAACGCCGTTGTTCATAACCTTCTAGCCACCCACGGCACTATCTTCCGCCTCACTTGCCTCTACACGTTCCAACAAAATGGTCGTTCCGAGCGTATCCTCCGCACTCTTAATGACTATGTCTGCACGTTACTCTTTAACTCTAATGTGCCTCCCCGGTTTTGGACGGACGCTCTCGCCACCTCCACCCTCCTCATTAACATCTGCCCGTGTAACCCATGCTAGAATTATGCCCCTCACCATCTCCTCTTTGGTGCGCCCCCATCTTATGATGGCCTTCGTATCTTTGGTTGTCACTGCTATCCTAGCCTCGCCGCCACTGCACCTCATAAGCTTGCACCTCACTCAGTCGCTTGCATCTTCCTCGGCTACCCACCTAACACCAAAGGATACCGCTGCTACAATCCCGTCTCACATCGTGTATTCACCTCCCAGCACGTTTACTTTGATGAGACGGTGTTTCCATTTCAGCAGGTACCTCCCGTCGCCCCGTCGCCGCCAGCCACCGGCGGCCCTCCAGCGACCCCGTCAGGTGGTCGGCCCCGCTCGATTCTTGGGCTGCCTCCGGGCTTCGGCGGTCTTCCCGCCATGGGACGAGTTGTGACTCGCGCCCCCACGACATCCTCACTGACTCCATCAAGGGCCTCGGCGTGGCCCGCCTCGCCGACATCTTCGCCGGCGGCCGCTGCGTCACTGGCATCTTCGCCGGCTGCCCCGTCGCTGGTATCTTCACCGGCCACCTCGGGCGCTGCCCCTTCGCCGGCTGTCTCGGCCGGCCTCGCCGCCTCGGGCGCCTTGGGCGGCGCCCCCACCTCGCCCACCTTGCCCGCCCCCTACGCCTCAGGCACGGGCGTTTCGGTGGCCTCGGGCGCCGCTTCTTCGCTGGCTGTCTCGTCAGTTGCTTCGCCGACCGCCTCGCTGGTCACCGAGTTGCCATCTCGCCCCGTCACTCCGGCTCGAGCCGGCGTTCATTGCCCGAGTCTATGGTAATCCAGCGATGGGTATCTTCTCGCCGCCTCCACCACTGAGCCGTCTCCGATCCCTGCGTCCGCTCGCACAGCCCTTCATGATCCTCAGTGGCTTGCAGCGATGCAGGAAAAGTTCGTCGCTCTTCAGCGGAACCGTACCTGGACACTGGTTCCTCCGCCTTCTTGCACCAATGTCATCAGCGGCAAGTGGGTCTTTCGCCATAAGACCCACTCAGATGGTACACTTGAGCACTACAAGGCTCGCTCGGTGGTCCGTGGTTTTCGGCAGCGCCCTGGAGTTGACTTCACCGAGACGTTTGCCCCGGTTGTCAAACAGGGCACGATCTGCATAGTTCTTCGGCTGACAGTTTCCCGAGGCTGGCCGGTTCATTAGATGGATGTATCCAACGCCTTCCTTCACGGCTATATTGAGGAGCAGGTTTACTGTGAGCACCCGATCGGTTTCGTCGACGCATCTCTTCCTGGGCATGTGTGTTTGCTGTCCCGGTCTCTCTACGAGCCCAAGCAAGCACCTCGCGCCTGGTACCAGCGTGCCGCCAGGTTCCTTCAGACACTGGGCTTCAGCGTCACTCGCTCGGATGCCTCGTTTTTTGTCTATCATCGCGGCGAGATGACTGCATATTTCCTCCTCTACGTCGACGACATCATCCTGACCGCCTCCTCTGCAGCCCTTCTTCAACAGATTACTCTCCGGCTATGTGGTGAGTTTGCCATCAATGACCTGGGAGCTATACATTATTTCCCTGGCATTGAGGTCGTTCGGCGACCCGACGGCTTCTTTCTTCATCAGCAGAAGTATGCGCATGAGTTACTTGAGTGTGCTGGCATGCTCAACTGTCACCCTGTTGCTACTCTTGTTGACATGAAGGCCAAGGTTTCTGCTCTCGAGAGCTCTCCCGTGTCAGATGCTCTGTTCTACCGGTCCATTGTTGGTGCTCTTCAGTATCTGACTCTCACCCAGCCGGATTTACAGTATGCTGTTTAGCGGTATGTCTGCATATGCATGCCCCTCGTGACTCCCATTGGACCCTCGTGAAGCGGATTATCCGTTACATCCGCGGCACAATGGCTCTTGGGCTTACTCTCACGGCGTCCACTTCTCTGGAGATGGTGGCCTACTCCGACGCGGACTGGGCCAACTGCCCCGACACCCCGTCGGTCCACCTCTGGCTACTGCGGTTACCTCGGTCCTTCATTCTTCTTGTGGTCGTCCAAGCGACAACCTACGGTTTCGCTCTCTAGCGCGGAGGCTGAGTACCGAGTTGTGGCTAACGTCGTCGCCGAGTGCACCTGGCTATGACAGTTACTTCAGGAGTTGCATCATGACGTATCCCAGGCTACGGTTGTCTATTGTGACAATGTTTCTACGGTGTACCTCTCCGCCAGCCCCGTTCATCATCGCCAGACTAAGCACATTGCGCTAGACATTCACTTTGTGCGCGAGAAGGTGGCCCTTGGACGTATTCGGGTCCTCCATGTTTTGACTGCACAATAGTTCGCCTATGTGATGACTAAGGGACTGCCGACTTCCACCTTTAAGGAGTTCCGTTCCAGTCTCTGCGTCTCCGGTGCCGCTCCGACTGCGGGGGGGTGTTGAATATATTGTGTACATGTATATTGTGTCTTGGGCCCACCTCCTAGTTCCTCTGTATAATTGAAGTTGTGACCCCCCTTTGTATTCATATATACGTGCCTGGTGCACCGATCAATGCATTGTGTTGCACAGCCTATTCTTTTCCTTCAATAGAAATAACTTCCAACATCTATTCTGATGAAAAACTGTAGATGCCAACCAGAATGATTACGAGCGAAAATAGGGGGAGACGATTGCCTTGACACTGGCAAGATTTCATGAGTTAGCGCCTATGGCTGTGTGGAGAAAGAGGAAGTGTTGGTGTTCTTTGGCTCTAGCAGCGGCATTTACAACGGCTCAGGCAACTCATAATAAGGGTAATCACACCTGAACATGGTCAAATGGTTAGTAGACAGCAAAAAAAAAAGCTGAAGTCTAAAGTGGAGAGGGAAAGGCGAACCTCAGACTTTCTACTAAATACGGGAACCCTCCATGCCCTCGGACCTAAATTTGTTTTCTTGATAATAATAAGATGTGTGGGGTGGGAAAGGCGAATTCTACAAGATACATAAACACGCTAGAATGAAAAAGAAACCATAGCTATGGAACGAAACAGTGCCCCTATCTCTCTAGACTAGCTAGACTTTTTAGATAAAAGGCATACGCCCGACTTTATAAATAAAGCCCCCGGGCAGAGTCACAGAGCAAGCACCAAGCCAATAGAGTATCACAACAATAGCTAAAAAGTACGCATACATCGCTACCTAGCCAGTCATGGCACGTAGGCTAGCAACAGAACCAGAAGGGAGGGGAAACTAAGCCATCGCCCGGAACCGTCGCAACAGGGAAGAAGTCGTAGACCGAATCTTGGATATCATAACGTCAAAATCCTCGAGGTCTGCCTCTTTAATCAGTAACCTCCCCTGCTGCAAGAAGACACCAAATTTAAATAAGCACCTCACAGGGTTAGCCGGAAAGATATGTTCAATAGTAAACTTGTTTCTAGTGGTCCACATCGACCAACAAATCGCCGCAAACCCAACCCAGAACACCCTTTTAGCCATCCCAGATAAGCCACTGGCCAAACGCCGCAGGTCCTTGAAGGAAGAGGGATTCCAACTCACGTGAAGCCAATACCGAATACAGCTCCAAAGAAACTTGGCCAAAGAGCAGTGAAAGAAGATATGCTCGGTATTTTCAATAGCCCCACATAAAACGCATCTACGAGCACAGGTCGTTCCTTTTCCGGATTTGATCAGCATGGAAGTTTCCAACGGAAAG
The DNA here is from genome assembly GCA_021605145.1 of Aegilops bicornis. Classification (NCBI taxonomy): domain Eukaryota; kingdom Viridiplantae; phylum Streptophyta; class Magnoliopsida; order Poales; family Poaceae; genus Aegilops; species Aegilops bicornis. The sequence goes on along the minus strand of CM038672.1, from coordinate 587,787,322 downwards.
CTTGCCACATGAAGATTTTGATCTTAGGAGGAATACGGGCCTTCCAAATGCACATGAATTTCGACGTAGGGGAGCCGGATATAAGTTTAGGTAGGCCGACTTAACCGAAAAGCGACCAGAAGAGGAATGGGGCCAGACAACCGTGTCTTCTTCATCCGAGAGCACAGGGAAGCAAGCAATAAGACGATGCCAGTCTTCCAACTCTACTGGAGAAATAGTTCTACGAAGGGCTAAGTCCCAATTATTTACTAAGAGCTCAAAGATAGAGATCTCTGGATCAAAGCAGTACGAAAATAAGGCCGGGACACCACTGTGAGACCCCGCACCACCAGTCTAACCAAAAACGATTAAACTTACCATTTCTAGCTACAAAATTTACCAAAGACTAAAAAACTGGACGAACTTTGACGAGCTGAAGCCAGAACTGAGAGCCACCAGTGGAAGAAGCAAACATGGGGCTCGAGTCCGGGAAGTATTTAGCCTTGAGAAGGGATATCCAGAGGGGATGCTCCTCGAGGTGCATGATCTTCCACCACCACTTTAGAATGAGGCACTTGTTCATGACAGTTGTGTTAATGATCCCTAACCCCCCCCCCCCAAGTTCTTTGGCCTACAAATGTATTTCCATTTCACCAGCCTATATTTGCGCTTATTGTCGGGAGAATTCTAGTAGAAAGCACCCCTGTGCTTGTCAAAGCCAGTGTGGATCCCTCCAGAAAGAAGGTAGAAGCCCATCAATAACATGGAGAGAGAGGGAAGACAGGCATTGGTGAGGGCAACCTTGCCCGCTTGGGTATTATAGCGGCCTCTCCAAGGTAAGACCCTGTTACCCACCTTGGAGACAGCCGGAGCAAAATCTTTAGCCAACAGCTTATGAGGAGAGATCGGAAGGCCCAAATATTTGAAAGGAAAGGAGCCTAGAGAACAGTTAAGGAGATGCGCAACTCTTTGAGCCTCGGTATCTGATACGCCTCCAACGTATCTATAATTTTTGATTGTTCCCTGCTATTATATTACCCATTTTGGATGTTTATGGGCTTCACTTTACACTTTTATACCACTTTTGGGACTAACCTACTAACCGGAGGCCCAGCTCGAATTGCTGTTTTTTTTGCCTATTTCAGTGTTTCGAAGAAAAGGAATATCAAACGGAGTCCAAACGGAATGAAGCCTTCGGGAGCGATCTTTTCAAAACAAACGCAACCCAGGAGACTTGGAGTGTACGTCAAGCTGCAAACGAGGCGGCCACGAGGGTGCCCCATGCGCCCTAAGGGGGTGGGTCCACCCCCCACCCTCGTGGGCCCCTCGTTGCTCCACCGACGTACTTCCTTCGACTATATATACTCCCGTAGACAGAAAACATCCAGGAGCACCAAGAAAACCTAATTCCACCGCCGCAACCTTCTGTATCCGCGAGATCCCATCTTGGAGCCTTCGTCGGTGCTCCGCCAGAGGGGGAATCGACAACGGAGGGCCTCTACATCATCTCCAAGACCTTTCTGATGAGTTGTGAGTAGTTTACCACAGACCTTTGGGTCCATAGTTATTAGCTAGATGGCTTATTTTCTCTCTTTGAATATCAATACAAAGTTCTCCTCGATCTTCTTGGAGATCTATTCGATGTAACTCTTTTTGCGGTGTGTTTGTCGAGATCTGATGAATTGTGGGTTATGATCAAGTTTATCTATGAGAAATATTTGAATCTCCTCTGAATTCTTTTATGTATGATTTGTTATCTTTGCAAGTCTCTTCGAATTATCAGTTTGGTTTGGCCTACTTGATTGATCTTTCTTGCAATGGGAGAAGTGCTTAGCTTTGGGTTCAATCTTGCGGTGTCCTTTCCCAGTGACAGCAGGGGAAGCAAGGCACATGTTGTATTGTTTCCATCGAGGATAAAAAGATGGGGTTTATATCATATTGCATGAGTTTATCCCTCTACATCATGTCATCTTTCTTAATGCGTTACTCTGTTCTTCGTGAACTTAATACTCTAGATGCAGGCAGGAGTCGGTCGATGTGTGGAGTAATAGTAGTAGATGCAAAATCGTTTCGATCTACTTGTTGCGGACGTGATGCCTATATACATGATCATGCCTAGATATTCTCATAACTATGCACTTCTCTATCAATTGCTCGACAGTAATTTGTTCACCCACCGTAATACTTATGCTATCTTGAGAGAAGCCACTAGTGAAACCTATGGCCCCCGGGTCTATCTTTTATCATATAAGTTTTCCATCTACTTTTATTTGCATCTTTTACTTTCCAATCTATATCATAAAAATACCAAAATATTTATCTTATCCTATTATCTCTATCAGATCTCACTTTCATGAGTTACCGTGAAGGGATTGACAACCCCTTTATCGTGTTGGTTGCGATGTTCTTGTTTGTTCGTGTAGGTGTGTCGGACTTTTGAGGAGCCTCCTACTGGATTGATACCTTGGTTCTCAAAAACTGAGGGAAATACTTACACTACTTTGTTGCATAAACCTTTCCTCTTCAAGGGAAAAACCAACGCATGCTTAAGAGGTAGCAAGAATGATTTCTGGCGCCGTTGTCGGGGAGGTCTTCGCTCAAGTCAAGACATACCAAGTACCCATCACAAACTCATCTCCCTCGCTTTACATTATTTGCCATTTGCCTCTCGTTTTCCTTTCCCCCACTTCACCCTTGCCGTTTTATTCACCCTCTCTTTCTCGTTCTTCTCTCTCTCGCTTGCCCCTTGCATTTTCTACCGTTATGTCTGAAACTAGGGAGATTATCACTGATATGGACAATAATAATAACATGGAAAAACTTGATGCCTCTGCTGAAGAACCCACTATCTTACATACTAAAAAAATTCGAATCGGTAGTGGTAATATTATTGGAAAAGGAGTTATTCAAGATTTCTTTACTTGTGCCGGTACTTTACCTTCTATGGGTGGTTCTATTCTTCATAGAACTAGTAGTCTTGCGGATGCTATCGCCATGCTTATTGTTGAACTTGAAAGGCAGTTTATGCACATGCACCCTTGCATACAAAGGATTTTCTTAGAATTTTCTAATATTGAGCATTCTTCTATTAAGCGCGCTGCTACTATCTTTTTGGCACATGAGTTCAGATTTATAATAAAAGAGGCCAAAGAAATCTTTGCGCACTATAGGGTGGATGTTGGCGTCCTCCCATAGAGGCAATCCTCTTTGATCAAGAGGAAGTAATGCGTTTTCAATCTTTGGACTATGTTGCTTTTTTTTGAATATTTACTGTGGAGCAAAGCTCCACAGCCCTTTATTATAAAAAAACAAAGTGTCATCTGTACAAGCAGAGGGAAATTACAAGGTCTAAAGGGTAGAAAAGGAAAAAAACCTACCTACCTACCTGAACTTAAGTCGGAGAGTTAATCCAAGCAGACAACTTGGTCCTAATATCTACTCTCATTCTATGAGCTAGAAGAGTAATGTCATGTACAAAATTACATTTCCAAGAAGCAAAGGTTGCATTTTCCCTCTGAATGTCCTTCCATTCACGAGGATCCATATATTCAAGCTTTGTGAGCATAACCTCAAAGAAGAAAGGATGCTTGAATCTTGATCTTGCATGCTGGATACACTGTTGAATCTCCGGGCTCCTGGTCCAATCAATGGAAAGATAATTCCACACCCGACGACTGAAGTTACAATTGAAAAACAGGTGCAACCTATCCTCATAGACAAACTCATTGCAGATAACACAAAGATTGTCATCCAAAGGGGATCTCCAATGTCTGCGAATTAACAAGTCCTTGGTGTTGAGTCTGTCAAAGAACAACAACCAACCAAAGACTTTGATCTTCATAGTGCACTTGCTGTCCGACAACCATTTGCAAGGCAAAATAGTTGGCAAATGAGAATGTGATACGTCTCCAACGTATCTATAATTTTTTATTGTTCCATGCTATTATATTACCCCTATTGGATGTTTATGGGCTTTATTTTACACATCTATATCATTTTTGGGACTAACCTACTAACCGGAGGCCCAGCCCATATTGTTGTTTTTTTTGCCTATTTCAGTATTTCGAACAAAAGGAATATCAAACGGAGTCCAAACGGAATGAAACCTTCAGGAGCGTGATTTTTGGAACAAACGTGATCCAGAGGACTTGGAGTGCAAGTCAAGAAGCAGTCGAGGCTCCCATGAGATAGGAGGTCGCCCCCCCCCCCTGTAGAGCACGCCCCCTGTCTCGTGGGCCCCTCGGGTGGCCACCGACGTACTTTTTCCTCCTGTATAAGCCTACGTACCCCGAAAACATCCAGGGCAAGACAAAACACAGTTTCCACCACCGTAATACTTATGCTATCTTGAGAGAAGCCACTAGTGAAACCTATGTCCCCCGGGTCTATCTCTTATCATATTTGCTTTCAATCTACTTCTATTTGCATCTTTAATTTTTGCATCTATATTATAAAATACCAAAAATATATTTATCTTATCGTACTATCTTTATTAGATCTCACTTTCATGAAGTGGCCGTGAAGGGATTGACAACCCCTTTATTGCATTGGTTGCGAGTTCTCAGTTTGTTTGTGTAGGTGCGTGGGACTTTTGAGGAGCCTCCTACTGGATTGATACCTTGGTTCTCAAAAACCGAGGAAAATATTTACGCTACTCTGCTGCATCACCCTCTCCTCTTCGAGGAAAACCAACGCAAGCTCAAGACGTAGCAAGAAGGATTTCTGGCGCCGTTGCCGGGGAGGTCTTCGCTCAAGTCAAGACATACCAAGTACCCATCACAAACCCATCTCCCTCACATTTACATTATTTGCCATTTGCCTCTCATTTTCCTCTCCCCCACTTCACCCTTGCCGTTTTATTCGCCCTCTCTTTCCCAATCTCCTCCTCTCTTTTCTCTTTCCTTTTTCCGTTTGCTTGTGTGTTGGATTACTTGTTGCCAATGCGCAAGATAATACCAAATTGTGTGATTTCTTGAATACCAATAATAATGATTTCCTTAGTACTCCGATTGCTCCTCTTAATGATGTTGATTCTTGTGAAATCAATACCGCTTTGCTGAATCTTGTTATGAAAGATCAATTTGCCAGCCTTCCTAGTGAAGATGTCGCTACTCATCTAAACAACTTTGTTGATTTGTGTGATATGCAAAAGAAGAAAGATACAGATAACAATATTGTCAAATTGAAGTTATCTCCGTTTTCACTTAGATATTGTGCTAAACTTTGGTTTTCGTCTTTGCCTAAAAATGGTATTGATTCTTGGAACAAGTGCAAAGATGCTTTTATCTCTAAGTATTTTCCTCCCGCTAAGATTATCACTCTTAGGAACGATATCATGAATTTTAAACAACATGATCATGAGCATGTTGCCCAATCTTGGGAGAGAATGAAATTGATGCTTCGCAATTGCCCTACTCATGGTTTGAATTTATGGATGATCATACAAAAAATTTATGCCGGTTTGAACTTTGCTTCTAGAAATCTCTTAGATTCGGCCGCGGGAGGCACGCGTTTATGGAAATCATGTTAGGAGATGCTACAAAACTTCTTGATAATATTATGGCTAATTATTCTCAATGGCACACCGAAAGATCTTCTAGTAAAAAAGTGCATGCTATAGAAGAAATCAATGTTTTGAGTGGAAAGATGGATGAACTTATGAAAATGTTTGCTACTAAAAATACTTCTCTTGATCACAATGATATGCCTTTGTCTTCTTTGATTGAGAATAATAATGAATCTATGGATGTGAATTTTGTTGGTAGGAATAGTTTTGGAAACAATGCTTATAGAGGAAAAAATCAATGCTAGACCGTTCCCTAGTAATTCCTCTAATAATTATGGAAATTCCTACAATAATTCTTATGGTAATTTTAATAAGATGCCCTCTGATTTTGAGAATAGTGTGAAATAATTTATGATTTCTCAAAAGAATTTTAATGCTTTGCTTGAAGAAAAATTGCTCAAAGTTGATGATTTGGCTAGGAACGTTGATAGACTTTCGTTTGATGTTGATTCTCTTAAACTTAGATCTTCTCCTCCTAAGCATGATATCAATGTGTCTCTCAAAGTAATGAGAATTTCCGTTGACGAGTGCAAGGAAAGAACCGCTAGATTGCGTGCTAAGAAAGATAGCTTTATAAAAGCGTGTTCTTCTATTTTTCATGAAAATAATGATGAGGATCTTAAAGTTATTGATGCGTCTCCTATTAGATCTATGTTTTGCAATATGAATTTTGATGATTATGGGACTCATGATGAATCAACTTTGCCTAGAAGGCGTCCCAATAATTTGAAGTCTTTAGATCTTGATGTTAAATTTGGTAAAAGTGAGATTGGAGAGTCCTCAACTTCTAATAATATTGAACCTACTATATCGGACTTCAAGGAATTTGATTATGATAACTGTTCTTTAAAAGGTTGTATTTCCTTGTTGCAATCCGTTGTTAATTCTCGTCATGCTTATAGTCAAAATAAAGCTTTTACCAAACATATCGTTGATGCCTTGATGCAATCTTATGATGAAAAACTTAATTTGGAAGTTTCTATACCTAGAAAACTTAATGATGAGTGGGAACTGAGGAATTCCTGGATTAGGGGGTATCCGGACAGCCGGACTGTGTACAAACGTCCGGACTATTGAAGCGTGAAGATACAAGACTGAAGACTTCGGCCCATGTCCGGATGGGACTTTCCTTGGCGTGGAAGGCAAGCTTGGCGATCCGGATATTATATTTCCTTCCTTGTAACCAACTCCATGTAAACCCTAGACCTCTCCGGTGTCTATATAAACCGGAGAGGTTGGTCCTTAGAAGGCCGATCACAATTACAATCATACCATCATAGGCTAACTCCTAGGGTTTAGCCTCTACGATCTCGTGGTATATCTACTCTTGTACTACCCATATCATCATTATTAATCAAGCAGGAAGTAGGGTTTTACCTCCACCGAGAAGGCCCGAACCTGGGTAAACATATATGTCCCTTACTTCTTGTTACCATCAGCCTTGACGCACAGATCGGGACCCCCTACCCGAGATCCGCCGGTTTTGACACCGACATTGGTGCTTTCATTGAGAGTTCCTCTGTGACGTCGCCACAGGGCTCGATGGCTCCTTCAATCGTCATCAACGACGCTGTCCAGGGCGAGACTTTCCTCCCCGGACAGATCTTCGTGTTCGGCGGCTTCGCGCTGCGGGCCAATTCGCTTGGCCACCTGGAGCAGATCGATAGCATGCCCCCGACCATCAAATCAGGTATGGAAATCTAAACTACACGACGGATATCCGCGGAGACTTGATCTTCGACGGATTCGGGCCAGCGCCAGAAGCGCCGAACAACCACGATGAGCACGGCTTAGACCTGCTGTCAGACGTTGCTCGGGATATCACCCCGGCAGAAGCCTCGGATCCAAATCCGGGGCAGGTTGCTTCGCCTAAGGACGGAGGGCAGGACCCCCCCCCCCCCCCGCGCGCAGGCTGCACCCTCATCGGCGATGGAGCCGAACACAGGTTTCATCTCTGAGGGAGCCTGTGACTCAGGACCCCCGGATTCATATCCGGATGTAGGTTCCAAACCGCGTGCCCCCGAACCCGCCGATCCTGGTTGGGCTCCGGTGATGGAGTTCACCGCAGCGGACGTTTTTCAGCACTCGCCCTTCAGCGACATGCTGGACTTATTGAAGTCTCTCTCCTTGTCAGGAGACTCCGGGCCGAACTATGTCCGGCTCGAGTGGGAGGTAGACAACAACGGAATTCGTTGCCCACCCACCACCCACTTCATTGCCACGATCGACGATCTAACCGACGTGCTTGACTTCGACTCCGAAGACATCGATGATATGGACGACGATGTAGGAGAACTACAGGAGCCACCGCTCATCGGGCGGTGGACGGCCACCTCCTCATATGATATATATATATATATGGTGGACACTCCGAAGGAAACTAATGGCGACGAGGCAACGGAGAACAACCCCTCGGGAAGAAAATCAAAGAATGCGCGTCGTCGGCGCTGCTCCAAGCCCCGCCATAGCAACACCGGCCCCGGGGACGAAAATAATCCGGATGGCACCGAAGAAGAATACAACCCTGACCAGCCCGCCTTCGAGCAGGCCGAACAGGAAGATGAGCAGGTCAGCCCAGAAGAACAGGCGACAGACGCATACCCGGAGGACGACAATTACATGCCCCCCTCCGAAGACGAGATCAACCTCGGCGACGACGAATTCTGCGTGCGTGAGGATCCCATGGAGCAGGAGCGCTTCAAGCGTAGGCTTATAGCCACTGCGAGGAGCCTGAAGAAGAAGCAATAGCAACTCCAAGCTGATCAAGACCTACTCACAAATAGATGGACTGAAGTCCTGGTAGCCGAGGAATATGGACTCGAACGCCAAACGGCTGACCGGCCACCCCGTGGCCGGGACAAAACGGGATACTAGCCCGGATACCAGCCCGCACCCCACGCCGATACACTACGGCTCAGGGCAATAGGCACGACCTGCAAGATATTCTGGAAAATAAAGCAGGACAACCAAGATCGATCTACGGATTGAGGGGGCGCGCCCCAGCGCGCGACGATGACCGTCGCGCCAGATACATCACCAACAAGTCCGGCTGGGCCGAACATAGCAACCCCAGACCAATCCGACCTGCGTAGCCACATAGCCCGGCACAGAGGCGCCGCACACCCCATCTGCTTCACTGACGAAGTGATGGATCATGAATTCCCAGAAGGATTCAAACCCGTAAACATCGAATCATACGATGGCACAACAGACCCTGCAGTATGGATGGAAGATTTCCTTCTCCACATTCACATGGCCCGCGGAGATGATCTACACGCCATCAAGTATCTCCCCCTTAAGTTCAAAGGACCAGACCGGCACTGGTTAAACAGTCTGCCAGCAAATTCCATTGGCAGTTGGGAAAACCTGGAAGACGCATTCCTTGATAACTTCCTGGGCACATATGTGCGACCACCAGACGCTGATGACCTGAGCCACATTACTCAACAGCCCGGAGAGTCAGCCCGGAAATTCTGGACTTGGTTCCTCACTAGAAAGAACCAAATAGTCGACTGTCCGGACGCTGAAGCCCTAGCGACTTTTAAGCATAATATCCATGATGAGTGGCTCGCTCGACAACTCGGCTAGGAAAAACCCAAGTCTATGGCAGCTCTCACAACCCTAATGACCCGTTTTTGTGCGGGTGAGGATAGGTGGTTGGCTCGCAGCGGCACCACGCCACACTCCGGCGCTTCGGACGGCCGCGATGCTAATGGCAAGCCACGGCGCAATAGACATAAGAGAGGGAACAATGGCGACAGCACTGAAGACACGGCAGTCAACGCCGGATTCAGCGGATCTAAGTCCGGACAGCGGAAAAAGCCATTCAAAAGAAATAATCAGGGACCGTCCAGTCTCGACCGCATACTAGAGCGCTCGTGTCAAATTCATGGCACACCGGACAAACCAGCTAACCACACCAATAGAGACTGCTGGGTGTTCAAACAGGCCGGCAAGATAAACGCAGAAAACAAGGACAAGGGGCTGCACAGTGACGATGACGACGAGCCCCGGCGTCCGAATACGGGGGGACAAAAGAAATTTCCCCCCACGTGAAAACGGTCAATATGATCTACGCCACTCACATCCCCAAACGGGAACGGAAGCGAGCACTACGGGACGTCTATGCGATGGAGCCAGTCGCCCCCAAATTCAACCCATGGTCAGCCTGTCCGATCACCTTTGATCGTAGGGATCATCCCACTAGCATCCGTAATGGCGGCTCAGCCACACTGGTCTTAGACCCAATCATCGACGGATTCCGCCTCACGCGTGTCCTTATGGACGGCGGTAGTAGCCTGAACCTGCTTTATCAGGACACAGTGCGCAAGATGGGCATTGATCCTTCAAGGATCAAGCCCACCAAAACTACCTTTAAAGGTGTAATTCTCGGAGTAGAGGCCCGCTGTACGGGCTCTATAACGTTGGAAGTGGTCTTCGGATCCCCGGATAACTTCCGGAGCGAAGAGTTAATCTTCGATATCGTCCCGTTCGCGATGGTTACCACGCCTTTGCTTTCAGACGAACCGCATTCGCTAGATTCAATGCGGTACCACATTATGCATATCTCAAGCTCAAGATGCCAGGACCGCGCGGGGTCATCACTGTCAATGGAAATATGGACCTCTCCCTTCGAACATAAGAGCATACGGCAGCCCTCGTGGCAGAAGTACAATGCGGCCTACTCCGACACACCAATCCGGCAACAACTTCGAGCACTGTCAAGCGAGTCCGGAGCACCCCGCAACAGGATCATCAGGAACACCAAGATCGTGATTAGCAGTCCAGCCTCCACTCAAGCCCCTCCAAAGCAGCATTCGTGCCACGCGTACACAATTACGCACTCAAGTTACCATGGGCATAGGCGGAGGCGCATCAACGAATCAATCGATAATACGGGTAACCGCCAAATACCTTCATGCTCTTTCCCTCTTACCTTTCAGGACACCGCGCTAGTGCAGCATCCTCAGAAGAGCCGAATTGCCGGACTCATAGGGGAGAGACATCCAAGGAGGCAACAGACATGCATAACAGAAGAAAACCCAGGTGGAATCTATTTGCGATCATTATACCTGCTTTATCTACCTGTACACAACCTACCTCTGGATAGGACATGCCAAATAGTCCTATTTATCTCCGCTTAATGCATCCGTTGTAAACATACGCTTAAACGTATTTTTCGTCAATGGGAGACTATATATAGTGTCAGCTTATTATTCTTATTGGAGCATTTTTCTCCTATAAATGTTTATTTGGTTTTGCATCCGTACACCTTGGTACGGTCAGTTTGCCAGGGGCTTCTCATGGCGCCCCGTAATATGGCAACTAAAAGTCTGAACACTTTCAATAGTGCGGCACCCCGAACTTATAGCACTATATGCATCAGCTCCGAATCATGTCTTGGGTCTACAGTTGGGATAGCCCGGCTCCCTTGTTTTGGTGCCTCACGTTCCGTTATATTGGCTAAGGTAGCGTAGGGAGAACTACTGCGATTGTGTCCCGGTTCTTCCGGACGAGCACCTCAGTAGAGAAAGCCGAAAGCTGACCGGCATGATGTGGCGAGAGCTGGTCGCTGTTCGAGAGGTACTAAAATCCTTAAAGATTTTCCGCTTTAGGCGATAAATCGGCTTTGTCCGATCAAGGCGTATATCGCGCCCCAATTCGGCCTTACGGATTCTAGGGGCTTCGTCGAAATTTAAAATTGTAGACTTCTATGGCTAAGTGAAAGTTATAAAGCCGCATAGTCTGATTGCCTCGTTCGCTGCGCCCGACACCTCCTTAAGGGACCAAACATTTGGGTAAAGAGTGTCCGGGTTTTCCACGAACACCCCAGTGCTAGTCATGTGGGGGCGGAAGCCGACGACTGGCCTACTTTCAGGATTTTATAAACAGCCGCACAGAAGGTAATATTTTAAATAACAAAAGCGCTACATAGCGCAAGTAACTTCGTCCTTAAAATACAAACATGACAGAAGTGAATTCATTCAAAAATGGTGTCCTTGGTACATTCCTCAGTGACGAGATGAGCACCCTTCATAACGCCATCATAGTATAGCTCGGGATGGCGATGCGCCTTGCCCTCTGGCGGCCCGTCCTTGACCAGCTTCTCCGCATCCAGCTTGCCCCAATGCACCTTCACGCGGGCAAAGGCCTGATGTCTACTACACAACCTTCTTCTTGTAGACGTTGTTGGGCCTGCAAGTGCACAAGTTTGTAGGACAGTAGCAAATTTCCCTCAAGTGGATGACCTAAGGTTTATCAATCCGTAGGAGGCGTAGGATGAATATGGTCTCTCTCAAGCAACCCTGCAACCAAATAACAAAAAGTCTCTTGTGTCCCCAACACACCCAATACAATGGCAAATTGTATAGGTGCACTAGTTCGGCGAAGAGATGGTGATACAAGTGCAAAATGGATAGTAGATATAGGTTTTTGTAATCTGAAATAATAAAAACAGCAAGGTAACAAGTGATAAAAGTGAGCGTAAACGGTATTGCAATGATAGGAAACAAGGCCTAGGGTTCATACTTTCACTAGTGTAAGTTCTCTCAACAATAATAACATAGATAGATCATATAACAATCCCTCAACATGCAACAAAGAGTCACTCCAAAGCCATTAATAGCGGAGAACAAACGTAGAGATTATGGTAGGGTACGAAACCACCTCAAAGTTATTCTTTCGGATCAATATATAAAAGAGTTCGTACTAGAATAACACCTTAAGTCACAAATGAACCAAAACCCTAATGTCACCTAGATAGTCCATTGTCACCTCAAGTATCCGTGGGCATGATTATACGATATGCATCACACAATCTCAGATTCATCCAACCAACATAAAAGTACTTCAAAGAGTGCCCCAAAGTTTCTACCGGAGAGTCAAGAACGTGTGCCAACCCCTATGCATAGGTTCCCAATGTCACGAAACCCGCAAGTTGATCACCAAAACATACATCAAGTGGCACATGATATCCCATTGTCACCATAGATAATCACGGCAAGACATACATCAAGTGTTCTCATAAAAGACTCAATGCGATAAGATAACTTCAAAGGGGAAACTCAATTCATCACAAGAGAGTAGAGGGGGAGAAACATCATAAGATCCAACTACAATAGCAAAGCTCGGGATACATCAAGATCGTGCCATAGAGGAACACGAGAGAGAACACGAGAGAGAGAGAGAGAGAGAGAGAGAGAGAGAGAGAGAGAGAGAGAGATCAAACACATAGCTACTGGTACATACCCTCATCCCCGAGGGTCAACTACTCCCTCCTTGTCATGGATAGCGTCGGGATGATGAAGATGGCCACCGGTGATGGGATCCCCCTCCGGCATGGTGCCGGAACAGGGTCCCGATTGGTTTTTGGTGGCTACAGAGGCTTGCGGCAGCGGAACTCCCGATCTATCTTCTGTTCTGGAAGTTTTAGGGTACGTAGGTATATATGGGTGCAAGGGGTACGTCGATGGACCTCCAGGGTGCTCACGAGGCAGGGGGAGCACCCAGGGGGTGGGCGCGCCTCCACCCTCGTGGGCAGCCCGGGACTCCCCTGACGTGCACTCCAAGTCTATCAGGTTGCTTTCCTTCCAAAAATAACTTCTCTAGTTGATTTCGTTCCGTTTTGACTCCGTATGATATTCCTTTTCCTCGAAACACTGAAATAGGCATTAAACAGCAAATCTGGGATGGGCCTCTGGTTAATAGGTTAGTCCCAAAAATAATATAAAAGTGGATAATAAAGCCCAATATTGCCTACAACAGTAGATAAAGTAGCATGGAGCAATAAAAAATTATAGATACGTTGGAGACGTATCAAGCATCCCCAAGCTTAATTCCTGCTCGTCCTCGAGTACGTAAATGATAAAAAAGAATTTTTTATGCGGAGTGCTACTTGGCATAATTTCAATGTAATTCTTCTTACTTGTGATATGAATATTCAGATCTGAAAGATTCAAGACAAAAGTTCATATTGACACAAAAATAATAATACTTCAAGCATACTAATCAAAGCAATCATGTCTTCTCAAAATAGCATGGCAAAAGAAAGTTCATCCCTACAAAATCATATAGTTAGGCTATGCTTCATTTTCGTCACACAAAGATGTTCCCAACTTCTATACCCCCGATAACAAGCCAAGCAATTGTTTCATACTTAAATAATCTCAAACTTTTTCATCCTTCACGCAATACATGAGCGCGAGCCATGGATATAGCACTATGGGTGGAATAGAATATGATGATGGGGATTGTGTGGAGAAGACAAAAAAGGAGAAAGTCTCACGTTGACGAGGATAATCAACGGGCTTATGGAGATGCCCATCAATTGATGTCAACATGAGGAGTAGGGATTGCCATGCAACGGATGCACTAGAGCTATGAATGCTCAACAAAGGAAAACTAGTGGGTGTGCATCCAACTCGCTTGTTCATGAAGACCTACGGCATTTGAGGAAGCCCATCGTAGGAATATACGAGCCAAGTTCTATAATGAAAAATTCCCACTAGTATAAAAAAGACAACTTATGAGACTCACTACATGAAGAACAATGTGCTACTTTGAAGCACAATATATGAGACTCACTACATGAAGAACAAGGTGCTACTTTGAAGCACAAGTGTGGAAAAAGAGATAGTAGCATTGCCCTTTTTATTTATTTTCCTTTTTTGGGGCCTCCCTTTTTTTGGCCTTTCTCTTTTTTTTTGGCAATGCTCTAATAATGATGATCATCACATTTCTATTGATTACAACATAAGGATTACAACTCAAAACTTAGAACAAGATATGACTCTATATGAATGCCTCCGGCGGTGTACCGGGATGGTGCAATGAATCAAGAGTGACATGTATGAAAAATAATGCATGGTGGATTTGCCACAAATACGATGTCAACTACATGATCATGCAATGGCAATATGACAAAAGTAATGTATGTCATGATGATGATGATGGAAGTTGCATGGCAATATATCTCGGAATGGCTATGGAAATGCCATGATAGGTAGGTATGGTGGCTGTTTTGAGGAAGATATATGGAGGTTTATGTGTGATAGAGCGTATCGTATCACGGGGTTTGGATGCACCGGGCGAAGTTTGCACCAACTCTCAAGGTGAGAAAGGGCAATGCAGTGCATCAAGAGGCTAGCAATGGCGGAAAGGTAAAAGTGCATATAATCCATGGACTCAACATTAGTCAAAAGAACTCATATACTTATTGCAAAAATTTAGAAGTCATCAAAAATCAAGTACTACGCGCATGCTCCTAGGGGGATAGATTGGTAGGAAAAGACCATTGCTCGTCCCCGACCGCCACTCATAAGGATGCACAAGCCAGGTACACTTCATGTTTCAAATTTGTTACACAACTTTAACCATACGCTACGGGACTTGCAAACTTCAACACAAGCATTCTTTAAATTCATAATTACTCAACTAGCACGACTTTGATATTATCACCTCCATATCTCAAAACAATTATCAAGCATCAAACTTATCTTAGTATTCAATTCACTCAAAAGAAAGTTTCACATATCTTGAATACCAAGTATATTAATATTAAGCAAATTACCATGCCATTAACGACTCTCAAAATAATCCAAGTGAAGCATGAGAGTTCATATATTTCTTCAAAATAAAACTACCACCATGCTCTAAAAGATATAAGTTAAGTACTAGAGCAATAACAAAAACTACTCTGAAAGATATAAGTGAAGATCAATGAGTAGTCGAATAATTATGCAACTATGTGCAGACTCTCCCATTTAATAATTTCATATCTTGATACTTTATTCAAACAGAAAGCAAAGCTAAAGAAAACTACAATGCAAGGATAGCACAACTCATCTGAAGAAGCAAAAACTTAGGCTCAACCGATACTAACCGATAGTTGTTGCAGAAGAAAGGTGGGATGCCTAACGGGGCATCCCAAAGCTTAGATGCTTGAGACTTCTTGAAATATTATCTTGGGGGTGCCTTGGGCATCCTGAAACTTGAGCTTTTGTGTCTCCTTAATTCCTCTCATATCATGGTTTCTCTTTTTATCAAAAGCTTCATTCACAACAAACTCAACAAGAACTCGTGAGATAGGTTAGTATAAACCAATGCAAAACCTTATCATTTTCTACTGTAACAAATCACTTAAATAATTATTCAACATTGCATACTAAATTCCTCTGCATATTTAATACTCCTATCCTCAAATAGAATCATTAAACAAACAAACATATGCAAACAATGCAAACATAACAGCAATCTGCCAAAACAATACAGTCTGTAAAGAGTGCAAGAGTATCAATACTTCCCTAACTCCAAAAATTATGAACTAAAATTCCCACTGTAATAAATTTATCAGACCTCAATATGCAAAAAGATTCAACATCATAACACTCTCTGACTTTTGTAGGGAATTTTTGCAACATCGGTAAACTTTCTGTTTTCAAACAGCAACATGTATACTAGCAAAATAAGCATGGCAAAGGCTATCCTTGACCTTTTTATTGAAACTAAAGATGCAAAACATTATTATAACTAATAGCAAGCAAATACTAACAAGATAAAATGACGCTCCAAGCAAAACACATATCATGTGGTGAATAAAAATATAGCTCCAAGTAAAGTTACCGATGAACGAAGACGAAAGAGGGGATGCCTTCCGGGGCATCCCCAAGCTTAGGCTCTTGGTTATCCTTGAATATCTTGGGGTGCCATGGGCATCCCCGAGCTTAGCCTCTTACCACTCCTTATTCCATAGTCCATCGAATCCTTACCCAAAACTTGAAAACTCCACAACACAAAACTCAACAGAAAACTCGTAAGCTCCGTTAGTATAAGAAAATAAAACAACCACTTAGGTATTGTAATGAACTCATTCTAAATTCATATTGGTGTAATATCTACTGTATTCCAACTTATATATGGTTCATACCCTCCGATACTACTCATAGATTCATCAAAATAAGCAAACAACACAATGAAAACAGAATCTGTCAAAAACAGAACAGTCTGTAGTAATCTGTATCAAACGTATACTTCTGGAACTCCAAAAAACCTACCAAATTAGGAAGTCCTAAGAAATTCGTGTATCAATCCAGAGCGAAAAGAATCAGATTAGAAGAACATTTCTGTGAATTAACAAAACTAATTTACTTGCAAAAGTTTCTGATTTTCAGCAGGATCAGCACAACTATCACTGTAAGCTGTCCTAAAGGTCTTACTTGGCACTTTATTGAAACAAAAGCTATAAAACATGATTACTACAATAGAATAATAATGTGGACACACAAAAAAAGTGTAACATCCCAAATTTTCAATTTGGAATGTTATACATTAGGTCATCATGCATATCATGTTTTTCTCGCATTTTCCGATCCTAGAAAATTTCACGCAACTCAAGGACCCTCGGAGAGAGTTGGAAGTTTCATTATTTTCATATTTGGGATTTCTCAAATTTTGAAAATAGGATCATTGGATTTATTTAAATTATCTTCATAAAGTTTTTCTTAAAAATTTTAAGAGAGGGAATAATATGACTTTCCCAACATTTAGGAAAAACGAAGGTATTATAAATAAATCAAATTTGGCTTTTGAAAGATTTATTTTGCTTAGGCAAAAATGAGCATTTTAAAAATTTATGCATGTTTGCCGCGTTTTAAAGTTCATTTTGTTCGACTCATTTTTAGGAGTCGGGGAAAATTTATTTTATTAAAATCGAGTTCGTTTGGTATTTTTTAATCCGTTTTGTTTTGTTTAAAAAACAGCGCCCCACAGGCCAAGGCCCAGCCAAGCCCAGCCAGCCAGCGCCCGGCCTTGACCCACCTCCTCCTCTCCCTCGCGCGCCGCCCACTTGGCGCCCGCCCGCCGCCGCCACCCCGCCGCCCGAGTCCGCCTCGCCCGGCCGCCTGCCCTCCCAAGCCACCCGGCCACCCCCTCCATAAATACCGCCGCCGCCCCCCTCTCTCCCCCGCCGCCCGCCCCAAGCCGACCCGCGCCACCAAGGGCCGCCCCGCCGCCCGCCGTTCCCCGCCGCCTTGGGAACCCCGCCGCCCCTCGCCCCCCACACCGCCGGACCCGCCGCCCGGCCCAGCCCGGACCTCGCGGCCGAACCACCGGAGGTAGCCGCCGCCCCGCCCGATCCGGTTTTCCCTATAAAAACCGATCCGGTTTTTTTTTAAATGTTCGGTTTTTTAAAAAAAACCTAGATGGTTTTTTTTTATTCGGTTTTCTTAATTAATGAACGTTCGTTCACCGAACCGTTCGTTTCGATGAATATGTTCGTTGGATTAGTTCTGTTAACGAACGTCCGTTATTTAATCCGTTCGGCGTTTTCTTTTAATTGGATTTAATCCGTTATTTTTCTGATTCGATTTCCGATCCGATTTTCAAATCTGTTTTATTTCTTGCTCGTTTATCGAATCGGGTGATTCAAGCGCTGGAGTTTCGTTCTGAAACCGCCGTTCGACTACCCTACTTACACGTAGTTTTGCTACTGCGAAATTTTGACCTAGTTTCAGCTTGCTAAACCGAGTCGTTCTCTCTCGAGTTTCGACTTTCGATACTTTATTTGATTCGATTCTTTTTGCAACCAGGGTTCTTAAGTTGAACTATCTGGTTAGATCTTTTATTCGAGATTTCCCTGTGCATTAGATGAGTACTTATTGTATGCTTGTTGTTTGTCTGCGTTAGATTCCCCGGAGTGCGCCGCTTGTTACTTCGAATCTTTAGGTCTCGCGGATCATCAGCAAGGCAAGTAACACTTTGATCATACCTTTTCTACTACCCAGTTTTATTGCATTAGATCAAACCCTCAAACACTTGCATGTTTAGGATCTAATTAAATTGTGGGATGGGAAGTAGATTGAGGTAGTACCTATTACCTGTTTTACTTATGAAACCTTGGGAGTTACTTCTACGTTTGCTTATTATGCCATGCTATGCTAGTAGACGTGGATTGGGTGAGTGAATATCCATGACAGATGTGAGATTGTTAATTAATGGTTTATCTAAGGTGGCAACCTAAACACACATCTGGGTGGATTGAGGCACCTGGTTTCTATCGAGGACTTGCCTGTATTTCTTCGGACCGCCACCCGGGCTCTAAGGGATCATAAGATTATTCAAGCTGGAAACTTCCGTGTGCAGCCACAAGCCAATTATGGGCTCTGGCATAGTTGACTAAGTTGTGCGAACTCTTACGGGTAGGCTAGCTGATGTAGGGGATGTAGGTTGGTACGGTCTACCCACATGTAAGGTGCTAAGCGCTTACGAAAGACTATGTCTCGGTCATCCGCTTCTCAAACACCATGCGGTCACGAGAACCAAGCGGAGGCGATCGAGTCTTGTGGGGAAAAGTCATAAAACCTCTGCAGAGTGTATAAACTAATCATGATTAGCCGTGTCCCCGGTTATGGACGTTTTGAGTATCTGGTAATTGAATATCATGTGAATCTCAACATGTTATTACTAATAAATGTATTGGGTTTTGATGAGTACTTTTTAATTGGGATTGAGGATGCTGTCAACCATTCTCAATGTTTAACAACCACCATGATAGTTAAATAAATTATTCCTTTGATGTAGGGAAAAACTAGCTTTATGCAAAAAAAAAGTAACCGTAGAGCCTTACCACCAGCCAAATATGCATGTAGTATAGGCTTATTCCTTCATTGCTCTTTATGTGTTACATTGCGGCATATTCCATGTCTTGACCCGTTTCGGGCTGCAACTTTCACGTTGCAGACTTTTCTGCACGAGTAAGGTGTTAGGTCGTGGTTCTATACTCAGTGATGCCGATGGAGTTGATGGACTCGCTTATCTTCCAAGCCTTCCGCTGTTATTGTTAGATGGCCTTAAGCCATATTATTGTAATAAGTTCCCTTGTGGACAACGATGTCATAAGTGTGTGATTGCTACTCTGCTATAAATCCTTGAAATCTTGTGTGGTGTCGACATTACTGATCCGGGGATGACACCGAGCACGTAGACTTGATCCATTTGGGTGCAGTCGCTCTGAGAGAATGGTATCGAGCACACGTTGACCGTATGGACACGACCACTAAGTTAAAGCCATAGATCACTACTCTCTTCCCATTTTCTAACTCCTCATCTTTTCTACTCTCTTTATGATGGCCAGACGCGAAGATCAAGTACAGCCAACCAGATGAAGGCACACCTTTTGGATTTCACTTGAAGGAAGTCACCAAGTAACTGAACATTGGACTACCAAGCTTCACCGGGACTTTCAACGCCACTCTGCCTGAATAGGAGAGCTGGAAGATTCACGCTCACGTTCGGGAAGGACATTCGCCCCAATCACCAAGCCTATAGATAGTGTTTTTGATTGCACCAACTTGGAGTCAGGAAAGAGCATGGCAGCTCACATCACCATGGGACGCATTGGAGAAGTTTATCAAGAAGACCTCAAGGACACTATCTACCAGATTTGCGGACGCCGAGATGACAAATGGGACATTGTCAGCACCAAGAAGGATAGATCCATTGCAGCTTTCATCCAGGAGTTAAACCAGCACATTCGACGCCAGGAGAACCAAATGTGCTGTGACATGTTGGAGTTCTGAGAAGACAAAGGGAAGGATCATCGAACTGGAAGAAGAACTAAAGACTACACGCAAGGACTACATGGACAAGATCGTAGCTCTAGCAAGACACAATAACGATCTTAAGTATGAGATCGAAGAACTCAAGAAGAAGTTGGCGCTCCGGAACGAAGACCAGTATGTCGAATACCCAGGCGACTACATCAACATCGACGACACCGATTCGGATCCAAGTGAACCCGATTTTGAAGACGAAGCTGGAGCTGACATCATGGAGTCTTCCACCGGTTCAAATCAGTAGAAGTCCCCCACATAATTAGTAGCATTTCCCTCCATGTAAACATTATAGTACACGCACTCTGCGATAGTTAGATCGTTGTAAGCCCTTGTTTGATTGAATGAAGTGATTTTGTGTGCATTTGCTCATGTGCATTTGGGTAGTGATTCCCCTTAGACCTCATTCTATTCTAAATTTCTCTTCTTTTCGAAACCCATCAGATGCCTCCGAGACGCGACCCCGGATTCGTTTTCCCGCCAGAGATCACCCAACTGATCCAGCAGCAGAATACCCTGATTCAAACATTGGTGCAGAACCAGGGCAACAACAACAACAACAACAACCCACCACCACCACCACCACCTGCGGATCATCTGACTCGTTTCCTTAGACTGAACCCGCCGGTGTATTCCAGTAGCACCGAGCCGATTGTAGCAGATGACTGGCTCCGCAAGATAGGAAGGGAGCTGACCACTGCAGGATGCACAGATGGTGAAAGAGTGAAGTTTGCAGCACATCAGCTTGAAGGACCCGCAGCAGCATGGTGGGAGAATTTTACAGCCACTTACCCTGTAGACACTGTCACATGGGATCAATTTCAGCAAGCTTTCCGCACTGCCCATGTTTCAGCAGGAGCCATGGCCATGAAGAAGCATGAGTTTCGCAACTTACGCCAAGGAGGAAGGACTGTTGGCCAGTACGTGGATGACTTTAGCAAACTAGCACGTTATGCCCCGGATAGCGTTGCTCTTGATGCGACTAAGCGGGAGAAGTTTCTAGAAGGACTGAATGATGAGTTCAGCATGCCGTTGATGGTAGCCAGTTTCAACAACTACCGGAGTTGGTAGACCGAGCCCTCATGATTGAAGGAAAGCGGCTGACAAATTGAGAACTATAAGCGGAAGTATGGACAAGGGAAGTATAACTCTGGAGCTCAGCAGAAACCTCGTTATACCCCTAAATCAGGAATTCAGTTTCAGCATACCCATGGAGGAGGTAATTCGCACAACCATAATGGCACTAAGAATGGGAACGGGAATGGAGGAAGCAACGGACAGAATCGCGCCAACCCGTCAACACCATCCAAGGTAGACTTGATTCACATTACTTGCTTTAAGTGCCGCAAGACTGGGCATTATGCAAATGACTGTCCAGAAGGCCAGAATGGAAATGGAAATGGAAGCTCTGGAAAGAAGCCCAACCCTTTCAACAGGGGACAGGTGAACCACATTGATGTGGAGGAGGTTGAAGATCAACCCGATGCGATGTCGGTAAGTTTTTGGTTAAGTCATTTACTGCAGTTGTTCTTTTCGATCTTGGTGCATCACATTCCATACATATCAAGGGATTTGTGGATAAGTACAAGTTACCGACCCAAGCCCTTAGGTCACCCATGCTAGTAACCTCACCCGAGGCAGTACATGGCTAGTAAATGGTGTGATCGATTGCCATTAAGGATTGGACACTATGTCTTCCCCTCGGACCTAATAGTTACGGAATCCCAAGGATTGGATGTGATATTAGGAATGGATTGGTTATCAAAGTATGGAGGAAACATTGATTGCTCCACTAGATCAATTTTGCTCACCACACCTGAAGGAAGAAGGATTAAGTATGTATCACGGCACGAGCCGAGGAGAGCACAAGTAAATTGCTTATCAGGAGTGGTACAGGAAGAAGTACCAGTGGTGAAGGATTAACCTGATGTATTTCCGGAAGAATTGCCAGGAATGCCACCGGATAGAGACATTGAGTTTTTGATCGAGATGTTGCCAGGAACAGGCCCGATATCGAAGCGGCCGTCTGGGATGCCCGCAAAGGATTTGGCGGAAATCAAGAAGCGATTAAGGAACTATTGGATAAAGGTTTTATCGCCCAAGTTCTTCACCTTGGGGATCACCCGCTTTGTTAGTGGAGAAGAAGGATGGATCTTTGAGAATGGTTGTTGATTATCGTGGATTGAATGAAGTAACAATCAAGAACAAGTACCCACTACCTATGATAAATGATCTGTTTGATCTCTTGCAAGGAGCCAAAGTGTTTTCCAAGATCGACTGCGATCGTGGTACCATCGATTGAAGATTCGGGAGCAGGACATACCCAAGACAACTTTTACCACGAGATATGGATCTACGAGTATGCCGTTATGTCATTTGGGTGACTAACGCAGCGGCTTATTTCATGAACCGATGAACAAAGTGTTTATGGAGTTTTTGGATAAGTTAAATGCATTGGTGTTCATCGATGACATTTTGATTTTCTCGAAGAATGAAGAGGAACACAAGGAACATTTGCGATTGGTTTTGGAGAAACCGAGGAACACCAGTTGTATGCCAAGTTCAGCAAATGTGAGTTTTGGCTAAAGGAAGTTGGATTTCTCGGACATGTTATATCTGGAGAAGGGATAGCAGTTGACCCCACAAAGGTTGAGACCGTAACCAAATGGGAAGCACCAACGACAGTTGGAGAGTTGAGGAGTTTTTCTTGGACTCGCAGGATACTACCGAAGATTCATTGAAAATTTCTCAAGGATTGCTAAACCTATGACTGAATTGTTGAAGAAGGAAAACAAATTCATATGGACTGAGGACTGTGAGGCAAGTTTTCAGGAGTTGAAGAAAAGATTGGTTACCTCACCAGTTTTGATATTGACAGACCAGACCAAGGATTAGGAGGTGTATTGCGACGCTTCACGTCGAGGACTTGGAGCCGTACTTATGCAAGAAGGAAGAGTTGTTTCGTATGCTTCACGACAACTGAAGCCCCATGAGTTGAATTATGCCACTCATGATTTGGAGTTAGCAGCCGTTGTGCATGCCCTGAAGACATGGAGACATTTCCTCATTGGAAATCATTGTGAAGTATATACGGATCACAAGAGTTTGAAGTACATCTTCACACGAAGGAATTGAATCTCGAGGCAAAGGAGATGGTTAGAACTTATCAAGGATTATGATATGAGATTGCACTATCACCCGGAAAGGCTAATGTCGTAGCGAGCGCATTGAGCCGTAAGAGCCATGTCAATACCCTAATGATGGGAGGAATACCCTATGAGTTAGCCGAGGACCTTCGAGAGCTATGTTTGGAAATAGTTCTGAGAGGCTATGTAGCAGCATTGGAAATTCAAATTACAGCGATGGACAAAATCAGAGAAGCCCAAAAGGCAGATAAGGAAGTTGCCTCTATAAAGGAGAAAATGAGCAAAGGAAAGGCTAAAGGCTTTCGAGAGGATGAGCACGATACCCTATGGTTTGAAGACCGTGTTTATGTGCCCAATAACCCAGAGATCAGGAAGTTGATTTTACAAGAGGCCCATGATTCACCCTATTCGATTCACCCAGGGAATACCAAGATGTATTTGGATTTGAAGAACACTTTCTGGTGGACCGGAATGAAGAAGGATATTGCGTAGTATGTAGCAGTTTGTGGCGTATGTCGAAAGTAAAGCGAGCATCAGAAGCCAGCAGGATTGTTACAACCATTGCCGATACCCGAATGGAAGTGGGATAAACTAGGCATGGATTTCATCACAGGTTTGCCAAAGACCCGTTCAGGATATGACTCGATTTGGGTTATAGTCGACCGTTTAACAAAGGTAGCTCATTTCATTCCAGTCAAGACTACCTATAGCGATTGCTAAGTTGGCAAAGATATACATGACCAGAATTGTGTGCTTACACAGAGTTCCGAGGAGCATCGTATCAGATAGAGGAACCCAGTTTACCTCAAAATTTTGGAACCAGTTGCACGAAACATTGGGAACCCGACTAGAATTCAGTACAGCTTTCCACCCACAGACCGATGGGACGGCGAGAGAGACAATCAGATTTTGGAGGACATTCTGAGAGCTTGTGCCCTAGATTATGGATCTAGCTGGGATGATAATTTGCCGTATGCAGAATTTTCCTACAACAACAGTTACCAAACCAGCTTGAAGATGGCACCTTTCGAGGCTCTGTATGGAAGAAGGTGCAGGACACCGTTGTCATGGGAATGGCCCGGAGATCGTCGATTGTTTGGACCAGATTTGATTAAGGAGTCTGAACAGAAAGTTAAGTTGATTCGAGACAGGCTCAAGGTAGCCCGATCCAGAACGGAAGAGCTATTGAGATTTAAAGCGCCAAAGCGATTGAGTATGAAGTTGGAGCAGTATATCTTAGAGTATCCCCGCTTGAGGAGTTAAGCGTTTTGGAGTTAAAGGAAAGTTAGCACCCGTTTCGTTGGACCGTATGAGATTTTGCAACGCATGGGAGAAGTTGCTTATAAGTTGGAATTGCCGGAAGGGTATCGAGGAGTTCATGATGTATTCCATGTTTCTCAGTTGAAGAAATGTCACCCAGAGATAGCAGAGGTACCGTTAAGAGAAACAGTGCCACTAGAAGCAATTCAGTTGAAGGATGACTTAACATATGAGGAAAAACCAGTCAAGATTCTCGATTATGCCAGCAGAGTTACCCGCAGCAAAGTTATCAAGTTTTGCAAAGTTCAGTGGAGCCACCACACTTTGAGGATGAAGCCACAGGAAAGAGAGGAAGTTTTGCTCAAGGACCACCCTCACCTATTTTCTAGCCAACCCGAATCTCGAGGGCGAGATTCATCTTAAGGGGGTAGGTTTGTAACATCCCAAATTTTCAATTTGGAATGTTATACATTAGGTCATCATGCATATCATGTTTTTCTCACATTTTCCGATCCTAGAAAATTTCACGCAACTCAAGGACCCTCGGAGAGAGTTGGAAGTTTCATTATTTTCATATTTGGGATTTCTCAAATTTTGAAAATAGGATCATTGGATTTATTTAAATTATCTTCATAAAGTTTTTCTTAAAAATTTTAAGAGAGGGAATAATATGACTTTCCCAACATTAGGAAAAACGAAGGTATTATAAATAAATCAAATTTGGCTTTTGAAAGATTTATTTTGCTTAGGCAAAAATGAGCATTTTAAAAATTTATGCATGTTTGCCGTTTTTAAAGTTCATTTTGTTCGACTCATTTCTAGGAGTTGGGGAAAATTTATTTTATTAAAATCGGAGTTCGTTTGGTATTTTTTTTAATCCGTTTTGTTTTGTTTAAAAAACAGCGCCCCCCAGGCCAAGGCCCAGCCGGCCCGGCCAGCGCGCCCGGCCAGCGCCCGACCCACCTCCCTCCTCTCCCTCGCGCACCGCCCGCCCGGCGCCCGCCGCCGCCACGCCACCCGCCGCCCGAGTCCGCCTCCGCCCGGCCGCCTTGCCCTCCCAAGCCACCCGGCCACCCCCTCCATAAATACCGCCGCCGCCCCCCCCTCTCTCTCACCCGCCTTGCCGCCCCAAGCCGAGCCCTTGCCGCCCAAGACCTTGCCCGCCGCCGCCGTTCCCCCAGGGAACCCGCCGCCCCCCCGACCGCGGACCCGCCGCCCCGGAGCCCCACCGGACCTCGCCGGCGAAGACCACCGGAGGTAGCCGCCGCCCCGCCCGATCCGGTTTTCCCTATAAAAACCGATCCGGTTTTTTTTTAAATGTTCGGTTTTTTAAAAAAAACCTAGATGGTTTTATTCGGTTTTCTTAATTAATGAGCGTTCGTTCACCGAACCGTTCGTTTCGATGAATATGTTCGTTGGATTAGTTACATTATGAGCGTCCGTTATTTAATCCGTTCGGCGTTTTCTATTAATTGGATTTACTCCGTTCTTTTTCCGATTCGATTTCCGATCCGATTTTCAAATCTGTTTTATTTCTTGCTCGTTTATCGGAATCAGGTGATTCAAGCGCCTGGAGTTTCGTTACGAAACCGCCGTTCCGACTACCCTACTTACACAGAGTTTTGCTACTGCGAAATTTTGACCTAGTTTCAGCTTGCTAAACCGAGTCGTTCTCTCTCGAGTTTCGACTTTCGATACTTTATTTGATTCGATTCTTTTTGCAACCAGGGTTCTTAAGTTGAACTATCTGGTTATATCTTTTATTCGAGATTTACCTTTGCATTAGATGAGTACTTATTGTATGCTTGTTGTTTGTCTGCGTTAGATTCCCGGAGTGCGCCGCTTGTTACTTGAATCTTTAGGTCTCGCGGATCATCGGCCAAGGCAAGTAACACTGATCATACCTTTTCTACTACCCGGTTTTATTGCATTAGATCAAACCCTCAAACACTTGCATGTTTAGGATCTAATTAAATTGTGGGATGGGAAGTAGATTGAGGTAGTACCTATTACCTGTTTTACTTATGAAACCTTGGGAGTTACTTCGCGTTTGCTTATTATGCCATGCTATGCTAGTAGGCGTGGATTGGGTGAGTGAATATCCATGACAGATGTGAGATTGTTAATTAATGGTTTATCTAAGGTGGCAACCTAAACACACATCTGGGTGGATTGAGGCACTGGTTTCTATCGAGGACTTACTGTATTTCTTCGGACCGCCACCCAGGCTCTAAGGGATCATAAGATTATTCAAACTGGAAACTTCCGTGTGCAGCCACAAGCCAATTATGGGCTCTGGCATAGTTGACTAAGTTGTGCGAACTCTTACGGGTAGGCTAGCTGATGTAGGGATGTAGGTTGGTACGGTCTACCCACATGTAAGGTGCTAAGCGCTTACGAAAGACTATGTCTCGGTCATCCGTTTCTCAAACACCATGCGGTCACGAGAACAAAGCGGAGGCGATCGAGTCTTGTGGGGAAAAGTCGCAAACCTCTGCAGAGTGTATAAACTAATCATGATTAGCCGTGTCCCCGGTTATGGGACGTTTTGAGTATCTGGTAATTGAATATCATGTGAATCTCAACATGTTATTACTAATAAATGTATTGGGTTTTGATGAGTACTTTTTAATTGGGATTGAGGATGCTGTCAACCATTCTCAATGTTTAACAACCACCATGATAGTTAAATAAAATTATTCCTTTGATGTAGGGAAAAACTAGCTTTATGCAAAAAAAAATGTAACCGTAGAGCCTTACCACCAGCCAAATATGCATGTAGTATAGGCTTATTCTTTCATTGCTCTTTATATGTTACATTGCCAGCATATTCCATGTGCTGACCCGTTTTCGGGCTGCAACTTTCACGTTCAGACTTTTCGCATTTACGAGTAAGGTGTTAGGTCGTGGTTCTATACTCAGTGATGCCGATGGAGTTGATGGACTCGCTTATCTTCCAAGCCTTCCGCTGTTATTGTTAGATGGCCTTAAGCCATATTATTGTAATAAGTTCCCTTGTGGACAACGATGTAATAAGTGTGTGACTGCTACTCTGCTATAAATCCTTCGAAGTATTGTGTGGTGTCAGCATTACTGATCCAGGGATGACACTGAGCACAGAGACTTGATCCATTTGGGTCTGGTCGCTACAAAAAGTAAGGATAAACATTGGGTTGTCTCCCGACAAGCGATTTTCTTTAATGCCTTTCTAGCTAGGCATGATGATGACAATGATGCTCACATAAAAGATAAGAATTGAAACATAACGGGAGAATCATGAAGCATATGACTAGCACATTTAAGTCTAAACCACTTCCTATGCATAGGTATTTTGTGAGCAAACTACTTATGGAACAATAACCAACTTGCATAGGAAGGTAAAACAAGCATAACTTCAAGATTTTAAGCACATAGAGAGGAAACTTGACATTATTGCAACTCCTACAAGCATATGTTCCTCCCTCATAATAATTTTCAGTAGCATCATGAATGAATTCAACAATATAACCAGCACCTAAAGCATTCTTTTCATGACCTACAAGCATAGAAAATTTACTACTCTCCACATAAGCAAAATTCTTCTCATCAATAGTAGTGGGAGCAAACTCAACAAAATAACTATCATATGATTGAAAATTAAGATCAAGATGACAAGTTTCATGGTTACAATTATTCTTTAAAGCATACGTGTCATCAAAATAATCATCATAGATAGGAGGCATGCTTTCACCATAGTAAATTTGCTCATCAAAGCTTGGGGGACAAAAATATCATCTTCATCAAACATAGCTTCCCCAAGCTTGTGGCTTTGCATATCATTAGCATCATGGATATTCAAGGAATTCATACTAACAACATTGCAATCATGCTCATCATTCACATATTTCATGCCAAGCATTCTATGTAATTCTTCTTCTAGCACTTGAGCACAATTTTCCTTTCCATCATTCTCACGAAAGATATTAAAAAGACGTAACGCATGAGACAAACTCAACTCCATTTTTCTTGTAGTTTTCTTTTATAAACTAAACTAGTGATAAAACAAGAAACAAAAAGATTCGATTGCAAGATCTAAAGATATACCTTCAAGCACTCACCTCCCCAGCAATAGCACCAGAAAAGAGCTTAGTTGACGGGGTGTGAGTGAGTGCCGCTTACCTAGCCTCCCCAGCAACGGCGCCAGAAACTGCTTGATGTCTACTACACAACCTTCTTCTTGTAGACGTTGTTGGGCCTGCAAGTGCACAGGTTTGTAGGACAGTAGCAAATTTCCCTCAAGTGGATCACCTAAGGTTTATCAATCCGTAGGAGGCGTAGGATGAAGATGGTCTCTCTCATTCAACCCTGCAACCAAATAACAAAAAGTCTCTTGTGTCCCCAACACACCCAATACAATGGCAAATTGTATAGGTGCACTAGTTCGGCGAAGAGATGGTGATACAAGTGCAAAATAGATAGTAGATATAGGTTTTTGTAATCTGAAATAATAAAAACAGCAAGGTAACAAGTGATAAAAGTGAGCATAAACGGTATTGCAATGATAGGAAACAAGGCCTAGGGTTCATACTTTCACTAGTGTAAGTTCTCACAACAATAATAACATAGATAGATCATATAACAATCCCTCAACATGCAACAAAGAGTCACTCCAAAGCCACTAATAGCGGAGAACAAACGTAGAGATTATGGTAGGGTGCGAAACCACCTCAAAGTTATTCTTTGAATCAATCTATAAAAGAGTTCGTACTAGAATAACACCTTAAGACACAAATCAACCAAAACCCTAATGTCACCTAGATACTCCATTGTCACCTCAAGTATCCGTGGGCATGATTATATGATATGCATCACACAATATCAGATTCATCCAACCAACATAAAAGTACTTCAAAGAGTGCCCCAAAGTTTCTACCGGAAAGTCAAGAACGTGTGCCAACCCCTATGCGTAGGTTCCCAATGTCTCGAAACCCGCAAGTTGATCACCAAAACATTCATCAAGTGGCACATGATATCCCATTGTCACCATAGATAATCACGGCAAGACATACATCAAGTGTTCTCATAAAAGACTCAATCCGATAAGATAACTTCAAAGGGGAAACTCAATTCATCACAAGAGAGTAGAGGGGGAGAAACATCATAAGATCGAACTACAATAGCAAAGCTCGGGATACATCAAGATCGTGCCATAGAGGAACACGAGAGAGAACACGAGAGAGAGAGAGAGAGAGAGAGAGAGAGAGATCAAACACATAGCTCTTGATACATACCCTCAGCCCAGGGTGAACTACTCCCTCCTCGTCATGGATAAGCCGGGATGATGAAGATGGCCACCGGTGATGGGATCCCCTCCGACGAAGTGCGGAACAAGGTCCCGATTGGTTTTTGGTGGCTCTGAGAGGCTTGCGGCGGCGGAACTCCCGATCTATCTTACATTACGGAAGTTTTAGGAGTGCGTAGGTATATATGGGTGCAAAGAAGTGCGTCGGTGGACCTCCGGGTGCTCACGAGGCAGGGGCGCGCCCGAGGGGGTGGCGCGCCCCCACCTCGTGGGCAGCCGGGACTCCCCAGCGTGCACTCCAAGTCTATCGAGTTGCTTTCCTTCCAAAAATAACTTCTCCAGCTTGATTTCGTTCCGTTTGATTCCGTCGATATTCCTTTTCCTCGAAACAACCTTTGAAATAGGCATAAAACAGCAAATCTAGGCTGGGCCTCCGGTTAATAGGTTAGTCCCAAAAATAATATAAAAGTGGATAATAAAGCCCAATATTGCCTAAAACAGTAGATAAAGTAGCATGGAGCAATAAAAAATTATAGTTACGTTGGAGACGTATCAAGGCCCTGCGGGCACCCTCGATGCACACGGATCGCTTGATCACCTCAAGCCGCGGGCAGGCATCCACCATCCGCTTGATCAGGCCGAAGTAGCTACTGGGCATGAGCTCACCAGGCCACATCCGGACTATGAAACCTTTCATAGCTAGTTCGGCCGCCCTGTGGAGTTCAACCAACTGCTTCAGTTGGTCACTCAGAGGCATCAAGTGTTCGGCCCCAGCATACTGGCACCAGAACAACTTCTCCATTGAGTTCCCCTCCTGGGCACGGTAGAACTCCGCACCATCTGATACGCTGCGTGGCAGATCTGCGAATGCCCTTGGAGAGCTCCGAATTTGAGTAAGTAAAGGAAACGCCTCCTCCACATGTTTGCTTTGCATAAAGAACTTCTTACCCGCTGCTATCTTCTTGGCCTCCTGGATCTCCTGCTGTGCTTTCTTGGCCTCAGCCTTGGCGTATTTTAAATTCGTAAGGGCCTTCGCAAGCTCGGCCTCTTTCACCTTCAGATCATGCTCCACGGACTCGCATTTCTTGCCGAGGTCCTGGAGCTCTTGTTGTACCTCACCTACCCTAGCACTATGCTTTTCACGCTCCTTACACTCCGAGGCCGCCTTGGACATCGCCTTCTTCAGGGACGCCACTTCGGTGGTGGCCCCTGTTACACGGTCACGACACTTAGGTGTTAGACCCACCAATTATGTCTATCCTTAAATATATAAGAGCGGGAATTACTTACCCTTGTTCTCTTCAAGATGCCTCTTCGCGAGGTCGAGCTCCCCCTACGCCTGCTCCAGGTCCCGCTTCAGTTCGGCAACCTCGGCAGTACAGGCAGCAGCAGCAAGCAGCACAGCCTGCTTATTCACAATAATGTTTATGATTAGACTCCTGCGGATTATAATTGACCCTCTGCTCGGATTTTCTTTCCGAACACCAAACAGAGTATCAGGGGCTACTACCTATCGGGTGGTAATTTTGCACATATTTATTACGTACCTCGAAGCCTATTAGGAGGCTGGTGCAAGCTTTGGTTAGTCCGCTCTTGGCGGACGAAACCTTCCGAATCACCGTACTCATAAGTGTACGGTGCCCTTCATCCAGGGAAGCGCCGTGAAGCGCTTCCAGCAGACCGTCCGGCACCACATGCGCAACGGACGTCTGCGACACAGACGGCTCGCCCTCCCTAGCGAGGGGTCACCCGCCTGAGTCCGGAACCATCGAAGGTTCCGGAATTGTGTTCGGCTGAGAGCTTGGCTGACCAAGGCTCTCATCGACACGATCTGCGGGGATCTTGAACCCCGCGTGTCCGACATCCGCCTTGGGGCGTCTCCAGAGTCACCTCCCCCCACTCTGGGAGCCTTCGAGACAACACCTCCCTGTCATCCGCGTGTTGAGGAGTAGTGGCTGTCGAAAGCGAATTGATCTCCGAATCACTCAGGGACCCAGAGGAAGACACTTCGGGGAGATCCCTGGCCAGACTGCACATATGTTCGGCATTATAAAACACAAAAACTATTAAGTGAAATCATGATAGAATGTGGACACTTACGATCGCACTAGGGGCTTCCCCCTGGGAAGCCACCCCTCCTCACTATGAGCAGCCATGGCGGAATAGTCCGGAAGGGGCACCTTCCCCTTCTTGGACGCCCCAGCCTCCCCCTCTGGGGTGGCTTTTCTTTTCTTCCCCTCCCCAGTGCGGGGAGGTGGAATTTCTTCTTGATTCCCCCCGCCTCCGTGGGAGGAATCTGACTCGTCATCATCCGACGACAAGGGTATTGCGGCCCTACGCCGGGGGCCTTTCCCGGCCCCCTGGTCCGCCTCCCCGGACCCCTCATCCTTTCCGGATGGGGCGTCTTCTTCTTCTTCCTCCTCCCCTTCGTGGGAGGAGTCCGCCTCGTCGTCTTTTGACGAGGCTTCCGGCACAACTTTACGCCGGAGACCCTTCCGGATCCCCGGGGCGTTCTTCTCGGCCTTCTTCTCCGGCACCTTGTACGGCACCGGGACCAGCATCTCCATCAGGAGAGCATCTGCTGGGTCTTCTGGCAGCGGAGCCGGGCAGTAAACCTGCTCCGCTGTCTTCACGTAATCCTAAAGCAAATATGCACAATTACTTAAGGCACTCCCATGAATATATCGGGAAGAACTGGGTCCGGTGTCAGTCTAAGAACTCACCGGCCTAGGAGCCTGCGCGGCGTGAAGCCCGCGGTCCTCGGATGTAGGAGAAGGTACTTCGGAGGCCTTGAACAGCACCTTCCATGCGCCTTTGTGCGTCATGCCGTAGAGCCTCTGAAGCGTCCGGTGCTCGGTTGGGACGAACTCCCACAGATTGACTGCCCGCTTCTGGCAGGGCAAGATCCGGCAAACGAGCATGACCTGGATCACGTTGACAAGCTTGATGTTCTTGTCCTTCATGCTTTTGACGCATGTTTGGAGTCCGGCCAGCTCCGTGGAATCGCCCCAGGACAGGCCCTTCTTCTCCCAGGAGGTGAGCCGCATGGGGGCTCTGGATCGGAACTCGGGGGCCGCTGCCCAGTTGGCGCCGTGCGGCTCGGTGATGTAGAACCACCCCGATTGCCATCCTTTTACGGTCTCCGCAAAGGAGCCTTCGAGCCATGTAACTTTGGGCATTCTGCCCACCATGGCCCCTCCGCACTCCGCCTGTTGGCCGCTTACCACCTTCGGCTTCACGCAGAAAGTTTGCAGCCATAGGCCGAAGTGAGGCCGGATGCGGAGGAAGGCCTCGCACACGATGATGAACGCCGAGATGTTGTGGACAAAATTCGGGGCTAGATCGTGGAAATCTAGCCCGTAGTAGAACATGAGCCCGCGGACGAAGGGATGGAGTGGAAATCCCAGTCCACGGACGAAGTGGGCGACGAATACGACCCTCTCGTGGGGTCCTAGGGTCGGAATGACCTGCCCGGCGTCTGGTAGACGGTGCGCTATGTCCGCTTCCAAGTATCCGGCAGCCCGAAGATTTGTGATGTGCTTCTCCTTGACGGTGGAAGCCACCCACTTGCCTCCTGCTCTGGACATGTTTAGCTGTGCGGGAAAGGCTTGGGCTTGGGCGCTGGAGCTCGAGGGGGCAAGAGTGGGCGAAGGAGGAAGAAGGCGTGGGTGAAAATGGGGAAATCTTATCCCTTTATAGAGGCACCGGAAGCAGTGCGCCTCCCCACTTGCCCGTTGGGAATCGCTTGTTTCCCCAGCGCCAAGATTAATGGCGTGGTGAGATTACCCATACCCGTATTGATGAGAATCCCGTGATAAGGGGACACGATCTCTGCTTTGACAAGACGTGTCACAGAAACCTCCTCGTAATATGCGCTGTAGCTGGTTGTGTGGAAACGGTTCGAATAATGGATCCGATCATAATAACGTGTCACGTCATCAGAAAAGGCTGTCAACAGATGGCATTTGTGAAATATCATTCTCTCTATGGTGGTATGTGAAGATCATTTTTCAGATCCGGACAAGATTTGAGTGTTCGATAATTGCTTTGGATTATTCGGAGAAGGAACCCACCTTGCAATGTTGAAGACAATACTGTGCACCGGACTCATCGTCATTGAAGCCTGGTTTAGGGGCTACTGAGGGATTCCTGGATTAGGGTGTATCTAGACAGCCGGACTGTGTACAAACGTCCGGACTATTGAAGCGTGAAGATACAAGACTGAAGACTTCGGCCCGTGTCCGGATGGGACTTTCCTTGGCGTGGAAGGCAAGCTTGGCGATCCGGATATTATATTTCCTTCCTTGTAACCAACTCCATGTAAACCCTAGCCCTCTCTGGTGTCTATACAAACCGGAGAGGTTGGTCCTTAGAAGGCCGATCACAATTACAATCATACCATCATAGGCTAGCTCCTAGGGTTTAGCCTCTACGATCTCGTGGTAGATCTACTCTTGTACTACCCATATCATCAATATTAATCAAGCAGGAAGTAGGGTTTTACCTCCACCGAGAGGGCCCAAACCTGGGTAAACATCTTTGTCCCTTACTTCTTGTTACCATCAGCCTTGACGCATAGATCGGGACCCCCTACCCGAGATCCGCCGGTTCTGACACCGACAGGAACCTACTATAAAGATTAGAATTAGAGATTATGAGTGTTTTGCTTTGTGTGATTTGGGTGCTAGTGTTTCCATGATTCCAAAAACTTTATGTGATATTCTAGGTTTCCATGATCTTGATGATTGCTCTTTAAATTTGCACCTTGCGGATTCCACCATTAAAAAGCCAATGGGAAGAATCAATGATGTTCTTATTGTTGCAAATAAAAATTTGGTGCCCGTAGATTTTATCGTTCTTGATATAGATTGCAATCTTTCTTGCCCTATTATTCTTGGTAGACCTTTCCTTAGAACGATTGGTGCGATTATTGATATGAAGGAAGGGAATATTAGATTCCAGTTTCCATTAAAGAAAGGCATGGAGCACTTTCCAAGAAAGAAAGTCAAATTACCTTATGAATCTATCATGCGTGCTACTTATGAATTTAGTGCCAAAGATGGCACTCGTTAGATCTATCTTCGCTTTTATGCCTAGCTAGGGGTGTTAAACGATAGCGCTAGTTGGGAGGCAACCCAATTTTCTTTAGGTTTTTTGTTTTTTCTCCTGTTTAGTAATAAATCTTGCATCTACCATCTGGTTAGATGTGTTTTTATCTTTTAATTAGTGTTTGTGCCAAGTAGAACCTATAGGATAACCTAGGATGATGGTTGATTTGATTCTGCTGAAAAACAGAAACTTTGCACGCACGAATATAATTTTGTTAAATCACAGGAACGTGCTTTTGCGTTAATTCTTTTTGCTTCTAATCAATAAACAAATTTTCCAGGACTTCCTATTTTGGTAGGATTTTTAAAGTTCCATAAGTTTGCGTTAGTTACAGATTGCTACAGACTGTTCTGTTTTTGACAGATTTTGTTTTTTGCGTGTTGTTTTGTTATTTCAATGCATCTATGGCTAGTAAAATAGTTTATAAACCATAAGGAAGTTGGAATGCAGTAGGTTTAAAATCAAAATAAATAAAGAATGAGTTCATTACAGTACCTTATGTGGTGGTTTTGTTTTCTTTCACTAACGGAGCTTATAAGATTTCCTGTTGAGTTTTGTGTTGTGAAGTTTTCAAGTTTTGGGTAAAGCTTTTATGGACTATGGAATAAAAGATGGCAAGAGCCTAAGATTGGGGATGCCCATGGCACCCCAAGATATTCAAGGATAGCCAAAAGCCTAAGCTTGTGGATGCCCCGGAAGGCATCCCCTCTTTCGTCTTCGTTCATTGGTAACCTTACTTGGAGCTATATTTTTATTCGCCACATGATATGTGTTTTGCTTCGAGCGTCGTGTATTATATTAGTCTTGGCTTTTTAGTTTACCACAATCATCCTTGCTATACACACCTTTTGGGAGAAGCCTATTTGATTAGAATTTGCTAGAATACTCTATGTGCTTCACTTATATCTTTTGAGCTTGATTTGGCGGAGCGTCCGGCCTCAAAGTAAATTACGCGAAGAGCTCGGCCACGGTCTTACATGGGGAGCAGGCTGCCACTGAGATCATCACCGGCCTAGGCTGTTCGACGGCTGTGCTCCCAGTCACCTACCTCGGCATACCCTTGACGACGCGCCGCCCGTCCATCGGTCAGTTGCAGCCCTTGGTCGACAGGGTCGCCGGGCGCTTGCCCACCTGGAAAGCATGGCTTATGAACAGAGCCGGCAGGCTTGCCCTCGTCAAGTCGGTTCTCTGCGCGATCCCGGTGCACCAGCTGCTTGCTTTTGCCCCCACGGAGAAAACTCTGCGGCAGCTCAAGAAGATTCAACGGGGATTCTTATGAGCTGGGCGAGCCGTCGCCAACGGCGGTCACTGCCAGGTGAATTGGCGCCTCGTCTCCCGCCCCCTCGATCTTGGGGGTCTTGGGGTTCGCGACCTCGAGCGCACCGGGCTTGCGCTCAGACTGCGGTGGCTTTGCCTCTCGCGAACTAACGATGGACGCGCCTGGCAAGGGCTGGATCTTAAATTCTCCTACCATAAACGCTCCCTGTTCTTTGCTTCCACCTTCATGGCCATTGGGAACGGCATGAAAGCCCTGTTCTGGGAGGATCGGTGGCTCAATGGGCGCTCCGTCGGTGAGCTCATGCCCCTGCTCTACAACTGCGTCCCCAAACGACGGCGCAAGGTTAGAACGGTGGCCGAAGGCCTCTACGGCAATGCTTGGGCCCGTGACATCCAGGGCGTTCTCGGCCTCCACGAGATCGGTCAGTACCTGCAGCTTTGGCACCTCGCGCAGCATGCCACACTTCGCGATGCCCCCGATCAATTGATCTGGAAGTGGACCACGAGCGGCATCTATTCTGCGCAGACTTGCTACCTGGCCACCTTCCAAGGATCCACGCACTCCTACTCCTGGAAGATGATTTGGAAGGCATGGGCTCCCCCGAGGGTCAAGTTTTTCCATTGGCTCGCTAACCTGGATCGCTACTGGACCGCCGACCGTCTAGCCCGCCATGGCCTGCAGCATCATCCGCGCTGTCTTCTGTGCGACCAGGCACCTGAAACGATGCGGCACCTCTTGCTTGACTGCCCCTTATCGAGGCAGGCATGGCACGAGACCCTGGCATGGCTGCGCATCCCAGCACCGATTCCTAACCAGGAGCCCACCCTCATGGACTGGTGGCAACATGCCAAGCACGACACGCCACAAGCACAACGCAAGGCCCTGCAATCCGTAGCGCTCCTAGTACCGTGGCTCGTTTGGAAGCAGAGGAACAGCTGCATTTTCGATAACGCGACGCCTTCCCTCGGCACGCTCGTCGACCGAATCAAGGAGGAAGCCGGCTCCTGGGCCAAGGCCGGAGCGGTGCACTGAGCCTTGTATCTCATTCTCGCTTTATTCGTCCTAGGACGACTGTAACTGACTCCCTACCTGTTCAATGAAAAGAAAGGCAAGGTTTTTTGTGTTTTCTCGAGAAAAAAAAAGCTTGATAGTTT
Organism: Aegilops bicornis; assembly: GCA_021605145.1. Taxonomy (NCBI): domain Eukaryota; kingdom Viridiplantae; phylum Streptophyta; class Magnoliopsida; order Poales; family Poaceae; genus Aegilops; species Aegilops bicornis. The sequence continues at coordinate 587,749,942 of CM038672.1, read as the reverse complement.
TTGCTCTAGTGCTTCACTTATAATTTTTAGAACACGGTGGTGTCTTAATTTTGAAGAAATTACTAGTCTCTCATGCTTCACTTATATCTTTTTGAGAGTCTTTTAGAACAGCATGGTATTTGCTATGGTTTTAAAGTTGGTCCTAGAATGATGAGCATCCAAGTTGGGTATAATGAAAACTATCATAGAAAGTGAATTGGATGTTATGATCAACTTGATGCTTGATAATTGTTTTGAGACATGGAGGTAGTGATATTAAAGTCATGCTAGTTGGGTGATTATGGATTTAAAGAATGCTTGTGTTGAAGTTTGTGATTCCCGTAGCATGCATTATGGTGAACCGCTTTGTGATGAAGTTGGAGCACAATTTTATTTATTGATTGTCTTCCTTATGAGTGGTACATCGGGGACGGCGATGGTCTTTTCCTACCAATCTATCCCCCTAGGAGCATCTTGGCGTAGTACTTTGGTTTTTGATGACTTCTAAATTTTTGCAATAAGTGCATGAGTTCTTTTGATTAATGTTGAGTCCATGGATTATACGCACCCTTTCACCCTTCCACCATTGCTAGCCTCTTGTGCCGTGCAACTTTCGCCGGTACCATACACCCACCATTACCTTCCTCAAAACAGCCACCATGCCTACCTATTATGGCATTTCCATAGCCACTCCGAGATATATTGCCATGCAACTTTCCACCGTTCCGTTCATATGACACACATTACTTTTGTCATATTGCTTTTTGCATGATCATGTAGTTGACATCGTATTTGTGGCAAGGCCACCTTCATAATTTTCATACATTTCACTCTTGATTCATTGCTTATCCCGGTACACCGCCGGAGGCATTCATATAGAGTCATATCTTGTTCTAGCTTTGAGTTGTAAATCCATAAAAGTGTGATGATCTTCATTATTAGAGCATTGTCTTAGTGAGGAAAGGATGATGAAGACTATGATTCCCCCACAAGTCGGGATGAGACTTCGGACTTTACAAAAGAAAGAGACAAAAAAAGAGAAAGGCCAAAAAAAAGAGAAAGGCCAAAGAAAAAAAAAGAGAAAAAAAAGAGAAAAAGAAAAAAATGAGAGAAAGAGAGAGAAGGGACAATGCTACTGTCTCCTTTTCCACAGTTGTGCTTCAAAATAGCACCATGATCTTCATGATAGAGAGTCTCATATGTTGTCACTTTCATATACTAGTGGGCATTTTTCATTATAGAACTTGGCTTGTATATTCCAATGATGGGCTTCCTCAAAAGTGCCCTAGGTCTTTATGAGCAAGCAAGTTGGATGCACACCCACTTAGTTTCTCTTGTTGAGCTTTCATATATTTATAGCTCTAGTGCGTCTGTTGCATGGCAATCCTTACTCACTCACATTGACATCTATTAATGGTCATCTCCATAGCCCGTTGATACGCTTAGTTGATGTGAGACTATCTTCTCCTTTTTGTCTTCTCCACAACCACCATTCTATTCCACATATAGTGTTATGTCCATGGCCCACGCTCATGTATTGCGTGAAAGTTGAAAAAGTTTGAGATTATTAAAGTATGAAACAATTGCTTGGCTTGTCATCGGGGTTGTGCATGATTAAATACTTTGTGTGATGAAGATAGAGCAACAGCCAGACTATATGATTTTGTAGGGATAACTTTCTTTGGCCATGTTATTTTGAGAAGACATGATTACTTCGATTAGTATGCTTGAAGTATTACTATTTCTTATGTTAATATGAACTTTTATTTTGTATCATTTGGATCTGAACATTCATGCCACAATAAAGAAAATTACATTGAGAACTATGCTGGGTAGCATTCCACATCAAAAATTTCTTTTTTATCATTTACCTACTCGAGGACGAGGAGGAATTAAGCTTGGGGATGTTTGATACGTCTCCAACCTATAATTTTTTATTCTTCCATGCTATTATATTACCCCTTTTGGATGTTTATGGGCTTTATTTTACACATCTATATCATTTTTGGGACTAACCTACTAACCGCAGGCCTGGCCCATATTGCTGTTTTTTTGCCTATTTGATTACTTGAAGAAAAGGAATATCAAATGTAGTCCAAAGCGGAATGAAACCTTCGGGGCGTGATTTTTGGAACAAGCGTGATCCAGAGGACTTGGAGTGCAAGTCAAGAAGCAACCGAGGCTCCCACGAGATAAGAGGCCCCCCTGTAGGGCGCGCCCCCTGTCTCGTGGGCCCCTCGGGCGGCCACCGACGTACTTTTTCCTCCTATATAAGCCTACGTACCCCGAAAACATCCAGGGGCGAGACGAAACACAATTTCCACCACCGTAATACTTATGCTATCTTGAGAGAAGCCACTAGTGAAACCTATGGCCCCCGGGTCTATCTCTATATTTGCTTTCAATCTACTTTTATTTGCATCTTTACTTTTTGCATCTATATTATAAAATACAAAAAATATATTTATCTTATGATACTATCTTTATTAGATCTCACTTTTGCAAGTGGCCGTGAAGGGATTGACAACACCTTTATTGCGTTGGTTGCGAGTTCTCGGTTGTTTGTGTAGGTGCGTGGGACTTTTGAGGAGCCTCCTCTGGATTGATACCTTGGTTCTCAAAAGCGAGGGAAATACTTACGCTACTCTCTTGCATCACCCTCTCCTCTTTGAGGAAAACCAACATAAGCTCAAGACATAGCAGAATGCATGAGGGTGTAGAAGCTCTTAGCGAGAATAGACACCAGATTTCCCAGGCCAAATCCAAACATCTGGTAGTTCCAAGTTTCCGAACTTGCAATTCCAAGGCAGCCTCATGTGACAAGTGGCAAAATAACATTGAATATAAATCCTGAGAGATGAGGAATTCATGCACAGAAATTTTGTCATTGATAACAAAAGAGAAAAGCCCGGGTAATCTCCAACACAGAGGTCTGGAAGAGCCATTAATAAGCCAAGCATCAGACCAAAAGAGGGCAGAGTCTCCCATATTGATGTGAACTGATGCAATAGCAGTATATGCATGAGAGATCTTTAGGATATCTCTCCACCAAAATGAACCAAGTGGGTTTGTAGCATGTGAGATACCATCAGCATAATAATTGTTCCAGATCAAAGTAACCCATGGTATATCAGCTTTATTGAAAAAATTTGTGGAGGTGCTTGAGAAGAAGACCATTATTTTGGATATGCAAGTTAATCACTCCAAGTCCTCCTTTTTCCTTTGGCCTGCAAACAAGGTCCCAGGCAGCCAAAGATTGCTTAGGCGCATCACTGCTTCCTCTCCACAAGCACTGCCTAAAAATCCTGTCCAGTTGTTTGATAATTCCAGGTGGAAGCTACAAATGACAGAGGAAATATATGGGCATGGAGGTCAAGACAGAAGTTAACAACTGCAACCTGGAACCTTGATTTAACATGGAAGAGCTGACTGTCAATCTCCTTTCCAAAGCATCCACCAAGGGCATGAAATCCACAATTCTGGGCCTGGTAGTGCCAAGAGGCAAACCCAGATAAGTAAAAGGGAGCTGACCAATTTTGCATCCAAGCAGATCAGCTAACCTGGCAGCTTCCACCTCATCTATATTCAAAGGAATCATGGAAGACTTTGCAAAATTGACTTTTAGCCTAGTGGATTGTTGAAAGGTGAGCAACATATTTTTAAGGGAAACCAACTCATCATCTCTGGCAGACACGAAAATGACAGTGTCATCAGCATACTGAATTATAGGAAATCCTGGTCATGTGATGGAATTTGGAGGGTTAAGGTTCCCTGAGAGAACATCTGGTTAACCACTGACTGCAACAGGTCAGCAGCAATTACAAACAGCAAAGGTGAGAGAGAATCACCCTGTCTGACACCACACTTGCACTTAAACTATTTTCCAGGTATGCCATTGAGCAAAACAGAAGAAGATCCTGTAGAAAGGATGTTTTTGACCCAGCCAATCCATTTATCATCAAACCCCTTGTACTTGAGCATTTGCAAAATAACCTCATGTTCCACAGTGTCAAATGCCTTTGCCAAATCCAGCTTCAAGATTAGGATGGGTCTCTTTAACTGTTTGCATTGGTGTATATATTCAAAAGCCCAGGCTAAACAGTCCTGCTTTTAATGAAAACCTTAGAAAAAAGGTTCCTACCAATGTTCTGGTTGATAGAATTTCCGAACTTAATAATGATATTGCTATTCGAAATAATGAGTTAGGATATTCTCTTGAGCATAGGCTTACAAAATTCTGCCAAAAGAATGCTTATAATGATGAATTGGTTGTGCAATACGAAGGGCCAAAGGAGGAACCCATACCTCCCGAGATTGATCTTGGGGACTTCTGTCCCATTAAATTCAGCCCTTTTGATTACTTTTGCTTGCCCCAAAGAAAACTTGCTGCTGAACGTAGAGAATATGAAATGAGTTTTCGTGATCTATCTTATTATTATGGTACTACTTAGATCTATTCTCGCTTTTATGCCTAGCTAGGGGCATTAAACGATAGCGCTAGTTGGGAGGCAACCCAATTTTATTTTTGTTTCTTACTTTTTGCTTCTGTTTAGTAAAAGATATTTCATCTAGATTCTGTTTAGATGTGCTTTCATGTTTTAATTAGTGTTTGTGCCAAGAAGAACCTACAGGATAACCTACGGTGATAGTTAATTTAATTCTGCTGAAAAACAGAAACTTTTGCACGCACAAAAATAATTTTAGTAAATCACAGAAACGTGCTTTTGCATTGATTATTTTTTCTGTAGATCAATAGATAAATTTACCAGGACTTCCTATTTTAGTAGGATTTTTAGAGATCCAGAAGTATTCGAAAGTTACAGATTGCTACAGACTGTTCTGTTTTTGACAGATTCTGTTTTTCGTGTGTTGTTTGCTTATTTTGATGCATCTATGGCTAGTATCGGGGGGTATGAACCATAGAGAAGTTGGAATACAGTAGGTTTAACACGAATATAAATAAAGAATGAGTTCATTACAGTACCTTATGTGGTGTTTTTTCTTTCTTGCACTAACAGAGCTTATGAGATTTCCTGTTGAGTTTTGTGTTGTGAAGTTTCCAAGTTTTGGGTAAAGATTTGATGGACTATGGAATAAGGAGTGGCAAGAGCCTAAGCTTGGGGATGACCATGGAACCCTAATATATTCAAGGATAACCAAAAGACTAAGCTTGGGGGTGCCCCGGAAGGCATCCCCTCTTTCGTCTTCGTCTATCGGTAACTTTACTTGGAGCTATATTTTTATTCGCCACATGATATGTGTTTTGCTTGGATCGTCTTGTATGATATGAGTCTTTGATTTTTAATTTACCACAATTATCCTTGCTGTACACACCTTTTGGGATAAACCCACAAGATTTGGAATTTATTAGAATACTCTATGTGATTCACTTATATCTTTTGAGCTAGATAGTTTTGCTCTAGTGCTTCACTTATACCTTTTAGAGCACGGTGGTGGTTTAATTTTGTAGAAATTGTTGATCTCTCGTGCTTCACTTATATTATTTTGAGAGTCTTTTAGAACAGCATGTTATTTTCTATGGTTATAAAATTGGTCCTAGAATGATGGGCATCCAAGTTGGGTATAATAAAAACTATCATAGGAAGTGAATTGGATGCTATGATCAATTTTATGATTGATAATTGTTTTGAGATATAGAGGTGGTGATATTAAAGTCATGCTAGTTGGGTAATTGTGAATTTAAAGAATACGTTGTGTTGAAATTGGCAAGTCCCGTAGCATGCACGTATGGTAACCGTTGTGTAACAAATGTGAAACATGAGGTGTTCTTAGATTGTCATCCTTATGAGAGGCGGTCGGGGACGAGCGATGGTCTTTTCCTACCAATCTATCCCCCTAGGAGCATGCGTGTAGTTCTTGGTTTTTGATGACTTGTAGATTTTTTCAATAAGTATATGAGTTCTTTATGACTAATGTGAGTCCATGGATTATACGCACTTTTACCTTTCCATCATTGCTAGCCTCTTCGGTACCGTGCATTGCCCTTTCTCACCTTGAGAGTTGGTGCAAACTTCACGGTGCATCCAAACCCTGTGATACGATCGCTCTATCACACATAAACCTCCTTATATCTTCCTCAAAACAGCCACCATACCTACCTATTATGGCATTTCCATAGCCACTCCGAGATACATTGCCAAGCAACTTTCCACCGTTCCGTTCATCATGACACGCATCATCATTGTCATATCGCCTTGCATGATCATGTAGTTGACATCATATTATGGCAAAGCCACCTTCATAATTTTTCATACATGTCACTCTTGATTCATTGCCCATCCCGGTACACATGGAGGCATTCATATAGAGTCATATCTTGTTCTAGTTTTGAGTTGTAACTCATGAGTTGTAAATAAATAGAAGTGTGATGATCATCATTATTAGAGCATTGTCCCTCAAAATAAAAGAAAAAGGCCAAATAAAAAAAGGCCAAATAAAAAAAGTCCAAAGAAAAAAAAAGAAAGGCCAAATAAAAAAGGCCCACAAAAAGGGGACAATGATACTATCTTTTTCCACACTTGTGCTTCAAAGTAGCACCATGTTCTTCATATAGAGAGTCTCATTTGTTGTCACTTTCATATACTAGTGGGAATTTTTCATTATAGAATTGTATATTCCAATGATGGGCTTCCTCAAAATGCCCTAGGTCTTCGTGAGCAAGCAAGTTGGATGCACACCCACTAGTTTCTTTTGTTGAGATTTCATACATTTATAGCTCTAGTGCATCCGTTGCATGGCAATCCCTACTCCTCATGTTGACATCAATTGATGGGCATCTCCATAGCCCGTTGATTAGACTCTTTAACATGAGACTTTTCTTTTTTTTATTCTCCACACAACCTCCATCGTCATATTCTATTCCACCCATAGTGCTATATCCATGGCTCACGCTCATGTATTGCGTGAAAGTTGAAAAAGTTTGAGATTGCTAAAGTATGAAACAATTGCTTGGCTTGTCATCGGGGGTGTGCAAGATGAGAGCATTCTTGTGTGACTAAAATGGAGCATGACCAAACTATATGATTTTGTAGGGATGAACTTTCTTTAGCCATGCTATTTTGAGAAGACATGATTGCTTTCTTAGTATGCTTGAAGTATTACTATTTCTTATGTCAATATGAACTTTTATTTTGAATCATTTGGATATGAACATTCATGCCACAATAAAGCAAATTACATTAAGGATTATGCTAGGTAGCATTCCACATCAATCGGTTTTTATCATTTACCTACTCGAGGACGAGCAGGAATTAAGCTTGGGGATGCTTGATACGTCTCCAACGTATCTATAATTTTTTATTGTTCCGTGCTATTATATTACCCGTTTTGTATGTTTATGGGCTTTACTTTACACTTTTATATCATTTTTGGGACTAACCTACTAAATGGAGGCCCAGCCCGAGTTGCTGTTTTTTTTCCTATTTCAGTGTTTCGAAGAAAAGGAATATCAAACGGAGTCCAAACGGAACGAAACCTTCGGGAGCGATCTTTTCAGAACAAACACAATCCAGGAGACTTGAAGTGGACGTCAAGCTACAAGCAATGGCCACGAGGGTGCCGACGCGCCCTAAGGGGGTGGGTGTGCCCCCCACCCTCGTGGGCCCCTCGTTGCTCCACCGACGTATTTCCTTCGCCTATATATACTCCCGTACCCTGAAAACATCCAGGAGCACCACGAAAACCTAATTCCACCGCCGCAACCTTCTGTATCCGCGAGATCCCATCTTGGAGCCTTCGCCGGCGCTCCGCCGGAGGGGGAATCGACCATGGAGGGCCTCTACATCATCTCCAAGGCCTCTCCGATGAGTTGTGAGTAGTTTACCACAGACCTTCGGGTCCATAGTTATTAGCTAGATGGCTTCTTCTCTCTCTTTGCATCTCAATACAAAGTTCTCCTCGATCTTCCTGGAGATCTATTCGATGTAACTCTTTTTGCGGTGTGCTTGTCGAGATCGATGAATTGTGGGAATAAGATCAAGTTTATCTATGAGAATTATTTGAATCTCCTCTGAATTATTTTATTTATGATTTGTTATCTTTGCTAGTCTCTTCGTATTATCAATTTGGTTTGGCCTACTAGATTGATCTTTCTTGCAATGGGAGAAGTGCTTAGCTTTGGGTTCAATCTTGCGGTGTCCTTTCCCGGGATGTTAGGGCAGCAAGGCACATATTCTATTGTTGCCATCGAGGATAAAAAGATGGCGTTTATATCATATTGCATGAGTTTATCCCTCTACATCATGTCATCTTTCTTAATGCGTTACCCTATTCTTCATGAACTTAATACTCTAGATGCAGGCAGGAGTCGGTCGATGTGTGGAGTAATAGTAGTAGATGCAAAATCGTTTCGATCTACTTGTTGCGGATGTGATGCCTATATACATGATCATGCCTAGATATTCTCATAACTATGCACTTTTCTATCAATTGCTCGACAGTAATTTGTTCACCCACCGTAATACTTATGCTATCTTGAGAGAAGCCACTAGTGAAACCTATGGCCCCCGGGTCTATCTTTTATCATATAAGTTTTCCATCTACTTTTATTTGCATCTTTTACTTTCCAATCTATATCATAAAAATACCAAAAATATTTATCTTATCCTATTATCTCTATCAGATCTCACTTTTGCAAGTTACCGTGAAGGGATTGACAACCCCTTTATCGCATTGGTTGACATCCAAGTGTCAGCCAGGTCTCTTCAATGGTGCAAAATTTTGACACCAACTCTGAGAGCTCGGAGAAAGTCTGGGCTCAGTGCCGAGCGAGGGTGTTTAACAAGCCCTTGTCGTGACAGTTGTGGAGAAAGGCAGCCAATGCTTCCGCCTCGGGGCAATTGACTATTCTGTTCTTAACAGATAGGAAGCGTGACCGAATCACCGAATTGTCTCTTCCAAATGATGTATTACATATAGCAGGTCCCAGCGTCGAGGGGCCCCGAGTTACTTGGACAGTATTTCATGTGGGAGGTGGGTGGGAAAAATATCCTAACCCGATGGGGAGGGCTTAAAGTGTCCTCGCGTCCATTACATGACGCGTTCATCGAATGAGCGTCTAGACTTGGCTCAACGTCGAAAACACCTGCCTCACTTGTCCGATTAATTTCGTGCTTATTCCCTGTAGGGTAGTTCCGGTCGAGGTTCCTTTGAATTGGGTTCCGTTGGCGAGCTCGAGAAGAGTGTAAAAATCAAGCGGTTTCGTGGTCATGCTCTATCACCTCAAAGGGGGCGTGACTCGGGATCCGACGGGCCATCGGTGACCCATCGGCAAGATTCATTGATACGCCTATGGCGTTGAAATTTCAATCGCCGATTAGCAAGGCCATCGACCCTTGGCGATCCAACGAGCTCTCAATGAAAGCACCAATGCGGTGTCAAAACCGCGAGATCTTGGGTAGGGGCCTGAGTTGTTAGATCGGATCGATGGGTAACAAGAGGGAACACACGAAGTTTACCCAAGTTTGGGCCCTCTCTATGGAGGTACCGTACATCCTGCTCTTGCTTATATTATGGAAGTATCAATGTACAGAGGATATCTACCTCAAGATCGTGAGTTGTGGTCTAACCCTAGGGGTATGATGAATGTATGAATGGGTGTATGTCCGCAATATTGAAGGCCTCCGAAGTCTTCCTTCCTTAGTGGGCTGGTAGTCAGGCCCATACATTAGTCTAGGCTGGGCTAGGACCCCTAGTCCAGGACACCTTCAATGGGTCCATTTCTACTAAAATAAAATGGGTTGTAAATTATCGAAACAATAAATGGGATGCATGTCCACAATATTATTGTGTTCACCCAGCCCGATATATAGGTGTATTCGAATAAATAATCAAATGCACTGTAAATTATCATAAATAGTAAATCGGCTATTATTCATTTTACCCAGCTCAGAAAATAGATTATTTTTTGGGTCAAAGCCTAGGAAATAGATGTATTGGAAAATAAAATGAAATGGGCTATAAAACCTAAATAAATGGGTCGCATATGCATCATAGCTTTGAAGCTGACTTTGTTAGCCCACTAGGACAAAGCATGCACAAGGTGTTGTCCATTTAGTCAACAAAATGATTTAATGGTCAAAACAAAAGTCAAGGAATTATTCGACAACCGTGAGACGTTGGATTGACATCAAGCGGTCATCATGCTTCTTCAATCTCGATCTAGTTGCTCTTGCTCCAGCCACCAAAACCATCGCCAGGAGGCGCCTACATCTGCCTCCCATGGTCGGCTGTCTTTGTCGTGCACCCTCGCAGCCCCACCCTACTCCCAATGGTGGCCAGGTCATACCTCTACTCACCCACACCTTTTGTTATTCTCCGGTGAAGGCAGCCTCACCCGACAGCCGAACCAGTCAACCCTCGTACTCCCCTCCACCAGGGACTCCAGTGCCCCTTCTTCCATGACTCCAGATCATTCCCATCCTAGGCCTCGCCGTCGCCCATCGCCGTGGTGCGCTCGATGATGCGTGGTAAACAACAAGAGCAAATGTGGAGTACGTGGAGAGGTGACAAAGGGAACCACCGGCTACATCTTTGCACGCAAGCTAGTGACTCCTTATTACACGGGAATAAACGATTACTCCCCTAACACGTTGGACCCACCAAATAAAATCTCCGCACGCAAGGAAATTGTTGGAAATAAGCCCTAGAGGCAATAATAAAATGGTTATTATTGTATTTCCTTGTTCATGATAATTGTCTATTGTTCATGCTATAATTGTATTAACTGGAAACCGTAATACATGTATGGATACATAGACCACAACATGTCCCTAGTGAGCCTCTTGTTGACTAGCTCGTTGATCAATAGATGGTTATGGTTTCCTGACCATGGACATTGGATGTCATTGATAACGGGATCACATCATTAGGAGAATGATGTGGTGGACAAGACCCAATCCTAAGCATAGCACAAGATCGTGTAGTTAGTTTGCTAAGAGCTTTTCTAATGTCAAGTATCATTTCCTTAGACCATGAGATTGTGCAACTCCCGGATACCGTAGGAATACTTTGGGTGTACCAAAGCGTCACAACATAAGCGGGTGGCTATAAAGGTGCACTACAGGTAGCTCCGAAAGAATCTGTTGAGTCGGCACGAATCGAGGCTGGGATTTGTCATCAGTATGACAGAGAGGTAACTCTGGGCCCACTCGGTAATGCATCATCATAATGAACTCAATGTGACTAAGGTGTTAGTCACGACATCATGTGTTCTGAAACAAGTAAACAGACTTGCAGTAGCGAGATTGAGCGAGGTATTGGGATACCGACGATCAAATCTCGGGCAAGTGACATACCGATGGACCAAAGGGAATTGTATATGGGATTGATTGAATCCCGACATCGTGGTTCATCTGACGAGATCATCATGGTACATGTAGGAGCCAACATGGTTATCCAGATCCCGCTGTTGGTTATTGGCGGAAAAGCGTCTCGGTCATGTTCGCATCGTTCCCGAACCCGTAGGGTCTACACATAAGGTTCGGTGATGCTAGAGTTGTTATGGGAAATTGTATGTGGTTGTTCTTTGAAGGTTGTTCGGAGTCCCGGATGAGATCCCGGACATCGCGAGGAGTTCTGGAATGGTCCGGAGGTGAAGATTTATATATGGGAAGTCCAGTTCCAGTCGCCGGAATGGTTTCGGGGGTTATCGGTATTGTACCGGGACCACCGAAACGTGTCCGGAGGTCCACCGGGTGGGGCCACCTACCCAGGGGTCTTAATGAGCTGATGGGATGGAACCAGCCCCCTAGTGGGATGGTGCGCCCCCCCCCCCCCAAGGGCCCAAGGCGCCTAGGGTTTGGAAACCCTAGGGGGGGGGGGCGCCACCACCTTGCTTGGGGGGCCAGGCTCCCCACCTGGCCGACGTCCCCCTTAAAGATGGGATCTAGAGGGGCCAACCCCCACGCCCCTTCACACTATAAATAGAGGGAGGATGGGAGGGCTGTAGCACCCTTCCCTTGGCGCAGCCCCTCCCTCCTCCAACACTTCCTCCTCCTCCGTTGAGCTTGGCGAAGGCCTGCAAAAAATCCACAAGCTCCACCACCACGTCGTCGTGCTGCCAGAGCTCTCCCTCAACTTGTCCTCTCCCCTTGCTGGATCAAGAAGGAGGAGACGTCCCCGGGCTGTACGTGTGTTGAACGCGGAGGCACCGTCTGTTCGGCGCTATATCAGATCTTCCGCGATTTGATCTTGTTGAACGCGGAGGCGCCGTCCGTTCTTGTAACGCTTCCGTTTTCACGATCTTCCAGAGGTATGAAGATGCACTCCCTCTCCCCTCGTTGCTAGCATCTCCTAGATTGATCTTGGTGACACGTAGGAACATTTTGAATTATTGCTACGTTCCCCAACAAAGGTGGCATCATGAGCTAGGACTATGCGTAGATTCTATGCATGAGTAGAACACAAGTAGTTGTGGGCGATGGTTTGTTCAATTTTCTTACCGTTACTAGTCCTATCTTGGTGCGGCGGCATTGTGGGATGAAATGGCCCGGACCGACCTTACACGTACGCTTACGTGAGACAGGTTCCACCGACTGACATGCACTTGTTGCATAAGGTGGCTAGCGGGTGTCTGTCTCTCCCACTTTAGTCGGATTGGATTCGATGAAAAGGGTCCTTATGAAGGGTAAATAACAATTGGCATATCACCATTGTTGCTTTTGCGTAGGTAAGAAACGTTCTTGCTAGAAACCCATAGCAACCACGTAAAACATGCAACAACAATTAGAGGACGTCTAACTTGTTTTTGCAGGGTATGCTATGTGATGTGATATGGCCAAAAGGATGTGATGAATGATATATGTGATGTATGAGATTGATCATGTTCTTGTAACAGGAATCACGACTTGCATGTTGATGAGTATGACAACCGGCGAGAATATAGGAGTTGTCTTAATTTATTCTATGACCTGCGTGTCAATGAGAACGCCATGTAATTACTTTACTTTATTGCTAACCGTTAGCATAGTAGTAGAAGTAATAGTTGGTGAGACAACTTTATGAAGACACGATGATGGATATCATGATGATGGAGATCATGGTGTCATGCGGTGTGAAGGTGATCATGTCGCGCCTCAAAGATGGAGATCAAAGGGGCAACATGATATTGGCCATATCATGTCACTTTATGATTTGCATGTGATGTTTTTCATGTTTACATCTTATTTTCTTAGAACGACGGTAGCATAAATAAGATGATCCCTCACTAAAACTTTCAAGTAAGTGTTCCCCTAAGCATGCACCATTGAGAAAGTTTGTTGTTCGAAGCCCCACGTGATGATCAGGTGTGATAGATTCTAAAGTTCGCATACAACGGGTGTAAGCCAGATTTACACATGCACAACACTTAGGTTCACTTGACGAGCCTAGCATGTACAGACATGGCCTCGGAACACAAGAGACCGAAAGGTCGAACATGAGTCGATAGTAGATACGATCAACATGGAGATGTTCACCGATGATGACTAGTCCGTCTCACGTGATGATTGAACACGGCCTAGTTGAGTCGGATCATGTATCACTTAGATGACTAGAGGGATGTCTATCTGAGTGGGAGTTCATTAAATAATTTGATTAGATGAACTTTATTATCATTGAAATACTCAAAAGGTCTTTACAAATTATGTCGTAGCTCACGCTTTGGTTCTACTATTTTAGATATGTTCCTAGAGAAAATTTAGTTGAGAGTTGACGTAGCAATTATGTGGACTGGGTCCGTAAACTGAGGATTGTCCTCATTGCTGCTTGAAGGATTATGTCCTTAATGCACCGCTTTCGGTGTCTTTGAACCTCGGCGTCATCTGTGGATGTTGCGAACATCGACATACACGTTTTGATGACTACGTGATAGTTCGATTGTGTAATGCTAAGCGGTTTAGAATCGAGGCGCCAAAGGCGTTTTGAAACGTCGCAAAACATATGAGATGTTCCAAGGACTGAAATTGGGATTTTAGGCTAGTGCGCACGTCAAGAGGTATGAGACCTCTGACAAGTTTATTGGCCTGCAAACTAAGGGAGAAAAGCTCAGTCGTTGAGCATGTGCTCAGATTGTCTGAGTACTACAATCGCTTGAATCGAGTGGGAGTTAATCTTCCAGATGAGATAGTGATGGTTCTCCAAATTCACTGCCACCAAGCTACTAGAGCTTCATGATGAACTATAACATTTCAGGGATAGATATGATGATCCTTGAGCTATTCGCGATGTTTGACATCGTGAAAGTAGAAATCAAGTAGGAGCATCAATTGTTGATGGTTAGTAAAACCACTAGTTTCAAGAAGGGCAAGGGCAAGAAGGGATACTTCATGAAACGGCAAATCAGTTGCTGCTCTGGTGAAGAAGCCCAAGGTTGAACCCAAACCCGAGACTAAGTGCTTCTGTAATAAGGGGAACAGTCCTTTGAGCAGTAACTACCCTAGATACTTGGTAGATGATAAAGGCGGGCAAGGTCGTGAAGTATATTGGATATACATTATATTAATGTGTAATTTACTAGTACTCGTAGTAGCACCAGGGTATTAGATACCGGTTCGGGTTGCTAAGTGTTAGTAACTCGAAATAAAAGGCTACGGAATAAACAGAGACTAGGCAAAGGTGAGATGACAATATGTGTTGGAAGTGTTTCCAAGGTTGATATGATCAAACATCGTACGCTCCCTCTACCATCGGGATTGGTGTTAAACCTAAATAATTGTTATTTGGTGTTTGCGTTGAGCATAAACATGATTGGATTATGTTTATCGCAATACGGTTATTCATTTAAGGAGAATAATGGTTACTCTGTTTATTTGAATAATACCTTCAATGGTCTTGCACCTAAAATGAGTGGTTTATTGAATCTCGATTGTAGTGATACACATGTTCATGCCAAAAGATATTAGATAGTAATGATAGTACCACCTACTTGTGGCACTGCCATTTGAGTCATATTGGTATAGAACGCATGAAGAAGCTCCATATTGATGGATCTTTGGACTCACTCATTTTTGAAAAGATTGAGACATGCGAACCATGTCTATTGGTATATACGCATGAAGAAACTCCATGCAGATGGATCGTTTGGACTCACTTGATTTTGAATCACTTGAGACATGCAAATCATACCACATGGGCAAAATGACTGAAAGGCCTCGTTTTCAGTGAGATGGAACAAGAGAGCAACTTGTTGGAAGTAATACATTTGATGTGTGCAATCCAATGAGTCTTTGAGGCCTGTGATGAATATCATTATGCTCTTACTTCACGATGATTTGAGTAGATTCTTAGTATGTTTACTTGATGAAACACGGGTCTGAATTATTGAAAGGTTCAAGTAATTTCAGAGTGAAGTTGAAGATCGTCGTGACAAGAGGATAAAATGTCTATGATATGATCATAGAGATGAATGTCTGAGTTACTTGTTTGGTACACAATTAAGACATTGTGGAAATTGTTTCACAACTAATACCGCCTTGAACACCATAGTGTGATGGTGTGTCCGAACATCATAGCTGCACCCTATTGGATGTGGTGCATACCATGATGTCTCTTATCAAATTACCACTACAGTTTATGGGTTAGGCATTAGAGACAACCACATTCACTTTAAATAGGGCACCACATAATTCCATTGAGATGATCTGCGTATGAACTATGGTTTAGAGAAACCTAAGTGTCGTTTCTTAAAGTTTGGGATCATGACGCTTATGTGAAAAAGTTTTAGCCTGATAAGCTCGAACCCAAAGCGGATAAATGCATCTTCACAGGACACCCAAAACAGTTGGGTATACCTCCTAATTCAGATCCGGAAGCAAAAGTGATTGTTTCTAGAAACGGGTCCTTTCTCGGGGAAAAGTTTCTCTCGAAAAATTGAGTGGGAGGATGGTGGAGACTTGATGAGGTTATTGAACCATCACTTCAACCAGTGTGTAGCAGGGCACAGGAAGTTGTTCCTGTGGCACCTGCACCAATTGAAGTAGAAGCTGATGATAGTGATCATGAAACTTCGGATCACGTCACTACCAAACCTCGTAGGTCGACAAGGATGCGTACTACTTCAGATTGGTACGGTAATCCTGTCTTGGAAGTCATGTTGCTAGACAACAATGAACCTACGAGCTATGGAGAAGCGATGGTGGGCCCGAATTCCGATGAATGGCTCGAGGCCATAAAATCCGAGAGGATCCATGTATGAAAACAAAGTATAGACTTTGGAAGAACTACTTGATGGTCGTAAGGCTGTTGGGCAGATGGATTTTAAAAGGAAGACGGACAATGATGGTAAGTGTCACCATTAAGAAAGCTCGACTTGTCGCTAAGATATTTTCGACAAGTTCAAGGAGTTGACTACGATGAGACTTTCTCACCGTAGCGATGCTAAGAGTCTGTTGGAATTATATTAGCGATTCTTTGCATTATTTATGAAATCTTGCAGATAGGATACCAAAACATTTTTTCCTCGACAATCTTCTTGAGGAAAGGTTGTATGTGATACAACCAGAAGGTTTTGTCAATCCTAAAAGATGCTAACAAGTATGCAAAGCTCCAACGATCCTTCTAAGGAATGTGGTAAGCATCTCAGAGTTGGAATATACACTTTGATGAGATGATCAAAGATTTTGGGTTTATACAAAGTTTATGAGAAACTTGTATTTTCCAAAGAAGTGAGTGGGAGCACTATAGAATCTGATGAGTATATGTTGTTGACATATTGTTGATCGGAAATGATGTAGAATTTATGGAAAGCATATAGGGTTGTTTGAAAGGTGTTTTTCAATCAAAAAATCTAGATTAAGCTACTTGAACATTGAGCATCAAGATCTATAAGGATATATCAAAAACGCTTAATAGTACTTTCAAATGAATACATACCGTGACAAGATTTTGAAGGAGTTCAAAATAGATCGGCAAAGAAGGAGTTCTTGGCCGTGTTATAAGGTGCCAGTATTGAGTAAGACTCAAGACATGACCATGACAGAAGAAAGAGAAAGGATGAAGGTCGTCCCCTATCCTTTAGACGTAGGCTCTCTGATATGCTATCTTGTGTACCACACACAAGTGTGCCTTGCCGTGAGACAGTCAAGGGGTACAAGAGTGATCCAGAATGGATCACGGGACAACAGTCAAAGTTATCCTTAGTAACTAGTGGACTAAGGAATTTTCTCGATTATGGAGGTGGTAAAAGAGTTCATCATAAAGGGTTACATCGATGCAAACTTTAAAACTAATCTGGATGACTATGAGTAGTAAACCGGATTCATATAGTAGAACAATTATTTGGAATAGCTCCAAATAGCGTGTGGTAGCTGCATCTACAAGATGACATAGAGATTTGTAAAGCACACACGGATCTGAAAGGATCAGACCCGTTGACTAATAACATCTCTCTGGCGAGATATGATCAAACCCCATGGGTGTTGGATTCATTACAATCACATAGTGATGTGAACTAGATTATTGAGTCTAGTGAAAGTGGGAGACTGTTGGAAATATGCCCTAGAGGCAATAATAAAATGGTTATTATTGTATTTCCTTGTTCATGATAATTTTCTATTGTTCATGCTATAATTGTATTAGCTGGAAACCGTAATACACGTGTGAATACATAGACCATAACATGTCTGTAGTGAGCCTCTAGTTGACTAGCTCATTGATCAATAGATGGTTATGGTTTCTGACCATGGACATTGGATGTCATTGATAACGGGATCACATCATTAGGAGAATGATGTGATGGACAAGACCCAATCCTAAGCATAGCACAAGATCGTGTAGTTCGTTTGCTAAGAGCTTTTCTAATGTCAAGTATCATTTCCTTAGACCATGAGATTGTGCAACTCCCAAATACCGTAAGAATACTTTGGGTGTACCAAACGTCACAACGTAACTGGGTGGCTATAAAGGTGCACTACAGGTAGCTCCGAAAGTATCTGTTGAGTTGGCACGAATCGAGACTAGGATTTGTCACTCTGTATGACGGAGAGGTATCTTTGGGCCCACTTGGTAATGCATCATCATAATGAGCTCAATGTGACTAAGGAGTTAGTCACAGGATCATGCAGTACGAAATGAGTAAAGATACTTGCCGGTAATGAGATTGAACGAGGTATTGGGATACAGACGACCGAATCTCGGGCAAGTAACATACCGGTGGACAAACGGAATTGTATACGGGATTGATTGAATCCCCGACAACGTGGTTCATCCGATGAGATCATCGTGGAACATGTGGGGGCAAACATGGGTATCCAGATCCTGCTGTTGGTTATTGGTCGGAGAACGTCTCGGTCATGTCTGCAAGGCTCCCGAACCCGTAGGGTCTACACACTTAAGGTTCGGTGACGCTAGAGTTGTTATGGGAAATTGTATGTGGTCACTGAAGGTTGTTCGGTGTCCCGGATGAGATCTCGGACGTCACGAGGAGTTCCAGAATGGTCCGGAGGTGAATATTTACATATGGGAAGTCCAGTTCCAGTCGCCGGAATGGTTTCGGGGGTTATCGGTATTGTATCGGGACCACCAAAAGGTGTCCGGAGGTCCATCGGCTGGGGCCACCTGCCCCAGGGGCTTAATGAGCTGAATATGGGAGGGAACCATCCCCCCAGTAGGCTGGTGCGCCCCCCAAGGGCCCTAGGCGCCTAGGGTTTGGAAACCCTAGGGGATGGGGGCGCCTCCACCTTGCTTGGGGGGCAAGTCTCCCCTCCTGGCTGACGTCCCCCCTCTAGATGGGATCTAGAGGGCGGCCCCTCTCCCCTTCACCCTACAAATAGAGGGACGGTGGGAGGGCTGCAGCACCCTTCCCTTGGCGCAGCCCCTCCCTCCTCCAACACTTTCTCCTCCTCCGTAGAGCTTGGCGAAGCCCTGTAGAAAATCCACAAGCTCCACCACCACGTCGTCGTGCTGCCCGAGATCTCCCTCAACTTCTCCTCTCCCCTTGCTGGATCAAGGAGGAGACGTCCTCGGGCTGTACGTGTGTTGAACACGGAGGCGTCGTCCGTTCGGCGCTAGATCAGATCTTCCGCGATTTGAATCACCGCGAGTACGACTCCATCATCCGCGTTCTTGTAACGCTTCCGTTTTCGCGATCTTCAAGAGGTATGAAGATGCACTCCCTCTCCCCTTGTTGCTAGCATCTCCTAGATTGATCTTGGTGACACGTAGGAAAATTTTGAATTATTGCTACGTTCCCCAACAGAAATTCCTTCTTAATACATGGGAAAATGGTTTGCTCCTCATGACAGCTGGGATCCACCAACTACATCTTCGCACGGAAGGAAGTTCCTCCTTATTACACGCAAGAAAAATGATTCCTCCCCTGCTAGCTGGGACCCACCAAATTCAGAGGCTGACTTGTGGGCCTAATAAGTTGACACGTACGTAGGGCTTTGTCAACTTAGTCAACAAATGGCCGCACTGCTTCTTCAATCTCTGATTTTCTTGCTCTAGCCGCTCAAACCAACGCTGGCGGGACCACCCGCTCCTGCTTCCCATGGCCGGCTATGCTGCAACACAGGCCTTACTATCCCATCCTACTCCCACCGCTAGCCATGCCATCCCTTTACTCATCCACACGACCACACCTCTTGTTATTCTCCGATTAATGGCAGCATCACACCATAGCGGACCGATAAACCCTTGCAGTCCCTTCGATGTGGGCAACTACTACCGCATCTTCCCCGGCTCTTGGTCGTTCCCTTCCTAGGCCTCGCCGTCGTCCACCGCCTTGGTGCTCTTAGTGCGGTGTCGTCAACGAACGACGCCCATCAGTAGAGGACTGTACGTGGAGAGGCTGACAGCTGGGACCCACCAGCTACATCTTCGCAGGCAAGGAAGTGTGTCCTTATTTAGGCAAAAAATGATTCCTCCCACTGATAGCTGGGACCCACCAGCTATATCTTCGCATGCAAGTAAGGGCCTCCTTATCCTCCCAGATAGCTAGGACCCACCTGGTCGAACCGTACGTAGGGTTGTCTATCTGGTCGCCAACGTGTATGCACATACTAGTTGATCGGTCCCTCTACAAGGATGAACCGTGGCCAAGTAAGTTGCAACGCATGCAGTAGTAGAGCCCCCAATGTAGCAGTTCAAGCAGTCTTGTCTAAATTGTGTACATGTACGTACAACCACACTGTAATAAAGTAAATATGGCCACGTACGTACGTAAAGGCGAAGTGCAGGCAGCGTATAGCAATGACGTCCTATTCATCTGTAGCCAACCGACTTGGTCGGAAGGGAAGAAACAACGTTGTGTTTGTTGGGAGGCAACCGACTAGGTCTGAATGGGTCATCCTCATCGGGAGCCAACCGCTTGGATGAAACACCGAAACTTGGTCATGGTCATCAACTCGGGGTTTCTTGTACCGCAAAAGCGGAGGAAAGCGGAGTTTTGTTTGACCACCTATAGTTGAAACAGGGTCATGTTCATTTGGAGGGTGCGGCGTATCGCAAAGCGAAGGAAATAGACTTACATTCAACTAGACGATTGAAGCGGGGTCTGTTGATCGAGATGGGTGCAGCGTGCATCGCAAAGCAGAAGGAAATGGACTTCTCTTCAAGTGTCTACAGCCGAAACAAGGTCCTCTACCGTAGAACGGGACTCCATGGGCTATTGTTCATCCACCGTTGACTTCCTCTAGCCTCCACCAACTACTCTTCATCCACCGCGACTTCCTATATTCTCCACTAGCTACTATTCATCCACGAGCTACTGTTCATCCAGCCTCCACTGGCTACTATTCATCCAGCCTCCACGAGGTCCTATTCATCCAACCCCAACCGGCTGGGGTGTGTGGAAGCCTCCTTGGGGTCCTATTCATCTAGCGACAATCGCCTACATGGCCGAGGTCCTGTTCATCCAACCCCCAGGGAACTGTTCATCCACAGACCAACCAACCGGCTAGGTCAACTCACCACTTTGGACACATTCTACGTATCACGTGCTCGACGACAATGGACACTATTCATATAGAGGAAACCCAACCGGCTAGCTACGTCTCGCATGAGGGCTCGATCGGCTTCAGTAAGCAGCGAAGGCATCGGGTTCAGTTAGCAGCAAAGGAATCGCTCGGGTTCAGTTAGCAGCGAAGGAATCGATCGGGTTCAGTTAGCGGCGACAGGATCAATCGATCGACTTTAGTACATAGTAGTGCGATTGCTCGGGTTCAGTTAGTGAGCGCCTCGCACACACGCGCGTACGAGAGAAATGCGCAAACCACACTCGCTCAGCCCCGACCACCCACCGTAACCGGGAACTTCTTGAAATTTTCCTCGCCCTCACTTCTACCATGACTTTTTACGTCATGGATGGCTGAAAGAATGTCACGCAGGTGCGTCTCCGGCCCGCCCAGGACGAAAATCCCAACTTATGTCATAATTTTTTATCATAGAAGTAGGAGCCCACCATATCTATGATGATACGTGTTTTTGTCACAATAATCATCATAGAATCATAACCATGATAGAAAAAGTTTTAGTTCGGGCCATAATGTCACGGATGTGTATTTTTTGTAGTGACGTATGTTGTCATCAATTACCAAAATGGGGAGATTCAAAGCACATTTTCTTCCTTGGTGGTTTTGGTAATTAATGTCAACATACATGTTGTTGGACTAACACTTTTATCTATTATGTTTTAGATAAGTTCAAGACTTGGCATGGAGAGGACATGAGGATGTGGACCCCTTCAAAATGCTAAGGACAAAGATTGGCAAAGCTCCAAGACTCTACATTTTTGGTTAAGTGATCCAAGATCACATTGAGTCCATAGGAAAGCCAAAAGGGATGAGGTTTTGATCATGATTCAATTTCTCAAGTACTTCTCCACATCACTCCTATCCAAAACCCAAAACGTCCATCTTGGTCCCACCAAAAAGTTCCCATATAGACCCATCGAGATGACCCTATCGGAATTTCCGGAATGAGGTCTTGCCCTAGCCATTGCACTTCGGTCACACCGAGTCATTCTCTTTGGACTCACCGAAAAGCCTAATAGTCAAGTCTTTTACACTATTCGGTCTCACCGAGATTTTCATGTCGGTGTCGGTGAGTTGGGTCAAAGTCTTGTAATGGTTGTTTTTTTGGTGCTGCCTATTTATACTCTAAGAGAGCCTCAGAATAAACCACAACTTCCACTACTGATTTTTTGAGAGAGAACCACCTACTCATGTGTTGAGATCAAGAGATTCCAATCCAACCATTTGAACCTTGATTTCTAACATTTCCCAAGTTGCTTTTCAATCAATCCCCTCTTTTACCGAAGCCAAATCTGTGAGAGAGTGTTTGAGTGTTGGGGGAGACTATCATTTGAAGCACAAGAGCAAGGAGTTCATCATCAACAACACCGTCTATTACCTTTTGAAGAGTGGTGTCTACTAGATTGGTTAGGTGTCACTTGGGGGCCTCCAAGAGATTGTGGAGTTGAACCAAGGAGTTTGTAAGGGCAAGGAGATCGCCTACTTCGTGAATATCTATCTGAGTGAGGCTAGTCCTTCGTGGGCGTAAGTCATGGTGAAATAGACAAGGTTGCTTCTTCATGGACCCTTCATGGGTGGAGCCCACCGTGGACTCGCGCAACCGTTACCACAATCGTGTATTATATTAGTCTTTGCTTTTTAGTTTACCACAATCAACCTTGCTATACACACCTTTTGGGAGAAGCCTATTTGATTAGAATTTGCTAGAATACTCTATGTGCTTCACTTATATCTTTTGAGCTTGATTTGGCGGAGCGTCCGGCCTCAAAGTAAATTACGCGAAGAGCTCGGCCACGGTCTTACATGGGGAGCAGGCTGCTGCCAGAGATCATCACCGGCCTAGGCTGTTCGGCCAGGCTGTGCTCCCAGTCACCTACCTCGGCATACCCTTGACGACGCCGCCGCTTGTCCATCGGTCGGTTGCAGCCCTTGGTCGACAGGTCATCGGGCGCTTGCCCACAGAAAGCATGGCTTATGAACAGAGCGGCAGGCTTGCCCTCGTCAAGTCGGTTCTCTGCGCGATCCCGGTGCACCAGCTGCTTGCTTTTGCCCCCACGGAGAAAACTCTGCGGCAGCTCAAGAAGATTCAACGGGGATTCTTATGGGCTGGGCGAGCCGTCGCCAACGGCGATCACTGCCAGGTGAATTGGCGCCTCGTCTCCCGCCCCCTCGAGCTTGGGGGTCTTGGGGTTCGCGACCTCGAGCACACCGGGCTTGCGCTCAGACTGCGGTGGCTTTGGCTCTCGCGAACTAACGATGGACGCGCCTGGCAAGGGCTGGATCTTCAATTCTCCTACCATGAACGCTCCCTGTTCTTTACTTCCACCTTCATGGCCATTGGGAACGGCATGAAAGCCCTGTTCTGGGAGGATCGGTGGCTCAATGGGCGCTCCGTCGGTGAGCTCATGCCCCTGCTCTACAACTGCGTCCCCAAACGACGGCGCAAGGTTAGAACGGTGGCCGAAGGCCTCTACGGCAATGCTTGGGCCCGTGACATCCAGGGCGTTCTCGGCCTCCACGAGATCGGTCAGTACCTGTAGCTTTGGCACCTCGCGCAGCATGCCACACTTCGCGATGCCCCCGATCAATTGATCTGGAAGTGGACCACGAGCGGCATCTATTCTGCGCAGACTTGCCACCTGGCCACCTTCCAAGGATCCACGCACTCCTACTCCTGGAAGATGATTTGGAAGGCATGGGCTCCCCCGAGGGTCAAGTTTTTCCATTGGCTCGCTAACCTGGATCGCTCTTTGGACCGCCCGACCGTCTAGCCCGCCATGGCCTGCAGCATCATCCGCGCTGTCTTACGTGCGACCAGGCACTCAAGCGATGCGGCACCTCTTGCTTGATCGCCTTATCGAGGCAGGCATGGCACGAGACCCTGGCATGGCTGCGCATCCCAGCACCGATCCCTAACCAGGAGCCCACCCTCATGGACTGGTGGCAACATGCCAAGCACGACACGCCACAAGCACAACGCAAGGCCCTGCAATCCGTAGTGCTCCTAGTACCGTGGCTCGTTTGGAAGCATAGGAACAGCTGCATTTTCGATAACGCGACGCCTTCCCTCAGCACGCTCGTCGACCGAATCAAGGAGGAAGCCGGCTCCTGGGCCAAGGCCGGAGCGGTGCACTGAGCCTTGTATCTCATTCTCGCTTTATTCGTCCTAGGACGACTGTAACTGACTCCCTACCTGTTCAATGAAAAGAAAGGCAAGGTTTTTTGTGTTTTCTCGAGAAAAAAGCTTGATAGTTTTTGCTCTAGTGCTTCACTTATAATTTTTAGAACACGGTGGTGTCTTAATTTTGAAGAAATTACTAGTCTCTCATGCTTCACTTATATCTTTTTGAGAGTCTTTTAGAACAGCATGGTATTTGCTATGGTTTTAAAGTTGGTCCTAGAATGATGAGCATCCAAGTTGGGTATAATAAAAACTATCATAGAAAGTGAATTGGATGTTATGATCAACTTGATGCTTGATAATTGTTTTTAAACATGGAGGTAGTGATATTAAAGTCATGCTAGTTGGGTGATTATGGATTTAAAGAATGCTTGTGTTGAAATTTGTGATTCCCGTAGCATGCACGTATGGTGAACCGCTTTGTGATGAAGTTGGAGCACAATTTTATTTATTGATTGTCTTCCTTATGAGTGGCTGTCGGGGACGAGCGATGGTCTTTTCCTACCAATCTATCCCCCTAGGAGCATGCGCGTAGTACTTTGGTTTTTGATGACTTCTAAATTTTTGCAATAAGTGCATGAGTTCTTTTGATTAATGTTGAGTCCATGGATTATACGCACCCTTCCACCCTTCCACCATTGCTAGCCTCTTGTGCCGTGCAACTTTCGCCGTTACCATACACCCACCATTACCTTCCTCAAAACAGCCACCATGCCTACCTATTATGGCATTTCCGTAGCCACTCCGAGATATATTGCCATGCAACTTTCCACCGTTCCGTTCATATGACACACATTACTTTTGTCATATTGCTTTTTGCATGATCATGTAGTTGACGCCATTATTTGTGGCAAGGCCACCTTCATAATTTTCATACATTTCACTCTTGATTCATTGCTTATCCCGGTACACCACCGGAGGCATTCATATAGAGTCATATCTTGTTCTAGCTTTGAGTTGTAAATCCATAAAAGTGTGATGATCTTCATTATTAGAGCATTGTCCTAGTGAGGAAAGGATGATGAAGACTATGATTCCCCCACAAGTCGGGATGAGACTTCGGACTTTACAAAAGAAAGAGACAAAAAAAGAGAAAGGCCAAAAAAAAGAGAAAGGCCAAAGAAAAAAAAAGAGAAAAAAAATAGAAAAAGAAAAAAATGAGAGAAAGAGAGAGCCGCCCCAATGCTACTGTCTCCTTTTCCACAGTTGTGCTTCAAAATAGCACCATGATCTTCATGATAGAGAGTCTCATATGTTGTCACGTTCATATACTAGTGGGCATTTTTCATTATAGAACTTGGCTTGTATATTCGATGGGCTTCCTCAAAAGTGCCCTAGGTCTTCATGAGCAAGCAAGTTGGATGCACACCCACTTAGTTTCTCTTGTTGAGCTTTCATATATTTATAGCTCTAGTGCGTCTGTTGCATGGCAATCCTTACTCACTCACATTGACATCTATTAATGGTCATCTCCATAGCCCGTTGATACGCTTAGTTGATGTGAGACTATCTTCTCCTTTTTGTCTTCTCCACAACCACCATTCTATTCCACATATAGTGTTATGTCCATGGCTCACGCTCATGTATTGCGTGAAAGTTGAAAAAGTTTGAGATTATTAAAGTATGAAACAATTGCTTGGCTTGTCATCGGGGTTGTGCATGATTAAATACTTTGTGTGATGAAGATAGAGCAACAGCCGGACTATATGATTTTGTAGGGATAACTTTCTTTGGCCATGTTATTTTGAGAAGACATGATTACTTCGATTAGTATGCTTGAAGTATTACTATTTCTTATGTTAATATGAACTTTTATTTTGTATCATTTGGATCTGAACATTCATGCCACAATAAAGAAAATTACATTGAGAACTATCTTTGGGTAGCATTCCACATCAAAAATTTCTTTTTTATCATTTACCTACTCGAGGGGCGAGGAGGAATTAAGCTTGGGGATGTTTGATACGTCTCCAACGTATCTATAATTTTTTATTCTTCCATGCTATTATATTACCCCTTTTGGATGTTTATGGGCTTTATTTTACACATCTATATCATTTTTGGGACTAACCTACTAACCGGAGGCCCGGCCCATATTGCTGTTTTTTTGCCTATTTCAGTACTTCGAAGAAAAGGAATATCAAATGTAGTCCAAACGGAATGAAACCTTCGGGAGCGTGATTTTTGGAACAAACGTGATCCAGAGGACTTGGAGTGCAAGTCAAGAAGCAACCGAGGCTCCCACGAGATAAGAGGCCCCCCCTGTAGGGCGCGCCCCCTGTCTCGTGGGCCCCTCGGGCGGCCACCGACGTACTTTTTCCTCCTATATAAGCCTACGTACCCCGAAAACATCCAGGGGCGAGACGAAACACAATTTCCACCACCGTAATACTTATGCTATCTTGAGAGAAGCCACTAGTGAAACCTATGGCCCCCGGGTCTATCTCTATATTTGCTTTCAATCTACTTTTATTTGGATCTTTACTTTTTGCATCTATATTATAAAATACAAAAAATATATTTATCTTATGATACTATCTTTATTAGATCTCACTTTTGCAAGTGGCCGTGAAGGGATTGACAACCCCTTTATTGCGTTGGTTGCGAGTTCTCAGTTTGTTTGTGTAGGTGCGTGGGACTTTTGAGGAGCCTCCTCTTTGGATTGATACCTTGGTTCTCAAAAGCGAGGGAAATACTTACGCTACTCTACTGCATCACCCTCTCCTCTTTGAGGAAAACCAACGCAAGCTCAAGACATAGCAGAATGCATGAGGGTGTAGAAGCTCTTAGCAGAATAGACACCAGATTTCCCAGGCCAAATCCAAACATCTGGCAGTTCCAAGTTTCCAGAACTTGCAATTCCAAGGCAGCCTCATGTGACAGTGGCAAAAATAACATTGAATATAAATCCTGAGAGATGAGGAATTCATGCACAGAAATTTTGTCATTGATAACAAAGGAGAAAAGCCCAGGTAATCTCCAACACAGAGGTCTGGAAGAGCCATTAATAAGCCAAGCATCAGACCAAAAGAGGGCAGAGTCTCCCATATTGATGTGAACTGATGCAATAGCAGTATATGCATGAGAGATCTTTAGGATATCTCTCCACCAAAATGAACCAAGTGGGTTTGTAGCATGTGAGATACCATCAGCATAATAATTGTTCCAGATCAAAGTAACCCATGGTATATCAGCTTTATTGAAAAAATTTGTGGAGGTGCTTGAGAAGAAGACCATTATTTTGGATATGCAAGTTAATCACTCCAAGTCCTCCTTTTTCCTTTGGCCTGCAAACAAGGTCCCAGGCAGCCAAAGATTGCTTAGGCGCATCACTGCTTCCTCTCCACAAGCACTGCTTAAAAATCCTGTCCAGTTGTTTGATAATTCCAGGTGGAAGCTACAAATGGCAGAGGAAATATATGGGCATGGAGGTCAAGACAGAAGTTAACAACTGCAACCTGGAACCTTGATTTAACATGGAAGAGCTGACTGTCAATCTCCTTTCCAAAGCATCCACCAAGGGCATGAAATCCACAATTCTGGGCCTGGTAGTGCCAAGAGGCAAACCCAGATAAGTAAAAGGGAGCTGACCAATTTTGCATCCAATCAGATCAGCTAACATGGCAGCTTCCACCACATCTATATACAAAGGAATCATGGAAGACTTTGCAAAATTGACTTTTAGCCTAGTGGATTTTTGAAAGGTGAGCAACATATTTTTAAGGGCAACCAACTCCTCATCTCTGGCAGACAAGAAAATGACAGTGTCATCAGCATACTGAATTATAGGGAAATCATGGTCATGTGATGGAATTGGGAGGGTTAAGGTTCCCTATGAGAACATCTGGTTAACCACTGACTGCAGCAGGTCAGCAGCAATTACAAACAGCAAAGGTGAGAGAGGACCACCCTGTCTGACACCACACTTGCACTTAAACTGTTTTCCAGGTATGCCATGGAGCAAAACAGAAGAAGATCCTGTAGAAAGGATGTTTTTGACCCAGCCAATCCATTTATCATCAAACCCCTTGTACTTGAGCATTTGCAAAATAACCTCATGTTCCACAAATGTCAAATGCCTTTGCCAAATCCAGCTTCAAGATTAGGATGGGTCTCTTTAACTGTTTGCATTGGTGTATATATTCAAAAGCCCGGGCTAAACAGTCCTGCTTTTAATGAAAACCTTAGAAAAAAGGTTCCTACCAATGTTCTGGTTGATAGAATTTCCGAACTTAATAATGATATTGCTATTCGAAATAATGAGTTAGGATATTCTCTTGAGCATAGGCTTACAAAATTCTGCCAAAAGAATGCTTATAATGATGAATTGGTTGTGCAATCTGAAGGGCCAAAGGAGGAACCCATACCTCCCGAGATTGATCTTGGGGACTTCTGTCCCATTAAATTCAGCCCTTTTGATTACTTTTGCTTGCCCCAAAGAAAACTTGCTGCTGAACGTAGAGAATATGAAATGAGTTTTCGTGATCTATCTTATTATTATGGTACTACTTAGATCTATTCTCGCTTTTATGCCTAGCTAGGGGCATTAAACGATAGCGCTAGTTGGGAGGCAACCCAATTTTATTTTTGTTTCTTACTTTTTGCTTATGTTTAGTAAAAGATATTTCATCTAGATTCTGTTTAGATGTGTTTTCATGTTTTAATTAGTGTTTGTGCCAAGTAGAACCTACAGGATAACCTACGGTGATAGTTAATTTGATTCTGCTGAAAAACAGAAACTTTTGCACGCACAAAAATAATTTTAGTAAATCACAGAAACGTGCTTTTGCATTGATTATTTTTTTGTAGATCAATAGATAAATTTACCAGGACTTCCTATTTTAGTAGGATTTTTAGAGATCCAGAAGTATTCGAAAGTTACAGATTGCTACAGACTGTTTTGTTTTTGACAGATTCTGTTTTTCGTGTGTTGTTTGCTTATTTTGATGCATCTATGGCTAGTATCGGGGGGTATGAACCATAGAGAAGTTGGAATACAGTAGGTTTAACACGAATATAAATAAAGAATGAGTTCATTACAGTACCTTATGTGGTGTTTTTCTTTCTTGCACTAACAGAGCTTATGAGATTTCCTGTTGAGTTTTGTGTTGTGAAGTTTCCAAGTTTTGGGTAAAGATTTGATGGACTATGGAATAAGGAGTGGCAAGAGCCTAAGCTTGGGGATGACCATGGCACCCTAATATATTTAAGTATAACCAAAAGACTAAGCTTGGGGATGCCCCGGAAGGCATCCCCTCTTTCGTCTTCGTCTATCGGTAACTTTACTTGGAGCTATATTTTTATTCGCCACATGATATGTGTTTTGCTTGGATCGTCTTGTATGATATGAGTCTTTGATTTTTAATTTACCACAATTATCCTTGCTGTACACACCTTTTGGGATAAATCCACATGATTTGGAATTTATTAGAATACTCTATGTGATTCACTTATATCTTTTGAGCTAGATAGTTTTGCTCTAGTGCTTCACTTATACCTTTTAGAGCACGGTGGTGGTTTAATTTTGTAGAAATTGTTGATCTCTCGTGCTTCACTTATATTATTTTGAGAGTCTTTTAGAACAGCATGTTATTTTCTATGGTTATAAAATTGGTCCTAGAATGATGGGCATCCAAGTTGGGTATAATAAAAACTATCATATGAAGTGAATTGGATGCTATGATCAATTTGATGATTGATAATTGTTTTGAGATATAGAGGTGGTGATATTAAAGTCATGCTAGTTGGGTAATTGTGAATTTAAAGAATACGTTGTGTTGAAATTGGCAAGTCCCGTAGCATGCACGTATGGTAACCGTTGTGTAACAAATGTGAAACATGAGGTGTTCTTAGATTGTCATCCTTATGAGTGGTGGTCGGGGACGAGCGATGGTGTTTTCCTACCAATCTATCCCCCTAGGAGCATGCGTGTAGTTCTTGGTTTTTGATGACTTGTAGATTTTTTCAATAAGTATATGAGTTCTTTATGACTAATGTGAGTCCATGGATTATACGCACTTTTACCTTTCCATCATTGCTAGCCTCTTGATGCACTGCATTGCCCTTTCTCACCTTGAGAGTTGGTGCAAACTTCGCCGGTGCATCCAAACCCTGTGATACGATACGCTCTATCACACATAAACCTCCTTATATCTTCCTCAAAACAGCCACCATACCTACCTATTATGGCATTTCCATAGCCACTCC
Organism: Aegilops bicornis; assembly: GCA_021605145.1. NCBI lineage: Eukaryota > Viridiplantae > Streptophyta > Magnoliopsida > Poales > Poaceae > Aegilops > Aegilops bicornis. The sequence continues at coordinate 587,719,606 of CM038672.1, read as the reverse complement.
GAGATACATTGCCAAGCAACTTTCCACCGTTCCGTTCATCATGACACGCATCATCATTGTCATATCGCCTTGCATGATCATGTAGTTGACATCATATTATGGCAAAGCCACCTTCATAATTTTTCATACATGTCACTCTTGATTCATTGCCCATCCCGGTACACCGCCGGAGGCATTCATATAGAGTCATATCTTGTTCTAGTTTTGAGTTGTAACTCATGAGTTGTAAATAAATAGAAGTGTGATGATCATCATTATTAGAGCATTGTCCCTCAAAATAAAAGAAAAAGGCCAAATAAAAAAAGGCCAAATAAAAAAAGGCCAAAGAAAAAAAAGAGAAAGGCCAAATAAAAAAGGCCCACAAAAAAAGGGGGACAATGATACTATCTTTTTCCACACTTGTGCTTCAAAGTAGCACCATGTTCTTCATATAGAGAGTCTCATTTGTTGTCACTTTCATATACTAGTGGGAATTTTTCATTATAGAATTGTATATTCCAATGATGGGCTTCCTCAAAATGCCCTAGGTCTTCGTGAGCAAGCAAGTTGGATGCACACCCACTAGTTTCTTTTGTTGAGATTTCATACATTTATAGCTCTAGTGCATCCGTTGCATGGCAATCCCTACTCCTCATGTTGACATCAATTGATGGGCATCTCCATAGCCCGTTGATTAGACTCTTTAACATGAGACTTTTCTTTTTTGTATTCTCCACACAACCTCCATCGTCATATTCTATTCCACCCATAGTGCTATATCCATGGCTCACGCTCATGTATTGCGTGAAAGTTGAAAAAAGTTTGAGATTGCTAAAGTATGAAACAATTGCTTGGCTTGTCATCGGGGGTGTGCAAGATGAGAGCATTCTTGTGTGACTAAAATGGAGCATGACCAAACTATATGATTTTGTAGGGATGAACTTTCTTTAGCCATGCTATTTTGAGAAGACATGATTGCTTTCTTAGTATGCTTGAAGTATTACTATTTCTTATGTCAATATGAACTTTTATTTTGAATCATTTGGATATGAACATTCATGCCACAATAAAGCAAATTACATTAAGGATTATGCTAGGTAGCATTCCACATCAATCGGTTTTTATCATTTACCTACTCGAGGACGAGCAGGAATTAAGCTTGGGGATGCTTGATACGTCTCCAACGTATCTATAATTTTTTATTGTTCTGTGCTATTATATTACCCGTTTTGTATGTTTATGGGCTTTACTTTACACTTTCATATCATTTTTGGGACTAACCTACTAAATGGAGGCCCAAATTCGAGTTGTTGTTTTTTCCTATTTCAGTGTTTCGAAGAAAAGGAATATCAAACAGAGTCCAAACGGAACGAAACCTTCGGGAGCGATCTTTTCAGAACAAACACAATCCAGGAGACTTGAAGTGGACGTCAAGCTACAAACGAGGCGGCCACGAGGGTGCCCGACGCGCCCTAAGGGGGTGGGTGTGCCCCCCACCCTCGTGGGCCCCTTGTTGCTCCACCGACGTACTTCCTTCGCCTATATATACTCCCGTACCCTGAAAACATCCAGGAGCAGCACGAAAACCTAATTCCACCACCGCAACCTTCTGTATCCGCAAGATCCCATCTTGGAGCCTTCGCCGGCGCTCCGCCGGAGGGGGAATCGACCATGGAGGGCCTCTACATCATCTCCAAGGCCTCTCCGTTGAGTTGTGAGTAGTTTACCACAGACCTTCAGGTCCATATTAATTAGCTAGATGGCTTCTTCTCTCTCTTTGCATCTCAATACAAAGTTCTCCTCGATCTTCCTGGAGATCTATTCGATGTAACTCTTTTTGCGGTGTGCTTGTCGAGATCTGATGAATTGTGGGTTTAAGATCAAGTTTATCTATGAGAAATATTTGAATCTCCTCTGAATTCTTTTATGTATGATTTGTTATCTTTGCAAGTCTCTTCGAATTATCAATTTGGTTTGGCCTACTAGATTGATCTTTCTTGCAATGGGAGAAGTGCTTAGCTTTGGGTTCAATCTTGCGGTGTCCTTTCCCAGTGACAGCAGGGGCAGCAAGGCACATATTCTATTGTTGCCATCGAGGATAAAAAGATGGGGTTTATATCATATTGCATGAGTTTATCCCTCTACATCATGTCATCTTTCTTAATGCGTTACTCTGTTCTTCATGAACTTAATACTCTAGATGCAGGCAGGAGTCGGTCGATGTGTGGAGTAATAGTAGTAGATGCAGAATCGTTTCGATCTACTTGTTGCGGATGTGATGCCTATATACATGATCATGCCTAGATATTCTCATAACTATGCACTTTTCTATCAATTGCTCGACAGTAATTTGTTCACCCACCGTAATACTTATGCTATCTTGAGAGAAGCCACTAGTGAAACCTATGGCCCCCGGGTCTATCTTTTATCATATAAGTTTTCCATCTACTTTTATTTGCATCTTTTACTTTCCAATCTATATCATAAAAATACCAAAAATATTTATCTTATCCTATTATCTCTATCAGATCTCACTTTTGCAAGTTACCGTGAAGGGATTGACAACCCCTTTATCGCATTGGTTGCGAGGTTCTTGTTTGTTTGTGTAGGTGCGTGGGACTTTTGAGGAGCCTCCTACTGGATTGATACCTTGGTTCTCAAAAACTGAGGGAAATACTTACGCTACTTTGCTACATCACCCTTTCCTCTTCAAGGGAAAAACCAACGCATGCTCAAGAGGTAGCAATATCCGCAACCCCAGTAACAATGACTTTGCTCTTAGAATAATTGATTTTAAGACCCGAGAGAGTTTTGAAGAATAGGAGCAAGAATTTCACATGAGTAATATTGGCCCCGTTAAGCTCGACCATAATTATGGTATCGTCCGCATATTGAAGATGAGTGATGCCATTGGGGATAAGGTGAGAGCTGACAGGAGTGATGTGACCAGCAAGGGTTGCCCGAGACAGAATATGGGAGAGGGCGTCCGCGACAAAATTGAAGAGAAGGGGGAGGCCGGGTCACCCTGTCTTAGGCCCCTGCCGTTAGCGAAAAAATTACTAATATGCCCATTGACCGACAAGGCCATGTGTCCACCCGTGACCAGCTGCATAAGCTGGTGAACCACCGCACCATCAAAACCCTTAGCAAGAAGCACTTGATGGAGGAATTTCCAACTAACCGAGTCGTATGCTTTCTCGAAATCGAGTTTGAGAACCACAACTTTTGTACCACTAGTAGAAAAAGGGCCTATTGTCCCGGTTGGTACGGGCCTTTAGTCCCGGTTGGTGAACCGGGACTAAAGGGTCGGTACTAATGCCTCCCCTTTAGTCGGTTCAATCCGAGCAGGGACTAAAGGTCATGCCACGTGGGGCTCCACCTTTAGTCCCGGTTGGTAACACCAACCGACTAATGGAAATTTTATGATTTTTTTTGAAATTTTTTTTGAAATTTTTTTGAAATTTTTTGGAATAATTTTTATTTTCAAATTTCTGAATTATTTTAACCCCTAATCTCTAATCAAGACCCCTCATCACTGCTCAATTTATCCTCTTCTCTAATCACCCTCATCATTCCAAATCACCTAACTTCCCGAACGGTCACCCATCCTCCCACTCCCCCAGCCTAAGCACGCTTAACTTCCGGGTTCTATTCTCCCTCGTTTCCAAGTCTGCACTTGTTGTTTTCCTGACAATAGTAAGATGTCAATCCTATTAACCCTCAGGAATTTTGCTTGAGCATGAATTGACACATTTTACTGTTTGAGTTTCAAACTATTTTTTTCAAAAACAATAATTATTTAGAAAACAATAGTTAACTTGAATAATTAGTTTGACCATGGTTTGACCATAGTTTGACCACAGTTTGACCACAGTTTGACCAGATTTGACCAAAATTCAAAATAATTGAACAAATTATTTAGTAACTTTAATATTCTAGAATAATTAGTTTGACCATGGTTTGACCATTGTTTGACCACAGTTTGAAATTTTTTCGATTTTTTCCACTCTAGATATTAAAAGCCCCGTAACTTTTTTTCTGTTAGGTTTTTGAGGATTTTGAAAATGTTTAACGGGGACTTTTCGAGTAGATGATTTTTCATATAAAAAACTTTTTCATCCGAGTTAGTATGCAAAAGTTATGCCCATATTTACAAATTCCAGAGAGATTTTGCAAATAAAGTCGAAATTCACATTTGCAAATTTTCCCAACAACTAGACCACATATCACATGGGAAACTTATTTTCTTTTATTTTTTGACATTTCCATCATTTTCTTTTATTTTTTTAAAATTGAAAAGGCGATCCACAAGGGGTAGAGTTTGAAAATGGGACCTTTAGTACGGTTTGTGGCACGAACCGGGACTAAAATCTCAACCCCATTAGTTCCGGTTCGTGCCTCAAACCGAGACTAAAGGTCTACTCTTTAGTCCCGGTTTGAGGCATGAACCGGGACTAATGGGCATCGCACCCTTTAGTCCCGGTTTGTGCCTCAAACCGGGACTAAAGGGCACAGGTGAACCGGGACTAATGCCTTAGCCGCACGAACCGGGATAAATGCTCACATTAGTCCCGGTTCTAGATTGAATCGGGACTAATGGGCAAAACAGGCCTCAACGATAGCCCCTTTTTCTACTAGTGTACCATGGACCCGCAAATCATGGACAATCTCATGGAGACAGAGAACGCCATCCAAAATGAACCTGAACGCAGATTGAAAAGGGCTAATAGCACGATGGGCGACCAGAGAAAGCCTAGAGGCAAAGCCTTTAGCCGGAAGCTTCGCAAAGTTGTTGATCAAGTCAATAGGCCTAAATTGAGTAATCAAGTCAGCCCCTTTGACTTTAGGAATGAGAGTGAGCACCGCATAATTCAACCTAGAAATGTCGACGGTACCCAGCCAGAAACCTTGAATAATCGCCTGGACAAAGACTAGCTAGACTAGAGTAACCAAGCCAGGTTTAGTTTTTCTACAATAAAAATAATACTAGTGTCGAAGAAAAACTTGATCGTCTCAATATACAAGGAAATTCATGGGGAAGCAATGTTCAATAAATCAAGAGAGGTGTACTGGGTAGCCGACGACATGTTGGTTTTCAGCACGACGTTTAGGATCGATCACCGGCCAGTCACGCACACAAAATAATTTAACCTGAGGCTAATATGTTTGCTCCGCGACCGTGCCATGGTATAACCTCCATATATAACTTGCAGAATAAGAACAGTTTGTCCATGACTCTGATTTGGACTCAGAAACGTTCTGCTACATGTACGTATAGAACTAGGGAACTAATGTGTTTGTCAAAAACAAAAAAAGGGAAATATAACGCGCAGGCCTACATGGCCCCGCAGTTTTTGGAGCATAGTTTTAAAAACTATACCGGTGATCGAACCGGAGGGCTAGCAAAGTTGTTTGTTCTTGGCTCTAAGCGCCCTATCCGGGTTGCTGGTGATGGTTATTACTCCATTGGGGCTGGGTATTTTGAGCTTCATATACCCGTAGTGGGGTATGGCATGGAATTTTATGAACGCTTCTCGCCGCAGCAGGGCGTGGTAGCCACTCCGGAAGAGAACGACATGGAAGGTCAACTCCTCGGACCTATAGTTCTTGGGAGTGTCGAAGACCACATGGAGGGTGATCTTTCCCTTGCAACGCGCTTCCTTGCCGGGGATGATTTCTTTGAATGTGATTGAGCTATGCTGGATGCAAGTTGTGTCGAATTGCATTTTTTTCCAACGTGCCCTCGTAAATGAGGTTTAAACTACTACCGCCGTCCATTAATACCTTATGCAGTTGGCATCCGTCCACTATGGGGTCGAGGACCAGAGCGGGTGGGCATTGTCCTAGATCGACAATAGGTAGATCGTGCTGCTCAAACGTGATCGTGTGCCCAACCATGCTGCCGTGGGTGTACATATTGGGGCGTGGACGAGCTCTGGTAGGGCCCGTTTCCTCTGGTTCCCTGACTTATATGTTTGATAGATCACCAGGACCTCGGTCTCTTCCGAGGATATTATGTAATGACTGGTGGTGTGCCTATTTGCGAGGAGGCCTCGCCACCCTTAGCGACTTGCTTCACAACCCAACAAGCTTGAAGGTTGTGGCTGGATTGTTGTTGAGGAATGTAGAGTGTATAGGACATGGTCGGTCCAGTTGTCCGTCTAGGGCGGTCTGGTGTCCCGTCTTCTTTCTTTTTCACGGTGATTTTGCTGGCACGGGGTGCCTACATGGCTCCTGTTGTGAGAGGTCATGCACTTTTTGTCCATCCAAGTGTCAGCCAGGTCTCTTCAATGGTGCAAAATTTTGACACCAACTCTGAGAGCTCGGAGAAAGTCTGGGCTCAGTGCCGAGCGAGGGTGTTTAACAAGCCCTTGTCGTGACAGTTGTGGAGAAAGGCAGCCAATGCTTCCGCCTCAGGGCAATTGACTATTCTGTTCTTAACAGATAGGAAGCGTGACCAGAATCACCGAATTGTCTCTTCCAAATGATGTATTACATATAGCAGGTCCCAGGCGTCAGGGGGCCCCGAGTTACTTGGACAGTATTTCATGTGGGAGGTGGGTGGGAAAAAATATCCTAACCCGATGGGGAGGGCTTAAAAGTGTCCTCGCGTCCATTACATGACGCGTTCATCGGGTAGACGTCTAGACTTGGCTCAACGTCGAAAACACCTGCCTCACTTGTCTGATTAATTTCGTGCTTATTCCCTGTAGGGTAGTTCCGGTCCGAGGTTCCTTTGAATTGGGTTCCGTTGGCCGAGCTCGAGAAGGGAGTGTAAAAATCCAAGCCGGTTTCGTGGTCATGCTCTATCACCTCGAAGGGGGAGCGTGACTCGGGATCCGACGGGCCATCAGGCGGCCCATCGGCAAGATTCATTGATACGCCTATGGCGTTGAGGGAATTTCAATCGCCGATTAGCAAGGCCATCGACCCTTGGCGATCCAACGAGCTCTCAATGAAAGCACCAATGCCGGTGTCAAAACCGGCAGATCTTGGGTAGGGGCCTGAGTTGTTAGATCGGATCGATGGGTAACAAGAGGGAACACACACGAAGTTTACCCAAGTTTGGGCCCTCTCTATGGAGGTACCGTACATCCTGCTCTTGCTTATATTATGGAAGTATCAATGTACAGAGGATATCTACCTCAAGATCGTGAGTTGTGGTCTAACCCTAGGGGTATGATGAATGTATGAATGGGTGTATGTCCGCAATATTGAAGGCCTCCGAAGTCTTCCTTCCTTAGTGGGCTGGTAGTCAGGCCCATACATTAGTCTAGCTGGGCTAGGACCCCCTAGTCCAGGACACCTTCAATGGGTCCATTTCTACTAAAATAAAATGGGTTGTAAATTATCAGAAACAATAAATGGGATGCATGTCCACAATATTATTGTGTTCACCCAGCCCGATATATAGGTGTATTCGAATAAATAATCAAATGCACTGTAAATTATCATAAATAGTAAATTGGCTATTATTCATTTTACCCAGCTCAGAAAATAGATTATTTTTTGGGTCAAAGCCTAGGAAATAGATGTACTGGAAAATAAAATGAAATGGGCTATAAAACCTAAATAAATGGGTCGCATGTCTGTCATAGCTTTCGAAGCTGACTTTGTTAGCCCACTAGGACAAAGCATGCACAAGGTGTTGTCCATTTAGTCAACAAAATGATTTAATGGTCAAAACAAAAGTCAAGGAATTATTCTGACAACCGTAGACGTTGGATTGACATCAAACGGTCATCATGCTTCTTCAATCTCTGATCTAGTTGCTCTTGCTCCAGCCACCAAAACCATCGCCAGCAGGAGCGCCTACATCTGCCTCCCATGGTCGGCTGTGCTGTCGTGCACCCCTCGCAGCCCCACCCTACTCCCAATGGTGGCCAGGTCATACCTCTACTCACCCAAACCTTTTGTTATTCTCCGGTGACAGCAGCCTCACCCCGCAGCCGAACCAGTCAACCCTCGTACTCCCCTCCACCAGGGACTCCAGTGCCCCTTCTTCCATGACTCCAGATCATTCCCATCCTAGGCCTCGCCGTCGCCCATCGCCGTGGTGCGCTCGATGATGCGTGGTAAACAACAAGAGCAAATGTGGAGTACGTGGAGAGGCTGACAGCTGGGAACCACCGGCTACATCTTTGCACGCAAGCTAGTGACTCCTTATTACACGGGAATAAACGATTACTCCCCCTAACACGTTGGACCCACCAAATAAAATCTCCGCACGCAAGGAAATTGTTGGAAATAAGCCCTAGAGGCAATAATAAAATGGTTATTATTGTATTTCCTTGTTCATGATAATTGTCTATTGTTCATGCTATAATTGTATTAACTGGAAACCGTAATACATGTATGGATACATAGACCACAACATGTCCCTAGTGAGCCTCTTGTTGACTAGCTCGTTGATCAATAGATGGTTATGGTTTCCTGACCATGGACATTGGATGTCATTGATAACGGGATCACATCATTAGGAGAATGATGTGGTGGACAAGACCCAATCCTAAGCATAGCACAAGATCGTGTAGTTCGTTTGCTAAGAGATTTTCTAATGTCAAGTATCATTTCCTTAGACCATGAGATTGTGCAACTCCCGGATACCGTAGGAATACTTTGGGTGTACCAAACGTCACAACATAACTGGGTGGCTATAAAGGTGCACTACAGGTAGCTCCGAAAGAATCTGTTGAGCTGGCACGAATCGAGACTGGGATTTGTCACTTCGTATGACAGAGAGGTAACTCTGGGCCCACTCGGTAATGCATCATCATAATGAACTCAATGTGACTAAGGTGTTAGTCACGACATCATGTGTTACGAAACAAGTAAACAGACTTGCCGGTAACGAGATTGAACGAGGTATTGGGATACCGACGATCAAATCTCGGGCAAGTGACATACCGGTGGACCAAGGGAATTGTATATGGGATTGATTGAATCCCCGACATCGTGGTTCATACGACGAGATCATCATGGTACATGTGGGAGCCAACATGGTTATCCAGATCCCGCTGTTGGTTATTGGCCGGAGAACGTCTCGGTCATGTCTGCATCGTTCCCGAACCCGTAGGGTCTACACACTTAAGGTTCGGTGATGCTAGAGTTGTTATGGGAAATTGTATGTGGTTGTTACTGAAGGTTGTTCGGAGTCCCGGATGAGATCCCGGACATCGCGAGGAGTTCTGGAATGGTCCGGAGGTGAAGATTTATATATGGGAAGTCCAGTTCCAGTCGCCGAAATGGTTTCGGGGGTTATCGGTATTGTACCGGGACCACCGAAACGTGTCCGGAGGTCCACCGGGTGGGGCCACCTACCCAGGGGTCTTAATGAGCTGATGGGATGGAACCAGCCCCCTAGTGGGATGGTGCGCCCCCCCAAGGGCCCAAGGCGCCTAGGGTTTGGAAACCCTAGGGGAGGGGGGCGCCTCCACCTTGCTTGGGGGGCAAGTCTCCCCTCCTGGCCGACGTACCCCTTCTAGATGGGATCTAGAGGGGCCAACCCCCTCTCCCCTTCACACTATAAATAGAGGGAGGATGGGAGGGCTGTAGCACCCTTCCCTTGGCGCAGCCCCTCCCTCCTCCAACACTTCCTCCTCCTCCGTTGAGCTTGGCGAAGGCCTGCAAAAAATCCACAAGCTCCACCACCACGCCGTCGTGCTGCCGAGCTCTCCCTCAACTTGTCCTCTCCCTTGCTGGATCAAGAAGGAGGAGGCGTCCCAGTCTGTCACGTGTGTTGAACGCGGAGGCACCGTCTGTTCTGCGCTATATCAGATCTTCCGCGATTTGATCTTGTTGAACGCGGAGGCGCCGTCCGTTCTTGTAACGCTTCCGTTTTCACGATCTTCCAGAGGTATGAAGATGCACTCCCTCTCCCCTCGTTGCTAGCATCTCCTAGATTGATCTTGGTGACACGTAGGAACATTTTGAATTATTTCTACGTTCCCCAACAGTGGCATCATGAGCTAGGACTATGCGTAGATTCTATGCATGAGTAGAACACAAGTAGTTGTGGGCGATGGTTTGTTCAATTTTCTTACCGTTACTAGTCCTATCTTGGTGCGGCGGCATTGTGGGATGAAATGGCCCGGACCGACCTTACACGTGACGCTTACGTGAGACAGGTTCCACCGGCGACATGCACTTGTTGCATAAGGTGGCTAGCGGGTGTCTGTCTCTCCCACTTTAGTCGGATTGGATTCGATGAAAAGGGTCCTTATGAAGGGTAAATAACAATTGGCATATCACCATTGTTGCTTTTGCGTAGGTAAGAAAGCGTTCTTGCTAGAAACCCATAGCAACCACGTAAAACATGCAACAACAATTAGAGGACGTCTAACTTGTTTTTGCAGGGTATGCTATGTGATGTGATATGGCCAAAAGGATGTGATGAATGATATATGTGATGTATGAGATTGATCATGTTCTTGTAACAGGAATCACGACTTGCATGTTGATGAGTATGACAACCGGCAGGAGCCATAGGAGTTGTCTTAATTTATTCTATGACCTGCGTGTCAATGAGAACGCCATGTAATTACTTTACTTTATTGCTAACCGTTAGCATAGTAGTAGAAGTAATAGTTGGTGAGACAACTTTATGAAGACACGATGATGGATATCATGATGATGGAGATCATGGTGTCATGCCGGTGACGAAGGTGATCATGTCGCGCCTCAAAGATGGAGATCAAAGGGGCAACATGATATTGGCCATATCATGTCACTTTATGATTTGCATGTGATGTTTTTCATGTTTACATCTTATTTTCTTAGAACGACGGTAGCATAAATAAGATGATCCCTCACTAAAACTTTCAAGTAAGTGTTCCCCCTAACTGTGCACCATTGAGAAAGTTTGTTGTTTCGAAGCCCCACGTGATGATCAGGTGTGATAGATTCTAAAGTTCGCATACAACGGGTGTAAGCCAGATTTACACATGCACAACACTTAGGTTCACTTGACGAGCCTAGCATGTACAGACATGGCCTCGGAACACAAGAGACCGAAAGGTCGAACATGAGTCGTATAGTAGATACGATCAACATGGAGATGTTCACCGATGATGACTAGTCCGTCTCACGTGATGATTGAACACGGCCTAGTTGAGTCGGATCATGTATCACTTAGATGACTAGAGGGATGTCTATCTGAGTGGGAGTTCATTAAATAATTTGATTAGATGAACTTTATTATCATTGACATACTCAAAAGGTCTTTGCAAATTATGTCGTAGCTCACGCTTTGGTTCTACTATTTTAGATATGTTCCTAGAGAAAATTTAGTTGAGAGTTGACGTAGCAATTATGTGGACTGGGTCCGTAAACTGAGGATTGTCCTCATTGCTGCGCAGAAGGATTATGTCCTTAATGCACCGCTCGGTGTGCTGAACCTCGAGCGTCATCTGTGGATGTTGCGAACATCTGACATACACGTTTTGATGACTACGTGATAGTTCAGTGCGTAATGCTAAACGGTTTAGAACTGAGGCGCCAAAGACGTTTTTGAAACGTCGCAAAACATATGAGATGTTCCAAGGACTGAAATTTGGATTTTAGGCTAGTGCGCACGTCAAGAGGTATGAGACCTCTGACAAGTTTATTGGCCTGCAAACTAAGGGAGAAAAGCTCAGTCGTTGAGCATGTGCTCAGATTGTCTGAGTACTACAATCGCTTGAATCGATCGGGAGTTAATCTTCCGGATGAGATAGTGATGGTTCTCCAAATTCACCGCCACCAAGCTACTAGAGCTTCATGATGAACTATAACATTTCAGGGATAGATATGATGATCCTTGAGCTATTCGCGATGTTTGACATCGTGAAAGTAGAAATCAAGTAGGAGCATCAATTGTTGATGGTTAGTAAAACCACTAGTTTCAAGAAGGGCAAGGGCAAGAAGGGATACTTCATGAAACGGCAAATCAGTTGCTGCTCTGGTGAATAAGCCCAAGGTTGAACCCAAACCCGAGACTAAGTGCTTCGTAATAAGGGAACGGTCCTTTGAGCGTAACTACCCTAGATACTTGGTAGATGATAAGGCAGGCAAGGTCGACAGAAGTATATTGGATATACATTATATTAATGTGTAATTTACTAGTACTCGTAGTAGCACCAGGGTATTAGATACCGGTTCGGTTGCTAAGTGTTAGTAACTCGAAATAAAAGGCTACGGAATAAACAGAGACTAGGCAAAGGTGAGATGACAATATGTGTTGGAAGTGTTTCCAAGGTTGATATGATCAAACATCGTGACGCTCCCTCTACCATCGGGATTGGTGTTAAACCTAAATAATTGTTATTTGGTGTTTGCGTTGAGCATAAACATGATTGGATTATGTTTATCGCAATACTGATTTATTCATTTAAGGAGAATAATGGTTACTCTGTTTATTTGAATAATACCTTCAATGGTCTTGCACCTAAAATGAGTGGTTTATTGAATCTCGATTGTAGTGATACACATGTTCATGCCAAAAGATATTAGATAGTAATGATAGTACCACCTACTTGTGGCAATCGCCATTTGAGTCATATTGGTATAGAACGCATGAAGAAGCTCCATATTGATGGATCTTTGGACTCACTCATTTTTGAAAAGATTGAGACATGCGAACCATGTCTATTGGTATATACGCATGAAGAAACTCCATGCAGATGGATCGTTTGGACTCACTTGATTTTGAATCACTTGAGACATGCAAATCATACCACATGGGCAAAATGACTGAAAGGCCTCGTTTTCAGTGAGATGGAACAAGAGAGCAACTTGTTGGAAGTAATAAATTTGATGTGTGCAATCCAATGAGTCTTTGAGGCACGATGAATATCATTATGCTCTTACTTCACAGATGATTTGAGTAGATTCTGAGTATGTTTACTTGATGAAACACGGGTCTGAATTATTGAAAGGTTCAAGTAATTTCAGAGTGAAGTTGAAGATCGTCGTGACAAGAGGATAAAATGTCTATGATATGATCATAGAGATGAATGTCTGAGTTACTTGTTTGGTACACAATTAAGACATTGTGGAAATTGTTTCACAACTAATACCGCCTTGAACACCATAGTGTGATGGTGTGTCCGAACATCATAGCTGCACCCTATTGGATGTGGTGCATACCATGATGTCTCTTATCAAATTACCACTACAGTTTATGGGTTAGGCATTAGAGACAACCACATTCACTTTAAATAGGGCACCACATAATTCCATTGAGATGACTGCGTATGAACTATGGTTTAGAGAAACCTAAGCTGTCGTTTCTTAAAGTTTGGGACTGCGACGCTTATGTGAAAAAGTTTTAGCCTGATAAGCTCGAACCCAAAGCGGATAAATGCATCTTCACAGGACACCCAAAACAGTTGGGTATACCTCCTAATTCAGATCCGGAAGCAAAAGTGATTGTTTCTAGAAACGGGTCCTTTCTAGGAAAAGTTTCTCTCGAAAAATTGAGTGGGAGGATGGTGGAGACTTGATGAGGTTATTGAACCATCACTTCAACCCGATGTGTAGCAGGGCACGTGAAGTTGTTCCTGTGGCACCTGCACCAATTGAAGTAGAAGGCGATGATAGTGATCATGAAACTTGGATCACGTCACTACCAAACCTCGTGGAGTCGACAAGGATGCGTACTACTTCAGAGTGGTGCAGTAATCCTGTCTTGGAAGTCATGTTGCTAGACAACAATGAACCTACGAGCTCTGGAGAAGCGATGGTGGGCCCGAATTCCGATGAATGGCTCGAGGCCATAAAATCCGAGAGGATCCATGTATGAAAACAAAGTATAAACTTTGGAAGAACTACTTGATGGTCGTAAGGCTGTTGGGTACAGATGGATTTTAAAAGGAAGACGGACAATGATGGTAAGTGTCACCATTAAGAAAGCTCGACTTGTCGCTAAGATATTTTCTGACAAGTTCAAGGAGTTGACTACGATGAGACTTTCTCACTCGTAGCGATGCTAAGAGTCTGTTGGAATTATATTAGCAGTTACTGCATTATTTATGAAATCTTGCAGATAGGATACCAAAACATTTTTTCCTCGACAATCTTCTTGAGGAAAGGTTGTATGTGATACAACCAGAAGGTTTTGTCAATCCTAAAAGATGCTAACAAGTATGCAAAGCTCCAACGATCCTTCTAAGGAATGTGGTAAGCATCTCAGAGTTGGAATATACACTTTGATGAGATGATCAAAGATTTTGGGTTTATACAAAGTTTATGAGAAACTTGTATTTTCCAAAGAAGTGAGTGGGAGCACTATAGAATCTGATGAGTATATGTTGTTGACATATTGTTGATCGGAAATGATGTAGAATTTATGGAAAGCATATAGGGTTGTTTGAAAGGTGTTTTTCAATCAAAAAAAATCTAGATTAAGCTACTTGAACATTGAGCATCAAGATCTATAAGGATATATCAAAAACGCTTAATAGTACTTTCAGATGAATACATACCGTGACAAGATTTTGAAGGAGTTCAAAATAGATCGGCAAAGAAGGAGTTCTTGGCCGTGTTATAAGGTGCCAGTATTGAGTAAGACTCAAGACATGACCATGACAGAAGAAAGAGAAAGGATGAAGGTCGTCCCCTATCCTTTAGACGTAGGCTCTACAGTATGCTATGCTGTGTACCACACCTGAAGTGTGCCTTGCCGTGAGACAGTCAAGGGGTACAAGAGTGATCCAGGAATGGATCACAGGACAACGGTCAAAGTTATCCTTAGTAACTAGTGGACTAAGGAATTTTCTCGATTATGGAGGTGGTAAAAGAGTTCATCATAAAGGGTTACATCGATGCAAACTTTAAAACTAATCTGGATGACTATGAGTAGTAAACCGGATTCATATAGTAGAACAATTATTTGGAATAGCTCCAAATAGCGCGTGGTAGCTGCATCTACAAGATGACATAGAGATTTGTAAAGCACACACGGATCTGAAAGGTTCAGACCCGTTGACTAATAACATCTCTCACAAGCGAGATATGATCAAACCCCATGGGTGTTGGATTCATTACAATCACATAGTGATGTGAACTAGATTACTGAGTCTAGTGAAAGTGGGAGACTGTTGGAAATATGCCCTAGAGGCAATAATAAAATGGTTATTATTGTATTTCCTTGTTCATGATAATTTTCTATTGTTCATGCTATAATTGTATTAGCTGGAAACCGTAATACACGTGTGAATACATAGACCATAACATGTCTCTAGTGAGCCTCTAGTTGACTAGCTCATTGATCAATAGATGGTTATGGTTTCCTGACCATGGACATTGGATGTCATTGATAACGGGATCACATCATTAGGAGAATGATGTGATGGACAAGACCCAATCCTAAGCATAGCACAAGATCGTGTAGTTCGTTTGCTAAGAGCTTTTCTAATGTCAAGTATCATTTCCTTAGACCATGAGATTGTGCCACTCCCAAATACCGTAAGAATACTTTGGGTGTACCAAACGTCACAACGTAACTGGGTGGCTATAAAGGTGCACTACAGGTAGCTCCGAAAGTATCTGTTGAGTTGGCACGAATCGAGACTGGGATTTGTCACTCTGTATGACGGAGAGGTATCTTTGGGCCCACTCGGTAATGCATCATCATAATGAGCTCAATGTGACTAAGGAGTTAGTCACAGGATCATGCAGTACGAAATGAGTAAAGAGACTTGCCGGTAACGAGATTGAACGAGGTATTGGGATACAGACGACCGAATCTCGGGCAAGTAACATACCGGTGGACAAACGGAATTGTATACGGGATTGATTGAATCCCCGACAACGTGGTTCATCCGATGAGATCATCATGGAACATGTGGGGGCAAACATGGGTATCCAGATCCTGCTGTTGGTTATTGGTCGGAGAACGTCTCGGTCATGTCTGCAAGGCTCCCGAACCCGTAGGGTCTACACACTTAAGGTTCGGTGACGCTAGAGTTGTTATGGGAAATTGTATATGGTCACTGAAGGTTGTTCGGAGTCCCGGATGAGATCTCGGACGTCACGAGGAGTTCCAGAATGGTCCGGAGGTGAATATTTACATATGGGAAGTCCAGTTCGATCGCGGAATGGTTTCGGGGTTATCGGTATTGTATCGGGACCACCAAAAGGTGTCCTGAGGTCCATCGGCTGGGGCCACCTGCCCAGGGGCTTAATGAGCTGAATATGGGAGGGAACCATCCCCCCAGTAGGCTGGTGCGCCCCCCAAGGGCCCTAGGCGCCTAGGGTTTGGAAACCCTAGGGGATGGGGGCGCCTCCACCTTGCTTGGGGGGCAAGTCTCTCCTCCTGGCCGCCGCCCCCCTCTAGATGGGATCTAGAGGGGCCGGCCCCCTCTCCCCTTCACCCTACAAATAGAGGGACGGTGGGAGGGCTGCAGCACCCTTCCCTTGGCGCAGCCCCTCCCTCCTCCAACACTTTCTCCTCCTCCGTAGAGCTTGGCGAAGCCTTGTAGAAAATCCACAAGCTCCACCACCACGTCGTCGTGCTGCCCGAGATCTCCCTCAACTTCTCCTCTCCCCTTGCTGGATCAAGGAGGAGACGTCCTCGGGCTGTACGTGTGTTGAACACGGAGGCGTCGTCCGTTCGGGCGCTAGATCAGATCTTCCATGATTTGAATCACCGCATGATCTGACTCCATCATCCGCGTTCTTGTAACGCTTCCGTTTTCGCGATCTTCAAGAGGTATGAAGATGCACTCCCTCTCCCCTTGTTGCTAGCATCTCCTAGATTGATCTTGGTGACACGTAGGAAAATTTTGAATTATTGCTACGTTCCCCAACAGAAATTCCTTCTTAATACATGGGAAAAAGGTTTGCTCCTCATGACAGCTGGGATCCACCAACTACATCTTCGCACAGAAGGAAGTTCCTCCTTATTACACGTAAGAAAAATGATTCCTCCCCCTGCTAGCTGGGACCCACCAGATTCAGAGGCTGACTTGTGGGCCTAATAAGTTGACACGTACGTAGGGCTTTGTCAACTTAGTCAACAAATGGCCGCACTGCTTCTTCAATCTCTGATTTTCTTGCTCTAGCCGCTCAAACCAACGCTGGCGGGACCACCCGCTCCTGCTTCCCATGGCCGGCTATGCTGCAACACAGGCCTTACTATCCCATCCTACTCCCACCGCTAGCCATGCCATCCCTTTACTCATCCACACGACCACACCTCTTGTTATTCTCCAGTGACGGCAGCATCACACCATAGCGGACCAGTAAACCCTTGCAGTCCCTTCGATGTGGGCAACTACTACCGCATCTTCCCCGGCTCTTGGTCGTTCCCTTCCTAGGCCTCGCCGTCGTCCACCGCCTTGGTGCTCTTAGTGCGGTGTCGTCAACGAACGACGCCCATCGGTAGAGGACTGTACGTGGAGAGGCTGACAACTGGGACCCACCAGCTACATCTTCGCAGGCAAGGAAGTGCGTCCTTATTCAGGCAAAAAAATGATTCCTCCCACTGATAGCTGGGACACACCAGCTATATCTTCGCATGCAAGTAAGGGCCTCCTTATCCTCCCAGATAGCTAGGACCCACCTGGTCGAACCGTACGTAGGGTTGTCTATCTGGTCGCCAACGTGTATGCACATACTAGTTGATCGGTCCCTCTACAAGGATGAACCGTGGCCAAGTAAGTTGCAACGCATGCAGTAGTAGAGCCCCCAATGTAGCAGTTCAAGCAGTCTTGTCTAAATTGTGTACATGTACGTACAACCACACTGTAATAAAGTAAATATGGCCACGTACGTACGTAAAGGCGGGGTCTGGAACGCGTATAGCAATGACGTCCTATTCATCTGTAGCCAACCGACTTGGTCGGAAGGGAAGAAACAACGTTGTGTTTGTTGGGAGGCAACCGACTAGGTCTGAATGGGTCATCCTCATCGGGAGCCAACCGGCTTGGATGAAACACCCGAAACTTGGTCATGGTCATCAACTCGGGGTTTCTTGTACCGCAAAACGGAGGAAACGGAGTTTTGTTTGACCGCCTATAGTTGAAACAGGGTCATGTTCATTTGGAGGGGTCTGGCGTATCGCAAAACGAAGGAAACAGACTTCTGTTCAACTAGACGATTGAAACGGGGTCCTGTTGATCGAGATGGGTCTGGCGTACCGCAAAACGAAGGAAATGGACTTCTCTTCAAGTGTCTACAGCCGAAACAAGGTCCTCTACCGTAGAACGGGACTCCATGGGCTATTGTTCATCCACCGTTGACTTCCTCTAGCCTCCACCAACTACTCTTCATCCACCACGACTTCCTATAGTCTCCACTAGCTACTATTCATCCACGAGCTACTGTTCATCCAGCCTCCACTGGCTACTATTCATCCAGCCTCCACGAGGTCCTATTCATCCAACCCCAACCGGCTGGGGTGTGTGGAAGCCTCCTTGGGGTCCTATTCATCTAGCGACAATCGCCTACATGGCCGAGGTCCTGTTCATCCAACCCCCACCGGGAACTGTTCATCCACAGCCAACCAACCGGCTAGGTCAACTCACCACGCCTGGACACATTCTACGTATCACGTGCTCGACAGCAATGGACACTATTCATATAGAGGAAACCCAACCGGCTAGCTACGTCTCGCATGAGGGCTCGATCGGCTTCAGTAAGCAGCGAAGGCATCGGGTTCAGTTAGCAGCAACGGAATCGCTCGGGTTCAGTTAGCAGTGAAGGAATCGATCGGGTTCAGTTAGCGGCGACAGGATCAATCGATCGACTTTAGTACATAGTAGTGCGATTGCTCGGGTTCAGTTAGTGAGCGCCTCGCACACACGCGCGTACGAGAGAAATGCGCAAACCACACTCGCTCAGCCCCGACCACCCACCGTAACCGGGAACTTCTTGAAATTTTCCTCGCCCTCACTTCTACCACGACTTTTTACGTCATGGACGGCTGAAAGAATGTCACGCATGTGCGTCTCCGGCCGCCAGGACGAAAATCCCAATTTATGTCATAATTTTTATCATAGAAGTAGGAGCCCACCATATCTATGATGATACGTGTTTTTGTCACAATAATCATCATAGAATCATAACCATGATAGAAAAAGTTTTAGTTCGGGCCATAATGTCACGGATGTGTATTTTGTAGTGACGTATGTTGTCATCAATTACCAAAATGGGGAGATTCAAAGCACATTTTCTTCCTTGGTGGTTTTGGTAATTAATGTCAACATACATGTTGTTGGACTAACACTTTTATCTATTATGTTTTAGATAAGTTCAGCACTGGCATGAAGAGGACATGAGGATGTGGACCCCTTCAAAATGCTAAGGACAAAGATTGGCAAAGCTCCAAGACTCTACATTTTTGGTTAAGTGATCCAAGATCACATTGAGTCCATAGGAAAGCCAAAAGGGATGAGGTTTTGATCATGATTCAATTTCTCAAGTACTTCTCCACATCACTCCTATCCAAAACCCAAAACGTCCATCTTGGTCCCACCAAAAAGTTCCCATATAGACCCATCGAGATGACCCTATCGAATTTCCTAATGAGGTCTTGCCTAGCCATTGCACTTCGGTC
This sequence comes from Aegilops bicornis, assembly GCA_021605145.1. Taxonomy (NCBI): domain Eukaryota; kingdom Viridiplantae; phylum Streptophyta; class Magnoliopsida; order Poales; family Poaceae; genus Aegilops; species Aegilops bicornis. Next base: position 587,700,090 of record CM038672.1, on the reverse strand, counting down.
ACACCGAGTCATTCTCTTTGGACTCACCGAAAAGCCTAATAGTCAAGTCTTTTACACTATTCGGTCTCACCGAGATTTTCATGTCGGTGTCGGTGAGTTGGGTCAAAGTCTTGTAATGGTTGTTTTTTTGGTGCTGCCTATTTATACCCCTCCACCAACACCTACTCTCTAAGAGAGCCTCAGAATAAACCACAACTTCCACTACTGATTTTTTGAGAGAGAACCACCTACTCATGTGTTGAGATCAAGAGATTCCAATCCAACCATTTGAACCTTGATTTCTAACATTTCCCAAGTTGCTTTTCAATCAATCCCCTCTTTTACCAAAGCCAAATCTGTGAGAGAGTGTTTGAGTGTTGGGGGAGACTATCATTTGAAGCACAAGAGCAAGGAGTTCATCATCAACAACACCGTCTATTACCTTTTGAAGAGTGGTGTCTACTAGATTGGTTAGGTGTCACTTGGGGCCTCCAAGAGATTGTGGAGTTGAACCAAGGAGTTTGTAAGGGCAAGGAGATCGCCTACTTCGTGAATATCTATCTGAGTGAGGCTAGTCCTTCGTGGGCGTAAGGCATGGTGAAATAGACAAGGTTGCTTCTTCATGGACCCTTCATGGGTGGAGCCCACCGTGGACTCGCGCAACCGTTACCCTCAGTGGGTTGAAGTCTCCACCAACGTGGATGTACGATAGCACCACCTATCAAAACCATGCCAAAAATCGTTGTGTCTTCATTGTGTTTGATCTTCCATCTCTACCCTTTACTTTTCGCATAATTGCATGCTTTACTATTTCTGTTGCCATGTGTCTAGATATGCATGTGTAGAAAGTCTTGGTGATATCTTAACTAGTGCCAAAATCTGCCTAAATTTCAAGAGAACTAAAAACCGCACCTTTGGTTGGTTAAGAGTCTATTCACCCCCCCTATAGACCTATCTTCTTCGATCCTACAAGAATAACAATGACTCACGGATACCACACAACAATAGGGCAGGCACAAGTAAGCCATGCTCTAACATGAGAGCGATGTGTTGTTCTATTTGGAGTTCTTCTTCTTCGATGATTTGGGAACTTGGGATTAGCAGAGGGACATTTCTTATTTCTCTTGCATCTTAGGCATATCTGCTTCTTATCCATACTCGGATTGTGCCTTCTGCATGATGCTTGTAAAGTAATGTTGGATCATGTGATCTCTGTTTGGTGATATAGTTATGTATGACATTTGTATCGTATTGTATTCTTGTATTATCTCTTCTATTCTTGAGTAGTTGTATGTGTTGTGATGTTCACCTTCTTACCGACATATGACACTTGTGTGCATGGTTAAGTCATATGTTGGGGTGGCCAAATCTTCTCTTCCCCACAAGATTGCAAGGTCTTGTAGGGATTAGAACTGAAGGAAATATGCCCTAGAGGCAATAATAAAGTTATTAATTATTTCCTTATATCATGATAAATGTTTATTATTCATGCTAGAATTGTATTAACCGGAAACATAATACATGTGTGAATACATAGACAAACATATAGTCACTAGTATGCCTCTACTTGACTAGCTCATTAATCAAAGATGGTTATGTTTCCTAACCATAGACATGTGTTGTTATTTGATTAATGGGATCACATCATTAGGAGAATGATGTGATTGACATGACCCATTCCGTTAGCCTAGCACTTGATCGCTTAGTATATTGCTATTGCTTTCTTCATGACTTATACATGTTCCTGTAACTATGAGATTATGCAACTCCGTTTACGGAGGAACACTTTGGTGCTACCAAAGCGTCACAACGAATCGGGTGATTATCAAGGAGTACTACATGTGTCTCCAAAGTTTCATGTTGGGTTGGATTATTTAGATATTAGGATTTGTCACTCCGATTTTCGGAGAGGTTTCTCTGAGGCCTCTCGGTAATGCACATCACTATAAGCCTTGCAAGCAATGTAGCTAATGAGTTAGTTACGGAATGATGCATTACGTAACGAGTAAAGAGACTTGCCCGATGTGAGCTTGAACTAGGTATTGGATACCCACGATCAAATCTTGGGCAAGTAACATACCGATGACAAAGGGAACAACGTATGTTGTTATGCGGTTTGACCGATAAAGATCTTCGTAGAATATGTAGGAACCAATATGGGCATCCAGGTTCCGCTATTGGTTATTGACAAAGAATAGTACTCGGTCATGTCTACATAGTTCTCGAACCCGTAGTGTACGAACGCTAAAGGTTTCGATGACAGATATAATATGAGTTTACATGATTAGATGTACCGAAGGAGTTCTGAGTCCCGGATGAGATCGGGGACATGACGAGAGTCTCTAAATGGTCGAGACGTAAAGATTCATATATTGGATGATATGTTTAGGCTAAGGGGTCAAGCCCATGAGGCTTTAGGTCGGTGCAAAAGGAGTTTTATGGAGGCCGGGGCCAAACGCCAGAGACCTGGCGGCTCGCCCTGGGCTGCACGCCGAGGCCCATGGCGTTCGGGCCAGACGCCAAGGATTGTGGCGTTTGGTCCTGGAGTCCCGAGTGGGACTCTTGCCTTCGGGCAAAACCGACTTTGAGGAGGCTTTTGCTCCAAGTTTCGACCCCGGGGCTCAACATATAAATAGAGGGGCAGGGCTAGCACCAAAGATACATCAATTGATCCCTTGGATCTCTTAGCCGTGTGCGGTGCCCCCCTCCACCATATTCCACCTCGGTCATATCGTGTAACATCCCAAATTTCCCATTTGGAATGTTTTACAATTATAGCTAAGCATCTATGCATTATTGTTTGAATTGAGTGACATTTGAATTATTTCAGAGGCTTTTGAGTTTGTTGGAATTTGAATTCAAATTGGCAGTTGAATTTACTTCAAAACAATGCCAGACAAATACTTGAGAAAAAGTATGAGAGGAGTAAACATGACACTCCAAAAATGTCAGAAGAAAAGTTTTGCCAAAAAGATTGAATTCAAATTTGATTTTATTTGGGATTTCTAGAAAATGTTTTTTTTAAGTTTGAGTTTTGCCCCTGGAAAAATCTCCAAATTGTAGGATAAATTCCCCTGAGAATTTTGATATATATATGTCCTATATAAAAAAAAAATTTACATATTCTCTCTTCTCTCTCTAATTCAAAAAATATATAACCCCCCAGGCGCCAGCCAGTGTAACTGCCGGCCAGCCAGCCAGTAATGAGCCGGCCAAAGCAGCCCACCAGCCGAGCCGGCCTGCCCTAGCGCCAGCCCGAATCCCTCCCCTTGGTCGCCCGACCAAACCCCTCGTCCTCTCTCGGCCGACACGCCCCCCCCTTCTCTTTCCTCGCCCACGCCACGCCAGAGCGCGACCGCCGCCGCCCATCGCCGCGATCTTCACGGGATCGCGATCCCGAGCCGCCCCCTGCCCCAAGTTGGTGCCCTATAAAACCCTACGCCCCTCCTCCCCCGAAACCCCTAAAACCCTACGCCCAAAACCCACCGCAGCCCGCACCCTCGCCGAACGCATCTCTCCGCCGCCGCCTCGGTTCGCCGCCGTTCCCGTCACCGGTGAGCCACCCCTCGACCTCCCCGCTACCCCACCCGAACCGCCACTTCCTCCCGCACCTCTTTGACATCCTCTCTCCGCTCAGGGACCGCCGGAGCCGCCGCCTTGAGCATCACCGCCCGTCGCCGGAGCCGGAGCTCACCCGAGCTCGTTCCACTCGCCTCCGTCGTCCCCGACCGCTGCAACCGCCACCCTCGACCTCGCCTCGCTCCGCCGCATCTCCCTGACGTCGCCGCCGTCGCCCCGGACCATCTGAGCCACCGCGCCGTCCACGCCCGAGCTGTCGTCGTCCGCCGCCGTCGTCGCCACCGCGGTAAGTCGCCGGAGCCTCCCACCACTGTTCGATCTAAAACCTAGGGCTTAGATTAGACTAGCGAAGGGGTACGTTTTATTTTAAAAAGGCCGGTTTAGTTACGGTTTTTTTTGGTTTAGTTAGCGGTTTAGTTAGACCGGCCCGATCGGTTTATTTTCTGTTAGCCGCGGGCATGCATTAGCTATATATCGCCTGAGCGTTAGATAGGCCCGTTAGCGTTAGTTTTTCTTTTTAGTTATTTTTTCGTTTCTGTTTTTAACAGAATAGTTCCAGTTTTGTAAAATCTATATCTCTTAGGTTACTTAATATTTTTAGTTGATTCTTTTTTTGTTAGTTTGAAAATTTGTTGTAGTTTCTGTAGAAAATATGTTTAGCCATGTTTAAATTATTAGAAATTGTTTTATTTTAGTTTTAGACAGATTAGTATTTCTGCTATAAAATGAGTTAGGATTATTTTATTTTAGTGATTCTTTTTGTCACTGCTTTGTTTTGACTTTGCCTAGCAGTAGGAATTCATTTGGGTATTTTAGATTTAATAAAAAAATAGTTTTAGTCGAAATCATGTGTTTCTTGTTTATTTAACTAGCTACTGTTTTCCTATTGTTCTATTTAGTAAATAATTTTATTTTACCTATATTATAGTTTATTTTAGATTAGTTTCTGTAGTTTTAGAACATGAACTTTTATTTACAGAAAATAAAAAAGTTTATTTTATTTTCTTGTTAGTTGTTGGCTTGGATTTCTTCGAGTTTTCCTTGGTTTTTGGTTCGATTGTTTTGTGTGTTTTTTTGTTAGCATGCTGTTATGTTAAGTGATTGTATGTTCTTATGCTTATATGATTGTTGTTTGCTTCGGTAGAATTTCCGGAGTGCGAAGCCCTGCTATCACGAGTCCCTAGCTTTCAAGACCGTCGGCCGGGCAAGTCATTTGATCATGTTTTCTTTTACAATACCTATGATTTTATTGCATTAGAATTATACCTCCCCACCATGCATGCAGTAGGAGAATTTTAAGTTATGTTTCTTGAGTAGTATCATGAGGTAGCATGAAACCAATTCCCCTTGTTACCATTGCCCGGGATGATGTAGTTTATTTTGCTATGCTCGTAGACGAGGTTGGTTGAGTGATTCATAAGGGAGATGCGGGAGTCAAGATGATGACAACCCCATGACTTCAAGCTCAAGATGGACTTCAAAATTCACTCTTGGGTGGAGGAGACGGTTGACGGGCACCACTGAGAAAACCAGCGGCTGGCCGGGATGCATGGAGAAGCGCCATGACATCTGCGGAAAGCTTCACCCAGCCACGAAGAGACGGATGGATACCCCATTGACCGGAAGCTTACCTGTGCATCCGCAAGCCATTATGGGCTCTAGCTTGGTTGACCCTAGGCGTGACTCTGGCCGGACGGTGCTACGAGATGTAGAAGAACGGTAGGATTGGATGGGCACCGGCAGTGGCCCGGAGGGACTCTTCGGAAGACCCTGTTTCGTTCGTCCCGTCTTCAAACACCAGGAAGTGCGAAGACTTAAAGGAGGGAACGATTCTTGCGGGTAAAGTGCGCAAACCTCTGCAGAGTGAAGATCTAATCGGTTAGCCGTGTCCCGGTTACGGACAATTTGAGCCTCTGGAACTTGGAGTATTTCGGATATCTCAACACCGAACTTAATAAATTAATTGAGGGGGTTATTTAATAATTGGGAATGAGACATTGGTTGGCGGAACCATCTCAATAACTACCAACATTTTGTAGTATTTGCAAACAAGTCCTTGATGTAGGAAAAAAAACTGGCTTTTTCGCAAAACAATGAAACTTAGAGCCCCACAGCCAAATTGCATATAGTGTTAGTAATTTTATTGGTGTTCTCTCTTTGACTTGCCGGCATATTCAAAATGCTGACCTACACGGCTGCAACGTCTTATGTTGCAGAGGAGTTTTCCGATCAGGAGTGAGGCTACGATCCACGCTTGGCGATTGCCCTATGGAGTCGGATGGACTCGCTATTCGTCTATGCTTCCGCAACTTTATTTAGTTTATTTCTCATGAGTTGGCCTTCGGCCGAATTTATTCTATTGTAATAAAAGGCTCGATATGAGAATCGTGTAATAAATTCAGGTGTGATTGAACTTTGAATCTTTTCATCAATGTACTGTGTGTGCCAGCATGATCTTGGGATGGTACAGCTACACAGAGACTTGACCGTTTTCGGGTCAGGTCGCTCTGAGAGATGGTATCGAGCACACGCTGACCGTAGGGCGTAACCCCTAGGATCGGAAAGCCATAGGAAGAGACTATTTATTTTATGTCCTTATCATTTCGTAATTCTCCCTGTTCATTTCTCGACTTCTCTCCGATTTTCAACATTCTAGATGGCCGCCAAGTTCACCCCAGTTACGCTACGGAGTTTTGCCACCAGATGAGACGATGCCTCTCGGCAAAAGCTGGTTCAGATCGTGAAGAAGAAGCTGAAGATTGCTCGCCCTCAATCACCGGAAGCCTACCAATGCACTTCCGACGGATACCCGCTCTGTGATTAAGGTGCACATTCCAGGAGGACCTTCGGAGGACATTCAGAGCCCATTGACTTTGAGTTTACCGATTTCAATTGGATCCTCGGAAGAGACATGGCGATTTATCGTGCACTTGGACATCTCCGAGAAGAGTACAGGGCCGAGCTCGACCCATCAGACCTCGCCATCATTTCTCGCAGAGCTAGGAATGGAGATATCATCCGTACCGTAGAGGACGACTCCATTCTCTCATATGTCCAAGACTTGGAGAGTCTCCTCAGGAAACGGGAAATCCAGACTCGCCGTAACTCGAAGGTACACAGGAGGCTGTTGTTCCGTGAACTAGAACTGGAGGAGAAAGCACACGCGGACTTCCTTGACCATGAAGAAGAAATCAAGGATTTCATGGAGAGAGTCGACAAGCTGAAGATGGATGTTGTCGCATTAGAGGAGAAGATGGACTTGGGAGAAGACCTTTTTCCGAGTGGAGATGACGGACCCCTCGTGAGCAATGACCAGGATTATGAAGAGAGCTCCACCGAAGAAAGCCGCAAGAGGAGGCCCCGCACCAGAGGACGCCACACCAGAGGACGCCGCACTGCAGGACGCAAGGATAATTGATGAAGACATTTAGTCGACCGCCATGTTATTTTAATTTTCCGTCGATCGCTTAGGCCGTTATTTTCGATTAGTCGTGAGAATTTGTAATCCGAGATTGAACCATGTTTGAGATGATTGAATAAATGATTGGTGTGATTATGATTGTGCATTCATATGGGTAGTGATATTTTCCCATTAGATCCTTGTTCTATTCTAATTTTCTCATCTACTCCAAAACACCAGATGCCTCCGAGACGTGACCCCGGTTTCAACTTTCCGCCGGAGCTCACCCAGCTGATCCAGCAGAAGAATGCCCTTATGCAGATGCTCATCCGTAACTGCAACAACAACAACAACAACAACAACAATCCACCGCCACCACCCCCTGTTGACAACTTGACCCGCTTCCTAAGGCTGAATCCGCCAGTGTTCTCTAGCAGCACTGAGCCGATTGTGGCCGATGATTGGCTCCGCAAGGTCGGAAGGGAGTTAGCCACTACTGGATGCACGGATGCAGAGAAGGTGCGCTTTGCCGCACATCAGCTTGATGGACCTACAGCCTCTTGGTGGGAGAACTACACCGCCACTTACCCCATCGCCACCATCACATGGGATCAGTTCCAGCAGGCTTTCCGCACCGCTCATGTCTCAGCTGGAGCCATGAGTCTGAAGAAGCGTGAGTTCAGCAACTTACGCCAGGGGAACCGTACTGTGGGGCAGTACGTGGATGAGTTCAGCAAGTTAGCTCGTTATGCCCTGGATGATGTGGCCACAGATGCTGCAAAGCAGGAAAAGTTTCTCGAGGGACTCAATGACGAACTGGGAATGCAGCTAATGGTGGCTACCTTCAACAACTACCAGGAGCTGGTAGACAAGGCCACCATACTTGAAGGCAAGCAGCAGCAGATTGATAGCCGCATAGCGGAAGTATGGCCGGGAAGTACAACTCGAGCTCGTGAAGCCCGTTATGCCCCATACTGAGGGCATACCCATCACACTCATGGAGGACATAATCATGGAGGACATAACCATGGAGGAAATGGGAACAACCGCAACCCCGACAACAAGTCAGGCAATGGAAACGGCAATGGCAACCAGCATCATCCTGCCCCGGCTCAGAAGGATCTGAGTCACATTACTGCTTCAAGTGCCGTAAAACAGGCACTATGCCACCGACTGCCCGGAGGCCAAGCAGAGGAATGGAAACGGCAATGGAAGCTCAGCAAAGAAGCCCAACCCTTTTCCTCGTGCTCAGGTGAACCACATTGACGTGGAGGACGTCTATGATCAGCCAGACACTGTGGTTGGTAAGTTTTTATTAAATTCACGTCCAGTATTGGTACTCTTTGATTCTGGTGCAACGCATTCATTTATATCAAGGGTAGTTGTGGAAAAGTATGGGTTGCCCACTAGAACCCTTAGGAGCCCTCTTCACGTCAGTTCCGCAGGTGGAGAAATGATGGCAGGCTTAGGCTGTCATGCAACCCTCAACATCGGAAACCATAAATTTTCCGCAGACCTCATAGTATTGGAAACCCAGACCTTGGATGTAATCCTAGGCATGGATTGGTTGACGAAGTTTGAAGGAAACATAGACTGTGCCCGCAAGATGATTCTGCTCACCACTCCGGAGCAGAAGAGGATCAAGTATGTATCCAGACGTATCTCGATGAAGAATTAGGTGAATTCCCTCACGGGAGTTGTTCAGGAGGAAGTGCCAGTAGTGCAAGATTTTCCCGATGTGTTTCCGGAGGAATTACCAGGAATGCCACCGACGTAGACATTGAATTTCTGATTGAGTTATTTCCCGGCACAACCCCAATATCCAAGAGACCCTATTGGATGCCCCCGAACGATTTGGAAGAGATCAAGAAGCAAATTAATGAGCTATTGGAGAAGGGATATATTCGGCCAAGCTCGTCACCTTGGGGAGCCCCAGTTCTTTTGGTAGAGAAGAAGGATGGAACCCTGAGAATGGTTGTGTATTATCGTTAGTTGAATGACGTAACCATCAAGAACAAGTACCCTCTGCCGATGATTAATGACCTATTTGATCAACTAGTTGGAGCCAAGGTATTCTCCAAGATCGATCTTCGATCAGGGTATCATCAGTTGAAGATCCGTGAAAAGGATATACCTAAAACAGCATTCACCACCAGGTATGGTTTATATGAGTATACCGTCATGTCATTCGGATTGACTAATGCCCCTGCATACTTCATGAATTTGATGAACAAGGTATTTATGGAATATCTGGACAAGTTTGTCGTGGTGTTCATCGATGATATACTGATTTTCTCCAAGAGCGAGGAAGAGCATAAGGAACATTTGCGTCTAGTTCTGGAGAAACTCCGAGAACATCAGTTGTATGCCAAGTTCAGCAAATGTGAGTTTTGGCTGAAGGAAGTCGGATTCCTCGGACATATTATTTCAGGAGAAGGAATAGTAGTTGACCCCACCAAGGTTGTATCAGTCACCGATTGGCAGTCACCCACCTCAGTCAAGGAGATCCGCAGTTTTCTCGGACTCGCAGGATATTATCGGAGGTTTATTGAGAATTTCTCGAAGATTGCCAAGCCCATGACTGAGCTGTTGAAGAAGGATGCCAAGTACATTTGGACCGAGGATTGTGAAGCCAGTTCAGAAATTGAAGAAACGTTTGGTTACAGCCCAGATCTTGATTTTGCGGACATACACAAGGATTACTGTATATTGTGGCGCTTCTCGTCGTGGACTCGGAGGAGGACTCATGCAGGAAGGAAAAGTTGTAGCTTATACCTCCAGACAGCTACGACCACACGAGATGAATTATGCCACACATGATTTGGAGTTAGCAGCTGTAGTGCATGCACTCAAGACCTGGAGGCATTTCCTTATCGGAAACAGTTGTGATGTTTACACAGATCATAAGAGCTTGAAGTATATTTTCACGCAGAAAAAGTTGAACCTCAGGCGGAGGAGATAGCTAGAGTTAATCAAGGACTATGACATGAGATTGCATTACCACCCGTGAAAGGCTAATGTTGTAGCAGATGCTTTGAGCCGTAAGAGTTATGTGAATACTCTTATAGCGGGAGGATTACCCAGGAGTTAGTCGATGACCTCGAGAGATCTCCGGCGGAGATAGTTTCGAGAGGATATGTTGCAGCTCTGGAAGTTCAGTCCACTTTGGCCGAAAGAATTCGTGAAGCCCAGAAGTCGGACAAGGAAATTGATGAGATAAAGAAAAGGATGAATGAAGGCAAAGCTAAAGGGTTTCGTAAGGACGAATACGGAGCTATATGGTACGAGGATCGTATTTATGTACCCAATGATCCCGAACTCAGGAAGCTAATTCTTCAGGAGGCTCATGATTCACCGTACTCGATTCACCCCGGTAACACCAAGATGTATCTGGATTTGAAGGAAAGTTTCTGGTGGACAGGTATGAAGAAGGATATTGCTGAGTACGTAGCGATATGCGATGTTTGCCAGCGAGTAAAGGCGGAACATCAGAAGCCAGCAGGGTTACTTCAACCTTTGCCGATTCCCGAGTGGAAATGGGAAAAACTTGGAATGGATTTTATCACAGGATTACCCAGGACCCGTTCAGGTTATGATTCCATCTGGGTAGTGGTTGATCGATTGACCAAGGTAGCTCATTTCATTCCTGTGAAGACTACCTATACCAGCGCTAAGTTAGCAAGATATACATGACCAGGATCGTCTGTCTGCATGGAGTTCCGAGGAGTATCGTGTCAGATAGAGGAACACAATTTACCTCAAAGTTTTGGAATCAGTTGCATGAAACTTTGGGTACGAGGCTGGAGTTCAAGATGCAGCTTTTCATCCATGAGCAGATGGATGGACCGAGAGAGTCAACCAGATCACGGAGGACATGTTGAGAGCTTGTGCGCTGGACTATGGGTCTAGCTGGGATGATAATTTGCCATACGCAGAAGTTCTCGTACAATAACAGTTATCGCACCGGTCTCAAGATGGCCCCTTTGAAGCTCTATCACGGAAGGAGGTGCGTAACACCATTGCGTGGGATGGTGTTGGAGATCGAAAACTTTTCGTCCCGATCTTATCGAGATTCAAGAGAAAGTCAAGCTGATTCGAGATAGGCTCAAGGTAGCTCAGTCGAGGCGTAAGAGTTATGCCGACTGATAAACGCAGGGAAGTAACATACTGGCGGGAGACCGGGCATATCTTCGTGTGTCCCACTTCGTGGAATTAAGATGTTCAGTGTTAAAGGAAAGTTAGCACCCCGGTTCAATGGCCCTACAAAATCCTCGAACGTCGTGGAGAAGTTGCTTACAAGTTGGAATTGCCGGAAGGATTGTCCGGAGTTCATGATGTCTTCCATGTTTCTCAGCTGAAGAAATGCCATGCCGAGATGGCCGATATTCCATTGAGAGACAGAGTGCCCCTAGAGGCCATACAGCTCGACAAAGGATCTCGACTTATGAGGAGAAACCCGTCTGAATTCTCGAGACTATGAACAGAGTCACCCGCAAAGAAGATCATCAAGTTTTGCAAGGTGCTGTGGAGTCATCATTCCAAGGAGGAAGCCACCTGGGAGCGAGAAGAAGACCTTCGCCGAGACCACCCGCACCTATTTTCTAGCCAAACCGAATCTCGAGGGCGAGATTCATCATAAGGTGGGTAGGTTTGTAACATCCCAAATTTCCCATTTGGAATGTTTTACAATTATAGCTAAGCATCTATGCATTATTCTTTGAATTGAGTGACATTTGAATTATTTCAGAGGCTTTTGAGTTTGTTGGAATTTGAATTCAAATTGGCAGTTGAATTTACTTCAAAACAAAGGTTCGACAAATACTTGAGAAAATGTATGAGAGGAGTAAACATGACACTCCAAAAATGTCAGAAGAAAAGTTTTGCCAAAAAGATTGAATTCAAATTTGATTTTATTTGGGATTTCTAGAAAATGTTTTTTTTAAGTTTGAGTTTTCCCCTGGAAAAATGTCCAAATTGTAGGATAAATTCCCCTGAGAATTTTGATATATATATGTCCTATGTAAAATATATATATATATATTATATATTCTCTCTTCTCTCTCTAATTCAAAAAAACCAGCGCCACCAGCTAACCTACTTGATCGGTGGCGCTTGACCAGCCAGCCGGACCAGGCGCAGCCACCGGCCGAGCAGCCTGCTGCCCCAGCCCGAAATCCTCCCCTCGGTCGCCCGACCGAACCCCCCTCCTCCCTCTCTCGCTGACACGCCAGCCCCACCCCTTCTCTTTCCCCTCGCCCACGCCTCGCCACGCCAGAGCGCGACCGCCTCCGCCCGTCGCCACGATCTTCACGGGATCGCGATCCCGAGTCGCCCCCTGCCCCAAGTTGGTGCCCTATAAAACCCTACGCCCCTCCTCCCCCGAAACCCCTAAAACCCTACGCCCAAAACCCACTGCAGCCCGCACCCTCGCCGAACGCATCTCGCCGCCGCCGCCTCGGTTCGCCGCCGTTCCCGTCACCGGTGAGCCACCCCTCAACCTCCCCGCTACCCCACCCGAACCGCCACTTCCTCCCGCACCTCTTTGACATCCTCTCTCCGCTTAGGGACCGCCGGAGCCGCCGCCTTGAGCATCACCGCCCGTCGCCGGAGCCGGAGCTCACCCGAGCTCGTTCCACTCGCCTCTGTCGTCCCCGACCGCTGCAACAGCCACCCTCGACCTCGCCTCGCTCCGCCGCATCTCCCTGACGTCGCCGCCGTCGCCCCAGACCACCGGAGCCACCGCGCCGTCCACGCCCGAACCGCCGTCGTTCGTCGCCGTCGTCGCCACCGCGGTAAGTCGCCGGAGCCGCCCACCACCATTCGATCTAAAACCTAGGGCTTAGATTAGACTAGCGAAGGGGTACGTTTTATTTTAAAAATGCCGGTTTAGTTACGGTTTTTTTTTGGTTTAGTTAGCGGTTTAGTTAGACCGGCCCGATCGGTTTACTTTCTGTTAGCCGCGGGCATGCATTAGCTATATATCGCGTGAGCGTTAGATAGGCCCGTTAGCACTAGTTTTTCTTTTTAGTTATTTTTTCGTTTCTGTTTTTAACAGAATAGTTCCAGTTTTGTAAAATCTATATCTCTTAGGTTACTTAATATTTTTAGTTGATTCTTTTTTTGTTAGTTTGCAAATTTGTTGTAGTTTCTGTAGAAAATATGTTTAGCCATGTTTAAATTATTAGAAATTGTTTATTTTATTTTTAGACAGATTAGTATTTCTGCTATAAAATGAGTTAGGATTATTTTATTTTAGTGATTCTCTTTGTCACTGCTTTGTTTTGACTTTGCCTAGCAGTAGGAATTCATTTGGATATTTTAGATTTAATAAAAAAAATAGTTTTAGTCAAAATCATGTGTTTCTTGTTTATTTAACTAGCTACTGTTTTCCTATTGTTCTATTTAGTAAATAATTTTATTTTACCTATGTTATAGTTTATTTTAGATTAGTTTCTGTAGTTTTAGAACATGAACTTTTATTTACAGAAAATAAAAAGTTTATTTTATTTTCTTGTTAGTTGTTGGCTTGGATTTCTTCGAGTTTTCTTTGGTTTTTGGTTCGATTGTTTTGTGCGTTTTTTTGTTAGCATGCTGTTATGTTAAGTGATTGTATGTTCTTATGCTTATATGATTGTTGTTTGCTTCGGTAGAATTTCCGGAGTGCGAAGCCTGCTATCACGAGTCCCTAGCTTTCAAGACCGTCGGCCAGCAAGTCATTTGATCATGTTTTCTTTTACAATACCTATGATTTTATTGCATTAGAATTATACCTCCCCACCATGCATGCAGTAGGAGAATTTTAAGTTATGTTCTTGAGTAGTATCATGAGGTAGGATGAAACCAATTCCCCTTGTTACCATTGCCCGGTACGATGTAGTTTATTTTGCTATGCTCGTAGATGGGGTTTGTTGAGTGATTCATAAGGGAGATGCGAGAGTCAAGATGATGACAACCCCATGACTTCAAGCTCAAGATTTACTTCAAAATTCACTACTGGGTGGAGGACGGTTGTGGGCACCCTAGAGAAAACCAGCGGCTGGCCGGGATGCATGGAGAAGCGCCATGACATCTTGCGGAAAGCTTCACCCAGCCACGAAGAGACGGATGGATACCCCATTGACCGGAAGCTTACCTGTGGAGCCGCAAGCCATTATGGGCTCGCTTGGTCGACCCTAGGTGTGACTCAGACCGGACGGTGCTACGAGATGTAGAAGAACGGTAGGATTGGATGGGCACCGGCGGTGGCCCGGAAGGAACTCTTGGAAGACCCTGTTTAGATTCGTCCCGTCTTCAAACACCGTGAAGTGCGAAGACTTAAAGGAGGGAACGATTCTTGCGGGTAAAGTCGCAAACCTCTGCAGAGTGAAGATCTAATCGGTTAGCCATGTCCCGATTACGGACAATTTGAGCCTCTGGAACTTGGAGTATTTCGGATATCTCAACACCGAACTTAATAAATTAATTGAGGGGGTTATTTAATAATTGGGAATGAGACATTGGTTGGCGGAACCATCTCAATAACTACCAACATTTTGTAGTATTTGCAAACAAGTCCTTGATGTAGGAAAAAAACTGTCTTTTTCGCAAAACAATGAAACTTAGAGCCCCACAGCCAAATTGCATATAGTGTTAGTAATTTTATTGTTCTTCTCTCTTTGACTTGCCGGCATATTCAAAATGCTGACCTACACGGCTGCAACGTCTTATGTTGCGAGAGGAGTTTTCCGATCGTGAGTGAGGCTACGATCCACGCTTGGCGATTGCCCTATGGAGTCGGATGGACTCGCTATTCGCTCACGCTTCCGCAGCTTTATTTAGTTTATTTCTCATGAGTTGGCCTTCGGCCGAATTTATTCTATTGTAATAAAGGCTCGATATGAGAATCGTGTAATAAATTCAGGTGCGATTGAACTTTGAATCTTTTCATCAATGTACTGTGTGCCAAAGATGATCTTGGGATGGTACAGCTACGGTAGACTTGACCGTTTTGGTCAGGTCGCTACATATCGTCAGCGGAGTTTAGGCGAAGCCCTGCGCGATGAGAGCATCATCATCGTCAAGACGCCGTCAGGTCGACGGAACTCATCCCCGACACTTTGCTGGATCGGAGTCCGGGGATCGTCATCGAGCTGAACGTGTGCTGAACTCGGAGGTGCCGTATGTTCGGTGCTTGGATCGGTCGGATCGTGAAGACGTACGACTAAATCAACCGCGTTGTCATAACGCTTCCGCTTACGGTCTACGAGGGTACGTGGACAATACTCTCCCCTCTCGTTGCTATGCCATCACCATGATCTTGCGTGTGCGTAGGAATTTTTTTGAAATTACTATGTTCCCCAACAGTGGTATCAGAGCCTGGTTTTATGCGTTGATGCTATATGCACGAGTAGAACACAAGTGAGTTGTGGGCGACACAAGTCATACTGCTTACCAGCATGTCATACTTTGGTTCGGCGGTATTGTGAGATGAAGCGGCCCGGACCGACATTACGCCAGACGCTTAGGCGAGACTGGTTTCACCGCCAAGTAGCACTCGTTGCTTAAAGGTGACCGGCGGGTGTCCTGCTCTCTCACTTTAGTTGAACTGAGTGTGGCTACGCCCGGTCCTTGCGAAGGTTAAAACAGCACCAACTTGACAAACTATCGTTGTGGTTTTGATGCGTAGGTAAGAACGGTTCTTGCTCAGCCCGTAGCAGCCACGTAAAACTTGCAACAACAAAGTAGAGGACGTCTAACTTGTTTTTGCAGGGCATGTTGTGATGTGATATGGTCAAGACGTGATGCAATATTTTATTGTATGAGATGATCATGTTTTGTAACCGAGTTATCGGCAACTAGCATGAGCCATATGGTTGTCGCTTTATTGTATGAAATGCAAACGCCATGTAATTGCTTTACTTTATCACTAAGCGGTAGCGATAGTCGTAGAAGCAATAGTTGGCGAGACGACAACGATGCTACGATGGAGATCAAGGTGTCGCGCCGGTGAAGATGGTGATCACGGCGGTGCTTCGGAGATGGAGATCACAAGCACAAGATGATGATGGCCATATCATATCACTTATATTGATTGCATCTGATGTTTATCCTTTGTGCATCTTATCTTGCTCTGATTGACGGTAGCATTTTAAGATGATCTCTCACTAAAAATTATCAAGACGTGTTCTCCCTGAGTATGCACCGTTGCCAAAGTTCGCCGTGCCCAGACACCACGTGATGATCGGGTGTGATAAGCTCTACGTCCATCTACAACGGGTGCAAGCCAGTTTTGCACACGCAGAATACTCGAGTTAAACTTGACGAGCCTAGCATATGCAGATATGGCCTCGGAACACGGAGACCGAAAGGTCGAGCGTGAATCATATAGTAGATATGATCAACATAGTGATGTTCACCATTGAAAACTACTCCATCTCACGTGATGATCGGTTATGGTTTAGTTAATATGGATCACGTAATCACTTAGAAGATTAGAGGGATGTCTATCTAAGTGGGAGTTCTTAAGTAATATGATTAATTGAACTTTAATTTATCATGAACTTAGTCCTGGTAGTATTTTGCAAATTATGTTGTAGATCAATAGCTCGCGTTGTTGCTTCCCTATGTTTTTGCTTCCCTATGTTTTTATATGTGTTCCTAGAGAAAATTGTATTGAAAAATGTTAGTAGCAATGATGCGGATTGGATCCGTGATCCGAGGTTTATCCTCATTGCTGCACGTAAGAATTATGTCCTTAATGCACCGCTAGGTGACAGACCTATTGCAGGAGCAGATGCCGACGTTATGAACGTTTGGCTAGCTCAATATGATGACTACTTGATAGTTTAGTGCACCATACTTAACGGCTTAGAATCGGGACTTCAAAGACGTTTTGAACGTCATGGACCATATGAGATGTTCCAGGAATTGAAGTTAATATTTCAAGCAAATACCCGAGTTGAGAGATATGAAGTCTCCAACAAGTTATATAGCTAAAGGATGGAGGAGAATCGCCAGCTAGTGAGCAAGTGCTCAGATTGTCCGGGTACTACAATCGCTGAAACAAGTGGGAGTTAATCTTCCGTATAAGATAGTGATTGACAGAATTCTCTAGTCACCATCACTAAGTTAGTAGAACTTCGTGATGAACTATAGTATGCAAGGGATGACGAAAAAGATTCTCGAGCTCTTCGTGATGTTGAAATCAACGAAGGTAGAAATCAAGAAAGAGCATCAAGTGTTGATGATTGACAAGACCACTAGTTTCAAGAAAGCGGGCAAAGGGAAAGAAAGGGAAACTTCAAGCAGAATGACAAGCAAGTTGTCACTCCCGTGAAGAAGACCAAAGCTGGACCAAAGCCTGAAACTGAGTGCTTACACTGCAAAGGAAATGGTCACTTGAAGCGGGAAAGCCCTGAACATTTGGTGAGTAAGAAGGATGGCAAAGTGAACAAGGGTATATTTGATATACATGTGTTTGATGTGTGCCTTACTAGTGTTTATAGTAGCCCCTGAGTATTTGATACTTGTTCGGTTGCTAAGATTAGTAACTCGAAACAGGAGTTACAGAATAAACAGAGACTAGTTGAAGTGGAAGTGACGATGAGTGTTGGAAGTAGTTCCAAGATTAATATGATCATCATCGCACAGTCCCTATACTTTCGAGATTAAGTTAAACCTAAATAAATGTTATTTGGCGTTTGCGTTGAGCATGAATATGATTTGATCATGTTTATTGCGATACGGTTATTCATTTAAAAAGTTAGAGAATAAATTGTTATTCTATTTACATGAATAAGACCTTCGATGGTCATACACCCAATGAACATAGTTTGTTGGATCTCGATCGTAGTGATACACATATTCATAATATTGATGCCAAAAGATGAAAAGTTAATAATGATAGTGCAACTTATTTGTGGCACTGCCGTTTAGGTCATATCGGTGTAAAGCGCATGAAGAAACTCCATACTGATGGACTTTTGGAATCACTTGATTATGAATCACTTGGTACTTATGAACCGTGTCTCATAGGCAAGATGACTAAAACACCGCTTCTCCGGTTCTATGGAGAGAGCAACAGATTTGTTGGAAATCATACATACAGATGTATGTGGTCCGATGAATGTTGAAGCTCGTGGCGGATATCGTTATTTTCTCACCTTCACAGATGATTTAAGCAGATATGGGTATATCTTCTTAATGAAACATAAATCTGAAACATTTGAAAAGTTCAAAGAATTTCAGAGTGAAGTTGAAAATCATCGTAACAAGAAAATAAAATTTCTACGATCTGATCGTGGAGGAGAATATTTGAGTTACGAGTTTGGTCTACATTTGAAAAATTGCGGAATAGTTTTGCAACTAACGCCACCTGGAACACCACAGCGTAATGGTGTGTCTGAACGTCGTAATCGTACTTTACTAGATATGGTGCGATCTATGATGTCTCTTACCGATTTACCGCTATCGTTTTGGGGTTATGCTTTAGAGACGGCCGCATTCACGTTAAATAGGGCACCATCAAAATCCGTTAAGACGACTCCTTATGAACTATGGTTTGGCAAGAAACCAAAGTTGTCGTTTCTGAAAGTTTGGGGCTGCGATGCTTATGTGAAAAAAACTTCAACCTGATAAGCTTGAACCCAAATCGGAAAAATGTGTCTTCATAGAATACCCAAAGGTAACTATTGGGTACACCTTCTATCACAGATCCAAAGGCAAGTAATTCGTTGTTAAGATGGATCCTTTCTAGAGAAGAAGTTTCTCTCGAAAGAAGTGAGTGGGAGGAAAGTAGAGCTTGATAAGGTAATTGTACCTTCTCCCTAATTTGAAAGTAGTTCATCACAGAAATCAGTTCCTGTGATTTCTACACCAATCAGTGAGGAAGTTAATGATGATGATCATGAAGCTTCAGATCAAGTTGCTACCAAACCTCGTAGGTCTTCCAGAGTAAGATCCGCACCAGAGTGGTACGGTAATCCTATTCTGGAAGTCATGTTACTAGACCATGATGAACCTACGAACTATGAGGAAGCGATGATGAGCCCAAATTCCGCAAAATGGCTTGAGGCCATGAAATCTGAGACGGGATCCATGTATGAGAACAAAGTATGGACTTTGGTTGACTTGCCCGATGATCGGCAAGCCATAGAAAATAATTGGATCTTCAAGAGGAAGACGGACGTTGATAGTAGTGTTACTATCTACAAAGCTAGAATTGTCGCAAAAGGTTTTCGACAAGTTCAAGGTGTTGACTACGATGAGAGTTTCTCACTCGTATCTATGCTTAAGTCTGTCCGAATCATGTTAGCAATTGCCGCATTTTATGAAACCGGCAAATGGATAAACAAAACTGCATTCCTTAATGGATTTATTAAAGAAGAGTTGTATATGATGCAACCAGAAGGTTTTGTAAATCCTAAAGGTGCTAACAAAATGTACAAGCTTCAGCGATCCATCTATGGACTGGTGCAAGCATCTCGGAGTTGGAATAAACGCTTTGATAGTGTGATCAAAGCATATGGTTTTATACAGACTTTTGGAGAAGCCTGTATTTACAATAAAGTGAGTGGGAGCACTACCGCCTTTTTGATAAATATATGTGAGTACCATATTGTTGATCAGAAATGATGTATAATTTTTCTGGAAAGCATAAAGGAGTATTTGAAAGGAGATCTTTAAAAGAAAGACCTCAGTGAAGTTGCTTACATATTGAGCATCAAGATCTATTGAGATAGATCAAGACGCTTGATGAGTACATACCTTGACAAGATTTTGAAGTAGTTCAAATGGAACAGTCAAAGAAAGAGTTTCTAGCCTGTATTACTGTAGGGGAACGTAGTAATTTCAAAAAATTTCCTACGCACACACAGGACCATGGTGATGGCATAGCAACGAGAGGGGAGAGTGTCTGTTCACGTACCCTCGTAGACCGAAAGCGGAAGCGTTATAACAACGCGGTTGATGTAGTCGTACGTCTTCACGATCCGACCGATCCAAGCACCGAACGTGACGGCACCTCCGTGTTCAGCACATCGCTCAGCTCGATGACGATCCCGGACTCCGATCCAGCAAAGTGTCGGGATGAGTTCCGTCAAGACGACGGCGTGGTGACGATGATGATGCTCCACCGACGCAGGGCTTCGCCTAAGCTCATGACGATATGACTTCTCCGCGCAGGGCTTCGCCTAAGCTCCGTGACGATATGACCGAAGTGGAATATGGTGGAGGGGGGCACCGCACACGGCTAAGGAACGATCCGTAGATCAACTTGTGTGTCTTGGGTGCCCCCTGCCCCCGTATATAAAGGAGCCAAGGGGAAGGGGGCCGGCCGGCCTAGAGGAGGCGCGCCAGGGAGTCCTACTCCCTCCGGGAGTAGGATTCCCCCTCCAATCCTAGTTGGAATAGGATTCCCCGGAGGGGGAAAGAGAGAGAGGGGGCCGGCCCACATTTCCTAGTCCTAGTAGGACTAGGGAAAGGGGGATAGGCCCGCGGCCACCTAGGGCTGGCCCTTTCTCCTTTCCACCAAGGCCCACTATGGCCCATATAGTTCCCGGGGGGTTCCGGTAACCTCCCGGTACTCCGGTAAATTCCCGATTTCACTCGGAACATTTCCGATGTCCAAATGTAGGCTTCCAATATATCAATCTTTATGTCTCGACCATTTCGAGACTCCTCGTCATGTCCGTGATCACATCCGGGACTCGGAACAACCTTCGTACATCAATACTTATAAACTCATAATGAACTCACATCGAAGCGTTAAGCGTGCGGACCCTACGGGTTCGAGAACTATGTAGACATGACCTAGAACCATTCTCTGTCAATAACCAATAGCGGAACCTGGATGCCCATATTGGTTCCTACATATTCTACGAAGATCTTTATCGGTCAAACCGCATAACTAAATACGTTGTTCCTTTTGTCATCGGTATGTTACTTACCCGAGATTCGATCGTAGACCAAACTCGTAACTCAAATATTCTCCTCCACGATCAGATCGTAGAAATTTTATTTTCTTGTTACGATGATTTTCAACTTCACTCTGAAATTCTTTGAACTTTTCAAATGTTTCAGATTTATGTTTCATCAAGTAGATATACCCGTATCTGCTTAAATCATCTGTGAAGGTGAGAAAATAACGATATCCGCCACGAGCTTCAACATTCATCGGACCACATACATCTGTATGTATGATTTCCAACAAGTCTGTTGCTCTCTCCATACAACCGGAGAACGGTGTTTTAGTCATCTTGCCCATGAGGCACGGTTCGCAAGTACCAAGTGATTCATAATCAAGTGATTCCAAAAGTCCATCTGTATGGAGTTTCTTCATGCGTTTACAATCGATATGACCTAAACGGCAAGTGCCACAAATAAGTTGCACTATCATTATCAACTCTGCATCTTTTGGCTTCGACATTATGAATATGTGTATCACTACCGCCGAGATTCAACAAGAATAGACCATTCTTCAAGGGTGCATGACCATAAAAGATATTACTCATATAAATAGAACAACCATTATTCTCTCGATTTAAATGAATAACCGTCTCGCATCAAACAAGATCCAGATATAATGTTCATGCTCAACGCTGGCACCAAATAACAATTATTTAGGTCTAAAACTAATCCCGAAGGTAGATGTAGAGGTAGCGTGCCGACCGCGATCACATTGACTTTGGAACCATTTCCCACGCCAAGATCGTCACCTCGTCCTTTGCGGTGCTCGTCTATTCCGTAGTCCCTGTTTCGAGTTGCAAATATTAGCAATGTAACCAGTATCAAATACCAGTGCTACTACGAGCTCTAGTAAGGTACACATCAATAACATGTATATCACATATACCTTTGTTCACCTTGCCATCCTTCTTATCCGCCAAATACTTGGGGCAGTTCCGCTTCCAAGTGTCCACCGCTTGCAAAAAAACACTCGATTTCAGGTTTAGGTCCAGACTTGGGTTTCTTCTCTTGATCAGCAACTTTCTTGCTGTTCTTTTTGAAGTTTCCTTCTTCTTCCCTTTGCCCTTTTCTTGAAACTAGTGGTCTTGTTGACCATCAACACTTGATGCTCTTTCTTGATTTCTACCTCCATGACTTTTAGCATTGCGAAGAGCTCAGGAATTGTCTTAGTCATTCCTTGCATATTATAGTTCATCACGAAGCTCTTGTAGCTTGGTGGCGGTGATTGGAGAATTACATCAATGACACTATCATCCGGAAGATTAACTCCCAGCTGAATTAAGTGATTATTATACCCAGACATTTTGAGTATGTGCTCACCGACGTAACTATTCTCCTCCATCTTGCAGCTATAGAACTTATTGGAGACTTCATATCTCTCAATCCGGCATTTGCTTGAAATATTAACTTCAACTCCTGGAACATCTCATATGCTCCATGACGCTCAAAACGTCGTTGAAGACCCGGTTCTAAGCCGTAAAGCATGGCACACTGAACTATAGAGTAGTCATCAGCTTTGCTTTACCAGACGCGTTCACAACTTCGTGCAGCTCCCTGCAGCAGGTTCTGGCACCCAGCGGTGCTTCCAGGACGTAATTCTTCCGTGCAGCAATGAGGATAATCCTCAAATTACGGACCCAGTCCGTGTAATTGCTACCATCATCTTTCAACTTTGCTTTCTCAAGGAACGCATTAAAATTCAACGGAACAACAAAGACGAGCCATCTATCTACAAAGAAACATAGACAAGCAAAATACTATCGGTACTAAGTTCATGATAAATTTAAGTTTAATTAATCATATTAAAAACCTCCCACTTAGACAGACATCTCTCTAGTCATCTAAGTGATTACGTGATCCAAATCAACTAAACCATGTCCGATCATCACGTGAGATGGAGTAGTTTCAATGGTGAACATCACTATGTTGATCATATCTACTATATGATTCACGCTTGACCTTTCGGTCTCCGTGTTCCGAGGCCATATCTACATATGCTAGGCTCGTCAAGTTTAACCTGAGTATTCTGCGTGTGCAAAACTGGCTTGCACCCGTTGTAGGTGGACGTAGAACTTATCACACCCGATCATCACGTGGTGTCTGGGTACTACGAACTTTTAGCAACGGTGCATACTCGGAGAGAACACTTCTTGATAATTTTAGTGAGAGATCATCTTATAATGCTACCGTCAATCAAAGCAAGATAAGATGCATAAAGGATAAACATCACATGCAATCAATATAAGTGATATGATATGGTCATCATCATCTTGTGCTTGTGATCTCCATCGCCAAGCACCGCCATGATCACCATCGCCACCGGTAGCGACACCTTGATCTCCATCGTAGCATCGTTGTCGTCTCGCCAACTATTGCTTCTACGACTATCGCTACTACTTAGTGATAAAGTAAAGCAATTACATGGCGTTTGCATTTCATACAATAAAGCGACAACCATATGGCTCCTGCCAGTTGCCGATAATTCGGTTACAAAACATGATCATCTCATACAATAAAATATAGCATCATGTCTTGACCACATCACATCACAACATGCCCTGCAAAAACAAGTTAGACGTCCTCTACTTTGTTGTTGCAAGTTTTACGTGGCTGCTACGGGCTGAGCAAGAACCGTTCTTACCTACGCATCAAAACCACAACGATAGTTTGTCAAGTTGGTGCTGTTTTAACCTTCGCAAGGACCGGGCGTAGCCACACTCAGTTCAACTAAAGTGAGAGAGACAGACACCCGCCGGTCACCTTTAAGCAACGAGTGCTCGGGCGGTGAAACCAGTCTCAGCGTAAGCGTCTGCGTAATGTCGGTCCGGCTGCTTCATCTCACAATACCGCCGAACCAAAGTATGACATGCTGGTAAGCAGTATGACTTATATCGCCCACAACTCACTTGTGTTCTACTCGTGCACATGACATCAACGCATAAAACCAGGCTCGGATGCCACTGTAGGGGAACGTAGTGATTTCAAAAAAATTCCTACGCACACAGGACCATGGTGATGGCATAGCAACGAGAGGGAGAGTGTCCGTCCACGCACTCGTGAGACCGAAGCGGAAGCGTTATAACAACGCTGCGGTTGATGTAGTCGTCGTCTTCACGATCCGACCGATCCAAGTACCGAACGTCACGGCACCTCCGTGTTCAAGACATCGTTCAGCTCGATGACGATCCCGGACTCCGATCCAGCAAAGTGTCGGGATGAGTTCCGTCAAGACGACGGGCGTGGTGGCGATGATGATGCTCCACCGACGCAGGGCTTCGCCCTAAGCTCCATGACGATATGACTTCTCCGGCGCGAGGGCTTCGCTTAAGCTCCATGACGATATGACCAAGTGGAATATGGTGGAGGGGGGCACCGCACACGGCTAAGGAACGATCCGTAGATCAACTTGTGTGTCTTGGGTGCCCCCCTGCCCCCGGATATAAAGGAGCCAAGGGGGAGGGGGCCGGCCGGCCTAGAGGAGGCGCGCCAGGGAGTCCTACTCCTCCGGGAGTAGGATTCCCCTCCATCCTAGTTGGAATAGGATTCCCGGAGGGGAAAGAGAGAGAGGGGCGGCCCACCTTTCCTAGTCCTAGTAGGACTAGGGAAGGGGGAGGCGCGCCACCTAGGTCTGGCCCTTTCTCCTTTCCACCAAGGCCCACTATGGCCCATATAGTTCCCGGGGTTCCGTAACCTCCGGTACTCCGTAAATTCTCGATTTCACTCGGAACATTTCCGATGTCCAAATGTAGGCTTCCAATATATCAATCTTTATGTCTCGCCATTTCGAGACTCCTCGTCATGTCCGTGATCACATCCGGACTCAACAACCTTCGGTACATCAATACTTATAAACTCATAATGAACTGTCATCGAAACGTTAAGCGTGCGGACCCTACGGGTTCGAGAACTATGTAGACATGACCTAGAACCATTCTCTGTCAATAACCAATAGCGGAACCTGGATGCCCATATTGGTTCCTACATATTCTACGAAGATCTTTATCGGTCAAACCGCATAACTAAACACGTTGTTCCTTTTGTCATCGGTATGTTACTTACCCGAGATTCGATCGTCGGTATCCAATACCTAGTTCAATCTCGTTACCGGAAAAGTCTCTTTACTCGTTCCGTAATACATCATCTCACAACTAACTCATTAGTTGCAATGCTTGCAAGGCTTATGTGATGTGTATTGCCGAGAAGGCCTAGAGATACCTCTCCGACAATCGGAGTGACAAAACCTAATCTCGATTCATGCCAACTCAACATATACTTTTGGAGACACCTGTAGAGTACCTTTATAATCACCCGATTACGTTGTGACGTTTGGTAGCACACAAAGTGTTCCTCCGTAAACGGAGTTGCATAATCTCATAGTTTCAGAACTTTGTATAAGTCATGAAGAAAGCATAAGCAACATACTAAAGCGATCAAGTGCTAAGCTAACGAAATGGGTCATGTCAATCACATCATTCTCCTAATGATGTGATCCCATTAATCAAATGACAACACATGTCTATGGTTAGGAAACATAACCATCTTCGATTAATGAGCTAGTCTTGTAGAGGCATACTAGTGACTATCTGCTTGTCTATGTATTCACACATGTATTATGTTTTCGGTTACTACAATTCTAGCATGAATAATAAACATTTATCATGATATAAGGAAATAAATAATAACTTTATTATTGTCTCTAGGGCATATTTCCTTCAGTCTCCCACTTGCACTAGAGTCAGTAATATAGATTACACAGTAATGATTCTAACACCCATGGAGCCTTGGTGCTGATCATGTTTTGCTCGTGGCGGAGGCTTAGTCAACGGGTCTGCAACATTCAGATCCGTATGTATTTTGCAAATCTCTATGTCTCCCACTTGGACTTGGTCCCGAATGGAATTGAAGCGTCTCTTGATATGCTTGGTCCTCTTGTGAAATCTGGATTCCTTTGCCAAGGCAATTGCACCAAGATTGTCACGGAAGATCTTCATTGGTCCCGATGCACTAGGTATGACACCTAGATCGGAAATGAACTCTTTCATCCAGACTCCTTCATTTGCTGCTTCAAGCAGCTATGTATTCCGCTTCACATGTAGATCCCGCCACGACGCTTTGTTTAGAACTGCACCAACCCGGCTCCACCGCTTAATAAAAATACGATCCGGTTTGCGATTTAGAATCGTCCGGATCGTTGTCAAAGCTTGCATCGACGTAACCATTTACGACTAGCTCTTTGTCACCTCCATATACGTAGAAACATATCCTTAGTCCTTTTCGTGTATTTCAGGATGTTCTTGACCGCTGTCCGATGATCCACTCTGGATTACTTTGGTACCTACACCGCCAAGCTTACAGCTAAGCATACGTCAGTCCTGGTACACAGCATTGCATACATGATAGAGCCTATGGCTGAAGCATAGGGAACATTCTTCATTTTCTCTCTATCTTCTGCTGTGGTCGGGCATTGAGTCTGACTCAATCTCACACCTTGTAATACAGGTAAAAAACCTTTCTTTGCACGATCCATTTTGAACTTCTTCAAAACTTTATCAAGGTATGTGCTTTGTGAAAGTCCAATTAAACGCCTTGATCTATCTCTATAGATCTTGATGCCCAATATGTAAGCAGCTTCACCGAGGTCTTTCATTGAAAAACTTTTATTCAAGTATCCTTTTATGCTATCCAGAAATTCTATATCATTTCCAATCAATAATATGTCGTCCACATATAATATCGTAAATGCTACAGAGCTCCCACTCACTTTCTTGTAAATACAGGCTTCTCCAAAAGTCTCAGATAAAACCATATGCTTTGATCACACTATCAAAACGTTTATTCCAACTCCGAGAGGCTTGCACTGCACCATAAATTGATCGTTGGAGCTTGCACACTTTGTTAGCACCCTTTGGATCAACAAAACCTTCTGGTTGCATCATATACAACTCTTCTTCTAGAAATCCATTCAAGAATGCAGTTTTTACATCCATTTGCCAAATTTCATAATCATAAAATGCGGCAATTGCTAACATGATTCGGACAGACTTAAGCATCGCTACGGGTGAGAAAGTCTCATCGTGGTCAACCCCTTGAACTTGTCGAAAACCTTTTTCAACAAGTCGAGCTTTGTAGACAGTTACATTACCATCAGCGTCAGTCTTCTTCTTAAAGATCCATTTATTCTCAATAGCTTGCCGATCATCGGGCAAGTCTACCAAAGTCCATACTTTGTTCTCATACATGGATCCCATCTCGCATTTCATGGCTTCAAGCCATTTTATGAATCTGGGCTCACCATCGCTTCTTCATAGTTCGTAGGTTCACCATGATCTAGTAGCATGACTTCCGTAATAGGATTACCGTACCACTCAGTGCGGATTTTATTCTGGTTGATCTCTGAAGTTCGGTGACAAATTGATCTGAAGTTTCATGATCATTATCATTATCTTCCTCGCTAACTGGTGTAGTTGTTACGTAAACTGATTTACGTGATGAACTACTTTCCAATAAGGGAGCTGGTACTATTACCTCATCAAGTTCCACTTTCCTCCCACTCACTTCTTTCGGGAGAAACTCCTTCTCTAGAAAGGATCCATTCTTAGCAACGAATGTCTTGCCTTCGGATCTGTGATAGAAGGTATACCCAATTGTCTCCTTTGGGTATCCTATGAAGACACATTTTCCGATTTGGGTTCAAGCTTATCAGGTTGAAGTTTTTTCACATAAGCATCGCAACCCCAAACTTTCAGAAACGACAACTTTGGTTTCTTGCTAAACCATAGTTCATAAGGCGTCGTCTCAACGGATTTTGACGGTGTCCTATTTAACGTGAATGCGGCCGTCTCTAAAGCATAACCCCAAAGCGATAGCGGTAAATCGGAAATAGACATCATAGATCGCACCATATCTAGTAAAGTACGATTACGACGTTCGGACACACCATTACGCTGTGGTGTTTCCGGTGGCGTGAGTTGCGAAACTATTCCGCATTGCTTCAAATGTAGACCAAACTCGTAACTCAAATATTCTCCTCCACGATCAGATCGTAGAAACTTTATTTTCTTGTTACGATGATTTTCAACTTCACTCTGAAATTCTTTGAACTTTTCAAATGTTTCAGATTTATGTTTCATCAAGTAGATATACCCGTATCGCTTAAATCATCTGTGAAGGTGAGAAAATAACGATATCCGCCACGAGCTTCAACATTCATCGGACCACATACATCTGTATGTATGATTTCCAACAAGTCTGTTGCTCTCTCCATACAACCGGAGAACGGTGTTTTAGTCATCTTGCCCATGAGGCACGGTTCGCAAGTACCAAGTGATTCATAATCAAGTGATTCCAAAAGTCCATCTGTATGGAGTTTCTTCATGCGATTTACACCGATATGACCTAAACGGAAGAGCCACAAATAATTTGAACTAAAATTATCAACACTGCAACAATTGGCATACACATTATGAATAAGTGTATCACAACAGTCGAGATTCAACAAGACTATACCATTAATCAAGGGTGCATGACCATAAAAGATATTACTCATATAAATAGAACAACCATTATTCTCTCGATTTAAATGAATAACCGTCTCGCATCAAACAAGATCCAGATATAATGTTCATGCTCAACGCTGGCACCAAATAACAATTATTTAGGTCTAAAACTAATCCCGAAGGTAGATGTAGAGGTAGCGTGCCGACCGCGATCACATTGACTTTGGAACCATTTCCCACGCCAAGATCGTCACCTCGCCCTTTGCCGCTCGCCTATTCCGAAGTCCCCTGCTTCGAAGGTTGCAAATATTAGCAATGTAACCAAAGATTCAAATACCCAAAAGTGCTACTACGAGCTCTAGTAAGGTACACATCAATAACATGTATATCACATATACCTTTGTTCACCTTGCCATCCTTCTTATCCGCCAAATACTTGGGGCAGTTCCGCTTCCAAAGGTCCGATGCGCTTGCAGAAAAACACTCAGTTTCAGGTTTAGGTCCAGACTTGGGTTTCTTCTCTTGATCAGCAACTTTCTTGCTGTTCTTTTTGAAGTTTCCTTCTTCTTCCCTTTGCCCTTTTCTTGAAACTAGTGGTCTTGTTGACCATCAACACTTGATGCTCTTTCTTGATTTCTACCTCCATGACTTTTAGCATTGCGAAGAGCTCAGGAATTGTCTTAGTCATTCCTTGCATATTATAGTTCATCACGAAGCTCTTGTAGCTTGGTGGCGATGATTGGAGAATTACATCAATGACACTATCATCCGGAAGATTAACTCCCAGCTGAATTAAGTGATTATTATACCCGGACATTTTGAGTATGTGCTCACCGATGTAACTATTCTCCTCCATCTTGCAGCTATAGAACTTATTGGAGACTTCATATCTCTCAATCCGGGCATTTGCTTGAAATATTAACTTCAACTCCTGGAACATCTCATATGCTCCATGACGTTCAAAACGTCGTTGAAGACCCGGTTCTAAGCCGTAAAGCATGGCACACCGAACTATAGAGTAGTCATCAGCTTTGCTTTACCAGACGTTCACAACTTCGTGCAGCTCCTGCAAAGAAGCACGGCACCCGGCGGTGCTTCCAGGCGTAATTCTTCCAGGCAGCAATGAGGATAATCCTCAAGTTACGGACCCAGTCCGTGTAATTGCTACCATCATCTTTCAACTTTGCTTTCTCAAGGAACGCATTAAAATTCAACGGAACAACAAGACGAGCCATCTATCTACAAAGTAAACATAGACAAGCAAAATACTATCGTGTACTAAGTTCATGATAAATTTAAGTTTAATTAATCATATTAAAAACCTCCCACTTAGGCAGACATCTCTCTAGTCATCTAAGTGATTACGTGATCCAAATCAACTAAACCATGTCCGATCATCACGTGAGATGGAGTAGTTTCAATGGTGAACATCACTATGTTGATCATATCTACTATATGATTCACGCCGACCTTTCGGTCTCCGTGTTCCGAGGCCATATCTACATATGCTAGGCTCGTCAAGTTTAACCTGAGTATTCTGCAGTGCAAAACTGGCTTGCACCCGTTGTAGGTGGACGTAGAACTTATCACACCCGATCATCACGTGGTGTCCGGGTACTACTGAACTTTTAGCAACGGTGCATACTCGTGGAGAACACTTCTTGATAATTTTAGTGAGAGATCATCTTATAATGCTACCGTCAATCAAAGCAAGATAAGATGCATAAAGGATAAACATCACATGCAATCAATATAAGTGATATGATATGGTCATCATCATCTTGTGCTTGTGATCTCCATCGCCAAGCACCGTCATGATCACCATCGTCACCGGCGCGACACCTTGATCTCCATCGTAGCATCGTTGTCGTCTCGCCAACTATTGCTTCTACGACTATCGCTACTACTTAGTGATAAAGTAAAGCAATTACATGGCGTTTGCATTTCATACAATAAAGCGACAACCATATGGCTCTCGCCATTGCCGATAACTCGGTTACAAAACATGATCATCTCATACAATAAAATATAGCATCATGTCTTGACCACATCACATCACAACATGCCCTGCAAAAACAAGTTAGACGTCCTCTACTTTGTTGTTGCAAGTTTTACGTGGCTGCTACGGGCTGAGCAAGAACCGTTCTTACCTACGCATCAAAACCACAACGATAGTTTGTCAAGTTGGTGCTGTTTTAACCTTCGCAAGGACCGGGCGTAGCCACACTCGGTTCAACTAAAGTGAGAGAGACAGACACCCGTCGGTCACCTTTAAGCAACGAGTGCTCGTGGCGGTGAAACCAGTCTCGCGTAAGCGTACGCGTAATGTCGGTCCGGGCCGCTTCATCTCACAATACCGCCGAACCAAAGTATGACATGCTGGTAAGCAGTATGACTTATATCGCCCACAACTCACTTGTGTTCTACTCGCGCACATGACATCAACGCATAAAACCAGGCTCGGATGCCACTGTAGGGGAACGTAGTGATTTCAAAAAATTTCCTACGCACACACAGGACCATGGTGATGGCATAGCAACGAGAGGGGAGAGTGTCTGTCCACGCACTCGTGAGACCGAAAGCGGAAGCGTTATAACAACGCGGTTGATGTAGTCGTGCGTCTTCACGATCCGACCGATCCAAGTACCGAACGTGACGGCACCTCCGTGTTCAGACACGCTCAGCTCGATGGCGATCCCGGACTCCGATCCAGCAAAGTGTCGAGGATGAGTTCCACAAGACGACGGCGTGGTGACGATGATGATGCTCCACCGACGCAGGGCTTCGCCTAAGCTCCGCTGACGATATGACTTCTCCGGCGCAGGCTTCGCCTAAGCTCCGCGACGATATGACCGAAGTGGAATATGGTGGAGGGGGCACCGACACGGCTAAGGAACGATCCGTAGATCAACTTGTGTGTCTTGGGTGCCCCTGCCCCGTGATATAAAGGAGCCAAGGGGAGGGAGCCGGCCGCCTAGAGGAGGCGCTGGCCAGGAGTCCTACTCCCTCCGGGAGTAGGATTCCCTCCAATCCTAGTTGGAATAGGATTCCCTGAGGGGAAAGAGAGAGAGGGGCGGCCCACCTTTCCTAGTCCTAGTAGGACTAGGGAAGGGGGAGGCGCGCCACCTAGGGCTGGCCCTTTCTCCTTTCCACCAAGGCCCACTATGGCCCATATAGTTCCTGGGGTTCCGTAACCTCCGGTACTCGATAATTCGATTTCACTCGGAACATTTCCGATGTCCAAATGTAGGCTTCCAATATATCAATCTTTATGTCTCGGCCATTTCGAGACTCCTCGTCATGTCCGTGATCACATCCGGGACTCGAACAACCTTCGTACATCAATACTTATAAACTCATAATGAACTGTCATCGAAACGTTAGCGTGCGGACCCTACGGGTTCGAGAACTATGTAGACATGACCTAGAACCATTCTCTGTCAATAACCAATAGCGGAACCTGGATGCCCATATTGGTTCCTACATATTCTACGAAGATCTTTATCGGTCAAACCGCATAACTAAATACGTTGTTCCTTTTGTCATCGGTATGTTACTTACCCGAGATTCGATCGTCGGTATCCAATACCTAGTTCAATCTCGTTACCGAAAGTCTCTTTACTCGTTCCGTAATACATCATCTCACAACTAACTCATTAGTTGCAATGCTTGCAAGGCTTATGTGATGTGTATTGCCGAGAAGGCCTAGAGATACCTCTCCGACAATCGGAGTGACAAAACCTAATCTCGATTCATGCCAACTCAACATATACTTTTGGAGACACCTGTAGAGTACCTTTATAATCACCCGATTCGTTGTGACGTTTGGTAGCACACAAAGTGTTCCTCTGTAAACGGAGTTGCATAATCTCATAGTTTCGTGAACTTTGTATAAGTCATGAAGAAAGCATAAGCAACATACTAAACGATCAAGTGCTAAGCTAACGAAATGGGTCATGTCAATCACATCATTCTCCTAATGATGTGATCCCATTAATCAAATGACAACACATGTCTATGGTTAGGAAACATAACCATCTTCGATTAATGAGCTAGTCTTGTAGAGGCATACTAGTGACTATCTGTTTGTCTATGTATTCACACATGTATTATGTTTCTGGTTAATACAATTCTAGCATGAATAATAAACATTTATCATGATATAAGGAAATAAATAATAACTTTATTATTGCCTCTAGGGCATATTTCCTTCAGTCTCCCACTTGCACTAGAGTCAATAATCTAGATTACACAGTAATGATTCTAACACCCCTGGAGTCTTGGTGCTGATCATGTTTTGCTCGTGGAAGAGGCTTAGTCAACGGGTCTGCAACATTCAGATCCGTATGTATTTTGCAAATCTCTATGTCTCCCACTTGGACTTGGTCCCGAATGGAATTGAAGCGTCTCTTGATATGCTTGGTCCTCTTGTGAAATCTGGATTCCTTTGCCAAGGCAATTGCACCAAGTATTGTCACGAGAAGATCTTCATTGGTCCCGATGCACTAGGTATGACACCTAGATCGGAAATGAACTCTTTCATCCAGACTCCTTCATTTGCTGCTTCAAGCAGCTATGTATTCCGCTTCACATGTAGATCCCGCCACGGCGCTTTGTTTAGAACTGCACCAACCGACAGCTCCACCGTTTAATAAAAATACGTATCCGGTTTGCGATTTAGAATCGTCCGGATCGGTGTCAAAGCTTGCATCGACGTAACCATTTACGACTAGCTCTTTGTCACCTCCATATACGAGAAACATATCCTTAGTCCTTTTCGTGTATTTCAGATGTTCTTGACCGCTGTCCGATGATCCACTCTGGATTACTTTGGTACCTACACGCCAAGCTTACAGCCTAAGCATACGTCAGTCCGGTACACAAGATTGCATACATGATAGAGCCTATGGCTGAAGCATAGGAACATTCTTCATTTTCTCTCTATCTTCTGGGTGGTCGGGCATTGAGTCCGACTCAATCTCACACCTTGTAATACTGAGTAAAAACCTTTCTTTGCACGATCCATTTTGAACTTCTTCAAAACTTTATCAAGGTATGTGCTTTGTGAAAGTCCAATTAAACGTCTTGATCTATCTCTATAGATCTTGATGCCCAATATGTAAGCAGCTTCACCGAGGTCTTTCATTGAAAAACTTTTATTCAAGTATCCTTTTATGCTATCCAGAAATTCTATATCATTTCCAATCAATAATATGTCGTCCACATATAATATCAGAAATGCTACAGAGCTCCCACTCACTTTCTTGTAAATACAGGCTTCTCCAAAAGTCTCAGATAAAACCATATGCTTTGA
This sequence comes from Aegilops bicornis, assembly GCA_021605145.1. Taxonomy (NCBI): domain Eukaryota; kingdom Viridiplantae; phylum Streptophyta; class Magnoliopsida; order Poales; family Poaceae; genus Aegilops; species Aegilops bicornis. The sequence goes on along the minus strand of CM038672.1, from coordinate 587,666,378 downwards.
TCACACTATCAAAATGTTTATTCCAACTCCGAGAGGCTTGCACTGCACCATAAATTGATCGTTGGAGCTTGCACACTTTGTTAGCACCCTTTGGATCAACAAAACCTTCTGGTTGCATCATATACAACTCTTCTTCTAGAAATCCATTCAATAATGCAGTTTTACATCCATTTGCCAAATTTCATAATCATAAAATGCGGCAATTGCTAACATGATTCGGACAGACTTAAGCATCGCTTCTGGTGAGAAAGTCTCATCGTAGTCAACCCCTTGAACTTGTCGAAAACCTTTTGCAACAAGTCGAGCTTTGTAGACAGTTACATTACCATCAGCGTCGGTCTTCTTCTTAAAGATCCATTTATTCTCAATAGCTTGCCGATCATCGGGCAAGTCTACCAAAGTCCATACTTTGTTCTCATACATGGATCCCATCTCAGATTTCATGGCTTCAAGCCATTTTATGGAATCTGGGCTCACCATCGCTTCTTCATAGTTCGTAGGTTCACCATGATCTAGTAGCATGACTTCCGAATAGGATTACCGTACCACTCGGGTGCGGATTTTATTCTGGTTGATCTCTGATTCGGTGACAACTTGATCTGAAGTTTCATGATCATTATCATTATCTTCCTCGCTAATCTGGTGTAGTTGTTACAGAAACTGATTTCTGTGATGAACTACTTTCCAATAAGGGAGCTGGTACTATTACCTCATCAAGTTCCACTTTCCTCCCACTCACTTCTTTCGGGAGAAACTCCTTCTCTAGAAAGGATCCATTCTTAGCAACGAATGTCTTGCCTTCGGATCTGTGATAGAAGGTATACCCAATTGTCTCCTTTGGGTATCCTATGAAGACACATTTTTCCGATTTGGGTTCAAGCTTATCAGGTTGAAGTTTTTCACATAAGCATCGCAACCCCAAACTTTCGAAGCGACAACTTTGGTTTCTTGCTAAACCATAGTTCATAAGGCGTCGTCTCAACGGATTTTGACGGTGTCCTATTTAACGTGAATGCGGCCGTCTCTAAAGCATAACCCCAAAACGATAGCGGTAAATCGGAAATAGACATCATAGATCGCACCATATCTAGTAAAGTACGACACGACGTTCGGACACACCATTACGCTGTGGTGTTCCCGTGGCGTGAGTTGCGTAAACTATTCCGCATTGCTTCAAATGTAGACCAAACTCGTAACTCAAATATTCTCCTCCACGATCAGATCGTAGAAACTTTATTTTCTTGTTACGATGATTTTCAACTTCACTCTGAAATTCTTTGAACTTTTCAAATGTTTCAGATTTATGTTTCATCAAGTAGATATACCCGTATTCTGCTTAAATCATCTGTGAAGGTGAGAAAATAACGATATCCGCCACGAGCTTCAACATTCATCGGACCACATACATCTCGTATGTATGATTTCCAACAAGTCTGTTGCTCTCTCCATACAACCGGAGAAGCGGTGTTTTAGTCATCTTGCCCATGAGGCACGGTTCGCAAGTACCAAGTGATTCATAATCAAGTGATTCCAAAAGTCCATCTGTATGGAGTTTCTTCATGCGTTTTACAATCGATATGACCTAAACGGCAGTGCCACAAATAAGTTGCACTATCATTATCAACTCTGCATCTTTTGGCTTCGACATTATGAATATGTGTATCACTACTGTCGTGATTCAACAAGAATAGACCATTCTTCAAGGGTGCATGACCATAAAAGATATTACTCATATAAATAGAACAACCATTATTCTCTGATTTAAATGAATAACCGTCTCGCATCAAACAAGATCCAGATATAATGTTCATGCTCAACGCTGGCACCAAATAACAATTATTTAGGTCTAAAACTAATCCCGAAGGTAGATGTAGAGGTAGCGTGCCGACCGCGATCACATTGACTTTGGAACCATTTCCCACGCGCATCGTCACCTCGTCCTTTGCCGCTGCTCGTCTATTCCGTAGTCCTGTTCGAGTTGCAAATATTAGCAACAGAACCAGTATCAAATACCAGGTGCTACTACGAGCTCTAGTAAGGTACACATCAATAACATGTATATCACATATACCTTTGTTCACCTTGCCATCCTTCTTATCCGCCAAATACTTGGGGCAGTTCCGCTTCCAAAGTGTCGATCGCTTGCAAGAAAACACTCGATTTCAGGTTTAGGTCCAGACTTGGGTTTCTTCTCTTGATCAAGCAACTTTCTTGCTGTTCTTTTGAAGTTTCCTTCTTCTTCCCTTTGCCCTTTTCTTGAAACTAGTGGTCTTGTTGACCATCAACACTTGATGCTCTTTCTTGATTTCTACCTCCATGACTTTTAGCATTGCGAAGAGCTCAGGAATTGTCTTAGTCATTCCTTGCATATTATAGTTCATCACGAAGCTCTTGTAGCTTGGTGGCGATGATTGGAGAATTACATCAATGACACTATCATCCGGAAGATTAACTCCCAGCTGAATTAAGTGATTATTATACCCGGACATTTTGAGTATGTGCTCACCGATGTAACTATTCTCCTCCATCTTGCAGCTATAGAACTTATTGGAGACTTCATATCTCTCAATCCGGGCATTTGCTTGAAATATTAACTTCAACTCCTGGAACATCTCATATGCTCCATGACGTTCAAAACGTCGTTGAAGACCCGGTTCTAAGCCGTAAAGCATGGCACCTTGAACTATAGAGTAGTCATCAGCTTTGCTTTACCAGTACGTTCACAACTTCTCGTGCAGCTCTGACAGGCACGGCACCCAGCGGTGCTTCCAGGGCGTAATTCTTCCGTGCAGCAATGAGGATAATCCTCAAGTTACGGACCCAGTCCGTGTAATTGCTACCATCATCTTTCAACTTTGCTTTCTCAAGGAACGCATTAAAATTCAACGGAACAACAAAGACGAGCCATCTATCTACAAAGAAACATAGACAAGCAAAATACTATCGGTACTAAGTTCATGATAAATTTAAGTTTAATTAATCATATTAAAAACCTCCCACTTAGACAGACATCTCTCTAGTCATCTAAGTGATTACGTGATCCAAATCAACTAAACCATGTCCGATCATCACGTGAGATGGAGTAGTTTCAATGGTGAACATCACTATGTTGATCATATCTACTATATGATTCACGCTCGACCTTTCGGTCTCCGTGTTCCGAGGCCATATCTACATATGCTAGGCTCGTCAAGTTTAACCTGAGTATTCTGCGTGTGCAAAACTGGCTTGCACCCGTTGTAGGTGGGCGTAGAACTTATCACACCCGATCATCACGTGGTGTCTGGGTACTACGAACTTTTAGCAACGGTGCATACTCAGGGAGAACACTTCTTGATAATTTTAGTGAGAGATCATCTTATAATGCTACCGTCAATCAAAGCAAGATAAGATGCATAAAGGATAAACATCACATGCAATCAATATAAGTGATATGATATGGTCATCATCATCTTGTGCTTGTGATCTCCATCGCCAAGCACCGTCATGATCACCATCGCCACCGGGCGCGACACCTTGATCTCCATCGTAGCATCGTTGTCGTCTCGCCAACTATTGCTTCTACGACTATCGCTACTACTTAGTGATAAAGTAAAGCAATTACATGGCGTTGCATTTCATACAATAAAGCGACAACCATATGGCTCCTGCCATTGTCGATAACTCGGTTACAAAACATGATCATCTCATACAATAAAATATAGCATCATGTCTTGACCACATCACATCACAACATGCCCTGCAAAAACAAGTTAGACGTCCTCTACTTTGTTGTTGCAAGTTTTACGTGGCTGCTACGGGCTGAGCAAGAACCGTTCTTACCTACGCATCAAAACCACAACGATAGTTTGTCAAGTTGGTGCTGTTTTAACCTTCGCAAGGACCGGGCGTAGCCACACTCAGTTCAACTAAAGTGAGAGAGACAGACACCCGCCGGTCACCTTTAAGCAACGAGTGCTCGGGCGGTGAAACCAGTCTCGCGTAAGCGTCTGCGTAATGTCGGTCCGGCCGCTTCATCTCACAATACCGCCGAACCAAAGTATGACATGCTGGTAAGCAAGATGACTTATATCGCCCACAACTCACTTGTGTTCTACTCGTGCACATGACATCAACGCATAAAACCAGGCTCGGATGCCACCGTAGGGGAACGTGGTGATTTCAAAAAATTTCCTACGCACACGGGACCATGGTGATGGCATAGCAACGAGAGGAGAGTGTCTGTCCCACGCACTCGTGAGACCGAAAGCGGAAGCGTTATAACAACGCGGTTGATGTAGTAAATGCGTCTTCACGATCCGACCGATCCAAGTACCGAGCGTCACGGCACCTCCGTGTTCAAAGACACGCTCAGCTCGATGACGATCCCGGACTCCGATCCAGAAAGTGTCGGGATGAGTTCCGTCAAGACGACGGGCGTGGTGGCGATGATGATGCTCCACCGACGCAGGGCTTCGCCTAAGCTCCGCGACGATATGACTTCTCCGGCGCGAGGGCTTCGCCTAAGCTCATGACGATATGACCGAAGTGGAATATGGTGGAGGGGCACCGACACGGCTAAGGAACGATCCGTAGATCAACTTGTGTGTCTTGGGTGCCCCCTGCCCCGTATATAAAGGAGCCAAGGGGGAGGGGGCCGGCCGGCCTAGAGGAGGCGCGCCAGGGAGTCCTACTCCCTCCGGGAGTAGGATTCCCCCTCCAATCCTAGTTGGAATAGGATTCCCCGGAGGGGGAAAGAGAGAGAGGGGGCCGGCCCACCTTTCCTAGTCCTAGTAGGACTAGGGGAAGGGGGGGAGGCGCGCGGCCACCTAGGGCTGGCCCTTTCTCCTTTCCACCAAGGCCCACTATGGCCCATATAGTTCCCGGGGTTCGGTAACCTCCCGGTACTCCAGAATTCCGATTTCACTCGGAACATTTCCGATGTCCAAATGTAGGCTTCCAATATATCAATCTTTATGTCTCGGCCATTTCGAGACTCCTCGTCATGTCCGTGATCACATCCGGGACTCGAACAACCTTCGGTACATCAATACTTATAAACTCATAATGAGCATCGCCGAAGCGTTAAGCGTGCGGACCCTACGGGTTCGAGAACTATGTAGACATGACCTAGAACCATTCTCTGTCAATAACCAATAGCGGAACCTGGATGCCCATATTGGTTCCTACATATTCTACGAAGATCTTTATCGGTCAAACCGCATAACTAAATCGTTGTTCCTTTTGTCATCGGTATGTTACTTACCCGAGATTCGATCGTCGGTATCCAATACCTAGTTCAATCTCGTTCTTGGAAGAATCTCTTTACTCGTTCCGTAATACATCATCTCACAACTAACTCATTAGTTGCAATGCTTGCAAGGCTTATGTGATGTGTATTACCGAGAAGGCCTAGAGATACCTCTCCGACAATCGGAGTGACAAAACCTAATCTCGATTCATGCCAACTCAACATATACTTTTGGAGACACCTGTAGAGTACCTTTATAATCACCCGATTCGTTGTGACGTTTGGTAGCACACAAAGTGTTCCTCCGTAAACGGAGTTGCATAATCTCATAGTTTCAGAACTTTGTATAAGTCATGAAGAAAGCATAAGCAACATACTAAACGATCAAGTGCTAAGCTAACGAAATGGGTCATGTCAATCACATCATTCTCCTAATGATGTGATCCCATTAATCAAATGACAACACATGTCTATGGTTAGGAAACATAACCATCTTGATTAATGAGCTAGTCTTGTAGAGGCATACTAGTGACTATCTGTTTGTCTATGTATTCACACATGTATTATGTTTCTGGTTAATACAATTCTAGCATGAATAATAAACATTTATCATGATATAAGGAAATAAATAATAACTTTATTATTGCCTCTAGGGCATATTTCCTTCAATTACAAGGTGTGAAATTGAGTAAGACTCAAAGCCCGACTACGGCAGAAAATAGAAAGAAGAATGAAAAGTCATTCCCTATGCCTCAGTCATAGGTTCTATAAAGTATGCTATGTACCAGACCTATTGTATACCTTGCTCTGAATTTGGCAAGGGAGTACAATAGTGATCTAGGAGTAGATCCTTTGGACATTGGTCAAGAACATCCCTAGTGAGGACTAAGGAAATAATTCTCGATTATGGAGGTGATAAAAGAGCCCGTCGTAAAGAGTTACATCGATGCAAGCTTTTTACACTGATCCAGATGACTCTAGGTCTCAATCTGGATACATATTGAAAGTGGGAGCAATTAGCTAGAGTAGCTCCGTGCTGAGCATTGTAGACATAGAATATTTGCAAAATACATACGGCTCTAAATGTGAAAAACCTGTTGACTAAGCTTCTCTCACGAGCAAAACATGATCATACCTTAGTACTCTTTGGGTGTTAATCACATAGCGATGTGAACTAGATTATTGACTCTAGTAAACCCTTTGGGTGTTGGTCACATGACGATGTGACCTATGGGTGTTAATCACATACAGATGTAAATATTAGTGTTGAATCACATGATGATGAGAACTAGATTATTGACTCTAGTGCAAGTGGGAGACTGAAGGAAATATGCCCTAGAGGCAATAATAAAGTTATTAATTATTTCCTTATATCATGATAAATGTTTATTATTCATGCTAGAATTGTATTAACCGAAAACATAATACATGTGTGAATACATAGACAAACATATAGTCACTAGTATGCCTCTACTTGACTAGCTCATTAATCAAAGATGGTTATGTTTCCTAACCATAGACATGTGTTGTTATTTGATTAATGGGATCACATCATTAGGAGAATGATGTGATTGACATGACCCATTCCGTTAGCCTAGCACTTGATCGTTTAGTATACTGCTACTGCTTTCTTCATGACTTATACATGTTCCTGTAACTATGAGATTATGCAACTCCTGTTTACCGGAGGAACACTTTGGGTGCTACCAAACGTCACAACGTAACTGGGTGATTATAAAGGAGTACTACAGGTGTCTCCAAAGCTACATGTTGGGTTGGCGTATTTCGAGATTAGGTTTTGTCACTCCGATTGTCGGAGAGGTATCTCTGGGCCCTCTCGGTAATGCACATCACTATAAGCCTTGCAAGCAATGTAGCTAATGAGTTAGTTACGGAATGATGCATTACGTAACGAGTAAAGAGACTTGCCAGTAACGAGCTTGAACTAGGTATTGGATACCCACGATCAAATCTCGGGCAAGTAACATACCGATGACAAAGGAAACAACGTATGTTGTTATGCGGTTTGACCGATAAAGATCTTCGTAGAATATGTAGGAACCAATATGGGCATCCAGGTTCCGCTATTGGTTATTGACCAAGAATAGTTCTCGGTCATGTCTACATAGTTCTCGAACCTATAGGGTCCGCACGCTTAAGGTTTCGATGACAGTTATATTATGAGTTTACATGTTTTGATGTACCGAAGGAGTTCGGAGTCCTGGATGAGATCGGGGACATGACGAGGAGTCTCGAAATGGTCGAGACGTAAAGATTCATATATTGGATGATATGTTTAGGCCAAGGGGTCAAGCCCATGAGGCTTTAGGTCGGTGCAAAAGGAGTTTTATGGAGGCGCCGGGGCCAAACGCCGGAGACCTGGCGTCGCCCGGGCCAGACGCCGAGGCCCATGGCGTCTGGGCCGACGCCAAGGATTGTGGCGTTTGGTCCTGGAGTCCGAGTGGGACTCTTGCCTTCGGGCAAAACCGACTTTGAGGAGGCTTTTGCTCCAAGTTTCGACCCCGGGCTCAACATATAAATAGAGGCAGGGCTAGCACCAAAGATACAACAATTGATCCCTTGGATCTCTTAGCCGTGTCGGTGCCCCCTCCACCATATTCCACCTCGGTCATATCGTCATGAGTTTAGGCGAAGCCCTCGCGGATGAGCATCATCATCGCCACCACGCCGTCGTCTTGTGGAACTCATCCCGACACTTTGCCGGATCGGAGTCCGGGATCGTCATCGAGCTGAGCGTGTGCTGAACTCGGAGGTGCCGTGACGTTCGGTGCTTGGATCGGTCGGATCGTGAAGACGTACAACTACATCAACCGCGTTGTCATAACGCTTCCGCTTACGGTCTACGAGGGTACGTGGACAATACTCTCCCCTCTCGTTGCTATGCCATCACCATGATCTTGCGTGTGCGTAGGAAATTTTTTTAAATTACTACGTTCCCCAACAAGAACCACATCTTAGGTGTTACAACCGAATTCGTGTTTTACTCTGCTTAATTTAGGAGATCGGCTAGAATTCATGTTTTACTCTAAGGTTTACTTCGCCATTTACTCCTCTATTATTTAGGGGATCAGCTAGAGATGCCCTTAGCCCATTTCTAGATACAACCTCCGTCCAAAGTAGTTGTCTTAGATTTGTCTAGATACGAATATATCTAACACTAAAACATGTCTAGATGCATGTGTATGTAGACAAATCTAATGCAAGTAATTTTTAGAAAAATGACATTCAGGTAAGGAATAAGTGAGGCATCCATTGGATGTAAAACAAGCGCCGACGGGGCCATGTAGTTGATCATGCATTATGGGCGTGTTTGGTTACCATCATCAATTTTGCATGCATTGCATGTGTGTCTCGGTTGGGCCTGGTTGAGAAAAAACGGACAAAAAACCACCATCTGCACATTGTTTGGTTGCCCGCATCTAGGCTGCCTGCATTAGGGAAGCAGTTTTGGCATGACATATGGTGTCCTACATTGGCTCGACTCATGCAACTACACGGTATTTGGTTGCATATACGAGATATGATTAAGAGTTAGCATTTACACTTAAAACACAGAGTTACACTAGAGTGCTTGGCGAGTGGCGACTGTGATGGACAGTGACTGCGATGCCGCATCCGACACGACAAGCATGGATTGCGGGCAAGCGCTCCTGTCGACAGCGTGGCGAACTAGTTGCTAGTGTCGTCGCCACGAAGAAAGTCTGTGCGGAGGAGTGCTGAGGCAGATGACGGGGAAGGAGAAATGCAGTGGGCGCGACGTTAGTGTAGTAGGATGCAAGATAGGAGGCCGAAAGGAAGGACGCCGATGACAGTGCAGTAGGACGTAGGCAAGGAGGCCGAGAGGAATGACGCCAACAATTGCGTAGTAGGACGCAAGGCGAGAGGAACGTCGCCGATGATGGCGTCAGTGTAGTAGGATGTGGGAGGCTAAAAGGAATGTGGCCGACAGTCGCACCAGTGTAGTAAGACACGCAGGACCGACCACGGGGGGCGGCCGCCTGGCCCCCAAAATCGAGGTGGCCCTCGCAGGTAGGCTTTGGCCCAACATGTTTTCGGTGATAAAAAATAATTTATGGGCTGGATGGCTGGGCTTCACGCGGCACAGCAGACCGTACGCGTGCATACAGCGAGCTAGCGATCGATTCTTTCCTACTACTCCCTCCGTTCCTAAATAATTGTCTTTCTAGAGATTTTAACAAGTGACTACATACGGAGCAAAATGAGTGAATCTACACTCTAAGACATGTCTACATACATCCGTATGTTGTAGTTCATTTGAGATGGCTAGAAAGACAATTATTTGGGAATGGAGGGAGTAGTTTGTAGGTGCATGTCGAAAGATAAGGAACTGATTGATCCTGCAGATTTGTTTGTTTAGTCCATGCACATCTAAAAAAGGAACTGATTGATCCCTTCCATCACGCACGCATTCACGCCTCGGTTCCCAATTTCCCAGCGGCCGCGAACGCGTAGTCTTCGCGACTGCAGGCTCGGCTCTCCTTCTCCATTTTCTCCTTAATCAAATTTTCCTTTGTAATTCAGGTTGTCCGCCGATGTCAATTCCCCGGGGGCCGTCGTCGCAACCCCGCATTTCTTTCCATCCGTCAACGATTCGACCACAAGAGGTATATCCTGTATATAGTCTTATTGCGGTTCCTAGTAAATCCTAGAAGGTGAGAGGGCTTTTCAAGGTGAATATTCTTTTGGGGTTGATTTTTCAAGGTGATTCTTTTGGGGTTGATATGGCGATCACTTCTTTGAGATATAGATTTAAAGAACTCGTGGTGTTTAAAGAAAATTCGGACTTATATTGAGTTCGGGCACCCTGAGATCATTGAATGACATTGAACCTCAAGAGTGTTGCATCAAGTTTGCAGAAACTTTCTTTCTTGATGGTTCGTGTGATGTTGAGGTATATTATCTTATTTACAAATCGAATATTATGAGATTCATTTTGCGAGATCATGCAACAACTACTATAGAGATTTTTGACCAAATGAGAGAAACTAATTGTTACATATCATGTCTTATTTACTGTCCATGTGACTATGACATCGGTCGAAAGAAGCTTTTTGAAATTGAAATTACTGAAGAATTATCTGAGGTCAACAATGACCTAACACAGATTAAATGGTTTGGCAACATTATGCATTGAGAAGAAATTATTGGATGATATTGACATCAACCACATCATAAGTGACTTTGAATCGAGGAATATTAGGAGAAATGTTTAAGGTAATATTTATAAATTATTTCATATGCATACTGATTTTAGATGCATTCAAGTGTTATTGGTAATATTTGATATATACTTATATTTATTTTTATTGTTATGATGTCTATATTAAGGGCCCCAAATTTTAGTCTCGTCCCGGGCCCTCAAAATCTCAGGACCGGCCCTGAAGACACAGGAGAGGAGGCCGAGATGAATGACGACGATGGTGATGCATGTGCAGCAAGGACACGGGAGAGGAGGCCAAGAGGATCGATTAGAAGGGACTTCGAAGGAGATTAAGGACTGACATTAAAACAACCCAAACATATGCACATGTACAGTCATGAGGAAGATGTAGATATACTCATCCATGATCGTCGAAACAGAGAACATGCAACAAGAAAGCCAGGGCTGGTCCTAAGATTTCGGGGGCCGGGACGAGACTAAAATCAGAGGCCCTAATATAAATATCAAACAACAATTGATATATACATATATGACTTGGTACTAATAAATACTATAATCACGGCAGGAGCTCTTCTTATTTCATTAAATATGAAAAAGAAAAAATGCAGAGTGATCCAGTTTATCAAAAACTGCAATGCTCACCCGGGAGAAAATCAAAAAACCTGAAAAATACACTAGAGCTTGGGGATAGGAACTAGAAGAATTGCAGGCGAAGATCCCTTTGAAAATTCAAATCTTCATGTGGCAAACCTTCCAGGATGCCATCTTGAGTAGAGATGTCATGAGTAGAAGGCGATGGGCTGGCAACCCGAATTGTTCTTTTTGCCGAAACAGAGAGACATCTAAGCATCTTTTCTTCACGTGTCCCGTGGCAAGGGTGGTCTGGAGGACGGTGGGTTGTGTTTTGGGTACGGACACTTGTCCGGATAATATATGGCAATACTTCTCATGGTGCTATATTTTCCTCCCCGATGGGGAAAAGTTCTATACTTTCGTGCTTGCAGCCGTGTGCTGGGCTATATGGAATTGCTGAAATCAAGCCACGTTCGAACAAAAACAGCTAAAGTCTCCTTTCGCTGTGATTTATTCTGCTTGTGGCTTCATTTCTTATTGGGCAGGGATGATGACTGGGACGGACCGGGAAGCGATGGAGAGAGGCGCGCAAACTGCTTAGAGCCAACACGTCAAACATGATGAGGATCTGTGCGGTGTCGGGTGAGAGGACTCAAGACTGAGGAGATGAGAAGTTGGGTGCCTAAGCTGGGTCATGCTTCATCCTGGTCCTACGTCATTGGCTTTTTGGTCTTGCATCATGATGCTCCTGTGTGAGCCTTTCGTTTTTGCTCCTGCGCGAGCCTTTCTGGTGCCTTAAAACCTTCTCAGTTCAGGACCAGTTTCGTGGTTTGGTGTCCTTGGGTTTTCGCGCCACGTTAAGCTGCTCGATGACGAGTGCTTGCAGTGGGTTTCTCAAGGATGCGTTGAACTCGCTTCCCCTTTCCTTGTTTTCTTTATGTCTGCAGTGTGGATAAACCTTGTATTTCCGTTATGTCAAAGTAATGGAAAGGGGTTATGCCCAGTTCAAAAAAGAAGAAGAATCCAAAGTCAATATTTGTAGAATTGGTAGCACATAACCTCACCACTATTGCAACAGAATTTTTTAGCAAGATATTTTTCTGATCACTAGGTTGTAAATTCAGCAACCATTAAAAACAAAGGTAATTAAAGAGGTCAACTAATTTGATTTTAACAAGAAAAAAGCTGCCCAAATTTATGTGTACCATCATATACCTCTCTCAACAAATAAACTGAAGTGGTAGACATGACACCGTGTATCTCCGTTGCTGCAGCCTTTCCGTTTGGGTCCAACATCACCTTGTTTCTATATCAATCAAATGAGAATAGAATGCACACGAGGACTCACTATTTGCAGATCGGAACTGGGAATAGCTGACATAGTTGCGGACTTACTACTCGATCGTGAGAACGGGAAGATGCCGCTGACAAGGCTTGGCGTCCGGCTCGTGCGCATGGAACCCCGGGGGCGTCGAGTACTCGAGTTCAGACGGCCGGGAAGTCATCGGTGGTGGAATAACGACGTTCTGGTGATCGAGTAGAGGATGAGATCTACCGTCTAGGAAGGTTTAGATCGAGCGGTTCCAGGGATCAATCGACCGCTAGTGGTCATCGAGTAGGCCTGAAGTCGAGGGTATGTTGGGTAGCTCTTTGCGCTGTACCTACTTGGGGCCATGCCTAGTATTTTTTCTAGTGTACACCATGTAATAAGGGCCCGTTCGGAAGCTCTCCAGCTTCCGAAACGGGCCAGCTTCTCGCGGGAGCCCAGCGAGCTGGCTTCTTGCAGGAGCCCAGCGAGCGTTCGGCAGCAACTTGTGGCTGTAGCGAGAGAAAACCCTTCGTGCGGGACTGTAGCGAGAGAAAACGAACCGGTACGCTGCCAGGAGCTCACTTGGCGGTGGCATATCCAGTAATTATCTCCAACTCCTCCTCCTTCGATTTTTGGGAGCGGGGTTGCCCCAGCTTCTCGTTTTTGCACTGCGAGGGGACATCGCTCCGCGAAGCTGGCTTCTTGAAGCTGTGGCGTTCGGGCCGTCTCCAGCGCGGAGCCGCAGAAGCTGGGAGCAGGACAAGATCCGAACGGGGCCTAAGTAGAGAGAATACACAGATCGGGGCCCCACCGATTCAGGGGCCCGGGGCAGCCGCCTCCCTGCCCCCCTTCAGGGACGGTCCTGAAGAAAGCCATGTGAAACTACGAAATGAAGCTACTGGTCAAAGGAAATTTCAAACGGTCAACCGTGCGCGACGAATTTGACAAAATTTATTCAATGAACACAAAAATGAACATTTATTGTTGGCGAAACTACGAACCGATCGTCTGAATGAAACCACAACATCGATGTGTATATTTTTCATGCAGACTTTATCTTAAATCAGAGCGCTGTTTATAGATTAGAAGATGAAAAAGATTAAAAAGGAGATTACGCTGAAACAGTGCAAACTGACGACAGGGTTTATTGCATCGCTCGGGCCTGATTTATGAAAAACTGTCAAATCAATGATTTTCAGGGATGCATGCAAAACATGCAAAAGTCTACCCGGCTCTGTTGGAGCAACTAAACACGTCCTATATAACCCCTTCTTTTTTCTTCCAAACACGTACAGTAGCTTCCTAGTTCTATACGTGTAGCAGAGCGTTTCAAGTCCTAGCCCAAGTCCGAGTCATGGATGGACTGTTCTTATTCTGCAAGTTATATACGGAGGTTATACCTTGGCACGGTCTATTAGCCTCAGGTTAAATTATTTTGCGTTCGTGGCCGGCTGCCCCGGCTGGTGAAAGCCAACATGTCGTCGCCTACCGAGTACGTCTCCCTCGAACGTCGCTTCCCATGAATTTCCTTATATCCAGACGATCAAGTTTTTCTTCGACGCTAATTTTTTAAGGAAAAACTAAGCCTAAACTCTGATAGCTGCATGTTTTTAATCGCAAAAAACTGCACGTTTAGCGCATCAACAGCGCAGCGCTTAAACGATTTTGATACTTGTCTACCGGCGGTTGGATGGTCTGATCCCAGTATTGGCCCATGGCGTCGAAATTTTTCGGCTTGCGGCATGAAAAGCGGATTTAATTTCTTTTCGGTATTTATCTTTTTGCATATTTTCTGTTTTTTTAGCATATTGCATTTTTTTAGGGGAGCATATTGCATTTTTTTTAGGGGAGCATATTGCATATTTTCTGTTTAGTATACTCCAGCCTCGAATCCGAAGGGATTGATTTTTTTTATTAGTGATAGGAGATCGAATTGATTTTTTTTAGACAAACTCGCAAACCTTTATTATCCCGTCACAATGTTTACAGAAACGAAAGAAAGACTTTCGGGTTGCCCTAACCAAACATGGCGGCCAATCTAGAGAGTAAGTGCATACTTTGCGAGGTTGTGAGCTTCAAAATTGGAGCTTCTAAATTCATGAACTACGTTACAAAAATGAAACTCGGAAGATCTATCTTTAATTTCTTTGATCACCGACTCATCGAATTGATGTGGCGCGACCTTGTTCCACTAGCAACGATCAATGAGTGACGGCCCATTTTTCTTTTTTTTGAGGATCAGCCCATTCGAGACAACTGGAACTGGTCGAGATATTTTCCCTCGTCTCCCCAGGAAAGCTCCATCCTTTTCCGCTCGCCCATCTTCTTCCCCTTTGCCTCCCCAAGTCGCCGGCAATTCTCCATGCCGCTCAGACGACTCCTCGCCGGCGAAAATTCCATATTTCGTCGTCCTGGCCATTCCACGATTTGTCTTCCCGATGGCCGATACATCGATGTCTACACTGACGACGATGGGACTCTCGTCACCGGCGGATCGGAGGGACGGCCGCCACGGCCTGTCCAAGAAATCTTCGCCGACATCCGGCGGCGTCAGGCGGCGGCTGAGGACGCCGCCCGTCGCCTCCACTACCCGCAGCGGCGTCCACAGCCCCGTCCACCATCAGATGCGGCCTCCACGACCCAACCACCTCCAACCCCCTCCCCTCCACTCCACTCCACTCCACTCCACCATCAGATGCAGCCCACCCCCCTGCAACCCCTTCCCGTCCCCTCCACCGTCAGCTGCAGCCTCCACAAACCGAACCCATCTCCTACGCTCCAGGCAAGCCTCGCCCCTTTACACTCACCGAGCTGGATGCGATACGTCGACGCGTAGCAGATGCATCTAAGGAATTCGCCCACTCCGACTACGCTGACGGGGATGGGGAACTCTTCACGGACGTCGACAAGATATCTCAACGCGTAGCAGATGTACGCATGGAAGTCGCCTGCTCCGACATCCAGACGAGGCCCTACGATCGGCCGCAACCTCCACAGTATGAACTTTATCGCCCTCTCCCTCTCTCGACTGTATCTCAAGCAACATGGCCCTATGCTGGTTGCTCCAGCTTCCCAGATTTATGCATGCTAGGAATACTGGATGTACAGTACTAGCTGTCTTTCTCTCTTCACACATCTAATTATCAAGAAAACAAATTTAAGTCTGATGGGATGGAGGGTTCTGGTATATAGATAGATACTGAAGAAAAAACAATTCTCTCTTTTCTTCTTTCTCTTGGGGTTCTGTGATTGATTAAACTTCATGTGTTATGCATGCATCTCCCGTGATAAATTAAGTTATTCTTCAAATCATCGACCTTGTTCCATTGAGCATGTAGCATCTGTTAAAATGTCTATTCCTGACCCCCATTATGATGTGCCAAAGATTAAAAAAAAAATTGTCTACTAACTTTCTAACCATGTTTCGCTTTAGGTGCGAGTACCCTTCTTATGATGTGCCTGAGCAGTTGGAAGCGCCACTGCTAGAGCCAAAGAACACCAACACGTCATCTTCCTCCACACAGCCAGAGGCGCTAACTCATGACATCTTGCCAGTGTCAAGGCAATCGTCTCCGCCTATTTTCGCTCGCAATCCTTCTGGTTGGCATATACAGTTTTTCATCAGAATAGATGTCGAGGGTTCTTTCCACACGTATCCTAGTCTGGGCGGACCATTCCAGAGCTTGCAGGAAGCTGAGAATGCTATCACTTGCCATCTTGATGAGCTGCGCTCTCCAATGATGTGAGTTTTCTCAACTTTGTTTTCGTTTTTCATCATAATGGAAATTACAATGTACTAACACATAGAATACTCTGACCTGAACTAGGTGCACAGATGGGCTTTCGGATGCTGAGATTGGTATATTACACGACCTTTACTGGCCTGATGGCACAAGGCAGAATTCTTCTGAAGGCGATGCGGACCATAGGAATATAAGCTTATTGGTTCAAGCGTTACTGGACAAATACAATGAAGATCACCATCTTCTGGGGGTTTACTCTCTCTCCCTCTTGCCCGCTCTCACTCCTGGTCCTGTTACCAGGATTGTCTTATTTGTTCTTATATTCATGTTCTAATTGCTGACACAATCCATGCCTCCTTTTCAGGATTTTGCATTTGAACTTGATGATGTTGTTATCTTCCGAGAATTTGTTGAGGGGGAGAAAGTGGTTAGGTTCTATCATATCAATCTGGCTACAAAAACCAAAGGAGAAGATGGTTTGCACAGTGGCGTCAACAATCTATTTTTTGCTGAAGTCAGACAAATTAAAGGAGAAAATGTATATGTACTCAGTTGTTTATGTATGGTTAAACCTACTGACAGTGGTATATTTTCCACCTTGTATTAAGTTATGTTCATACAGTTTGGCCTCACATTTATCTGATTGACGTGTTTGGTTGCCCCTTGTTTCATTTTTATCTTCATCTCATCCACTGCTTAATGTCTAATATAGTTCGTGCCCAGCCATAAGTAGCGACTTTCTAGTTCCTACACATGTTTGTTATTTTTCCTGGTTGATTATTTGGTAAGGAAATGACTACTCGATGGTTTTTATTCCACCTTAGATAACTTCTGTTCATACAGTTTGGGGTCACATTTTTTCTGGTTGACCTGTTTGGTTGCTCCTTGTGTCATGGTCCCAAGCTTAAATATGTAAGCTAGATGGGCAACCATATGTACTGAGAGTCTAAACATGTTTTTTTTTTGCCTAGTTGGTTATTTGGTAATTAAATCATAAATCACGGTATTAGTTCCACTTTAGATTAAGTTCTGTTATACAGTTTGGGGGTCACATTTATCTGCCCTTCATCTTATTTGTTATCTTTGAGCTTTTAACATCTAAGGTAGTTCATGCCCAGCCATATGTATTGACTTTTTACACACATTTTTTTTGCCTAAGGCCAATGCTATGGTTGCTTGAGTTATGGAAATATTGATTTGAAGCACCCTGTTGATACTGATAAATACAAAGGTGGCCACACTGCCCCGCGCTCACCCTGTTGCGGTTTTGATCTACGGTGTGATGTACCTGCATACATTGAGGATGAGGATGAGGAGGCTAGGCTGGCGAAGGAGGAGGCTAGGTTAAGATATATATACAAGGTAATTTTATATCTTGTGTGGTTGGTATCTTGTGTGGTTGGTATTTTGTGTGGTTGAAATTATTCTCCTTCAGTGCCCTGCTCCGGCAAAATTGGATGGTGCAAGAGTGCGTGCTGGTTTGGCAAAGAGAGAGGATGCTGGTTTGACCAAGGGAGAGTGTGGCCAGGGAAAAGCGAAATACATTGTGCCTGCTAGGCGTCGTCTGCTGGTTTGAGTAACCCATCAGGTACGTAGATAAATTTAATTTGATTTAGGTAATGCTTGATCTCATTACTCATCAGTGTCCTCGGTGTTTCATTAGGTTTAAGCATTATAGTATTCTTACAATCTGCACGGTTGCATGTTTCTGCATGGTAATGATTCTTTAGTTGATCAACTAGAGTCTGGATCAAGTGTTAGGGCAATCGATTTCAAATTTTGCTAGACATTTAAGCACTAGTGTCATTTATGATCAATCAACTACCAATGTTCTCAAACCAAATATGTTTTTTTTTATAATTTGAATTATAGTGAAGGAGGATGGCATTGTTAGAAATGAAAATATATGCTTCTGACATGTTTTATTTAATAACTTCTGTCATCCTACCATTGTTCCCTTTTGGGAGGTGACGCTCAATTTGTTTTTATCATGTACATGCCAAATTGCCAAAAAAGAAATTCCATTGATGAGTTGTTTTCCTTCAGAACTCCTTGATATTGTTGCACTATTTTCAGAAGTTGAACTAGCCGGTTGATGTTGCATGGCATAACTATTCTTTAGGTTAGTTCATATCCTTTGGCCATTAATCTCATTGCATGCTTTTGTTGCTTTCTGCAGCTTGTAGTACCGCATCTTATGAGAATTGTCTTTTTTTCTCATTCAGTTTCTAGTATCTTGGAGAAGGATTAAATCGCTGTGCACCATAATTTGGGATGTTGCTGCAATAGTAGAATGTATGGACCTGCCATTTGCTTTGGACTTGGTTGTAGCTGCTCGGAAGTTTGGTGCTTTGGGTCCGTAATGGTGTAATGTTTCATATTTTAGTTCCATGGAAGGTCTGCAATGGAGCTGCCTTTTGTTTTTCTAAATGTTGTCAATATTTATGCTTCAGTCTTTCACCGACACATAAGTTTCCATCTAGTTAGCACACATGCTCCGCATCTAATTTTCATCGACACGTAATTTGCCATGACGTTAGCACATAGGTGCCTCATCTAATTTTTCATGACGGTAACCAGTATGGAATGAAAGGAAGCATGCATGATAAAGCATGCATGATATGGACACATGGAATGAATATTGGAACCATATGTACGCAGGGTGATTAAAGGAAGTTTGCGAGGGAACTTTGCAATTATTCTGGAAGCATATTTCTATGGATTTGAAGCAAATTTTAGTTTTGTTGAAGCCAGTGTCGTTGCTTACAACTCATCTGCATGCCAGGTTCGAGCAAATGAGTTGAGATGGATAAATTCAAGAAGATAAAAGCTAGTGTGCTCGAGCCACTTTCACTTTCATCCTAGTTTTGAGAAATACTGTAGTATAACAAATTTATACAAAGACAAATGTTAAAAGAATATTTCGGCCTTCAAAAGTAACCTTTCAAGGGGAGGCGAATTGGTTACTCAGTTGGTTACAAACACGTACACTTCACATCAAAGGGAAGACGAGTGTACATCGAAGGGAAGATGCCAGGTTCCAGCAGCATGCCAAATGAGGCCCGCTACACCATGTCCTCTTCTCTAAGAAGAACCCGAAGTTTCTGTTCAGCCTCAGTTTTAGTCGTATGCTCAGTGACGTTGAGCAAGCTAGATTCAGCTTTCAAATCTACTACCTCCGTTCCCAAATATTTGTCTTTCTAGCCATCTCAAATGGACTACAACATACGGATGTATGTAGACATGTTTTAAAGTGTAGATTCACTCATTTTGCTCCGTATGTAGTCACTTGTTGAAATCTCTAGAAAGACAATTATTTAGGAACGGAGGGAGTAGTTCATTAATCAATTGAGTGAGTCTCTCCTTTTCTCACTTGTAAATCCCGCTTTCTTTTCTGGCTCAATCCCCCCATAAATTGTTGCAAGTGTCTAATCTTATTATGCCGTTGTTCAACATTAGAGTGCCCACCAGCATCCTTGGACCACTCTTTTGCAATGATATCTAAAAAATCCTCCCTTTCGAATCACCCTAGTTCGAAGGAAAAGGTATTACCTACATGGGTTGCTTCGCTTGAATCGACCAACAAAGGTGTATGATTTGAGATTGCACGTTGCAGCGCCTGCACAGTAACAAGAGGGAACTTTGTTTCCAAATCAACATTGGTAAGGACACAATCCAACTTCTAATAAGTCGGATTTGGTAACAAGTTTGCCCACGTGAACTGTCTACCCGAAAGATCAATCTCCCTCAAATTAAGACTCAATAATCGCGTTAAACATAAATGACCATCTTCCATTGAAGTTGTCATTATTCTTTCTTCCCTTCTCCTGATTATGTTGAAATCCCCTACCACTAGGATCGGTAAACTTCCATCCCGTCCGCTAGGAAATTAGGTTTAAATTCAAGTTGCGTCGCTCCATAAACAACCACCAAAGCCCATCGAAACCATCAAGTTTCGAACGGACCCGAAATTTAACGGTAAAATCTCCTTGAACGATGTTCATTACCTCTGAAGTCTTGCATTTAACCCCATGTAAGATCCCTACGGATTGTCCTCGTGGGGGTAAACAATGCCAATCAAAGTCGACACCACCTGATAAAGTGCGGAGAAACTGTGAGGTGAAGTTGTCCCCGCTGGTTTCCAGTAAGGCAACAAAGTCTAGTTTGCATTCAAGTGACGCTTCCGCAAGAAACCTTCTTTTAGCCAAGTCAGCTAGACCTCTGCTATTCCAAAAGGTTCCTTTCATTTGTCATCATGGAATTTTTTCTTGAATTTGACTCTCGCACTTCTATGCACTGCCGATGTAGGATAAACCTTCCTCTTACTGGAACGTTTTGGTTTATCCTGCACCTCCTCCTTGTCCATATGACCTGACACAGTTTGAATGTGTCCTCCGACTGTTGAAGAGCCACATACCCCTCGTGCCCCGATTCATCTACCTCATCTTCTTGTCTCGAATCGGGCACAAGATCCTCACAGAGACTCTCAAGAGCATTAATTCCTAAGTTTTTAATCTCCTCATCGTTCGTAG
The DNA here is from genome assembly GCA_021605145.1 of Aegilops bicornis. Taxonomy (NCBI): domain Eukaryota; kingdom Viridiplantae; phylum Streptophyta; class Magnoliopsida; order Poales; family Poaceae; genus Aegilops; species Aegilops bicornis. Next base: position 587,645,788 of record CM038672.1, on the reverse strand, counting down.
GCTTCACAGCCGCAATGTTACGAATAAACTCTAAAGGCCTCCCAGCTTCTAAGTCCAACAAGTCATTAACTGATTTTACAATTTCTTTCCCGTTAGTACCGAGAGAAATCCCTAGGTTGCTCGCATGATCAATAATATCTTGTTCAGGAAAATGAAGAATAGAACAACTCGTGTATTAGATGTGTCAAGCATTACTTGCAGTGGTGTGAGTGCTAAATTTTCATACTGAAAGTTTCAGGTTCTTACTTGCATAGGAAACTTGTGTATCTACTCGATTATTGTGGGTGTCTTCATTGAGGTTATCATCATGTTCATGGTCCAGCACCACTCGTACCGGTAAGGGATCAACAATGTGCTTGTTATTCGAATCAAATGGATGCCAATCCCGATGTCGACAATTTTGTCAGTCATGCTCGCAATAGGTTCTCATCACTTATCTCAACAGGTGTGTTTGGATATTCTCATCTCCTTTCTTCAAATAACAGGCAATGTGTTATATACCACTGAATTTGTTCTGAACTTTGCAAGGTGCCATCACCAAGAGAATGTCAGCCATTGAGGAAATGGCGGGAATGGATGTTCTCTGCTACGAAAAAACCAGAACCCTCACTCGTAACTACCTTAGAGCATCTCCAACAGGCGCCGAACGCGCGACGCGCTAAAATCTGGTTTACGGTGCGCCCATCGCCAGGTTTGGCGCGGCGCGCAGCGCTGGCTCCAGCAGCCGCGCTAAAATGCAGCGCGCATGCATAGCTCCAGCAGGCGCGCTATAATGCAACGCGCGCTCTCGCACAAACATTTTTTTAATAACTTTGCATAGATAAAAAACGATACATAGTTCATAGCATGGATAAAAAAGGATACAAAAATATTTTACATAGTTCCTGAAGCATAGATAGATAGAACTACGGTGCAACTAGATAGAAAAACTACGGTGCAACTGATTAAAACTACGGTGCAACTAAAAAAACCTACTCCCAACCGTCATCATCATCACCATCATCATCCTCGGTGGTGTTGTCCGAGGTATCGAGCCACATGTCATCCCAACGTTCATTGTTGGGGGAGAAGATCGACTTCCCGCTTGCCTCGATGACATCACACTGTGATAAGGCCAGTGCCTTGCGCCGACGCCTGTCGGCACGCTCCCCGTGGCGCCTTGCCGTCCTCTCTGCCCAGAAGGCATTCTCGGCGACGATGTCCTCCGGGTGGCGGCGGCGCCACTCCGCCATGGCTCGCTCGTCCTCCTCAGCGACGAGGAGGCGGCGCTGCAGCCGAACATGGCCCGCACGGTCCTGGTCCGTGATCAGACGAGGAGGAGGGGCGACGCGCTACGCCTGCTCGCGCGTGAAGACGTCCCGGAAGTTCATCTGCGACGGGGGCCTCTCCAAGCGCCACGCCACCGCGTCATACGCGCGGGCCGCCTCGTGCGTGGTCCGGAGCGAGCCGAGGCCGAGCCGGACATCGCTGGACCGGATCTCGGCGGAGTACCAGCCGTTCGGGCACTCGCGGATGCCGCGGTAGCCCCAAGAACCCCGGCGGCGCGGCGACATGGTGGCGCGGTGGTGGCTGGGCGCTGTGAGAAAGCGGCAAGAAAGACTGGAAGCGGCGAGGTGGCGAGGGAAAGGGCGCGTGGCAGTGTGGTGGAGCGCGTGGCGAGTGCCGCATTTTATAGGCGCGCGGGAAGCGGCGCGCCAAATCTACCGCACCAGTTGCTGCTTTCTCCCACGCGCACAACCGCTTCCCGCGCGCGTAGTTTGCCACCACCACTGGAGCGCGCGAAACCGGGCCGGGCGGGCTAAAAAACCATTTTACCGCGCCCACGTCTTCTGGCGCGGCTGTTGGAGATGCTCTTACTGTTGAAAAAAACCTAATCAAGGTCTGTTGGGGGATCTGGTGCACCCGCAACAAAGTTACTTTTGATAATCATATTGTCTGGTCTCCTTTCGAGGTGGTTTTTACCACTTGTTCACTAATGACTTACTGGACAAGGCTATTGAAGATGGAAGACAAAGCTATGTTTCAGGCCGAGATCCAGAGGGTGATGCAGGTTGCTACATCACTGGCAGATCGGTCAAGGCTGAGGATTGCCAATAGTCCTAGAGAGTCGCTCATGTGAGGTTGCCTTGCTGCTGGATCCTCACTTTTCTTTCAAGGCGTGGCGCAGATCTGGTCCCTGCCATCCCCTCCTCCGCCCCCAGTGAGGTTTGTGTTGGGGAACGTTATATGGAAAACAAAAAATTTCTACGCACACGCAAGATCTATCCATGGAGATGCATAGCTAAGAGAGTGGGAGAGCTTCTACGTGTTGGGAAATGTAGCATGCAATTTCAAAAAATTTCCTACGCTCACGCAAGATCTATCTAGGAGCATAGCAACGAGAGGGGAAGAGTGTGTCCACGTACCTTCATAGACCGAAAGCGGAAGCATTTGTTAACGCGGTTGATGTAGTCGAACTTCTTCACATTCTGACCGATCAAGCACCGAACGTACGGCACCTCCGAGTTCTGCACACGTTCAGCTCGATGACGTCCCTCGGACTCTTGATCCAGCAAAGTGTCGAGGGAGAGTTCCATCAGCATGACGTCATGGTGATGGTGATGGTGAAGTGATCCGCACAGGGCTTCGCCTAAGCACTACATGAATATGACCGGAGGCGTAAACTATGGAGGGGGCGCCGCTGATAACCCAAAAGTGTAGGGGATCGCAACAACTTTCGAGGGTAGAGTATTCAACCCAAATTTATTGATTCGACATAAGGGGAGCCAAAGAATATTCTTAAGTATTAGCAGTTGAGTTGTCAATTCAACCACACCTGGATAACTTAGTATCTGCAGCAAAGTATTTAATAGCAAAGTAGTATGATAGTAATGGTAACAGTGGCAAAAGTAAAGATATTAGTTTTGTAGTAATTGTAACAGTAGCAACGGAAAAGTAAATAAGCGAAGCACAAGATGTGAAAAGCTCGTAGGCATTGGATCAGTGATGGATAATTATGTTGGATGCGATTCCTCATGTAATAGCTATAACATAGTGTGACAAAGAACTAGCTCCAGTTCATCAATGTAATGTAGGCATGTATTCCGAATATAGGTATACGTGCTTAAGGAAAAGAACTTGCATGACATCTTTTGTCCTACCCTCCCGTGGCAGCGGGGTCCTAGTGGAACTAAGGGATATTAAGGCCTCCTTTTAATAGAGAACTGGAATAAAGCGTTAGCACATAGTGAATACATGAACTCCTCAAACTACGAACATCACCGAGAAGTATCCCGATTATTGTCACTTCAGGGTTGTCGGATCATAACACATAATAGGTGACTCTAGACTTGCAAGATAGGATCAAGAACTCACATATATTCATGAAAACATAATAGGTTCAGATCTGAAATCATGGCACTCGGGCCCTAGTGACAATCATTAAGCATAGCAAAGTCATAGCAACATCAATGTCAGAACATAGTGGATACTAGGGATCAAACCCTAACAAAACTAACTTGATTACATGATAAATCTCATCCAACCCATCACCGCCCAAAGAAGCTCTACGATGGAATTACTCACGCACGGCGGTGAGCATCATGAAATTGGTGATGGAGAATGGTTGATGATGACGACGGCGACAAATCCCCCTCTCCGGAGCCCCGAACGGACTCCAGATCAGCCCTCCCGAGAGAGATTAGGGCTTGGCGGTGGCTCCATATCGTAAAACGCAACGAAACTTTCTCTCTGATTTTTCTCTCTGCGAAACAGAATATATGGAGTTGGAGTTGAGGTCGGTGGAGCATCAGAGGGCCCATGAGACAGGGGGGCGCCCAGGGGGGAGGGCGCGCCCCCCACCCTCATGGACAGGGTGTGGGCCCCCTGGCCTTGATTCTTTCGCCAGTATTTTTTATATTTTCCAAAAGTTATCTCCGTGGATTTTCAGGTCATTCCAAGAACTTTTGTTTTCTGCACAATAAACAACACCATGGCAGTTCTGCTGAAAACAACATCAGTCCGGGTTAGTTTCATTCAAATCATGCAAATTAGAGTCCAAAACAAGGGCAAAAGTGTTTGGAAAAGTAGATACGTTGGAGACGTATCAACTCCCCCAAGATTAAACCTTTGCTTGTCCTCAAGCAATTCAGTTGATAAACTGAAAGTGATAAAGAAAAACTTTTACAAACTCTATTTCCTCTTGTTGTTGTAAATATGTAAAGCCAACATTCAAGTTTTCAACAAAGATTATGAACTAACCATACTCACAATAACACTTAGGTCTCACATTTACTCATATCAATGGCACAATCAGCTAGCGAGCAATTATAATAAAACTCGGATGACAACACTTTATCAAAACAATCATAATATAATATAACAAGATGGTATCTCGCTAGCCCTTTCTGAGACCGCAAAACATAAATGCAGAGCACCTTTAAAGACCAAGGACTGACTAAACATTGTAATTCATGGTAAAAGAGATCCAGTCAAGTCATACCCAATATAAACCAATAATAATGAATGCAAATGACAGTGTGCTCTCCAGCAGGTGCTTTTTAATAAGAAGGCGGTGACTCAACATAAAAGTAAATAGATAAGCCCTTCGCAGAGGGAAGCAGGGATCTGTAGAGGTGCCAGAGCTCGATTTTAAAATAGAGATGAATAACATTTTGAGCGGCATACTTTCACTGTCAATGCAACAACTATGAGATGGCGATATCTTCCATACTACATGCATTATAGGCGGTTCCCAAACAGAATGGTAAAAGTTTATACTCCCCCACCACCAACAAGCATCAATCCATGGCTTGCTTGAAACAACGAGTGCCTCCAACTAACAACAGCCCTGGGGGAGTTTTGTTTAATTATATTGATTTGCTCTGATCTTTTTGATCATGGGACTGGGCATCCCGGTTACCGCCATTTTCTCATGAATGAGGAGCGGAGTCCACTCCTCTTGAGAATAACCCACCTAGCATGGAAGATACAGACCACCCTAGTTGGAACATGAGCTGCTCGAGCATACAAAACAGAATTTCATTTGAAGGTTTGGAGTTTGGCACATACAAATTTACTTGGAACGGCAGGTAGATACTGCATATAGGAAGGTATGGTGGACTCATATGGAATAACTTTGGGGTTTATGGAGTTTGGATGCACAAGCAGTATTCCCGCTTAGTACAGGTGAAGGCTAGCAAAAGACTGGGAAGCGACCAACTGAGAGAGCGACAACGGTCATGAACATAAAATTAATTTACACCGAGTACAAGCATGAGTAGGATAAAATCTACCATGAACATAAATATCGTGAAGGCTATGTTGATTTGTTTCAACTACATGTGTGAACATGTGCCAAGTCGAGTCACTCAATTCATTCAAAGGAGGATACCATCCCATCATACCACATCATAATCATTTTAATAGCATGTTGGCACGCAAGGAAAACCGTTATAACTCATAGCTAATCAAGCATGGCACAAGCAACTATAATCTCTAAATGTCATTGCAAATATGTTTACTTCATAATAAGCTGAATCAGGAACGATGAACTCATCATATTTACAAAAACAAGAGAGGTCGAGTTCATACCAGCTTTTCTCATCTCAATCAGTCCATCATATATCGTCATTATTGCCTTTTAGTTGCATGACTGTACAATGTGTATAATAATAATAGTGCACGTGCATTGGACTAAGCTGGAATCTGCAAGCATTCAACTCAAGAGAGAAGACAAAGCAATATGGCTCTAAGTTAAATAAACAATCATGCATATGAGAGCCACTAAACATTTTCAATATGGTCTTCTACTCTCGACCCCCAAAGGAAAGAAAAGAAAATAAAACTATTTACACGGGAAAGCTCCCAACAAGTAAAAAGAAGAACGAGAAATATTTTTGGGTTTTCATTTTAGTTTCTACTACAAGCATGGGAATTAAACTAACTAATTTTTTTGGTTTTCTTAAGGTTTATCAAACACACAAGAAGAAAGCTAGAAAAAGAAAATTAAACTAGCATGGATAATACAATGAAAGAGTATGAGCACCGATGACTAGAATAGTGTGTGAACATGAATGTAAAGTCGGTGAGAGATACGTACTCCCCCAAGCTTAGGCTTTTGGCCTAAGTTGGTCTATTGCCAAGGATAGCCTGGCTGATATCTGTAGTTATAACTGGGGTCGTACTGAGATGCAACAGCAAATGCATCCTGAGCTGCGGCATGTTGGCGAGCCGCCTCCGCTCTCCCCTCGTGTTCAGCTGCCTCCTCCCTGGTAACAACATATCTTCGTTTTGCCTGGTAATCAAAAAGGAAAGGAGCATGGAGAGTAACATGGACAGAGCTACGTTTGTCAAAGATTAGTCGATACTGGAGGAATTGTTCGTTCCTCAAAAGAAAACGATGTTTGACCATCGCGTCATAATCTAAATAAGCAGGAGGCAACTCCATATCCCCCTCTCGTGGGGCTATACCAAGATAATTAGCTACACGGGTCGCATAAATCCCTCCAAATAAATCTCCAGACATGCCATTATTATGCAACCTACGTGCAATTATTGCCCCCAAGTTGTAATCTTTATTACCTAACACAACACTCTTGAGGACACAAAGATCAGGGACACACATATGACATGCTTTATCTTTACCGTTAATGCATCTACCAATGAAGAGAGCAAAATAATGTATAGCAGGAAAATGAATGCTCCCTATGGTAGCTTGTGCTATATCCCTAGATTCTCCCACAATAATACTAGCAAGAAAGTCTTTATATTCAGATTTGTGGGGGTCATTAACATTGCCCCACTGCAGGAGTTTGCAAGCAGTTGTAAAATCCTCTAAGTCCATGGTATAAGATTTATCATAAATATTAAACAGGACAATCTGAGAAATACATGAAGATTTATATTTAAACCTTCTCACAAATGAATCAGTCAATTGGTAGTACTGAGGACACTTATCTTGTAAGAAGTCCTCAAGATCGACATTACGCACATATGCGTCAAATTCATCCTGAATGCCTACATTGACCATAAAATCCTCGGATGGCCACTCACAAGCTCGCACTTCGGCATCCCTTGGTGGTTCATGCTCACGCATAGCACGCCCGGGCCCTTTCTTTATTGAGGAACCACCTTGATACATTCTCCTAGACATATTTCTTTTTCTGAAAAATTTCTGAAATTTTTAGTAACTTCAAAATAAAAGTGAATAAAACTAAACAAGATTGGTAGCAACTACTCCTACAAGTGCCTAGAGCCTATATCATGCATTAGAATTACTTGGGACCTCATAAATTTGACATGCAAGCTCAAGAACAGGGTCACCAAGCAACAATCTCCCAAAGCAGTTTTGTGAATGGAGCTTTGAGCAAGGAGATCGAACATCGCAGCAAAATGAGCTAGAACTCGTGCTTGAGCTGGATGGGGATTTTTTTGGGAAGAAGATGGAGTGTGTGGGTGCAGGAATAAGTGGAGGGAGGCCTGAGGGAGTCCTGGATTAAGGGGTCCTCGGACAGCCGGATTATGTACTTTGGCCGGACTGTTGGACTATGAAGATACAAGATTGAAGACTTCGTCCCGTGTCTGTATGGGACTCTCCTTTGCATGGAAGGCAAGCTTGGAAATTTGGATATGTAGATCTCCTTCTCTATAACCGACTCTGTGTAACCCTAGCCCCCTCCGGTGTCTATATAAACCGGAGGGTTTAGTCCGTAGGACAAGAACAATCATAATCATAGGCTAGCTTCTAGGGTTTAGCCTCTACGATCTCGTGGTAGATCAACTCTTGTAATACTCATATCATCAAGATTAATTAAGCAGGAAGTAGGGTATTACCTCCATCGAGAGGGCCTGAACCTGGGTAAAACATCATGTCCCCTGCCTCCTGTTACCATTAGCCTCAAACGCACAGTTCGGGACCCCCTACCCGAGATCCGCCGGTTTTAACACCGACATTGGTGCTTTCATTGAGAGTTCCACTGTTCCTTCGCGATAAGGCTCGATGGCTCCTTCAATCATCTTCAACAACGCAGTCCAGGGGAGGTTTTCCTTCCCGGACAGATCTTCGTATTCGGCCGCTTCGTACTGCAGGCCAACTCGCTTGGCCACCTGGAGCAGTTCGATAGCTACGCCCCCGGCCATCAGGTCAGGTTTGGAAGCTTTAACTATACTGCCAACATCCTCGGAGACTTGATCTTCGACGGAATCGAGCCCATGTCAGGTGCGCCGAACGGTCACGACAGGCATGACTTTGATCTGCCATCGGACAATGTTCGGGAGATCGCACCTGCGGCGGCGCCGGGAATCAATCCGGAGCAGATCATGCCTTCCGAGGACGGGTGGATGCACCCCGCCACGGAGGCTGCGCACTCACCGGCGTTGGAGCCGAACACTGATCCCACATCTTGCGAGGATGGTGTCATCGGACCCTCGGACTCGTTTCCGGCTACAGGATCCGAACCACGCATGCCCGTGCCTATCGAATCTAATTGGGCACCCGTCATGGAGTTCACCGCCGCGGATATTTTTCAGCACTCGCCCTTGAGTGACGTGCTAAATTCATTAAGGTCTCTTTCCTTGTCGGGAGACTCTTGGCCGAACTATGTCCGGCTCGAGTGGGAAGCGGACGACGAAGAAATTTGTTCCCCACCCACCACCCACTTAATAGCCACTGTCGATGACTTAACCGACGTGCTTGACTTCAACTCCGAAGACATCGACGGTATGGACGACGATGCAGGAGAAGAACATGAACCACCGCATATAGGGCACTGGACAGCCACCTCATCATATGATATATATATGGTGGACACCCCCAAAGAAAGCAATGGCAATGAGGCAACGGACGATAACCCCTTGGAGAAGCAATCTAAGCACCGGCGTCATAGGCGCCGCTCCAAGCCCCGCCATAGCAAAAATAATGATACCGGCACAAGAGATAACAATCCGGATGGTGCCGAAGACGAAAACAATCCTGCCCAACCAGGCTTCAAGCAGGCCGAGCAAGAGGATGGGCAAGCTAGCCCTAAGGAACAGGCAACAGATGGAGAATCATAGGATGATAATTATATGCCTCTCTCCAAAGACGAGGTGAGCCTTGGCAACGAAGAATTCATCGTGTGTGCGGATCCCATCGAGCAGGAGCGCTTCAAGCGCCGGCTTATAGCCACTGAAAAAAGCCTGAAGAAAAAGCAGCAACAGCTCCAAGCTGATCAAGATCTGCTAATTGATAGATGGACCGAGGTCCTGGCTGCCGAGGAATACGGACTCGAGCGCCTTACCAAAAGTTACCCAAAGCGCAGCTTGCTACCTCAACTCGAGGAGGAGGCGTTAAAGCCCACACTACCAGCGCATGATGTGGCTGATCGGCCACCCCGTGGCCGCGACAAAATGTTGTACCAGCCCGAAGTCCAGCCCGCACCCCGGCGCCAAACAAACAGTAACACTAAGGCTCGGGGCTCCACGCATGACCTGCGAGACAAATGGAAAAGCAAAGCAGGACAGTCAAGATCGATCTACGGATCACGGGGGCGCGCCCCAACGCGTGACGAGGACCGTCACGCCGGATACACTAACAAATCCGGCTGGGCCGAATACAATGAAGCCCGACACAGAGGCGCCGCACATCCCCTATGCTTCACTGATGAAGTAATGGATCATGACTTCCCAGAAGGGTTTAAACCCGTAAACATTGAATTGTACGATGGTACCACAGACCCCGCGGTATGGATAGAAGATTTTTTCCTCCATATTCACATGGCCCGCGGAGATGATCTACACGCTATCAAGTACCTCCCAATAAAACTCAAGGGACCAGCTTGGCATTGGCTGAATAGCTTGCCGGCAAACTCCATCGGGAGTTGGGAGAACCTGGCAGACGCATTCCTTGACAACTTCCAGGGCACTTATGTGCGACCACCGGATGCTGATGATCTAAGTCACATAACCCAACAGCCCGGAGAGGTAGCCAGGAAATTTTGGACCCGGTTCCTAACCAAAAAGAACCAAATTGTCGACTGTCCGGATGCTGAAGCCCTAGCGGCCTTTAAGCATAACATCCGTGACGAGTGGCTTGCCCGACATCTCGGCCAAGAAAAGCCAAAGTCCATGGCAGCCCTCACAACACTCATGACCTACTTTTGTGCGGGCGAGGATAGCTGGTTGGCTCATAGAAACAACACAGCAAGCAATCCTGGAACATTGAAAGCCAAGGATAGCAACGACAAACCACGGCGCAACAAACAAAAGCGCCACAAAAATGGTGATAGTGCCAAAGACACGTCAGTCAATGCCGGATTCAGTGGCTCCAAGCCCGGTCAGCGGAAGAAGCCATTCAACAAAAAAAATTCAGGCCCGTCTAGTTTGGACCGCATACTCGACCGTCCATGCCAAATTCATGGCACCCCAGGAACACCAACCAACCACACCAACAGAGAATGCTGGGTCTTCAGACAAGCCGGCAGGTCAGATGCCGAAAACAAGGGGAAGGGGTCTCAAAGAGACGATGATGACGAGGAGCCCCGATCACTGAATACAGGAGGACAGAAGAAATTCCCTCCCCAGGTGAAAACAGTGAATATGATATGCGCAAGACACATTCCCAAGTGGAAACATGCACTAAGGGAAGTCTATACAATCGACCCAAAGTTTAACCCATGGTCCTCTTGCCCGATCACTTTCGATCGCAGGGACCATCCTACCAGCATCCGTCATGACAGTTCGGCCGCACTAGTCCTCGACCCCATGATTGACGGATTCCACCTCACACAAGTCCTTATGGACGGAGGTAGCAGCCTGAACCTGCTATACCAGGATACAGTGCGCAAAATGGGCATCAACTCCTCAAGGATCAAGCCCTCAAAAACCACCTTCAAAGGTGTCATACCAGGTGTAGAGGCCTGTTGCACGGGCTCAATCACACTGGCAGTGGTCTTCGGATCTCCGGACAATCACCGTACCGAAGATTTAGTCTTCGACATCGTCCCCTTTCGCAGTGACCATCAGGCACTGCTTGGACGAACCGCGTTCGGTCGGTTCAATGCGGTGCCACATTATGCCTACCGTAAATTAAATATGCCTGGTCCGCGCGCGTCATCACGGTTAATGGCAGGTCCTCACACCCCCTCACTTCCGAAGAGTCTACCACCGCTTTAACAGCAAGAGCAACAGATGGCACCTTCCAGCCGAACCTCGAGTCGACGGCCAAGCACCCGGACACCGCCAAAGGAGTCCGAACTACTGCGCGACAGGATAGCCCGGCTCGCCCGGAGCTTAATTAAAAATACTCCGGAAAAAGATAATACAAGCCACATACTGCGGCTCAACCGCTCTGTGGCGCAAAACCATTTCTTGCATTTTCTTTGCAGGTTCACCTTTATGTAGGCCAGGATGGATGGCGTGGGAACAGTTCGAGCGCGTAAGGGAATCTCTAGATATTCCCCCCTATGATCATCCGACTACACCCCGGATCCGAACACAACTTCCTCACACCTGGTATCAGCAGGTTCCGCAATCATATTTCTTTTTATCACATCATTTGTACTCATACGCATTGATGTATCATTCAAATACAACATGTGGATTTATGTGATGCTCATCTACTGCTATTTCTTATTAAAACTCTTTTAATAAAAGGCGGTTGCTTATCGCGATATGCCTTAGTATGACAGGGGCTTCATCATGCCCATACTACGGCAAAAAAGTCCGAACACCTTCATGGCAGTTCGGCACCCCGAACTTATATCATTATATGCATCAGCTCCGAATCATGTCATGGGTCAATAGTTGGGTTTGCTCGGCTCCTATGTTTTGGTACCTTACGTTCCTCTATATCGGCTAAGGTGGCACTGGGAGAACTACTGCGATTGTGTCCCGGTTCTTCCGGACGAGCACCTCAGTAGAGAAAGAAAGCCAAAAACTGACTGTCATGATGTAGCAAGAGCTGGTCAGCTGTTCGAGAGGTTCTAAAATCTTTAAGGATTTGTTCCGCATAATGCCATAACCAATGCAACATGCGACGGATCGGCCTTTTCCGATCAGGCGCTTATAGAGCCCCTCGTGCGGTCTTCCGAACACCAGGGACTGCGCCTACCTTCCTTGTAAAAACTCCTATGGCTAAGTGAGAGCGATAAAGCCCTATAGTCCGATTGCCTGGTTCGCTGTGCTGAACACCTCCTTTAGGGACCCAAAACTGGGATAAAAGAGTGCTCAGGTTTATCCCGAACACCGCCGTACTCACTACGAGGGGGCGGAAGCCGACGACTGGCCGACTCTCAGGATTAGTATATAAAACGGCCGCACAGGAGGAAAAACTTTCATACGACAAGCAATAAATAATATAAAATGACCTTGTTCAAATATTACAAAGGACAAACATGACCGTATTCATGGAAATATAATGTCCTTGGTGCATTGCTCCGCCGCAAGTAACTCCTTTCAAGACACCTTCATAATACAGTTTGGGCTTGCGGTGCTCCTTCCCCTCAGGCGGTCCCTCGGTCATCAGCTTTTCTGCATCCATCTTCCCCCAATGCACCTTTGCGCGGGCGAAGGCCATTCGCGCACCTTCTATGCAGACCGACCGCTTGATGACTTGGAGTCGAGGGCAGGCACTCACAAGCTGCTTCACGAGCCCGAAGTAACTGCTCGGAATCGGCTCAGCGGGCCGCATCCGGATAATTAAATCCTTCATGGCTAGCTCGGCCGCCTTATGCAGTTTTACCAGCTGCTTCAGTTGATCGGAGAAAGGCACCGGATAATTCGGCGCCAGATACTGCATCTAGAAGAGCTTATCCGCAGTATTCCTCTCTTTGACTCGGTAGAATTGGGCGGCATCAGATGTGCTGCGCGGTAGCTCCGCGAATACCCCTGTAGACATCAAAATTCAAGCTATCAAACTTGATTTTCTCCTCTCAAATACGTGCTTTGTATAGAAAAAGCCTTACCAGCCGCAATCTTCCTCGCCTCCTGGACTTCCTTCAGGGCACCCTGGGCTTCCCCCTGGGCATCACTGGCGGCTTGGCGAGCCTGGGAGAGTTCGGGTTCTTTCCCTGATAAGCTCTGCTCTAAGGACTCGCATTTCTTCACGGCCTACTGAAGCTCCCGCTCAGCTTCAATAACTCTGGCCTCGTGCTTCTCACGGAGAGCACGCTCATGTTGCCTTCTTCTCGGCTTGACCACGGCCTTCTTGAGCCTCAATTTGATTAAATGCGCCCCTAGAGCACATTATCAAAATATCTTCATCATGCACACTTATTCATTCGTGCTAAATAAACAAGGTTTCTGCATACCTCGGTTACCCTTCAGCTGTTTCTTCACTTGGCCAAGTTCTCCTTCGGTCCGCTCCAGATTATGCCTCAGTCCGGATACTTCCGCGGCATGAGAGGCAGCATTCGCTACAGACGCCTCCTTATTAAAAGGGACAATTGCATTTTTACCCCTAGTTGGTTTCTACCCACGGGTTTTGCCCTTACTTTTCGAGCTTGCTCAGTTTTGCCCTTACTTTTTCCATCGAGGTCCCTCGAATGCCCTTTGACCGTTTGACCAAAACTTTGAAAATTCATAACTAATTCATATGAACTCAAAAAAATGCAAATAAGATATCAAAATGTTCAGATAAACATTACCTTTATGTGCATATCATTTGCATTCAGGACAAAAGCACCCTTTAAACTACCTGAGGTAATTAATGTTATTAACATTATTAAAAATAAAAAGGTATAAACAATTTTTTTTTCATGAATAAAAATTACATGCAAATGTAGGTGATGTTTTCTAAACATCCTAATATCTTATTTGCATTTTTCTCAGTTCGTATCAACTTGTTATGAAGTTTCCAAATAATGGTCAAAGTCGTTAGAACATTCTTAACAAGATGATACGAACTCAGAAAAATGCAAATAAGATATCTGGATGTTCAGAAAACATCACCTACATTTGCATGTAATTTTTATTCATGAAAAAAATTGTTTATACCTTTTTATTTTTAATAATGTTAATAATATTAATTACCTCAGGCAGTTTAAAGGGTGCATTTGTCCTGAATGCAAATGATATGCACATAAAGGTAATGTTTATCTGAACATTTTGATATCTTATTTGCATTTCTCTGGGTTCATATGAATTAGTTATGATTTTTCAAAGTTTTGGTCAAACGGTCAAAGGGCATTTGAGGGATCTCAACGCAAAAAGTAAGGGCAAAACTGAGCAAGCTCGAAAAGTAAGGGCAAAACCCGTGGGTAGGAACTTATTAAAAAGAGTGATATATGTCATTAAGTGAGACTCCTGCAAACATACATTCGATCCTCTGTCCGGTTCTTTCTTTCACCGAACAGTGTATTAGGGGCTGCTATCTATACCATGACACTCTTCCAAACTTCATAAAACATACCTCAAAGCCTATTATAGGGCTGATACAGGATTCATTTAGTCCACTCTCAGCAGCTGAATCTTCTCAATCATCAAACCTATAAGGGCACGGTGTTCATCAATGATGGGGGAACCCTTCAGCGCCGCCAATAAAGCATCCGGCACCTCTGGTTGGACAAAGGTTGCCGGTGGAACAAACACACCTCCTCCAGCTGACGGAAGTCGCCTGCTTGACCCTACGACCTTATGGGTCTCCAGAATCGTGTCCGGCTGGGGGCCTGATATGTCTCCAACGTATCTATAAATTTTGATTATTCCGTGCTATTATACTACCCCTTTTGGATGTTTATGGGCTTTATTTTACACATTTATATCATTTTTGGGACTAACCTACTAACCGGAGGCCCAACCCGTATTGCTGTGTTTTTTGCCTATTTCAGTATTTCGAAGAAAAGGAATATCAAATGGAGTCCAAACGGAATGAAACCTTCGGGAGCGTGATTTTTGGAACGAACGTGATCCAGAGGACTTGGAGTGCAAGTCAAGAAGCGATCGAGGCGGCCAGGAGATAGGAGGGTGCGCCCACCCCCTCTGGGTGCACCCCCTGTCTCGTGGGCCCCTTGGGCAGCCACTGACCTACTTCTTCCTCCTATATATACCCACGTACCCTGAAACATCCACGGAGCCAACGAAAAACAATTTCCACCACCGTAACCTTATGTATCCGCGAGATCCCATCTTGGAGCCTTCACCGACGCTCCGTCGGAGGGGAATCGACCACGGAGGGCTTCTACATCAACACCATAGCCCCTCCGATGAGTTGTGAGTAGTTTACCACAGACTTTCGGGTCCATAGTTATTAGCTAGATGGCTTCTTCTCTCTTTTTGGATCTCAATACAATGTTCTCCCCCTCTCTTGTGGATATCTATTCGATGTAACTCTTTTTGCGGTGTGTTTGTCGAGATCCGATGAATTGTGGGTTTATGATCAAGTTTATCTATGAGAAATTTGAATCTTCTCTGAATTCTTTTATGTATGATTGAGTTATCTTTGCAAGTCTCTTCGAATTATCAGTTTGGTTTGGCCTACTAGATTGATCTTTCTTGCCATGGGAGAAGTGCTTAGCTTTGGGTTCAATCTTGCGGTGTCCATACCAGTGATGTTGAGGGGTTGCAAGGCACGTATTGTATTGTTGCCATCGAGGATAAAAAGATGGGGTTTATATCATATTGCATGAGTTTATCCCTCTACATCATGTCATCTTTCTTAATGTGCTACTCTGTTCTTATGAACTTAATACTCTAGATGCATGCTGGATAGCGGTCGATGTGTGGAGTAATAGTAGTAGATGCAGGTGAGTCGGTCTACTTGTTGCGGACGTGATGCCTATATACATGATCATGCCTAGATAATCTCATAATTATTCGCTTTTCTATCAATTGCTCGACGAAGAATTTGTTCACCCACCGTAATACTTATGCTATCTTGAGAGAAGCCACTAGTGAAACCTATGGCTCCCGGGTCTATCTTTTATCATATAAGCTTTCAATCTACTTTGATTTGCATCTTTACTTTTCGCATCTATACTGTAAAACACCAAAAATATATTTATCTTATCATACTATCTCTATCAGATCTCACTTTCGCAAGTGGCAGTGAAGGGTTTGACAACCCCTTTATTGCGTTGGTTGCGAGTTCTTTGTTTGTTTGTGTAGGTGCGTGGGACTTCTGAGGAGCCTCCTACTGGATTGATACCTTGATTCTCAAAAACCGAGGGAAATACTTACGTTACTATTGCTGCATCACCCTTTCCTCTTCAAGGAAAACCAACGCAAGCTCAAGACGTAGCAGGGCCGGATTCAAGATAAACCCCCGCCATCGACGTTCACGGGAGCCTTCTCTCCCGTATGTCCGGACCCTGAAGTCTGGCCTCCTGGCGTCGCCTTTCTGATCTCCCCCCCTCCGTGGCCTGGGTCCTTTTTGGACGAAACCTCGGTATCAGTCATATGTTTGGGGGAGGGGGCCTTCGGGGGTGTCCCGCTCTCCATTGCATCCGAACCCAGCAAATCCTCTGACGAGGATTGTTCGGTGCGGGACCTCGCCGGACTAGAAAAAAAGTACGGCTCAGATTAGAATATCACGCCGTGACAAGTCTGGACACACGAGCGTATTCGGATTTTATACTCACGAGTTCACCAGGGGCTCGGCCCTGGGATCCCACTCCGGGCTGCTATCGGCGGCGGCGGTGGACTCCTCTTGAAGAGGAGTTTTTCCCCTCTTAGGCGAATCGGCCTCCAAGGATGTGGAGGCCGTCCTTTTCTTTTTCCCCCGCGGGGGATTCATATTCCTCCTCCTCTCCGTCCTCTTCGGAGGAAGAATGGGTATTGGAGTCTTCGGATTTTGTGTCCGAGGCTCCACGGCGACGGAGGCCGCCCCTGGTCTTCTTGGCCTCCTTCTCGGCCTTCTTCTTCGGCGCCGGGACCAGTATCTTCATGAGAAGTGGGCCGACCGGTTCTTCTGGCAGCGGGGCCGGACAGTAGATCTGCCCCGCCTTCTTCGCCCAGCCCTAGGAAATTGACGGGAAATACGTTAAGTATTTTCCTGATGATGTGCAGATAAAACACATGAATTGTCAAACATACAGTTACTTACCGAACTTGCGGGGCGGGACAGTTGGTACCCGCGGTCCTCGGTGGACTCTGGCCACAGTTTGCTGGACTTAAAAAGCACCTTCCAGATGTCCTTATTACTAGAGACAAAGAGCTCTAGCAGGGTCTGGTGCTTGGCCGGGTCGAACTCCCATAGATTGCAAGCCCGGTGTTGACATGGTAGCATCCGGTGAACGAACATCACCTGGACTACATTGACGAGCTTGATGCTCTTGTCTTCCATGTCTTGGATGCGCGTCTGGAGCTCCGTTAGCTCGTCAGATGAAGCCCAGTTCAGGCCCTTCTTGTGCCAGGACGTAAGTCACAGGGGGGCACCGGATCTGAACTCTGAAACGGCGGCCCATTCCTTGCCACGCGGCTCGGTGATGTAAAACCACTACTACTGCCACTCCTTGATGGAATCATTGAAAGTACCTGTTGGCCATGTAACATTGGGCATCTTGCTCACCATGGCGCCTCCGCATTCGACATGCTCGCCGCTCACTACCTTGGGCTTCACATTAAAAACCTTCAGCCATAGGCCGAAGTGCGGCGGGACGCGGAGAAAGGCCTCGCACACGACGATGAATGTCGAGATGTTGAGGAAGGAATTTGGGGATAGATCATGAAAATCAATCCCATAATAATACATGAAGCCACGAACGAACGGATGAAGGGGAAACCCTAGCCCGCGGATAAAATGAGGGAGGAATACCACCCTCTCATGGGGTTCCGGAGTGGGGATGATCTGTCCCGCCATCGGAAGACGGTGGCCAATTCTCTTGGCCAGATACCCGCCCCCCGAAGCTTTTTGATATTCTTCTCCCGGACGGTAGAGGCCATCCACTTGCCTCCTGCTCTGGATCCAGACATCTTCGGAAAGCCTTTTGGGTGGAGAAGAGGAGCGCTTGGGCACTCGGGCTCGAGAGAAAAGGAATGGATGAGTAGAGGAGGGCGTGGGTGAAAAAGGTAGTTCTAATCCCCTTATAAAGGCAACAGAGATCCTGCGCCTCCCCACTTGCCCGCTAAAATCGCTTATTCCCCAAGCGCCACGATTGATGGCACGGTTGGGTTACCCACAGCCGTATTGATGAGAATCCCGTGATAAGGGGACACGATCTCTGCTTGACGAGGCGTGCGATAAAGCTGCCTCGCGATATGTGTGATGGCAGGTTGTGAAAAACGGTTCGAATAAAGACCGGACCGCGGCGTGATGTCATAAAAAGCCGTCAGCAGATCAGATCTTGGAATATTGTACTCTCTACGGTGGTATGTGGAATTTGATTTACAGGGCCAGACACGATTCTTGTGTTCAAAATCTTCTATGATGTATTCGGAGAAGGAACCCACCTTGCAATGCCGAAGACAATCTGCGCGCCAGACTCATCTTCATTGAAGCCTGGTTCACGGGCTACTGAGGGAGTCCTGGATTAAGGGGTCCTCGGACAGCCGGACTATATACTTTGGCCGGACTGTTGGAATATGAAGATACAAGATTGCAGACTTCGTCCCGTGTCCGGATGGGACTCTCCTTTGCGTGGAAGGCAAGCTTGGCAATTCGGATATGTAGATCTCCTTCTCTTTAACCGACTTTGTGTAACCCTAGCCCCCTCCGGTGTCTATATAAAACGGAGGGTTTAGTCCGTAGGACAAGAACAATCATAATCATAGGCTAGCTTCTAGGGTTTAGCCTCTACGATCTCGTGGTAGATCAACTCTTGTAATACTCATATCATCAAGATCAATCAAGCGGAAGTAGGGTATTACCTCCATCGAGAGGCCCGAACCTGGGTAAAACATCATGTCCCCTGCCTACTGTTACCATTAGCCTCAGACACACAGTTCGGGACCCCCTACCCGAGATCCGCCGGTTTTGACACCGACAGGGCCACCATGGGCCCACGAGACAGGGGGGCGCGCCCAGGGGGTGTGGACGCGCCCTCTACCCTCGTGGCCAGGTGCTTGCCCTCCCCCTGCAGTGTTCTCAGTGCCTAAAATCCTCAAATGTTCCATAAAAAATCATACTAAATTTGCTGGGCATTTGGAGCACTTTTATTTTTGGGATATTTTTTTATTGCAAGGATAATTCACAGAAACAAACAGATAATACTATTTTTGCTTTTTTTATTCTAAATAACAAAAAGTAAAAAGAGGGTATAGAAGGTTGTGCCTTCTAGTTTCATCCATCTCATGATCATCAAAATGAATCCAGTAACAAGGTTGATCAAGTCTTGTTAACAAACTCATTCCGAATAACTCGGAACTGGAGAAATTTCGAATAACACTAAGTTACATCAACGGGGATATGAACATCCCCAACAATAAGAATATCATATTTTTCTTCACATTAGGAAGAGGAAATTCAAAACCTCTAATAATGATAGTTGGAACTTTTCCAATAGAATTGATGCTATGGACTTGACGTTGTTTCCTCGAAAAGTGTACCATATGCTCATTACCATTAACATGAAAAGTGACATTGCCTTTGTTGCAATCAATAACAGCCCCTGCAGTATTCAAAAAGGGTCTACCAAGGATAATCGATATACTAGCGTCCTCGGGAATATCAAGAATAACAAAGTCCGTTAAGATAGTGACATTTGCAACCACAACAGGCACATCCTCACAAATACCGACAGGTATAGCAGTTGATTTATCAGCCATTTGCAAAGATATTTTAGTAGGTGTCAACTTATTCAATTCAAGTCAATGATATAAAGAGAGAGGCATAACACTAACACCGGCTCCAAGATCACATAAAGCAGTTTTAACATAATTTCTTTTAATGGAGCATGGTATAGTTGGTACCCCTGGATCTCCAAGTTTCTTTGGTATTCCACCTTTAAAAGTATAATTAGCAAGCATGGTGGAAATTTCTGCTTCCTGTATCTTTCTTTTATTTGTAATGATATCCTTCATATATTTAGCATAAGGATTTACTTTAAGCATATCAGTTAAGCGCATACGTAAGAAGATAGGTCTAATCATTTCAGCAAAACGCTCAAAATCCTCATCATCCTTTGTCTTGGATGGTTTAGGAGGAAATGGCATGGGTTTCCAAACCCATGGTTCTCTTTCTCTACCGTGCTTCCTAGCAACAAAGTCTCTCTTATCATAACGTTGATTCTTTGATTGTGGGTTATCAAGATCAACAGCAGGTTCAACCTCTACTTCATTGTTATTGCTAGGTTGAGCATCAACATGAACATTATCATTAACGTTATTACTTGGTTCATGTTCATCACCTGATTGTGTTTCAGCATCAGAAATAGAAATATCATTGGGATTCTCAGGTGTGTCTACAACAGGTTCACTGGAAGCATGCAAAGTCCTATCGTTTTTCCTTTTCTTCTTTTTAGAAGAACTAGGTGTAACGCCCCGGATCCGATGCGCCAGGTGTCTGTCAGTTATTTGCCGTCATTGCCATGTCATTTGCTTGCGTGTTGCACTATGCCATGTCATCATCTGCATTTCATATCATGTCATCATGTGCATTTCATTTTGCATACGTGTTCATCACATGCATCCGAGCATTTTCCCCGTTGTCCGTTTTGCAATCCGACACTCCTATGTCTCCCGGCGCCCTCTTTTACCTCTTTTCGTGTGCGGGTGTTAAACTTTCTCGGAATAGACTGAGGTTTGTCAAGCGGCCTCGGTATAGCACCGGTAGACCGCCTGTCAAGTTTCGTGCCATTTGGAGGTCGTTTGATACTCCAACGGTTAACCGGGTAACCGCAAAAGCCTCTTTCTCCTTGCAGCCCAACACCCCTTCCAAAGTGGCCCAAAACCCAGAAAACTCCCCTCCATGCTCTCGGTCGTTCGATCACGATCGCGTGGCCAAAAACCGCTCCTCATTTGGACTCTCCTAGCTCCCTCTACCTATATATATGTGACCCCCGAAATTCGCGGTCAAACCCCGAAACCCTAGTTTTCCCACTCTCGCCCGGACATGTCCGTCCCAGGCAGACAATCGCCGCCACCGCCCAGCCAACCAGCAGCGCCACGTAGCCCGGCCACCTTGCGCCGCCAGCGACCCGCCGAACTGCCCGCCACCATGACCCGCGTCGCCTCCGCCCGCGCCCGCACCCTCCACCGCCGCGCCTCGGCGCCGGTCCCCGCCCAGTGAGCTCCGCCGCCCGACCCGCCGCCGTCCGCCTCGCCCGCTCCTCCCGTGAGCTTCGCGCCACCGCCACCAGTCCTCCACAGCGGGCGCGCCGTCCGCGCCCGTCCCCTCGCCGTGCCCGGCCCGTCTCCGGCGAATCCGGTCGTGGGTCGGCCGGATCCGGCACCCCCTTGGCCGCAGCCCGTCCCAGCCATCCTCGATCCTCAGCCTGAGCCAGATCCGATCTGAGACTAGGTTGACTTTCTTTCCCCCTCGTTTTTCTCGAAGTCCTGAGATTTTTGACATTATATGCTCATGTTCATCATGCCGTATCTCTGCATCCGTAGCTCCGTTTCGTGCGTGTAATATATCAAATTGTTCGCCTCGATGAGTACATCATTTCACCTCATTGCATCATTTACATTTGAGCTCATCTTGATGCCCGAAATGCTGTTAGAAGAGGGCTATGTGATGTTAGTTTCAGATTCTTATCAGGACATGCACTTTTGTCATTTTTGCCATGATTGATGTGTGCACCCTATGAACTTGAGTCCTACATGTGTTTGTTAATATGCCATGCCATATTTACAGGGGTGTATGCCATGTATTTTTGTGATCTCTGTGGTGACTAGCACAAGCATGCAAACTAGGCTTCATGATGTTGCTGATTTCAGCCCCTGTTTTGCTGATATTTTTATGCCATGTTAACTTGTTGCTACCGAGAGATCCATGCTTATTTTGAGATACTTCAGTAAGGATGTTTTGAACATATGGTTATTCTCTATCCATCCATGCCCTTGTTTTAAATTATGGAGTGCCATAGCTTGAGTCAATCGAGCTCTACTTTCGCTATAAAATGTTCCTGGCAGATTGTTTACATGTTATTCAATTTTGCCAAGGTTGTTGTAGTTGATCTTTGCATGCTATGTTCTTGTTCTTACCATGTCTAGATTCTATGCCATGTCTAGTTTCTTGGTGTATGCTTATTTTATCATTCAATGCCTCATAGTGAGTGCATCGAGCTCGTAAACATGCCTACTTGTTATCTGTTTATGCCATGTTCCAGTTTTGCTATATTCACATGCTTACAACTGTATTTTCTGATCCCTTTTGGCTTATGGTCAGTAAGGGACTTTTGTTCTATGCAATTAGCAGATTCAGGCCATGCCTTTGTTTGCCATGATAAGTTCCTGTAACATGTTGTTTCATAGCTCTAAACATTGCAACCTGATGTTATTTCTGCTAAAGTCTGAAACTGTTATTATTTGCAATCTTGCCATGTCATTTTGAGCATTTTCTAGTGATTTCTGGAGATAGCTCAGTGTTCATGTTTTGTAATGCTTTACCTGTACATCATGCCCATGCCTTTTGTTATTACGTTGAGGTCCTGTAGCATGTTGTTTTGATGCTTGCAATATGCCTAGTTGCTGTTTTGGACAGATTGTTGTTATGACTTGTATAGTGTATGTGTTGAACCGTTGCTCCGTTTTGAGTGTGCTCTATATGAAACTTGCTTGATTTTGCATGTAGTTTCATATTATCATGTTGCATCCTTGTTTTGAGGTGTTTGCTTGATGTTTGTATGCAGTTTGCATCAATGCCATGCTTAACTTGTTTTGCTCATATCTTCTAGACCGTAGCTCCGAATTAAATGAACTTTATATGTAACTTGACTAGAATTTCGTGTAGATCATCGTGGTGCATATTAACTTGCTGTTTAACAACTTCAACATAAGGTTTATTCAGATCTGGACCAATTTTGAAATTTGCATATGAGGACTTACCGGAATTGTTATATCTTTGTTTAGGCCTCTTTTAAACGAGCTTTGATGTGTTGTTCTTGTTTGCATCATCTCTTGCCATGAGTAGCTTCATGTAGCTTTGTCATGCATCATGCTTGTTGTGCATCATGTCTTGTTCATGTGTGGTGTGTTTACTATGTTGTGTGCTTCTTCTTGTTAGTTCCTGTTTCGTCGCGATCGTGAGGATTCGTTCGTCACGCTTGGAGTCGGCTTCATCCGTTCGTCTTCTTCATGGACTCGTTCTTCTTCCTAGCGGGATTTCAGGCAAGATGACCGCTACCCTAGATCTCACTACTATCATTGCTATGCTAGTTGCTTCGTTCTATCGCTATGCTACGCTACCTATCACTTGCTCCTCAAGCCTCCCAAATTGCCATGTCAGCCTCTAACCTTTTGCACCCTTCCTAGCAAACCGTTGTTTGGCTATGTTACCGCTTTGCTCAGCCCCTCTTATAGCGTTGTTAGTTGCGGTGAAGATGAAGTTTGTTCCTTGTTGGAACATGGAGATGTTGTTCCTTGTTGGAACATGTTTACTTGTTGGGATATCACAATATATCTTATATTATTAATGCATCTATATACTTGGAAAGGGTGGAAGGCTCGGCCTTATGCCTGGTGTTTTGTTCCACTCTTGCTGCCCTAGTTTCCGTCATATCGGTATTATGTTCCCGGATTTTGCATCCCTAACGCGGTCGGGTGATTTATGGGACCCCCTTGACAGTTCGCTTTGAATAAGACTCCTCCAGCAAGGCCCAACATTGGTTTTACCATTTGCCTCACCTAGCCCTTTTTCCCTTGGGTTTCCGGAGCCCGAGGTCATCTTTATTTTACCCCCCCCCCCGGGCCAGTGCTCCTTCGAGTGTTGGTCCAAACTAGAGCACCATGCGGGACCATTCCTTGGCAACTTGGGTTACGTCGGTTCCTGTATGCTTCGCTCATCCGGTGTGCCCTGAGAACGAGATATGTGCAGCTCCTATCGGGATTTGTCGGCACATCCGGGCGGCTTTGCTGGTCTTGTTTTATTGCTGTCGAAATGTCTTGTGTTGGGGAACGTAGTAATTTCAAAAAATTTCCTACGCACACGCAAGACCATGGTGATGGCATAGCAACGAGAGGGGAGAGTGTATGTCCACGTACCCTCGTGGGACCGTGGCGGAGCGTTATAACAACGCTGTTGATGTAGTCGTGCGTCTTCACGATCCGACCGATCCAAGTACCGAACGTCACGGCACCTCCGAGTTCAGCACAGGTTCAGCTCGATGGCGATCCCGGGCTCCGATCCAGCAAAGCGTCGGGGATGAGTTCCACAATCGACCTGACGGCGTGGTAGCGATGATGATGCTCCACCGACGCAGTGGCTTCTCCTAAGCTCGCGACGATATGACCGAAGTGGAATATGGTGGAGGGGCACCGCCTGCGGCTAAGGAGCGATCCGTAGATCAACTTGTGTGTCATGGGGTGCCCCGCCTCCGTGATATAAAGGAGCAAGGGGGGGGGGGGGTGCGGCCGGCCCTAGGGAGGCGCGCCTGGAGGAGTCCTACTCCTACCGGGAGTAGGACTCCCCCCCTTTCCTAGTTGGATTAGGTCTTGGGGAAGGGGGAAGAGGGAGGGGGGCGCCGCCCCCCCTCTCCTTGTCCTATTCGGACTAGAGGGGGAGGAGGCGCGCGGCCTGCCCTGGCCGGCCCTCCTCTTCTCCCTTATGGCCCATCAAGGCCCATTGACCCCCCGGGGGTTCCGGTAACCCCCCGGTGTTCCGGTAAAATCCTGTTTTCATCCGGAACCTTTCCAAAGTCCAAACATAGGCTTCCAATATATCAATCTTTATGTCTCGACCATTTCGAGACTCCTCGTCATGTCCGTGATCACATCCGGGACTCCGAACAAACTTCGGTACATCAAAACTTATAAACTCATAATAAACTGTCATCGAAACGTTAAGCGTGCGGACCCTACGGGTTTGAGAACTCTGTAGACATGACCTAGAACTATTCTCGGTCAATAACCCATAGCGGAACCTGGATGCCCATATTGGTTCCTACATATTCTTCGAAGATCTTTATCGGTCAAACCGCATAACGACATACGTTGTTCCCTTTGTCATCGGTATGTTACTTACCCGAGATTCGGTCGTCGGTATCCAATACCTAGTTCAATCTCGTTACCGGCAAGTCTCTTTACTCGTTCCTTAATACATCATCTCACAACTAACTTATTAGTTGCAATGCTTGCAAGGCTGATGTGATGTGTATTACCGAGAAGGCCTAGAGATACCTCTCCGACAATCGGAGTGACAAAACCTAATCTCGAAATACGCCAACCCAACATGTACATTTGGAGACACCTGTAGTACTCCTTTATAATCACCCAGTTACGTTGTGACGTTTGGTAATACCCAAAGTGTTCCTCCGTAAGCAGGAGTTGCATAATCTCATAGTTACGGGAACATGTATAGGTCATGAAGAAAGCAATAGCAATATACTAAGCGATCAAGTGCTAAGCTAACGGAATGGGTCATGTCAATCACATCATTCTCCTAATGATGTGATCCCATTAATCAAATGACAACACATGTCTATGGTTAGGAAACATAACCATCTTCGATTAATGAGCTAGTCTAGTAGAGGCATACTAGTGACTATATGTTTGTCTATGTATTCACACATGTATTATGTTTCCGGTTAATACAATTCTAGCATGAATAATAAACATTTATCATGATATAAGGAAATAAATAATAACTTTATTATTGCCTCTAGGGCATATTTCCTTGATCTCCCACTTGCACTAGAGTCAATAATCTAGATTACATAGTAATGATTCTAACACCCATGGAGTCTTGGTGCTGATCATGTTTTGCTCGTGGAAGAGGCTTAGTCAGCGGTCTGCAACATTCAGATCCGTATGTATTTTGCAAATCTCTATGTCTCCCACTTGGACTTGGTCCCGAATGGAATTGAAGCGTCTCTTGATATGCTTGGTCCTCTTGTGAAATCTGGATTCCTTTGCCAAGGCAATCGCACCAGTATTGTCACAGAAGATCTTCATTGGTCCCGATGCACTAGGTATGACACCTAGATCGGAAGCGAACTCTTTCATCCAGACTCCTTCATTTGCTGCTTCCGAAGCAGCTATGTACTCCGCTTCACATGTAGATCCCGCCACGGCGCTTTGTTTAGAACTGCACCAACCGACAGCTCCACCGTTTAATCAAAACACGTATCCGGTTTGCGATTTAGAATCGTCGATCAGTGTCAAAGCTTGCATCGGCGTAACCATTTACGACTAGCTCTTTGTCACCTCCATACCACGAGAAACATATCCTTAGTCCTTTTCGTATTTCAGATGTTTTTGACCGCTGTCCGATGATCCACTCTGGATTACTTTGGTACCTTCCTGCCAAGCTTATTGCTAAGCATACGTCGGTCTGGTACACAACATTGCATACATGATAGAGCCTATGGCTGAAGCATAGGAACATCTTTCATTTTCCCTCTATCTTCTGCTGTGGTCGGGCATTGAGTCGACTCAATTTCACACCTTGTAACACAGGTAAAAACCTTTCTTTGCCTGATCCATTTTGAACTTTTTCAAAACTTTATCAAGGTATGTGCTTTGTGAAAGTCCAATTAAGCGTCTTGATCTATCTCTATAGATCTTGATGCCCAATATGTAAGCAGCTTCACCGAGGTCTTTCATTGAAAAACTTTTATTCAAGTATCCTTTTATGCTATCCAGAAATTCTATATCATTTCCAATCAATAATATGTCGTCCACATATAATATCGAAATGCTACTGAGCTCCCACTCACTTTCTTGTAAATACAGGCTTCTCCAAAAGTCTCATATAAAACCATATGCTTTGATCACACTATCAAAGCGTTTATTCCAACTCCGAGAAGCTTGCACGGACCATAAATTGATCGCTGGAGCTTGCACACTTTGTTAGCACCCTTTGGATCAACAAAACCTTCTGGTTGCATCATATACAACTCTTCTTCTAGAAATCCATTCAAGAATGCGGTTTTTACATCCATTTGCCAAATTTCATAATCATAAAATGCGGCAATTGCTAACATGATTCGGACAGACTTAAGCATCGCTACGGGTGAGAAAGTCTCATCGTAGTCAACCCCTTGAACTTGTCGAAAACCTTTCTCAACAAGTCGAGCTTTATAGACAGTTACATTACCATCAGCGTCAGTCTTCTTCTTAAAGATCCATTTATTCTCAATGGCTTGCCGATCATCGGTCAAGTCAACCAAAGTCCATACTTTGTTCTCATACATGGATCCCATCTCAGATTTCATGGCTTCCAGCCATTTTGCGAATCTGGGCTCACCATCGCTTCTTCATAGTTTGTAGGTTCGCCATGGTCAAGTAACATGACTTCCAGAATAGGATTACCGTACCACTCTGGTGCGTATTTTACTCTGGTTGACCTACGAATTTCAGTAGAAACTTGATCTGAAGTTTCATGATAAATATCATTAGTTTCCTCACTAATTGGTGTAGTTGTCACAGGAACCGTTTCTTGTGATGAACTACTTTCCAATAAGGGAGCAGATACAGTTATCTCATCAAGTTCTACTTTCCTCCCACTCACTTTTTTCGAGAGAAACTCCTTTTCTAGAAAGGATCTGAATTTAGCAATGAAAATCTTGCCTTCAGATCTGTGATAGAAGGTGTACCCAACAGTCTCCTTTGGGTATCCTATGAAGACACATTTCTCCGATTTGGGTTCGAGCTTATCTGGTTGAAGTTTCTTCACATAAGCATCGCAGCCCCAAACTTTAAGAAAGCGACAACTTTGGTTTCTTGCCAAACCACAGTTCATAAGGTGTCGTCTCAACGGACTTTGATGGTGCCCTATTTAACGTGAATGCGGCCGTCTCTAAAGCATATCCCCAAAACGATGGCGGTAAATCAGTAAGAGACATCATAGATCGCACCATATCAAGTAAAGTATGATTACGACGTTCGGACACACCATTTCTTTGTGGTGTTCCGGGTGGCGTGAGTTGCGAAACTATTCCGCATTGCTTCAAATGTAAACCAAACTCGTAACTCAAATATTCTCCTCCACGATCAGATCGTAGAAATTTTATTTTCTTGTTACGATGATTTTCCACTTCACTCTGAAATTCTTTGAACTTTTCAAATGTTTCAGATTTGTGTTTCATTAAGTAGATATACCCATATCTGCTCGGATCATCTGTGAAGGTGAGAAAATAACGATACCCGCCAAGTGCCTCAACATTCATTGGACCACAAACATCTGTATGTATGATTTCCAACAAATCAGTTGCTCGCTCCATAGTTCCGGAGAACGGCGTTTTAGTCATCTTGCCCATGAGGCACGGTTCGCAAGTACCAAGTGATTCATAATCAAGTGATTCCAAAAGTCCATCAGTATGGAGTTTCTTCATGCGTTTTACGCCGATATGACCCAAACGGCAGTGCCACAAATAAGTTGCATTATCATTATCAACTCTGTATCTTTTTGTTTCAACACTATGAATATGTGTGTTACTACTATCGAGATTCAATAAAAATAGACCACTCTTCAAGGGTGCATGACCATAAAAGATATTATTCATATAAATAGAACAACCATTATTCTCTGTCTTAAATGAATAACCGTCTCGCATCAAAAAAGATCCAGATATAATGTTCATGCTTAATGCTGGCACCAAATAACAATTATTTAGGTCTAAAACTAATCCCGATGGTAGATGTAGAGGTAGCGTGCCGACCGCGATCACATTGACTTTGGAACCATTTCCCACGCGCATCGTCACCTCGTCCTTAGCCAATCTTCGCTTAATCCGTAGTTCCTGCTTTGAGTTGCAAATATTAGCAATGTAACCAGTATCAAATACCAGTACTACTGCGAGTATTAGTAAGGTACACATCAATAACATGTATATCACATATACCTTTGATCACCTTGCCATCCTTCTTATCCGCCAAATACTTGGGGCAGTTCCGCTTCCGGTGTCGATCGCTTTGCGGTAAAAACACTCGATTTAGGCTTAGGTCCAGACTTGGGTTTCTTCTCTTGAGCAGCAACTTTCTTGCTGTTCTTTTTGAAGTTCCCCTTCCTCTTTCCTTTGCCCTTTTTGTTGAAACTAGTGGTCTTGTTAACCATCAACACTTGATGCTCTTTCTTGATTTCTACCTCCGCGGCTTTTAGCATTGCGAAGAGCTCGGGAATTGTTTTGGTCATCCCTTGCATATTATAGTTCATCACGAAGCTCTTGTAGCTTGGTGGCGATGATTGGAGAATTACATCAATGACACTATCATCCGGAAGAGTAACTCCCGGTTGAATCAAGTGATTATTATACCCGGACATTTTGAGTATATGTTCACCGACGTAACTATTCTCCTCCATCTTGCAGCTATAGAACTTATTGGAGACTTCATATCTCTCAATCCGGGCATTTGCTTGAAATATTAACTTCAACTCCTGGAACATCTCATATGCTCCATGACGTTCAAAACGTCGTTGAAGACCCGGTTCTAAGCCGTAAAGTATGGCACACTGAACTATAGAGTAGTCATCAGCTTTGCTTTGCCAGACGTTCACAACTTCTGGTGTTGCTCCTGCAGCAGGCCTGGCACCCAGCGGTGCTTCCAGGACGTAATTCTTCTGTGCAGCAATGAGGATAATCGTCAAGTTACGGACCCAGTCCGTGTAATTGCTACCATCATCTTTCAACTTTGCTTTCTCAAGGAACGCATTAAAATTCAACGGAAGAACAACACGAGCCATCTATCTACAGTAAACATAGACAAGCAAAAATACTATTAGGTACTAAGTTCATGATAAATTTAAGTTTAATTAATCATATTAAAAACTCCCACTTAGACAGACATCTCTCTAGTCATCTAAGTGATTACGTGACCCAAATCAACTAAACCATGTCCGATCATCACGTGAGATGGAGTAGTTTCAATGGTGAACATCACTATGTTGATCATATCTACTATATGATTCACGTTCGACCTTTCGGTCTCCGTGTTCCGAGGCCATATCATTATATGCTAGGCTCGTCAAGTTTAACCTGAGTATTCTGCGTGTGCAACTGTTTTGCACCCGTTGTATTTGAGCGTGAGAGCCTATCACACCCGATCATCACGTGGTGTCTCGCACGAAGAACTTTCATAGCGGTGCATACTCAGGGAGAACACTTCTTGATAATTTTAGTGAGAGATCATCTTATAATGCTACCGTCAATCAAAGCAAGATAAGATGCATAAAGGATAAACATCACATGCAATCAATATAAGTGATACGATATAGTCATCATCATCTTGTGCTTGTGATCTCCATCTCGGCACCGTCATGATCACCATCGTCACCGGTAGCGACACCTTGATCTCCATCGTAGCATCGTTGTCGTCTCGCCAACTATTGCTTCTCGACTATCGCTACCGCTTAGTGATAAAGTAAAGCAATTACATGGCGTTGCATTTCATACAATAAAGCGACAACCATATGGCTCCTGCCATTGCCGATAACTTCGGTTACAAAACATGATCATCTCATACAGTAAAATATAGCATCACGTCTTGACCACATCACATCACAACATGCCCCGCAAAAACAAGTTAGACGTCCTCTACTTTGTTGTTGCAAGTTTTACGTGGCTGCTACGGGCTGAGCAAGAACCATTCTTACCTACGCATCAAAACCACAACGATAGTTTGTCAAGTTGGTGCTGTTTTAACCTTCGGAAGGACCGGGCGTAGCCACACTCGGTTCAACTAAAGTGAGAGAAACAGACACCCGCCGGTCACCTTTAAGCAACGAGTGCTCGAAGCAGTAAAACCAGTCTCGCGTAAGCGTCTGGCGTAATGTCGGTCCGGGCGCTTCATCTCACAATACCGCTGAACCAAAGTATGACATGCTGGTAAGCGGTATGACTTATATCGCCCACAACTCACTTGTGTTCTACTCGTGCATATGACATCAACGCATAAAACCAGGCTCGATACCACTTTGTTGGGGAGCGTAGTAATTTCAAAATTTTTCCTACGCACACGCAAGACCATGATGATGGCATAGCAACGAGAGGGAGAGTGTATGTCCACGTACCCTCGTGAGACCGTGGCGAAGCGTTATAACAACGCGGTTGATGTAGTCGTCGTCTTCACGATCCGACCGATCCAAGTACCGAACGTCACGGCACCTCCGAGTTCAGCACACGTTCAGCTCGATGGCGATCCCGGGCTCCGATCCAGCAAAGCGTCGGGGATGAGTTACACAAGACGACGGCATGGTGACGATGATGATGCTCCAACAGGCGGGGCTTCGCCTAAGCTCCATGACGATATGACCGAAGTGGAATATGGTGGAGGGGGCACCGCACGGCTAAGGAACGATCCGTAGATCAACTTGTGTGTCATGGGGTGCCCCCTGCCCCGTATATAAAGGAGCAAGGGGTGCGGCCGGCCCTAGGGAGGCGCTGGAGGAGTCCTACTCCTACCGAGTAGGACTCCCCCTTCCTAGTTGGATTAGGTCTTGGGGAAGGGGAAGAGGGAGGCGCCGCCCCTCTCCTTGTCCTATTCGGACTAGAGGGGGAGGAGGCGCGCGGCCTGCCCTGGCCGGCCCTCCTCTTCTCCCTTTTGGCCCATCAAGGCCCATTGACCCCCCGGGGGGTTCCGATAACCCCCCGGTGTTCCGGTAAAATCCTGTTTTCATCCGGAACCTTTCCGAAGTCCAAACATAGGCTTCCAATATATCAATCTTTATGTCTCGACCATTTCGAGACTCCTCGTCATGTCCGTGATCACATCCGGGACTCGAACAAACTTGGTACATCAAAACTTATAAACTCATAATAAACTGTCATCGAAACGTTAAGCGTGCGGACCCTACGGGTTCGAGAACTATGTAGACATGACCTAGAACTATTCTCGGTCAATAACCAATAGCGGAACCTGGATGCCCATATTGGTTCCTACATATTCTTCGAAGATCTTTATCGGTCAAACCGCATAACGACATACGTTGTTCCCTTTGTCATCGGTATGTTACTTACCCGAGCTTCGATCGTCGGTATCCAATACCTAGTTCAATCTTGTTACCGGCAAGTCTCTTTACTCGTTCCGTAACACATCATCTCACAACTAACTTATTAGTTGCAATGCTTGCGAGGCTTATGTGATGTGTATTACCGAGAAGGCCTAGAGATACCTCTCCGACAATCGGAGTGACAAAACCTAATCTCGAAATACGCCAACCCAACATGTACCTTTGGAGACACCTGTAGTACTCCTTTATAATCACCCGATTCGTTGTGACGTTTGGTAGTACCCAAAGTGTTCCTCCGGTAAAAGGGAGTTGCATAATCTCATAGTTACAGGGAACATGTATAAGTCATGAAGAAAGCAATAGCAATATACTAAGCGATCAAGTGCTAAGCTAACGGAATGGGTCATGTCAATCACATCATTCTCCTAATGATGTGATCCCATTAATCAAATGACAACACATGTCTATGGTTAGGAAACATAACCATCTTCGATTAATGAGCTAGTCTAGTAGAGGCATACTAGTGACTATCTGTTTGTCTATGTATTCACACATGTATTATGTTTCCGGTTAATACAATTCTAGCATGAATAATAAACATTTATCATGATATAAGGAAATAAATAATAACTTTATTATTGCCTCTAGGGCATATTTCCTTGATCTCCCACTTGCACTAGAGTCAATAATCTAGATTACACAGTAATGATTCTAACACCCATGGAGTCTTGGTGCTGATCATGTTTTGCTCGTGGAAGAGGCTTAGTCAACGGGTCTGCAACATTCAGATCCGTATGTATCTTGCAAATCTCTATGTATCCCACTTGGACTTGGTCCCGAATGGAATTGAAGCGTCTCTTGATATGCTTGGTCCTCTTGTGAAATCTGGATTCCTTTGCCAAGGCAATTGCACCAAAGTTGTCACGAAGATCTTCATTGGTCCCGATGCACTAGGTATGACACCTAGATCGGAAATGAACTCTTTCATGCAGACTCCTTCATTTGCTGCTTCCGAAGCAGCTATGTACTCCGCTTCACATGTAGATCCCGCCACGACGCTTTGTTTAGAACTGCACCAACTGACAGCTCCACCGTTTAATCAAAACACGTATCCGGTTTGCGATTTAGAATCGTCCCGATCAGTGTCAAAGCTTGCATCGACGTAACCATTTACGACTAGCTCTTTGTCACCTCCATACACGAGAAACATATCCTTAGTCCTTTTCAGGTATTTCAGGATGTTTTTGACCGCTGTCCAGTGATCCACTCCTGGATTACTTTGGTACCTTCCTGCCAAGCTTATTGCTAAGCATACGTCAGGTCTGGTACACAGCATTGCATACATGATAGAGCCTATGGCTGAAGCATAGGGAACATCTTTCATTTTCTCTCTATCTTACGCTATGGTCGGGCATTGAGTCGACTCAATTTCACACCTTGTAACACGTAAAAACCTTTCTTTGCACGATCCATTTTGAACTTTTTCAAAACTTTATCAAGGTATGTGCTTTGTGAAAGTCCAATTAAGCGTCTTGATCTATCTCTATAGATCTTGATGCCCAATATGTAAGCAGCTTCACCGAGGTCTTTCATTGAAAAACTTTTATTCAAGTATCCTTTTATGCTATCCAGAAATTCTATATCATTTCCAATCAATAATATGTCGTCCACATATAATATCGTAAATGCTACAGAGCTCCCACTCACTTTCTTGTAAATACAGGCTTCTCCAAAAGTGCATATAAAACCATATGCTTTGATCACACTATCAAAGCGTTTATTCCAACTCGAGAAGCTTGCACCGGACCATAAATTGATCATTTGGAGCTTGCACACTTTGTTAGCACCCTTTGGATCAACAAAACCTTATGGTTGCATCATATACAACTCTTCTTCTAGAAATCCATTCAAGAATGCGGTTTTTACATCCATTTACCAAATTTCATAATCATAAAATGCGGCAATTGCTAACATGATTCGGACAGACTTAAGCATCGCTACGGGTGAGAAAGTCTCATCGTAGTCAACCCCTTGAACTTGTCGAAAACCTTTCTCAACAAGTCGAGCTTTATAGACGATTACATTACCATCGTCGTCGATCTTCTTCTTAAAGATCCATTTATTCTCAATGGCTTGCCGATCATCGGGCAAGTCAACCAAAGTCCATACTTTGTTCTCATACATGGATCCCATCTCAGATTTCATGGCTTCCAGCCATTTTGCGAATCTGGGCTCACCATCGCTTCTTCATAGTTTGTAGGTTCGCCATGGTCAAGTAACATGACTTCGAGAATAGGATTACCGTACCACTGCAGTGCGTATTTTACTCTCTGGTTGACCTACGAATTTCAGTAGAAACTTGATCTGAAGTTTCATGATCAATATCATTAGTTTCCTCACTAATTGGTGTAGTTGTCACAGGAACCGTTTCTTGTGATGAATTACTTTCCAATAAGGGAGCAGAATCTGATTATCTCATCAAGTTCTACTTTCCTCCCACTCACTTCTTTCGAGAGAAACTCCTTTTCTAGAAAGGATCCGAATTTAGCAATGAAAATCTTGCCTTCAGATCTGTGATAGAAGGTGTACCCAACAGTCTCCTTTGGGTATCCTATGAAGACACATTTCTCCGATTTGGGTTCGAGCTTATCTGGTTGAAGTTTCTTCACATAAGCATCGCAGCCCCAAACTTTAAGAAAGCGACAACTTTGGTTTCTTGCCAAACCACAGTTCATAAGGTGTCGTCTCAGCGGACTTTGATGGTGCCCTATTTAACGTGAATGCGGCCGTCTCTAAAGCATATCCCCAAAGCGATGGCGGTAAATCAGTAAGAGACATCATAGATCGCACCATATCAAGTAAAGTCACGATTCTGACGTTCGGACACACCATTTCTTTGTGGTGTTCGGGTGGCGTGAGTTGCTAAACTATTCGCATTGCTTCAAATGTAAACCAAACTCGTAACTCAAATATTCTCCTCCACGATCAGATCGTAGAAATTTTATTTTCTTGTTACGATGATTTTCCACTTCACTCTGAAATTCTTTGAACTTTCAAATGTTTCAGATTTGTGTTTCATTAAGTAGATATACCCATATCTGCTCAGATCATCTGTGAAGGTGAGAAAATAACGATACCCGCCGCGTGCCTCAACATTCATTGGACCACAAACATCAGTATGTATGATTTCCAACAAATCAGTTGCTCGCTCCATAGTTAGGAGAACGGCGTTTTAGTCATCTTGCCCATGAGGCACGGTTCGCAAGTACCAAGTGATTCATAATCAAGTGATTCCAAAAGTCCATCAATATGGAGTTTCTTCATGCGTTTTACGCCGATATGACCCAAACGGCAGTGCCACAAATAAGTTGCATTATCATTATCAACTCTGTATCTTTTGGTTTCAACACTATGAATATGTGTGTTAATACTATCGAGATTCTATAAAAATAGACCACTCTTCAAGGGTGCATGACCATAAAAGATATTATTCATATAAATAGAACAACCATTATTCTCTGTCTTAAATGAATAACCGTCTCGCATCAAACACGATCCAGATATAATGTTCATGCTTAACGCTGGCACCAAATAACAATTATTTAGGTCTAAAACTAATCCCGATGGTAGATGTAGAGGTAGCGTGCCGACCGCGATCACATTGACTTTGGAACCATTTCCCCAGCGCGCCGTCACCTCGTCCTTAGCCAATCTTCGCTTAATCCGTAGTTCCTGCTTTGAGTTGCAAATATTAGCAGACCGGTATCAAATACCAGTACTACTGCGAGTATTAGTAAGGTACACATCAATAACATGTATATCACATATACCTTTGATCACCTTGCCATCCTTCTTATCCGCCAAATACTTGGGGCAGTTCCGCTTCCGGTGTCGATCGCTTGCAGTAAAAACACTCAGTTTCAGGCTTAGGTCCAGACTTGGGTTTCTTCTCTTGAGCAGCAACTTTCTTGCTGTTCTTTTTGAAGTTCCCCTT
The DNA here is from genome assembly GCA_021605145.1 of Aegilops bicornis. Lineage (NCBI taxonomy): Eukaryota > Viridiplantae > Streptophyta > Magnoliopsida > Poales > Poaceae > Aegilops > Aegilops bicornis. The sequence continues at coordinate 587,609,858 of CM038672.1, read as the reverse complement.
CTTCTTTCCTTTGCCCTTTTTGTTGAAACTAGTGGTCTTGTTAACCATCAACACTTGATGCTCTTTCTTGATTTCTACCTCCATGACTTTTAGCATTGCGAAGAGCTCGGGAATTGTTTTGGTCATCCCTTGCATATTATAGTTCATCACGAAGCTCTTGTAGCTTGGTGGCGATGATTGGAGAATTACATCAATGACACTATCATCGGAAGAGTAACTCCCGGTTGAATCAAGTGATTATTATACCCGGACATTTTGAGTATATGTTCACTTGTGAACTATTCTCCTCCATCTTGCAGCTATAGAACTTATTGGAGACTTCATATCTCTCAATCCGGGCATTTGCTTGAAATATTAACTTCAACTCCTAGAACATCTCATATGCTCCATGACGTCCAAAACGTCGTTGAAGACCCGGTTCTAAGCCGTAAAGTATGGCACACTGAACTATAGAGTAGTCATCAGCTTTGCTTTGCCAGACGTTCACAACTTCGTGTTGCTCCTGCGAGGCACGGCACCCAGCGGTGCTTCCGGGACGTAATTCTTACGTGCAGCAATGAGGATAATCCTCAAATTACGGACCCAGTCCGTGTAATTGCTACCATCATCTTTCAACTTTGCTTTCTCAAGGAACGCATTAAAATTCAACGGAACAACAAGACGAGCCATCTATCTACAGTAAACATAGACAAGCAAAAATACTATTAGGTACTAAGTTCATGATAAATTTAAGTTTAATTAATCATATTAAAACTCCCACTTAGACAGACATCTCTCTAGTCATCTAAGTGATTACGTGATCCAAATCAACTAAACCATGTCCGATCATCACGTGAGATGGAGTAGTTTCAATGGTGAACATCACTATGTTGATCATATCTACTATATGATTCACGTTCGACCTTTCGGTCTCCGTGTTCGAGGCCATATCTGTTATATGCTAGGCTCGTTAAGTTTAACCTGAGTATTCTGCGTGTGCAACTGTTTTGCACCCGTTGTATTTGAACGTAGAGCCTATCACTCCCGATCATCACGTGGTGTCTCAAAGACGAAGAACTTTCATAGCGGTGCATACTCAGGGAGAACACTTCTTGATAATTTTAGTGAGAGATCATCTTATAATGCTACCGTCAATCAAAGCAAGATAAGATGCATAAAGGATAAACATCACATGCAATCAATATAAGTGATACGATATGGTCATCATCATCTAGTGCTTGTGATCTCCATCTCCGAAGCACCGTCATGATCACCATTGTCACCGGCGCGACACCTTGATCTCCATCGTAGCATCGTTGTCGTCTCGCCAACTATTGCTTCTACGACTATCGCTACCGCTTAGTGATAAAGTAAAGCAATTACATGGTGTTTGCATTTCATACAATAAAGCGACAACCATATGGCTCTGCCGATTGCCGATAACTTCGGTTACAAAACATGATCATCTCATACAATAAAATATAGCATCACGTCTTGACCACATCACATCACAACATGCCCTGCAAAAACAAGTTAGGCGTCCTCTACTTTGTTGTTGCAAGTTTTACGTGGCTGCTACGGGCTGAGCAAGAACCGTTCTTACCTACGCATCAAAACCACAACGATAGTTTGTCAAGTTGGTGCTGTTTTAACCTTCGCAAGGACGGGCGTATGCACTCGGTTCAACTAAAGTGAGAAAGCAGACACCCGCGGTCACCTTTAAGCAACGAGTGCTCGGCGGTGAAACCAGTCTCGCGTAAGCGTCTGGCGTAATGTCGGTCCGGGCCGCTTCATCTCACAATACCGCTGAACCAAAGTATGACATGCTGGTAAGCAGTATGACTTATATTACCCACAACTCACTTGTGTTCTAATCGTGCATATGACATCAACGCATAAAACCAGTCTCTGATACCACTGTTGGGGAACGTAGTAATTTCAAAATTTTTCCTACGCACACGCAAGACCATGATGATGACATAGCAACGAGAGGGGAGAGTGTATTTCCACGTGCCCTCGTAGACCGTAAGCGGAAGCGTTATAACAACGCGGTTGATGTAGTCATACGTCTTCACGATCCGACCGATCCAAGTACCGAACGTACGGCACCTCCGAGTTCAGCACACGTTCAGCTCGATGATGATCCCCGGGCTCCGATCCAGCAAAGCGTCGGGGATGAGTTCCGTCAGCACGACGGCGTGGTGACGATGATGATGCTCCACCGAGGCAGGGCTTCGCCTAAGCTCTGCGACGATATGACCGAAGTGGAATATGGTGGAGGGGGGCACCGCACACGGCTAAGGAACGATCCGTAGATCAACTTGTCTGTCATGGGTTGCCCCCCTGCCCCCGTATATAAAGGAGCAAGGGGGGTGCTGCCCGACCCTAGGGAGGCGCGCTGGAGGAGTCCTACTCCTACGGGAGTAGGACTCCCCCCTTCCTAGTTGGATTAGGTCTTGGGGAAGGGGAAGAGGGAGGCGCCGCCCCCTCTCCTTGTCCTATTCGGACTAGAGGGGAGGAGGCGCGGCCTGCCTGGACGGCCTTCCTCTTCTCCCTATGGCCCATCAAGGCCCATTGACCCCCCCGGGGGGTTCCGGTAACCCCCCGGTGTTCCGGTAAAATCCTGTTTTCATCCGGAACCCTTCCGAAGTCCAAACATAGGCTTCCAATATATCAATCTTTATGTCTCGACCATTTCGAGACTCCTCGTCATGTCCGTGATCACATCCGGGACTCCGAACAACCTTCGGTACATCAAAACTTATAAACTCATAATAAAACTGTCATCGAAGCGTTAAGCGTGCGGACCCTACGGGTTCGAGAACTATGTAGACATGACCTAGAACTATTCTCGGTCAATAACCAATAGCGGAACCTGGATGCCCATATTGGTTCCTACATATTCTTCAAGATCTTTATCGGTCAAACCGCATAACGACATACGTTGTTCCCTTTGTCATCGGTATGTTACTTACCCGAGATTCGATCGTCGGTATCCAATACCTAGTTCAATCTCGTTACCGGCAAGTCTCTTTACTCGTTCCGTAACACATCATCTCACAACCAACTTATTAGTTGCAATGCTTGCAAGGCTTATGTGATGTGTATTACCGAGAAGGCCTAGAGATACCTCTCCGACAATCGGAGTGACAAAACCTAATCTCGAAATCCGCCAACCCAACACTTACTTTTGGAGACACCTGTATTACTCATTTATAAACCCCCAGTTAGGTTGTGACGTTTGGTAGTACCCAAAGTGTTCCTCCGATGGCAGGAGTTGCATAATCTCATGAGTTACGGGAACATGTATAGGTCATGAAGAAAGCAATAGCAATATACTAAACGATCAAGTGCTAAGCTAACGGAATGGGTTATGTCAATCACATCATTCTCCTAATGATGTGATCCCATTAATTAAATGACAACACATGTCTATGGTTTGGAAACATAACCATCTTCGATTAATGAGCTAGTCTAGTAGAGGCATACTAGTGACTATATGTTTGTCTATGTATTCACACATGTATTATGTTTCCGGTTAATACAATTCTAGCATGAATAATAAACATTTATCATGATATAAGGAAATAAATAATAACTTTATTATTGCCTCTAGGGCATATTTCCTTCATCTTGTAGCCGGGATTCCGAGACTGATCGGGTCTTCCCTGGGAGAAGGAATATCCTTCGTTGATCGCGAGAGCTTATCATGGGCTAAGTTGGGACAACCCTGCAGGGTTTGAACTTTCGAAAAGCCGTGCCCGCGGTTATGTGGCAGATGGGAATTTGTTAATATCCGGTTGTAGTAAACTTGAAGCAAACTCTTCTAAAATACACCAACCGTGTGCGTAACCGTTAGCGTCTCTTTTCGGGGTTGATCGAGAGGAGAACACGGTTTCTGGGTTATGTCGGCGTAAGTAGGAGTTCAGGATCACTTCTTGATCATTACTAGTTGACGACCGTTCCTTTGTTTCTCTTCTCGCTCTCATTTGCGTATGTTAGCCACTATACATGCTTAGCCGCTGCTGCAACCTCACCACTTTACCTCTTCCTTTCCCATTAAGCTTTGCTAGTCTTGATACCCATGGTAATGGGATTGCTGAGTCCTCGTGGCTCACAGATTACTACACCACCAGTTGCAGGTACAGGTTTGCGATGATCTTGACGTGAGAGCGATGTTTGCTTGTATTGGAGTTCTTCTTCTGCTTCTTCTTCGATCAGGGGATAGGTTCCAGGTCGGCAGCCTGGGCTAGCAGGGTGGATGTCGTTTGAGTTTCTGTTTATGTGTCATCCGTAGTCGGATGTTGTTCTTGTATGTTGTATTGTTGTATTCATGTGGCATTGTATGCCTTTTGTATGTATCCCCACTATTGTGTAATGTTGATGTAATGATATCCACCTTGCAAAAGCGTTTCAATATGCAGGTCTATCCTTGGTGGGACCTTCGAGTTCCTTTTGGAAAGGGTCGCATATTTGGCGTGACAAGTTGGTATCAGAGCCTCGACCGACCCTAGGAGCCCCCTTGATTGATCGGGTAGTTTGGCCGTTGTCGAGTTTAGAAGAAAACTGTTTTCGGAGTCTAGTTATATCGGAGAGTAGGATTTCTTTTTACTCCTCAGCCCCTTCGTCGCTCTGGTGAGGAGTCTTGACGTAGGTGTTTTGAACTACTACTCTTCCCGTTCAAATTTTTCTTTAGGATCACGCAGTTGGTTTTTCCGGTAGTTGTTCCTCAGATCTTTTTATCCGGTGCTTTTCTCATCAACTTGACTCGAGCCTCTTCATCTTTGAGTTCAATCCTCAGTTGTTTTTCTTTTCCCACCCGCCCACCCTTCTTCTTATTGGAACCGGAGTCCGTGATCGAGTATCCTTCCTACTCGTGCGAAGTCTTTGATTTCTTTCCTCAATTATTTCAACCGGTGTTTTCTCTTCAAGATATTCGTTGGTTCCCCCTTCCAAGTTGTCTTTGTTTTCCCGCCCTCCCACCCTATTATTCCCGGAGTTCGAGTTTCTTCCGACCATCAATTCCATTCGTGTGGAGCCTCTTCAGTCTTCCCTCAATTGTTTCAACCGGTGAATTCTCATCTCGTTCGTCATTCTTCATCTCTTTTTCTTTTCCAGCGGATTCAATTCAAGTTATTCAGGTTGACCATATTCTTTTCCTTGGGTCAAGTGTTTTCCCTGCTCGTTCGCCTCTACTTGATTTATCATTCCGGAGTTCGGAAGACATATCGGGAGATTAAATACGTGTTCTAATTAATTGAGGTTGTCACCTCGGTCCAATATTTCAATTGTTCGATTGCATCATCTATCTGTTCAACAATCTTTTCCAACGGTGTTTTTCTTTTAGTGGGCCCTAACCCACAGGTCTTTTCGAGGATCTTACGACTCTTCTATTTCCCCGGAGCTATTCTCAATTCTTTTCAAGTGTGACGTAAGAATGGATTCCATCAGCCACATGCCTTTTCCAAGATCAATTTCAAATCATTTCATTGTTGGCTCAACCTCTTCGCTTTTCGTTCTCCCGGAGTATCTCAGTAATTTTGGTGGTGTTTCTCGTCTTCATTTGAAGACCGAAGAAGAGTTTTTCCTCTAAATCTTGCCCGTTCTCCCGAAGATTCGTGGTTCTAGCTTCATGCTATCCTCTTGAATTATTCCGTTTGTCAGAGATTCTTTTCATCCATTCGGAGTATTTCAGGAGTTACTTTCCATCTCAATCATCCAGAGGCCATCTTTTCGGAAGATTTCTTCGTTCCAAGTTTTCAAAGTCGTTCTCCAATTATTCTATATCCGTGCCCCTTCGTTCGTCTCAATATTCTTCCGGTGCTTCGTTCAAGTATTCTTCTATTAGTTCGCGATCTCTTTGTTCTCTTGCATTTTAATTCCCTCAAGTATCTCCATGCTTCTCTAATTCTTCCCGGTGATTATTTTCTTTTTCATCAGTCATTTCGAATTCTTACGGTGGTTCGTTCAAGATTCTTTTCCTTGGTTATCATATTAATCCATTCGTTCTTTTCAATCCTACCGGTGGTTCACGAAGACCTTCTCAAGTGTTGTGCTACCCTCCCTAAGTCCTTTTCAAGAAGAATAAGTTGTATGCAAAATCCATTGCTTGTCATCAATTTAATTTGATGAAGGATAAGCATACAATAAATCTTATTCTTATTTCATCCAAGTGAGGAATCCCTTCCTTCAGAGTTTGTTCTTGATGAATAAATTCTAGTTCCAAGTGTGTTCATCTTTTCTTTTCCGGAGTTCAAATTTACTCGACCATCTCGTCAGAACCTCCGTCTAAATCATCGCAAGGCTCATCCTTATTCTTTCTTCCTTCATTCTATCTCACCATCCTTTTGTTACCGGAGTTCTTCACGATGGTTCTTCATGATTTAATTCATTCTTCAAGAGTTCATCAAGTATCATTCCATCCTCTCTAGCTCGGGTTCTATTCTTTCCTTGTTCAGCCGGAGTGCTTCCTAAATCCTTTCAGTCTTATCCGTTTCTTTTCTCATTCTAACCACTCCGGTTAGAACGAGTGGTTTCATAGTCTATCTGATTCCGTGAGCTTTCGATTCTCGTCATTCTCGTCGTTCCTCTCTTTTTCTTGAGTGCTCTCGATTCTTTGCTTCTTCTATTGAGTTCTTGTTTCACCTCTTCCTCTTTCCCTTTCGTCTCGGTCCTAAGATCTCGGGACGAGATCTCTTGTTAGTGGAGGAGTGTTGTAACGCCCCGGATCCGATGCGCCAGGTGTCTGTCAGTTATTTGCTGTCATTGCCATGTCATTTGCTTGCATGTTGCACTTTGCCATGTCATCATCTGCATTTCATATCATGTCATCATGTGCATTTCATTTTGCATACGTGTTCATCTCATGCATCCGAGCATTTTCCTCGTTGTCCGTTTTGCAATCCGGCACTCCTATGTCTCCCGGCGCCCTCTTTTACCTCTTTTTGTGTGCGGGTGTTAAACTTTCTCGGAATGGACCGAGGTTTGTCAAGCGGCCTTGGTATAGCACCGGTAGACCGCCTGTCAAGTTTCGTGCCATTTGGAGGTCGTTTGATACTCCAGCAGTTAACCGGTAATGTAAAAGCCTCTTTCTCCTTGCAGCCCAACACCCCCTTCCAAAGTGGCCCAAAACCCAGCAAACTCCCCTCCATGCTCTCGGCCGTTCGATCACGATCGCGTGGCCGAAAACCGCTCCTCATTTGGACTCTCCTAGCTCCCTCTACCTATATATATGTGACCCCCCCCGAAATTCCACAGTCCAAACCCCCGAAACCCTAGTTTTCCCCCTCTCGCCCGCCGGACATGTCCGTCCCGAGCCGGACGAAGTCGCCGCCACCGCCCGGCCAACCGCGCAGCTCCACGTGGCCGCGCGGCCACCGCCTTGACCAGCCCGCCCGCCCGCCGGCCCCCGCGGCCCGCGTCGCCTCCGCCCGCGCCCCTCCGCCCGACCGCGCCTCCCAGCGCCGGTCCCCGCCGCCGGTGAGCTCCGTGTTGGGGAACGTAGTAATTTCAAAATTTTTCCTACGCACACGCAAGATCATGGTGATGGCATAGCAACGAGAGGGGATAGTATATGTCCACGTACCCTCGTAGACCGTAAGCGGAAGTGTTATAACAACGCGGTTGATGTAGTCGTACGTCTTCACGATCAGACCGATCCAAGTACCGAACGCACGGCACCTCCGAGTTCAGCACACGTTCAACTCGATGACGATCCCCAGGCTCCGATCCAGCAAAGCGTCGGGGATGAGTTCCGTCAGCACGACGGCGTGGTGACGATGATGATGGTCCACCGGCGCAGGGCTTCGCCTAAGCTCCGCGACGATGTGACCGAGGTGGAATATGGTGGAGGGAGGCACCGCACACGGCTAAGGAACGATCCGTAGATTAACTTGTGTGTCATGGGGTGCCCCCCTGCCCCCGTATATAAAGGAGCAAGGAGGAGGGGGCCGGCCAAGAGGAGGAGGCGCCCAGGGGGAGTCCTACTCCCACCGGGAGTAGGACTCCTCCTTTCCTAGTAGGAGTAGGAGAGAAGGAAGGGGAAAGGAGAAGGGAAGGAAGGAGGGGGCACAGCCCCTCTCCCTAGTCCAATTCGGACTAGGCCTTGGGGGGGCGCGCGGCCTGCCCTAGGCTGCCCCTCTCTCTTTCCCGTATGGCCCAATAAGGCCCAATACTTCTCCCGGCGAATTCCCGTAACTCTCCGGTACTCGAAAAATACCGAATCACTGGAACCTTTCCAAGTCCGAATATAGTCGTCCAATATATTGATCTTTACATCTCGACCATTTCGAGACTCCTCGTCATGTCCCCGATCTCATCCGGGACTCGAACTCCTTCGGTACATCAAAACTCATAAACTCATAATATAAGCTGTCATCGTAAGCGTTAGCGTGTGGACCCTACGGGTTCGAGAACTATGTAGACATGACCTAGAACTATTCTCGGTCAATAACCAATAGCGGAACCTGGATGCCCATATTGGCTCCTACATATTATCACGAAGATCTTTATCGGTCGAACCGCATAACAACATACGTTGTTCCCTTTGTCATCGGTATGTTACTTGCCCGAGATTCGATCGTCGGTATCCAATACCTAGTTCAATCTCATTACTGGCAAGTCTCTTTACTCGTTACGTAATGCATCATTCTGTAACTAACTCATTAGCTACATTGCTTGCAAGGCTTATAGTGATGTGCATTACCGAGAGGGCCCAGAGATACCTCTCCGACAATCGGAGTGACAAAACCTAATCTCGAAATATGCCAACCCAACATGTACCTTTGGAGACACCTGTAGTACTCCTTTATAATCACCCAGATTCGTTGTGACGTTTGGTAGCACCTAAAGTGTTCCTCCGTAAACGGAGTTGCATAATCTCATAGTTACAGGAACATATATAAGACATGAAGAAAGCAATAGCAACATACTAAACGATCAAGTGCTAAGCTAACGGAATGGGTCGAGTCAATCAAATCATTCTCCTAATGATGTGATCCCGTTAATCAAATGACAACTCATGTCTATGGCTAGGAAACTTAACCATCTTTGATTCACGAGCTAGTCAAGTAGAGGCATACTAGTGACACTATGTTTGTCTATGTATTCACACATGTATTATGTTTCCGGTTAATACAATTCTAGCATGAATAATAAACATTTATCATGAAATAAGGAAATAAATAATAACGCTTGTTATCTGTTTATGCCATGCTCCAGTTTTGCACCAAGTCTGAATCTGTTTATGTTTTTGCTATATTCACATGCTTGCAACTGTATTTTCTGATCCCTTGTGGCTTATGGTAAGTAAGGGACTTTTGTTCTATGCAATTAGTAGATTCATGCCATGCCTTTTTTTGCCATGATAAGTTCCTGTAACATGTTGTTTCATAGCTCTAAACATTGCAACCTGATGTTATTTCTACTAAAGTCTGAAACTGTTATTATTTGCAATCTTGCCATGTCATTTTGAGCATGTTCTAGTGTTTTCTGGAGATAGCTCAGTGTTCATGTTTTGTAATGCTTTACCTGTACATCATGCCCATGCCTTTTGTTATTACGTTGAGGTCCTGTAGCATGTTGTTTTGATGCTTGCAATATGCCTAGTTGCTGTTTTGGACAGATTGTTGTTATGACTTGTATAGAGTGTATGTGTTAAACCGTTGCTCCTTTTTGAGTGTGCTCTATATGAAACTTTCTTGATTTTGCATGTAGTTTCATATTATCATGTTGCATCCTTGTTTTGAGGTGTTTGCTTGATGTTTGTATGCATTTTGCATCAATGCCATGCTTAACTTGTTTTGCTCATATCTTCTAGACCGTAGCTCCGAATTAAATGAACTTTATATGTAACTTGACTAGAATTTCGTGTAGATCATCGTGGTGCATCTTAACTTGCTGTTTAACAACTTCAACATAAGGTTTATTCAGATCTGGACCAATTTCGAAATTTGCATATGAGGACTTACCGGAATTGTTATATGTTGTTTAGGCCTCATTTAAACTTGCTTTGATGTGTTGTTCTTGTTTGCATCATCTCTTGCCATGAGTAGCTTCATGTAGCTTTGTCATGCATCATGCTTGTTGTGCATCATGTCTTGTTCATGTGTGGTGTGTTTACTATGTTGTGTGCTTCTTCTTGTTAGTTCCTGTTTCGTCGCGATCGTGAGGATTCGTTCGTCTACGCTTGGGTCGGCTTCATCCGTTCGTCTTCTTCATGGACTCGTTCTTCTTCCTAGCGGGATTTCAGGCAAGATGACCGCTACCCTGGATCTCACTACTATCATTGCTATGCTAGTTGCTTCGTTCTATCGCTATGCTACGCTACCTATCACTTGCTCCTCAAGCCTCCCAAATTGCCATGTCAGCCTCTAACCTTTTGCACCCTTCCTAGCAAACCGTTGTTTGGCTATGTTACCGCTTTGCTCAGCCCCTCTTATAGCGTTGTTAGTTGCAGGTGAAGATGAAGTTTGTTCCTTGTTGGAACATGGAAATGTCACTAGTAGAAAACATGGCTTTCGTCCAGGCCAGTTTAGCCCATTAGTCCCGGTTCAATCCAGAACTGGGACCAATGGAGCTATTTGCCCCGGTTCGTGAGCCCAGGGGGCCGGCCGGGCCACGTGGGCCATTGGTCCAGGTTCGTCCGGACCTTTTGGTCCCGGTTGGTGGGACGAACCGGGACCAATGGTCTCGCTCTGGCCCACCACCATTGGTCGGTTGGTGGCATGAACCGGGACCAATGGCTCCCCTTTAGCCCCGGTTAATCCCACCAACCGGGGCTAATGGTGGTAGCTATATATAGCCCCTCGCGCAAGAGCAGAGCACACTGCTCTGTTTTTTTCTGGCCGAGGGGGAGAGGGCTTGGTGGTGCTCTAGCTCACCTCCTATGCACACAAGGTGTTCGATGGAATGCCCGAGCCACACTACTTAAGGTTTCTCCTCTCCAAGCTCGACCGCCAAGCTCCATTTTCCTCAATATTTATCTAGGTTTAGCGGTCCGTCACGCCCCGTCCCCGTCGACATCGCCGTCGATCACCCGCGCCGATCTCATCGCCGGCACCACCGTGGTGAGCCTCTTGTTCTTATCTTCTTTCTGAAAGGAAAAATATTATTACTTGTTTGTTTAGATAGATACTTGTATTATTTTCTTACTTTTATTATTGCATCTTATATAGTGCGATGGTTTTGGTATCCGCCCGTCGGCCCTCGTCACTGTCTATGATTCGGATGTGGTATATATTATCTTTTCATAACTATTGGTTCATTTATTGTTTATGAAAATTATGCCGACCAACGTGACATAGATTTTATTTATCTAGGAGGTTGTTGAACCGGAAATTCCAACCGACCCTATTGTCGAGAGGTTAAATTTAGTTGAAGAAGAAAACAATTCCTTGAAGGAAAAAATAAAAAACTTGAGGAGGAGAAGATGATATTGGAGTTGCATGTTGCGGATGTCGTCGATGATCACAAGATCAAGATGGATGCAATGCGCTTGAAGATGAGAAAGATTAGAAAATATGCCATTCATACCGAGGCTTGGTATCATTATGCCGTTGGATCATTTGTTACCTTGGTTGCGATTATGATCGTATTTGTTTTCGCATTGAAATGTTTTACATAGTTTCAATGTATGGTTTAATTAATTTAGATGCTCTGCAGAGCTTTATGTTGTTAGATGAGAACTATGTATGTACTTTGGTTTTATGTGATGATGAATTTCTATTAATTTGGTCACTTAATTATCTATTCATGATGTTCTGTAATGATTTTTGACACACTTAATTATATATAATGCACGCAGATGAACCGGCAATGGATGTACGGTGATGACACACCTCCGAGTACATTAAGGCGTGCATGATTTTCTCGAAGTGGCTGAGGCAAACAAGCAGAATGGTTTTATGTGTTGTCCATGCCCTATATGTGGGAATACTGAAGTCTTACTCTGACCGGAAAATCCTTCACACCCACCTGCTTTACAAGGGTTTCATGCCACACTATAATGTTTGGACGAGGCACGGAGAAATAGGGGTTATGATGGAAGGCGGCGAGGAAGAAGAGTACGATGACAACTATGTGCCCCTGAATACGGTGATGCTACTGAACATCAAGATGCACTGACGATGTGCACGATGGTGCTGGAGCAGGCGAAGCTGCTGAAGATCAAGAGGAACCAGACGATGTGCCCGATGATGATGATCTCCGCCGGGTCATTGTCGATGCAAGGACACAATGCGAAAGTCATAATGAGAAGCTGAAGTTCGATCGCATGTTAGAGGATCACAAAAAAGGGTTGTACCCCAATTGCGGAGATGGCAACACAAAGCTCGATGCAGTACTCGAATTGCTGCGGTGGAAGGCGAGAGAATGCTGTGCTCGATAAAGGATTTGAGAAGCTACGAAAATAATGAAGAAGAAGCTTCCAAAGGATAACGAATTGCCCGACAGTACATACGCAGCAAAGAAGGTCGTATGCCCTCTAGGATTGGAGGTGGAGAAGATACATGCATGCCCTAATGACTGCATCCTCTACCGTGGTGCCTACAAGGATCTGAACGCATGCCGGTATGTGGTGCATTGCGGTATAAGATCGAACGAGATGACCACAGTGATGTTGACGGCGAGCCTCCCGTGAAGAGGGTTCTGCGAAGGTGATGTGGTATGCTCCTATAATACCACGGTTGAAACATCTGCTCGTAAACGGAGAGCATGCCAAGTTGATGCGATGGCACAGTGAGGACCGTAAGAAAGACGGGAAGTTGAGAGCACCCGCTGACGGGTCACAGTGGAGAAAAATCGAGAGAAAGTACTGGGATGATTTTGCAAAGGACCCAAGGAACGTATGGTTTGCTTTAAGCGCGGATGGCATTAATCGTTTCGGGAGCAGAGCAGCAATCACAAAGACTGGCCCGTGACTCTATGTATGTATAACCTTCCTCCTTGGATGTGCATGAAGCGGAAGTTCATTATGATGCCGTTCTCATCCAAGGCCCTAAGCAACCCGGCAAGCGACATTGATGTGTACCTAAGGCCATTAGTTGAAGAACTTTTACAGCTGTGGAATGGAAACGGTGTACGTCGTGGGATGAGCACAAAAGGAGGAATTTGATCTAAAGGCGTTGCTGTTCGTGACCATCAACGATTGGCCCGCTCTCAGTAACCTTTCAGGACAGACAAACAAGGGAAACCACGCATGCACGCACTTTTTACTTGACACCGATAGTATATACCTGGGAAGCTGCAGGAAGAATGTGTACAGGCCATCGTCGATTTCTTCCGACCAACCATCAATGTCGAAAGAAAGGCAAGCATTTCAAAGGCGAGGCAGATCACCGGAAGAAGCCCGCCATGCGCATCGGTGATCACGTACTTGCTATGGTCAATGATTTACACGTAATCTTTGGAAAGGGTCCCGGACTAGCTGTTCCGAATGACGCTGAGAATCACGCACCCATGTGGAAGAAGAAATCTATATTTTGGGACCTACCCTACTGGAAAGACCTAGAGGTCCACTCTTCGATCGACGTGATGCACGTAACGAAGAACCTTTGCGTGAACCTGCTAGGCTTCTTGGGCGTGTATGGGAAGACAAAAGATACACCTGAGGCACGAGAGGACCGGCAACGCTTGCACGAAAAAGAGGGCATGCCTCCAAGCAAGATGAAGGTCCTGCCCCACGCTCTTACGAAAGAAGAGAAAGAAATATTCTTTCAATGCCTGCTCGATATGAAGGTCCCGACTTCTCATCGAATATAAAGGGAATAATAAATATGCCAGAGAAAAAGTTCCAGAACCTAAAGTCTCATGACTGCCACGTGATTATGACGCAACTGCTTCCGGTTGCATTGAGGGGGCTTCTACCGGAAAACGTCCAATTAGCCATTGTGAAGCTATGTGCATTCCTCAATGCAATATCTCAGAAGGTGATCGATCCAGAAATTGTATCAACGCTAAGGAGTGATGTGGCGCAATGTCTTGTCAGTTTCGAGCTGGTGTTCCCACCATCCTTCTTCAATATCATGACGCACGTCCTAGTTCATCTAGTCGTGAGATTGTCATTCTAGGGCCCGTATTTCTACACAATATGTACCCCTTTGAGAGGTTCATGGGAGTCCTAAAGAAATATGTTAAGAATCGCGCTAGGCCGGAAGGAAGCATCTCCATGGGCCATCAAACAGAGGATGTCATCGGGTTTTGTGTTGACTTCATTCCTGGCCTTAAGAAGATAGGTCTCCCTAAATCGCGGTATGAGGGGAGACTGATCGAAAAAGGCATCGCTTAGAAGAGACTCAATAATATGCAGGGACGGATATTCTTGGTCTCAAGCACACTACACTGTTCTCTGAGAACTCTACCTTGGTGACCCGTATGTCGATGAACACAAGAACAGTCTGCGCTCCAAACACCCGGGCAAAGGCGATTTAATCGGATTACATGTGAACACATCGGGACTTTCAGCAGTTGGTTGGAAACACGTCTCGGAGGTGACATCACTGTTTGTGATGAGCTGTACTTGTTGTCCAGGGGACCATCTTCGATTGTAATGATTTGGAAAGGATACGAGATAAATGGGAATACATTTTACACGATTGACCAAGATGAAAAGAGCACCAACCAAAACAGCGGTGTCCGCTTTGATGCAGCAACCGACAAGGGAAATGACACATATTATGGTTACATAGTAGACATATGGGAACTTGACTACGGAGTAGATTTTAAGGTCCCTTTGTTTAAGTGCAAGTGGGTCAATCTGTCAGAGGCGGGAATGCAGGTAGACCCACGATGCGGAATGACAACAGTGGATCTGAAAAATCTTGGGTACACTGACGAACCGTTCGTCCTAGCCAATGATGTGGCACAGGTTATCTATGTGAAGGACATGTCTACCAGACCGAGGAAAAGAAAAGATAAGGAAGCGAATACATCATACAATGAGCCAAAACGCCACATAGTTCTTTCAGGAAAAAGGGACATCCTGGGAGTGGAGGGCAAGATGACATGTCTCAAGAGTATGAAAAGTTTCATGAAATTCCCCTTCAAAGTCAAGGCTGACCCAAGCATCCCGATAAGCGATGAAGATTATCCATGGTTACGACGCAATAAGCAAGCGACACAAGCGAAGAAAAAGTGAAGACTTTCTCCATAACTATTATGATGATACCATGCCAACTTTGTAACAAACGAGTATGATACCATTGTCCGTTTTGTACATGAACATGCTATGCCAACTTTTTCAGAGTTCATTTGAAAACTATGAATTTGAAAACCTCCCCAACCGAAGAGCGCTCACACCGGTTTATAAGCCCGTCCCTCTACGCCTTGTTGAGCTCACAAACTTGTGATTCACACAAATTTCAAAGAATTCAAATTTTATAAAACTAATGGCACAAACAGAAAGTTTATAATTGTTCTAAAACAAATGGCACTAACAGAAAGTTTATAATTTTGCTGACCTAAAAGCAAAAAGAATTAAAAAATAAAGCAAAAAACCAAAAGAAAATAAATAATGCAGAAAACAAAACAAAAAAACTTGAAAAAAATAAATAAAAATAGCAACAATAAGCATTTTGTTGTAAGTAGAAACAAAATAAAATAAATAAAGCAACAAAGAAAACAAAAAAAGTGTTTTCGAATTTTAAAACTAATGGCACTAACAGAAAGTTTATATTTTTTCTAAAACTAAAAGCACTAACAGAAAGTTTATAATTTTGCTGACCTAAAAGCAAAAAGAAATAAAAAATAAAGCGAAAAACCAAAAGAAAATAAATAATGCAGAAAACAAAACAAAAAAACTTGAAAAAAATAAAAATAGCAACAATAAGTATTTTGTTGTAAGTAGAAACAAAATAAAATAAATAAAGCAACAAAGAAAACAAAATAAAATAAATAAAGCAACAAAAAAATAAAATTTTAAAACAGAAAGTTTATATTTTTTCTAAAACTAAAAGCAAAAAGAAATAAAATATAAAGCAAAAAAAAGTGCCACCTACTGGGCCCCCACGGCCTGAATACGTCTAGAACCCCTATGGGCCTGGATTCTGGCCAGCGGAAGGCCCAGAGGCCCTGTTGCAGATGGCGTAGTTAGGCCCAGCCTGCTTTAGAGAGGAGCTCGAGAGGGATGCCGCACCGCACCTTATAAACTGGTCCGGCTCCCTCTCAACTAGCGAGGTGGGACTAAACATTTGGCGCGGGGCAGCACACGGCTTTTGGTCCCGGTTGCCGGCACCAACCGGGACTAAAGGGGGCGTTGATCCCGGTTCGTGGCCCCAACCGGGGCTAATGCCCCCCTTTAGTCCCGGTTGGTGCCACCAACCGGGACCAAAGGCCGCCGCTTCCCGCCCTTTGGGCTGCTGAAAATTGGCCTTTGGTCCCGGTTGGTGGCACCAACCGGAACTAAAGGGGGGCATTAGTCCCGGTTTATGCCACGAACCGGGACCAATGCCATTGCTATATAACCAGGACTTGTGAAAATTTCACATCTCCCTCGCCTCCCTAGCAGTTGCCCCGCCGCCCAGGCTGCCCAAATCGCTTCGCTCCTCGTCGCCGTCGCCCGCCCGCCGCCATCCCCCGTCTCCCGTGCCCACGCGCCCGAGCCCACGCCGACGCCGCCCGTGCCCTGCCCCGTCCCGAG
Organism: Aegilops bicornis; assembly: GCA_021605145.1. Lineage (NCBI taxonomy): Eukaryota > Viridiplantae > Streptophyta > Magnoliopsida > Poales > Poaceae > Aegilops > Aegilops bicornis. The sequence goes on along the minus strand of CM038672.1, from coordinate 587,593,246 downwards.
CACGCACGGCCGCGCCCTGCGCCCGACCCGCCCCACCATTGTCGTGCGTCGCCAGCGCCCGCCCCTTGCCGCCCCTGCCTCGACGCCGCCCTCCTCCCCATTCGGTCCGGCTCCGCGACCCCTTTCCTCCCTGTCCCGATCCTCTTCATATAATTTTTTTTCATATAATTTTTTTTCATATGCATATGTTGATTATATGGATGGATGGATGATGTATATGTTCATTATATGGATGGATGGATGATGTATGCTTTTTTTCATATAATTTTTTTAGGCAGATTTTTAGATTTTTTTAGGCAGATTTTTAGAATTTGTTGTGTATGTATGTTATGTTTATATGTATGTATGTATGTTCATATGTATGTATGTTTATATGCAAAGCATATGCAAAGAAAATGTATGAATGGTCATATGCAAAGAAAAATGTATATATGGTCATATGCAAAGAAAATGTATGTATGTATGTTCATATGAAAGAAAAATGTATGTATGTATATCTGTTTATATGTCTTTTTTAAAATTTTTGTCTTTTGCATTTTGTATATATGTTCTCTGTTTATATATATGTTTTATGTTCATAGATTTTTATTTGAACATTATTTAAAAAAAACAAGCAATACAAGAAGAAGAAAAAGAATGAGAGGAAAAAGGAAAAAAGAAGAGGAAGAAAGGAGAAGAAGAGGGGATAGGAAGAAGAGGAGAAATAAATAAGAAGAAGAAAAAGAAGAAAAGAAGAGGAGAAGAAGAAAAGAATAGAGGAGAAGAAAAATAGAATTTTTTTCTATTTTTCTTCTTCTCCTCTATTCTTTCTTCTTCTCCTCTTTTTTCTTCTTTTTTCTTCTTCTTCTTCCTTCTTCCTTCTTCCTCTTTCTTCCTTTTCCTTATTTTCCTTTCTCGAGGGATAAGAAGAAAAGAAGAGGAGAAGAAGAAAGAAAGGAATAGAGGAGAAAGAAGAAACTTTGACACGAGGGGGTACCGATACCCCTCCCTGATAACATTATTTTCCCATGTATATGTATGTTGCGTCGTTGTCGATATAACTTGAGGGTGTCGAGGATCGCCGAGTGGTCGAGGGTCGGGAACTAGGGTAGAGGGTCGAGGGTCGTTAAGGGGTCAAGGGTCGAAGGTTTCAGGGTCGAGGGTTCCTATAGTGTCAAAGTATTGAAGAAATCCATGGCTTCATCATTAGCCGGAAGTAACCATGGCATGATGGTACGAAGTCCTCCAAAGTTTTTCTGGAATGGAGTCCCGGATAGAATAATTTGCCTTTTTGCTGAACTATGTACCAAAAAGCGAATTATCCTATCTGGGACTCCGTTCCAAAATAACTTTGGAGAGCTTCGTACCATCATGCACCTGTTACTTTCGCCTAATGATGAAGACATGGTTTTGTTGAATCCTTTGACACTAGGCAACCTCCCGACCCCTCGGCGATCTTCGACCCGTGACCCTCGACGCCGGGCGATCCACGACCCTCTACCCTCATGCATGGCGTCGATGCCCACGTCACTTGTGGGACATAGATGTACTGTTCAACGCCGATCCCTCCCGATAGCTTCAACAGGTGGGGGGTCGATATTACCCCTCCTAGCTTGAAGCGTTCTCGAGGCCACCCCCTAACCCTTGAAGCGTTGTCGAGGCCACCCCAAACCCTAGAGAAGCAGCGTCGAGGCCACTAATATGATTCCTTATTGTGATTAGCTAGCTATAGTTCTACGTTTGCCACTAATATATCCATATCTGTCATGTTTGAATAATAATTGCCATGTTGTAAATATTTGTAGAAACTATGGACACCCCCCGAGACGAAGCACAAGAAGCGTTGTTGAGGGACATAATCGCACAAGGAAGTGATGCCGTCGCTTTCGTTGATGTTTCTCAACGACAACGATGGTCTGGAAGGAGAGTGTGAAGAAGCGGTGGCTATGATTTACATGGCTCCGATGACCCAATGCCGGTGCAAGAAGGAGAGGGTGAAGAAGTAGACCGTGAGGACGGCTCGGTGATCACCAAACTGAGTCCGGCCAGGTATATATATTAGTTAAGCCTGTCTTGACTAGCTCGTATTTGTTTTGGTATATATGTACACATATTAATTAACTCTCGTCTTTGTTCTTTTTCTAGCCCTCGGATCGAGCACAACTTCGGTAAAGAGATGAGGCCGAAGAAAAGTTGAGCTCGGATGAAAAGTTTGAGATCATACAAATCGCGCGACGACCAACCGATTGAACCCTACCGGACAAAGAAGGCATTTGTTGCTCGGTCACGGGGTTACGGTTAGGGACAAGATCCCGATCAGCATCCACCAATGGTATAAGCCTAAGAACGAAGACCACGAGGTGTCTTGTGTCAATGATATGCAGAAAAATGATCTTTGGACCGAGCTGAAGTCAAATTTTACCCTACCGCTAGAGGATGATCCGGGAAGCCGATAATAGAGCCATTAATCAAGTCTTTTGCTCTTAAGAAGATGGCAGAACTATTCAGGAATTGGAAGAAAGAACTCAATACGTATGTCGAAAAAATGATACACCAGAATTCAAGGGCAAATATGAGAAGATCGAGAGATGACTGGCCCGCATTTGTGGCCTACAAGACATCGGAAAAGAGTAAAAAGATGTCAGCGACAAACAAGAGAAATGCTGCGAAGAAGAAGCTTCACCATCGCACGAGGTCAGGTGGCTACCTCGTAGCCCGGCCTAAGTGGGCCAAGGCTAAGAATGATCTGCTTGATAAAGGGATCGAACCAGAGACAATGAACTGGCCAGGCCGTTGTCGGACTTGGTTCTTGAGGCGGCGGATCCTTGGACCCTATAACGAGGAAGTGCATTTGTATGCAGACGAACAATTGGACATACCAGTCAAGAGGCTTCAACATTATATCGAAGAAGCGCAGCAAGGGAAGTTCATTCGAGGCGGGGAGAAGGGCGAGCTCACAATGGCCCTCGGGAATCCTGAGCACCACAGGCGGACCACGAGGCACGCCAGGCTCCGTTTCGTGGAAGGCTGGATTTCCGGACGCAGGGGGTTACAAAACCCATGAGAGGAGGAAGAAACTGGAGCAGAGCCTAATGCAGGCGCTGCATGAAAGGGTAATGGGGCTAGAGGAACGAGAAGAGGAACGAGAAGCGAGATCACAACAAACGACCTGCGAAGCTTCCCCGAAGCTACCCCGCCATCTCGGCGGAGAAGCAGCGTGGCTTCCACCGAGGCGCTTCAGCGAGCAGCATGCCTTGGCGGCTCCTGCCGGCTATCCCGTGGATGCTATCACGGAAGCTGAACATTGCCACCTTATGGCGCAATGGAGCAATTTGAAGGTCAAGTCGGCTGTTGGCTATTTTTATCCTACTAAACCCGACTCAACTTTTCACTTCCGGCCGATTCCAGAAGTATATGCTAAGGTGATGGTCGATTAAATAACGGAGGGATTTGAGGACCTCCGGCTTGACCACCCTACCGGTGAAGGGGAGTATCGGCTGGGTTCTGCTCTGAAGACTCCATGCCTATGGCGGAAGGATCTCATCAACCTTCCGAACTGGACGCCTCCGCCTCCTCCTTCTCCTCCGGTGAGTCAGGGCACTCCGCCTCCTCCACCGCCTCCTCCTCCGGCAAATGACGATCAGTGCACTCGGCCGGCTCCTTCTCCGGCGCGTGGCGGCACTCCGTCTCCTTCTCCACCTGCACCGGCGCGTACGGGCAGCCAGCCTCCTCCTTCTCCGCCTCGTCAGCAAGGGCGGAAGAGACCCGCCGCCGCTCCGGCTGCTCCGGCGCGTCGTAGTCCTTCTCCTCCGCCTCGTAAGCAAGGAAAGAAGACATCCGCTATCGTACGAGGAGCGAGGAGGAAAACGCGAAGATCGCGCAGACCGAAGTGGATGACTGGTTTCAAGGGTTGAAAGCAAAGAGACATCCACCTCCGGAGGAGAAGGTAGATCCGGTCAAAGCGAAGCGCACTCTGGCTGCCCCGACAAAACCACCCAAGTCTCCGCCGAAAGGCAACTATGAGCGCATTATTGGAAAGGCATTTGCCGGCGGAGAGATCGGGAAGTACTATCGGTGATCAAAGGATGAAAGAGCGACGAGCTGGGAAACAAATTGCCCATTTCGGCGAACAAGCCAAGCAATCGTGCCCCCGCTCAAGGTGCACGCTAGCGACATCGTCGATCCGAGGATGGTGCCCGGTTATGGCAATCCTGCAGATTACACCGCTGACGATGTACATTATGATTTCTTGGAGGTGCAGATACAAAGATACGAGTACGGGAAGCCTCTCATCAAAGATGAAATCTCTCTATCAACGATGATGCGAAGATTGCATGATTGGTACATGAAAACCTGCAAAGAGTCCGAGGGAGGAATACTTTGTATGTGAGAGTTAAAAGGAGCATGACCTCCTTGGAATTGAACTGTTGCCTATTCCATTTGAGGAGTTCTATCAGTTTTTCAATCAATTGGCCCTCGATAAAGCAACGGTCAATTGCTCACATGCGTAAGTAGTACTACTTACATCATTAAGTATCTCTATATAACTCAGCTCTTTCATTGCATGTATTTATAAATATCCTCACTATATTATCCAGATTGAAGATTGCAGAAATGAAGAAAAGACAAGTGGGTGATATTGGGTTCATTAACACATATCTCATAGATGCAAATGAGGTTAAATATCGTGTCATTGAAACCGAGGCCAACTTGCTACGATCGTTGGAAATAAATGAACACAAAAATATAATACTCTTTCCTTACAACTACACGTGAGTGTTACCGTGTTGTGGCATATTCGGTTTCCTTATTTAGTCAGGTTATAGTAATGTAATATTGATGAGTTATGCATGCGTCGCAGGTTCCACTATATTCTCCTAGAGATTAAGCTTGAGCGGGAGTAGTAACTTTCTTAGACTCGAGACGAAAAGATCCCAAGGAGTATGCGGAGATGACTGAAATGCTCGAGAAGTAAGTTAAATCGATCATTATCCACCATATCAGCAACTTTGTTCATTTCTGATATCAAGTAATTGTTTTCTTTGTATGGCAGGGCTTGGGGAAAATTCACCAAAAAGCTCCGGGACTACCGAAGAAGCTGCAATTTAGACACCCGAAAGTAAGTACTATATAGTAGCATATTCCACGCGCATCTCCTAGTGATTCAAGCGCTAGTTTCATCAATACCATTTAGCATGCTTGCTAATTATCAGTTTGATTGACCTCTGTTTCTTGTATAAAGTGGTTGTGGCAGGAACAAGGGAATGATTTCTGTGGATACTACGTTTGCGAGTCCATCCGCCACACGACCTGTGAGAGGGGCTACTCCGACAAACAATATGAAGTGCGTAAATAAAAATATTCACAATTTTATTTTATTACCACCATTTGTGTTGAGTTTCATTCATTCATATATATATATAATATGTATTGACCCCTTTCTTAAAATTAGATGTTTCGGAAGCGGGATGAACTCCTAGCACCAGATCGCATGCGAGCAATTCAAGAGGAATTGGCGGCATTCTTTCTTGACCATGTGATCGCTGAAGACGGAGAATACTATGTGGACCACGCAGCGTCCGTATTGTAAAAGATAATTATTGTATATATGTAGCCGGTAGTGTCGGACAGATATACGAGAACTTGTTGTTCGACCAATCTCTCGGAGAAGGAGAGGTGGTCGATATCACTTCTCTCTGTATGCATATATGTTCATGACAATCTTCTGTTTGCTTAATTACTAGCTAGCTAGCATGTCTAGTTAGTCCTCTCTATACGTATGTATAGTACGTAGCGTCGACCAAGCACGGACAAAAGAGAGGGCACTTTTCTGTATTAATTAGCGAGCTATAGCACAATATATGAAACACCTAAATTAACCCCCCAAAACCCCCCAAACCCCCCCCCCCCTTTCAAAAAAAAAAAACAAAAACCACATCCATATAAATGCTGACGCGTGGATGCCTATTGGTCCCGGTTGGTGCCACCAACCGGGACCAAAGGCCCTCCTGTCTGGGCTCAGCGGACAGGCCACGTGGAGGCCCAATAGTCCCGGTTCTGGATTGAACCGGGACTAAAGGGCCAGGGTATTAGTACCGACCCTTTAGTCCCGGTTCATGAACCGGGACTAAAGGCCCTCACCAACCGGGTCAATAGGCCCTTTTTCTACTAGTGTGTTGTTCCTTGTTGGAACATGTTTACTTGTTGGGATATCACAATATATCTTATATTATTAATGCATCTATATACTTGGTAAAGGGTGGAAGGCTCGGCCTTATGCCTGGTGTTTTGTTCCACTCTTGCCGCCCTAGTTTCCGTCATATCGGTATTATGTTCCCGGATTTTGCGTCCCTAATGCGGTCGGGTGATTTATGGGACCCCTTGACAGTTCGCTTTGAATAAGACTCCTCCAAAGAAGGCCCAACATTGGTTTTACCATTTGCCTCACCTAGCCCTTTTTCCCTTGGGTTTCCGGAGTCGAGGGTCATCTTTATTTTACCCCGGGCGGTGCTCCTCCAGTGTTGGTCCAAACTAGAGCACTGTCTTGGGACCATTCCTTGGCAACTTGGGTTACGTCGGTTCTCAGACGCTTCGCTCATCCGGTGTGCCACGAGAACGAGATATGTGCAGCTCCTATCGGGATTTGTCGGCACATCCGGGCGGCTTTGCTGGTCTTGTTTTATTCTTTGTCGAAATGTCTTGTAGCCGGGATTCGAGACTGATCGGGTCTTCCGGGAGAAGGAATATCCTTCGTTGATCGCGAGAGCTTATCATGGGCTAAGTTGGGACACCCTGTAGGGTTTGAACTTTCGAAAGCCGTGCCCGCGGTTATGTGGCAGATGGGAATTTGTTAATATCCGGTTGTAGTAAACTTGAAGCAAACTCTTCTAAAATACACCAACCGTGTGCGTAACCGTGAGCGTCTCTTTTCGGGGTTGATCGAGAGGAGAACACGGTTTCGGGTTATGTCTCGGCGTAAGTAGGAGTTCAGGATCACTTCTTGATCATTACTAGTTGACGACCGTTCCTTTGTTTCTCTTCTCGCTCTCATTTGCGTATGTTAGCCACCATACATGCTTAGCCGCTGCTGCAACCTCACCACTTTACCTCTTCCTTTCCCATTAAGCTTTGCTAGTCTTGATACCCATGGTAATCGGATTGCTGAGTCCTCGTGGCTCACAGATTACTACACCACCAGTTGCAGGTACATGTGTGCGATGATCTTGACGTGAGAGCGATGTTTGCTTGTATTGGAGTTCTTCTTCTGCTTCTTCTTCGATCAGGGGATAGGTTCCAGGTCGGCAGCCTGGGCTAGCAGGGTGGATGTCGTTTGAGTTTCTGTTTATGTTTCATCCGTAGTCGGATGTTGTTCTTGTATGTTGTATTGTTGTATTCATGTGGCATTGTATGCCTTTTGTATGTATCCCCACTATTGTGTAATGTTGATGTAATGATATCCACCTTGCAAAATCGTTTCAATATGCGGGTCTATCCTTGGTGGGACCTTCGAGTTCCTTTTCGAAAGGGTCGCATATTTGGCGTGACACTAGGTGCCTCTAAATTATTTCTCTGAGAATCCTGCTTGATTCTCTTAGGGTGGCCTTTAGGATACAAAGGTTCCTGAGTCATTCTACCAGTTCTAGTAGCCACTCTAACAACAAAGTCATGTTTATTATTTAATCATCAAGAAAATCACTTTGAGCTTTAAGTGCTTGCTCAGCTTGAGTGGTAACCATAGAAGCATATTTGCTAATGAGTTTAAGTTCATCTTTAACTCTAGCCATATAATCACTCAAGCATCCTATCTCGAAAGCATTATTCTTTAATTCTCTACCAACATAAGCATTAAAACTTTCTTGCCTAGCCATAAAGTCATCAAATTCATCTAAGCATGGGATATGAAATTTAGTAGAGGGAATTTCAACTTTATCATATCTATAGAGAGAATTTACCTTTACTACATGTGTCGGGTTATCAAGACAATGTGTTTCTTCGACAGGCGGTATATTAAGACCATGTATTTCTTCAATAGGAGGTAAATTCTTAACATCTTCAGCTATAATACATTTTTCTTTCATTGATTTCTTTGCCTCTTGCATATCTTCAGGACTGAGAAATAGAACACCTCTCTTCTTCGGAGTTGGTTTAGGAATAGGCTCAGGAGTTGGCTCAATTGGCTCACAGATTGCTTCAGGAATTGGCTCGGGAAGAGTCCAATTATTTTCATTAGTCAACATATTATTCAATAATAATTCAGCTTGGTCGACTGTTCTTTCCCTGAAAACATAACCAACACAACTATCCAAGTAGTCCTTGGAAGCATCGGTTAGTCCATTATAAAAGATATCAAGTATTTCATTTTTCTGAAGAGGATGATCAGGCAAAACATTAAGTAATCGGAGAAGCCTCCCCCAATCTTGTGGGAGACTCTCTTCTTTGGTTTGCACACAATTATATATTTCCCGCAAGGCAGCTTTTTTCTTATGAGCAGGGAAATATTTAGCAGAGAAGTAATAAATCATGTCCCGGGGACTACGCACATAACCAGGATCAAGAGAATTAAACCAAGTCTTAGCATAACCCTTTAATGAGAACGGAAATATCTTAAGGATATAATAATAGTGAGACTTCTCATCATTAGTAAACAGGGTGGCTATATCGTTTAACTTGGTGAGATGTGCCACAGCAGTTTCAGATTCAAGGCCATAAAAAGGATCAGATCTTATCAAAGTAATAATCTCAGGATCAACAGAGAATTCATAATCCTTATCAGTAACACAGATAGGTGAAGTAGCAAAAGCGGGGTCAGGTTTCATTCTAGCATTAAGAGATTGCTGCTTCCATTTAGCTAATAACTTCTTAAGATCATATCTATGTTTGCAAGCAAACATAGCTCTAGCAGCTTCCTCATCCATAACATAACCCTCAGGAACAACATGCAATTCATAATCAGGGGGAGAACTTTCATCATCACTATCACCAATAATACCATCTTTAATAATTTCATTCTCCCTAACCCTAGCAAGTTGTTCATCAAGAAATTCACCTAATGGCAAAGTAGTATCACGCACAGAAGTAGTTTCATCATAAGTATCATGCATAGCAGAAGTGGCATCATCAATAACATGCGACATATCAGAATTCATAGCAGTAGTAGGTTTAGGTGTCGCAAGCTCACTCAAAATAGAAGGAGAATCTAGTGCAGAGCTAGATGGCAGTTCCTTACCCCCCCTCGTAGTTGAGGGAAAAATCTTGGTTCTTTCGTCTTTCAAGTTCCTCATAGTGATCAACAGATATAAATCTCAAGTGACTCAAAGAATAGAGCTATGTTCCCCGGCAACGACGCCAGAAATTAGTCCTGGTAACCCACAAGTGTAGGGGATCCCAACATTTTTCGAGGGTAGAGTATTCAACCCAAATTTATTGATTCGACACAAGGGGAGCCAAAGAATATTCTTAAGTATTAGCAGTTGAGTTGTCAATTCAACCACACCTGGATAACTTAGTTTTTGCAACAAAGTATTTAGTAGCAAAGCAGTATGATAGTAATGGTAATAGTGGCAAAAGTAAAGATCATAGTTTTGTAGTAATTGTAATAGTAGCAACGAAAAAGTAAATAAGCGGAGCACAAGATGTGAAAAGCTCGTAGGCATTGGATCAGTGATGGATAATTATGTCGGATGAGATTCCTCATGTAATAACTATAACATAGGGTAACACAGAACTAGCTCCAGTTCGTCAATGTAATGTAGGCATGTATTTCGAATATAGTCATACGTGCTTAAGGAAAAGAACTTGCATGACATCTTTTGTCCTACCCTCCCGTGGCAGCGGGGTCCTAGTGGAAACTGAGGGATATTAAGGCCTCCTTTTAATAGAGAAATGGAATAAAGCATTAGCACATAGTGAATACATGAACTCCTCAAACTACGGTCATCACCGATCAGTATCCCGATTATTGTCACTTCGGGGTTGTCGGATCATAACACATAATAGGTGACTATAGACTTGCAAGATAGGATCAAGAACTCACATATATTCATGAAAACATAATAGGTTCAGATCTGAAATCATGGCACTTGGGCCCTAGTGACAAGCATTAAGCATAGCAAAGTCATAGCAACATCAATCTCGAACATAGTGGATACTAGGGATCAAACCCTAACACAACTAATTTGATTACATGGTAAATCTCATCCAAACCATCACCGTCCAGCAAGCCTACGATGGAATTACTCACGCATGGCGGTGAGCATCATGAAATTGGTGATGGAGGATGGTTGATGATGACGACGGCGACGAATCCCCCTCTCCGGAGCCCCGAACGGACTCCAGATCAGCCCTCCCGAGAGAGATTAGGGCTTGGCGGCGGCTCCATATCGTAAAACACGATGAAACTTTCTCTCTGATTTTTTGCTCCGTGAAACGGAATATGTGGAGTTGGAGTTGAGGTAGGTGGAGCATCAGGGGGCCCACGAGACAGGGGGGCGCGCCCAGGGGGGGAGGGAGCCACCCCACCCTCGTGGACAGGGTGTGGGCCCCCTGGCCTTGATTCTTTCGCCAATATTTTTTATATTTTCCAAAAGTTATCTCCGTGGATTTTGAGGTCATTCCGAGAACTTTTGTTTTCTGCACAATAAACAACACCATGGTAGTTCTGCTGAAAACAACGTCAGTCCGGGTTAGTTTCATTCAAATTATGCAAATTAGAGTCCAAAAGAAGGGAAAAAGTGTTTGGAAAAGTAGATACGTTGGAGATGTATCAGCCGCACACGGCTAGGAATAGTTGATGTGTGTTCTAGGCGCCCCTCCCCACGTATATAAAGGAGGGAGGGAGGAGCCAGCTCTAAGCGGCGCCCAAGTAGGAGGAATCCTAGTTGGGCTCCTAGTTGGATTCACCCCCTTCCTTTTACTAGAGGGGAAAGAGGGATGAGAGAGAGAGAGGGGGAGAAGGAAGAGGGGCGCCGCCCCCTCCCCTAATCCTATTCGGCTCCTTCCTTGGGGGGGGGGCACCACCCCTTGTGGGTTGGTGGGCCTCCCTCCTATGGCCCGTATGGCCCATATCTTCCCCCGGGGGGTTCCAGTAACCCCCCGGTACTCCGATATGTACTCGATACATTCCGGAACAGTTCCGGTGTCCGAATACTATCATCCAATATATCAATCTTTACCCCTCGACCATTTCGAGACTCACTGGTATGCGTCGGTGCTATACAAACGGTTTAAAACCCCTTTCCGCGACGATATTTGGAACCGGCGCCTAGTGAGTGTGGGCGATTAGGGGGTCCTTCCCACATGACCCAGAAACCGTTGGGGATATGCCCTCCTGGCACACATGCTCGGAAAAATGAGATCGTGTGCGACCAGCGAGCGACCAAATACGGTTATACATACAGTAGTGCTAAAAACAATTATACAGGCGAAATCATTTCCAATCGTAAATACATCCCACACAGTCACTCCCCGCGAAACGTTTCCGTTCGTATATACATCCCACATAGTTGCTGCAAGGAAAATGTTTCCGTTCGTAGGTACATCACACACAATTTTCCCTGTTAAATCGTTTGTGATGGTGTTCCCATCGCACACAATATTAAAAAAAATATTGTTTGCATTATTGAATGCATCACACACGGTGCGTAGAAGAAACTGTGTGGCAAAGGCTATCCATCACACACAGTTTTTATGCGGTAAACGTTTGCGCAAGGTGGCGTAACACAAACAGTTTTGAAGAGAATGTCGTGTGCGATTGTTCATCAATCTAACATGGTTTATTCCTAGAAACTATGTGCATTGTCTTAGGTCATCGCCCACGGTATTTTCTCAATAACTGTTTGCAATAGCAAAAATTAGCAGGCTAATTGCCCTATTATTAATAATCCATTTATTAATCTAATTGACATTCATATTAAACACATAATATATTTCATTCCCATATTAAGGAAGCAGGATTTCATAATTGAAATACATCAGAGTACAACATGATAGCTTCAACACTCAGCTACCCCATTACACAACTGCACCAGCACCAAGTTTCACATGCAACATCTTGAACCTTTCGAAATTAGCATCATAGACGGTACAAAGATAGATGCATCTCATCGGGAAAACTGCTGAAGCAGAAGGCGAATATTGAGCCTTCATTGATATTGAAGGTCTTTCCAACTTTAGGCAGTGCCTATGGATGATTGACCGTCCATCCTTCATCCTCTTCAGGAACACTTCAATATTGAAGGGTGCGTGTTGTATGAAAACCGTCCTTGCCTCCTGACCATATAGGTGGTTTGAGAGGTAATCATCAGTGAACTGCTTTGGAAAGGCCTGAAAACAAGGATGTAAATAAATATCTTCTCTATATTGGAAATGAGGCAAAGGAATAAAAAAGGCAAGGTATAATAGTTAGTACCATCTTGTAGTGAACCGATGTCTTCTTCATTGTGCAGACAAATATCTTGTTGTTTTTTTGTCGCCAATTTCTTTATCCTAACAATCTTTCTGAGTTTCTTGACTTGATTGATATTCATGGACAACTCATTTTCCCATATGCAAAAAGGGTCAAACAGTGGGTCAAAACCTATGACAGCAGGACCTACATGTGCAAGACCAAATAGTTAAAAACCTAAGTATTAGAATGGTTCCTGTAATTGCACAATAATGTGCTATTAGACAACAGACGATGCACGTGCTAACCTCGATTGTAAACCTCAGTGCTTCCCATCATATTGTTTCCGTGCAACACATATAAGGTAGTTAGTCATCAGGTTAAGTAAGGGTTCGCATGCTATCAGTAAAATATGTTGATGAAAAATAAGCACATTGCAGATTCATCAGATTAATTCAAGCCACATGGAAAACCCATTTATGCAAACCAAGCAAGATTAAGAACTAGGAAATATAGCACTTGTATATGTTTCTCATGTATTAAGTGCAGCCAAATTCAATTTATTACTCACATGCACAACAATACAAAATCCAACGACGAAAATTGGACATCGCATTGCAGAATTGAACCAAGCAGTTAACTAAACACCACAACAAATGAACCAAACATTAACTGAGCACCACATTGCACAATATAACATACTCCTAATAGAATATCAGACAGTTAACCGAACCAAGCATGCTTAACAACTTGGAAATATAGCAATTGTATTTGTTTCTCATGTATTTAGTACAGCCAAATTCGAATACTTCTCACATGGTATACATTAAAAGAATGCACCCACAACTTTTGAACATCGCATTGCAGAATTGAACCAAACAGTTAACTAAACACCACAACACAAATTTGTTAACTGAGCAACACACTGCACAATGTATAACCAAACCAAGCATGCTTGACAACTTGGAAATATAGCAATTGTATTTGTTTCTCATGTATTTAGTACAACCAAATTCGATTTACTTCTCACATGGTATACAATAATAGAATGCACCCACAACTATTGAACATCGCATTGCAGAATTGAATCAAACAGTTAACTAAACACCACAACACAAATGAACCAAACGTTAACTGAGCACCACATTGCACAATGTATAACCAAACCAAGTATGCTTGACAACTTGGAAATAGCAATTGTATTTGTATTGGTTTCTCATGTATTTTGTAAAGATAAATTCGATTTATTTCTCACATGGAAGACAATACAAAATTGCAGCCTGAAGAATTGAACATCACATTTACAGAATTGAACCAAATAGTTACCTGAAGACGACAACTAATTAACCAAACAATTAATAAGTGAGCACCACACTACACGACATATAGAATATATACACAGGAGCAACAGATTGCATGGTAAAATTAGATAGCATGATTCACTAGAATTTGTTAAGGAAATGCAGGAGCAGCACACGCAATGGGTAAACAGAGCATGCTTAACCGGCATAGCTAGCAAATGGCAAGGTGCTCCTCCAAGATCTGGGGGTCGACACGAATGGTAGCCACCACAACCTCATCCGCGCGTGTGGCCACGATTTGCTTCTCCGCTGCCAAATGCTCCTTGAGATCCTGGCTATACTGCGTGCACCATGGCTTAGGACGACGCTTATTTGGTGGAGGGATCGGTGATTTGGGTGGAAGGTGTGGCGCTCGCGCCGGCGGACGGGGCATGTGGGATGTGGAAGGAGGAGGAGGACGGGGTTCGGGTGTGGATTACCTGCCTGGATAGGCAAGGCCGAGCAGCGTGAAGGATGGTCACCGGCGAGGAGGCGGCGCTGCAAGCAAGGAGTCAATTCTTCCTTAAAGTTTCCTTCTCCTCGGCTTCTTTTCCCCTCTCGGTGGATTCGGTGGGTTTGGCCCTTCAGTCATGTATTGGAGGTCTTTCTGCTGGTTTCAATGTTTTGCGACTGGGTGATCGACATTTTCGGTTTTCAGTGGCCTCAAATCGTGTGGGGCATTTCATTTTTGGGTTAAGAGACCGTATTTGGCCGGACTTTATCTACCACTTTCATCTTCATCGTCCTGGGAATTCACGTCCACGGCTCCCATCATGGCACGCTGATTCTGAGCTAACTGGGTTGGCTTCCTCACCTGGCCCGGCGATTAAATCTACATGGCTCTCTAGCCAGAGTAAACTACCCTTGGATCCCGCGTCATTACGATCGCAAAATTGGGTTTCACTCCACCGCCGACGGACTTGCATTCCGGCGAGCCTTCCGATCGGATCTCCTTTGGTAGTTTTTCGTCTCCGGTTTCTCCGGATTCCTTTCGGATTGGTTCCATATCTTTACCTATTGTTCCCGATATTCCTGGAAGGTTGCCATCTATTCAGGGGGAAGGATATATTGTGAGTTTATGGGATTCAATTACGAATGAGAAACTTCTTTCTGTTCTGGATGGCTGGCAGGCCGGTTACGATAATGATAATGTTAAGCTTATGGTGCAAATTTCGTCAGTCCCCACCAAGGAATACATTTACAAAAGACTTTTGCATTGTTCTCTCTGTGATCGTATTGGCCATGTTGACGATGATTGCACTGGAGTTTTCTGTCAACGTTGTGGGGATGATTCTGGCGCCTGCGCTTGTTCGACTACACGTACTGATGCTCATACGCATGTGCCATGCAAAGTGGGCCCGGACCCTTTGGGCTTTCCGTGTAATGCATGTTCTGCGGTTGATCATATGACTAGGCTTTGTCCTGGGCTTCGTCGTTGTTCTCTTTGCTATTGTCTGGGCCACAAATCACGTAAGCTTACGACTTGTGCTTTTCTCCCTCGCTGGGCTTGGAAACAAAAAAATCTAACACAATCGGAGAGGATCTTGCCTCGGGCTGCTGCGGATGAACCTGAGGTTGGTAACTCTATGGATGTTGGTATGGCCCATGTCGTTAGGGATCCGCAGGGTGGTTGCATATGGAAACGAAAACAGATAATCCCGCACCACGCGGACGTGGCTAACCCCCATTGCTTGACAATACGTCTACCTGGTCAGGGTGTAGTCATTTCTGCCTGCCAAAAACCCCAATCGGGTGAGGCGACGCTCCCCTCGAGTTCTACACCCACGCCTCCAGCACCTCGATTCTTCTCCTCTTCGACCGTGTGCAAGAATCCACCACCTCCTTCTCCGGCGGAATCTCTCAAGCCGCCGCAGCCCCAGGCTCCATCTACCATGGCGAACTTCCCCGTGAGCCCGTTTGCCTTCGCTCCGGATGGATCCACCTTTGATCGCGGGCCTGCTCACCGGGTCCAGCGTCACGTTATGGTAGTGGATGATCCGCCTCTGAACCACGATAGGTACGCCATTGTCTCCGTCAACCCTCCGGTCCCCTGATCATCGGAAGGAGTTACGGCTAGCCGAGGTCTGCCGCATTATCGTTGGAGATTTAGAGTATGAACTGCTAGATGATTTTGTTTACCCGGGGATCGGGTGTGTTGTGTTTGCGGATATGGAGAGTAGAGATGCTGCCATTCGAGAAGGACCGCATGCTTTGACCGAGGATTCCACTTTCTCCCTAGTTCCGCATGATGAGAGTATCAATATGCGCATGCCTGCCTTTGAATATGAAGTTTGGGTCATGTTTCTTGCTTTTCCTATGGACTATCAAACTGAGCATTCTGTTCATAAGGCTGTCTCACACTTTGGGAAGTTGCTTGCCTGGCCCCGTCCGGGACAAAACAAGGCTAGAATCCTCGTTAAATGTCATATCAAAGATGTTGCTGAGGTGCCGCATAGTCTTGTGATTACCAGGGTTGGTATGCTGACGGGTCTTGCTCGCTCGTGGTCCGTGCCTGTTTATGTTCTGAATGGTAGAAATACTATACCAAACTTGGTTGGTAATGAGGATGTCCCCCCACTTTTGAATGCATCTCCACATCCATACCAGCTTCCTTACTACACCCTCATGCAGCAAGCAAGAATTGATGAGATGGTGGCTCAGGATGCTTTGAATGAGGCTGCCTAGATTGCTTCGGAACCTGCTCAGGATGTTCAGGAAAATGGGTGGGGTGTGTGGCCTGTGACCCCTCCACCTTACACTGGGTTCAGTTTCAGGACCTTCTTTCAGTATGATGGTCCGTCTCTCATGGATGGTGTGGATCCGGAGCATAATGTGCAGGATAATCTTTCTGACATTTGGTCATCTGATTCGGAGTTTCAGCGGTGGAAGCTTTGGTGATGGATTTGTGAATGGTAACCCTGCAGCCGAGTTGGAGTTCGTCGAGGGCTTGGGGACGTTACGCTTTTCTTCGAGTTCCAGCTTGATCATGAGTTCTTGCTTTGGATTGGGGGCATGCTCAAGCGCATATATACACCAGCTATCACCCTTCAACATACTTCTCCTGTGATGTTGCCCCTAAACCCTTTTCAGATTATTCAGAATCATCTTAATGCCGCTGCTGCAACTTGGATTGAGGGTATGGTGCCTGAACCTGACATCTTCTCAAGGATCTTTGCTTTTGTTTTTCAGTGGGGGACAATTGTTGTTCCATCGTCTATGCTGTCGCCTGAACCCAGGGCTCGGTTGATTGCTGCGAATTGGGATTTGCCCGAACACTCTCCTGGCCTCAAGGCGGTCATGCAGCTCGTCCCGGATGAAGTGGAATCTCAGATAGTGCCTTCATCAGACCAGTCTACTGCGCTTCAGGTGCTTGCATCCTCCTCTGTGTTCAATGCTACTCAACACCGCAGTGTGTTAGTGCCTTTAGATACCACTACTGTCAGACGGAGCAATCGATCCAACAAGTATGATGGATTCAAAGTCACCCATGCTCCAGACACAAAGCGTTACAAGTCTAGGGTGAAACCACGTGAGACTCCTTTTGTCAATGCTGTTTCTTTGGCTGCTGCTCCTGTGCAGGTGCCCAATGCTGCCTGCCCCCCACCAACACCGATCGAGGATCTTCAGCGGATGGGTAGCAACTATGGAATTGCTTCGGAAGCCATCTCCCGTGAGAAGCTGCTGGATGACCAGCGCTCGTCGGGGGCGGATGAAGACTCAAGCCTTCCCTTCCGATGAATAAATCGTGGAATGTGCTCTCGTGGAACATCAGAGGCATAAACTCTGATGCAAAACTTTTGGCTATTAGGAATGCGATTGATACTAGCGGCTGTTCTGTGCTATGTATCCCGAAACTAAACGTGAATCCTTGATCTTGCCTTTATTAAGACTTTTTGCCCTAAGCGCTTCGATAAATTTGTCTTTGTGCCATCAGTGGGTGCCTCGGGTGGCATCATTGTCATTTGGAATAGTGTTGTGTTTACGGGCACATCTTGGTTTGTGGATTCTTTTGCCATTGGGATTTCTTTTTGCGCCACGCAATCAGATGATTTGTGGAATCTGGTCAATGTCTATGGCCCTGCTGCGGTCAGCGTAGAGTGGATTTTCTGAACTGGCTTTTTGATTTTAATATCCTCGATGATGAAAACTGGCTAATTCTTGGCGACTTCAACTTTATCCGATCCACGAATAACAGAAACAAACACTGGGGTGACGCTGCGGACATGCCGTTATTTAACGAGCTCATCCGTGCCGCGATCGCTCATGGAATTACTGTGAAAGGCCGAGCATTCACACGAGTAATATGCAGGATGATCCTCTGCTTTCGAGCAGTTGGATTGGTTCTTTTAAATGCGTCTTGTTGGACTACCTCATATCCAAACACAATGGTCCTGCCCCTGGGGAAGCCAGTGTCCGATCACATTCCATGCGTGGTCACAATTGAATCAAGTATCCCCCGATCCAAGCTTTTTCGGTTTGAGAATTTCTGGTCTAACCATGATGGGTTCATGGAGGTTGTTGCTAGCTCATGGTCTAAAACATGTCACGCACCCAATGCCGCGGCACGAGTATGCAAAAAACTAAAAAACTTGAGATATGATCTCAAGCGATGGAGCAAGGGTGTCTCAAAACTTAAAGTTCTGATTCAAAACAGTAATGAGACTCTGGCCATCATGGACACCCTTGAGGAAAAACGACCTTTATATGTCCCGGAGTCAAACTTCAGGAAGATATTGAAAACCCACTTACAGGCCCTGCTCAAATACCAGAATGAGTACTAGCGAAAAAGATGTACTATCAGGTATTTTCGCTTTGCTGACGAAAATACTAAGCTCTTTCAGTCATTGGCCACAGAGAGGTACATGCACAATGCTATTGCCATGCTTAGAGTTGGCGAGGTCGAAATTCATGATCATGTTGGCAAGGAGGGGGTCCTGTTCAATACATACAAGGATCGTTTGGGTTCTTCTAAACCTACCAGCATGAAGTTTGATCTCTCTAGGATCATCCGCAGGATTGATGGGCTGGACCAACCGAGTCGCCTTTCTCTCTTGATGAAATAGATGTGTTGTTAAGGAAATGCCGAGCACGAGCCCCGGCCCGGATGGTTTTAATGGTTGCTTTCTTAAGAAGTCTTTGGCAAATCATCAAGTCAGATTTCTATGACCTCATCACGCTTTCCATGCTTTGGTGGACTTGACATCACTAGCATTAGTGAGGGATATATCACCCTGATTCCAAAAATATCCTCTCCGGAAACGGCTAATGATTTCAGACCAATTACCTTACTGAACTGTTGTCTGAAAGTCATTACTAAGATCTTGGCGAACCGGCTGCAGAAAGTCATTTTAAAAATCATACACAGGAACCAGTATGGATTTATCAAAGGTAGGACCATCCAGGATTGTCTCGCGTGGTCGTACGAATATATTCACCAATCCCACTCGTCTGGGAGAGAGATTATATTGCTTAAGCTTGATTACGCCAAGGCCTTTGATACGATTGAACATGCCCCCATGTTGGAAATTATGAAACACATGGGTTTTGATGATAGGTGGTTAGGCTGGATGGAAACGATCTTTGGCTTGGGAGTTTCGTAAGTTCTCTTAAATGGTGTTCCTGGTCGGAAATTCAAATGCAAATGTGGCGTGCGTCAGGGTGACCCTCTCTCACCATTGATCTTTGTCCTTGCGGCTGATTTGCTCCAAGCTGCGATCAATGACGCTTACACTCAAGGTTTGCTGGAGCTCCCCATTCCTCATGAAAATGCAGGTGAGTTCCCGGTGGTGCAATACGCTGACGACACAATCCTGGTTATGCAAGCTTGTCCTACACAAGCCGCCCGCATGAAACTTATCTTGGAGGATTATGCGGCCTCGGTGGGACTCAAGATCAACTTCCATAAATCGACCCTCATACCCATTAATGTCGACCAATAGCATGCTAGTGGGTTGGCAGGGGTGTTTGGCTGCTCTGTTGGCACCCTGTCGTTCACTTACCTTGGTCTCCCCATGGGGACGACTAGTCCGAGTGTTCTCGACCTCATGCCATTGGTACACTCGGTTGAGAGGAAAACATCCACTGCCCTTTCGCTGATGTCGTCGGGGGCCAAACTGACACTGGTCAATTCTGTGATCACCTCCATGCTGATCTACGCAATGTGCACGATCAAACTGCACCCTAAAGTGGTTGAGCACCTTGATAAACTACGTCGCTACTGCCTCTGGGCAAAAAATTCTGATGATGGGATCAAATCCAACTCCCTTGCTGCCTGGGAGCTTGTCTGTCGACCGAAACGGTGTGGTGGCCTTGGTGTTATTGATATCAAAATGCAAAATGCCGCGCTTCTCATAAAGTACTTGTTCAAGTTCTACAATCGTGAGGATGTGCCATGGGTTTAGTTAGTCTGGGAGGCGTACTACCCGAACAAGGTGCCGCACGCCACTGAGCCAGTGGGTTCATTCTGGTGGAAAGACGTAATGCAGCTCAGTGGAACCTTCCGTGGGGTCGCCAAGGTCATCCCCGGGGATGGTTGCAGCCCTTTGTTTTGGAAAGATGTCTGGTTTAGTGACACTGGCTCCACACTGATGGACACGCATCCATGAGCCTTCTCTTATGCTCACGAGCGAGGATGACTCCGTTGCCAAGGTTCTCAGGACCACTGATCCAGCCACGATCTTCAATCTGCCTCTTTCAGTCCAGGCTAGGGAGGAGATCAGAGAGATACAGCAAGGGTCCTCGCATGTCAGTCTAGAAACCGGCTCGCCCGACGTTTGGGTCTGTGACCTAGGATGTTATTCGTCAAATAAGTACTACAACCACTGTTTCGGGCAGGTGAAAGCTGATGAGGCCTTTGGATGGCTATGGAAATCCAAATGCCTGGTCAAGTTTAAGATGTTTGGGTGGCTGCTTATGGTCGATCGTTTGAACACCAGGAACATCTTTGAGCGGCGGCACTTTCTTTGTCAGAAGGGCAACTACACTTGCATGCTCTGCCAAACCCCACCCGAGGAAGCTGTGGAACATCTCTTCTTCTTGGCGTGCCCTTTTGCCAAACAATGCTGGAGTAAGGTTGGTCTGACCTGGCGGGAGGAACCAATAGGCTAGCCATCTTGCATGGTGGGAGAGAGAGCTGGCGTCGGCCGCTCTTCATGGATATCTTCCTGCTTGCTGCTTGGAGCCTGTGGATGGAAAGAAACAACCAACATTTCATGGGGATTCCGCACTCGTTCGTCGCATGGTTAGCTAGGTTCAAACACTTGTTGGGTTTGGTGATCCATAACTGTCCTGAGAAGGTTCATCCTTTTCTCTCTGATTTCATTGTAAGTTTGGACCGCTAGTTTTTGTTTCTGATACCCTTACGGCCGGGGGGCCTAAAACCCATTGTAACATACTTGTAATTGTCATGTCGTGAGTAATAAAAAGTCAGTGGGAGCCTCTCCCACTATCACTGATCCTTCAAAAAAACTTGGAAAGGAAGGCAGAAACAGGGGAAATGTGGATTTTCGTAAGGGGGAGGGGGTGGGGAGGTAGATATTTCTGCGGAAGCCGAAAATTTGGAATCGCTTCAGCAAAAAACTGGCGCGCAAAGTGTCATGAGACACGGTCCCCTATTCAGAACTATGTACAATATGTGAACATCACAAACGGTTCAGATAGCTTAACCCGTGTGTGATGAGTTTGAACGTCAAAAATTTTGGTTCCAATTTCCCTGTTTACAGTGGTCATCCACGTCATTGCATAATTTGGGTACACAAAGGAGACTACATCACACCCACACTTCTTAATCGAGCAAGTTCAGCAATTAAACAGGGATAGCTGGCCTAAACATTACTCTAACAAATTAAAGACCAACGCTCTTAATTAAACAAAACGAAGAGTACTACTATGGCTGGTGCTCGTCGATCTCCGCCGCCTCCTCCATGTCCAGCTCGCGCCCGATGGTCGACTGGGGAAGGGGCTCCATGGCATCCATCGCACCATACTCAGTAAGAATCTCGCCATCCGCGTTCGTCATCTCTTTGGGAAAGGCCGCCACGAGCAGGGCATGGGCGGCCGCGATCTGGGCTTGGACGGGCTCCGTTGCGCAAGGTATGCGACGGAGGAACGGATGGCTGCTGAACGCTCTCGGCGATTGCCAACTCTTCGACCGTGGGTTGCCGACCATTGTCGGAGAAGCTTCATTCGATTTGTGCGGTGACCGCCACGAGCTGGGCTTGGGCGGCCTCGACATGGTCATGGGCGGCCTCCATTAGGGCTAAGGCCGCCGCTGTGGAACGGACAGCTGTTGTGCCGCTCTCGCCAGCTGCTATCCCCGAGGCAGATGTTACTGCCGCCACCTAAGAAGCAACAGCGGCCGTTTGGGCTGCCATGGCCGCCCGGTCATAGATTGCGGCCATGCTCAAGCACCTTGTTAGCACGCGCATGGCGGCTGCGGCCGCGCTCTCACCGGAGTGGGCCGCCAAAGTTGCCCTCACGACGCGGGTCCACGTCCCCATCTTTGACCGACGACGATTGAACAATGAAATGATATTTGGGGAGCGAGCTAGTGTGCTTGACATGCCGGCTATGGACTGTAGCCGACACACCTTCTCGCGTAAGCCATAGGCGTACTACACAATGACGGTGCTCCAGGATATTTCCACTGCATCTCACACGATTGGTGATAATAAACTGTGTGGGATCAACTTTTTTAATTTTGATTTGAATTAGAGAACGGGGTCACAACGGCAATGGACGATGTTTGAATTGCTAGACCTTTTATCTGCAGTGAACATGCAACTATATGTGTGTCGTAAAAAAATTGGAATCGTTCAGGGTTCCTTTGGACATTTTTATACGGTAACTTGGTTTTCTAGGCATTTCAGGTGCACAATTCAAAATTAGACCACATGCTCCAGTCCATAAAAACGGGTTGCAAAATCAAATGTTTGTCCTTGGTTGCAAGCTTAGGTCACATGCAAGAAATGAGAATGAATGTCAAACACCTTGATCACTGTCGCTCAGCCGCTAACATTGAGATACATGCTTTTAACATTCTAGTAAATCGAAAGCTCGTCAGAAATTCATGAAAGTTGACATGATATCATGGAACGGCAGTGACATGCCGTGGTAAAAATATTGTCCCATTTGGGGCAGGTGTGGGGTATAAGCTTCTCCCAAACCAGAGCTTCTCTCACAACAAGCATGATGGTTTCAGTAGGGTATGTGCCACCTTGGGGGACGAAACGATATATGTTGCCTCTTCTTACTTTCAAAATGTTTCTCGTGTCAACATAGAACAACACGAGTGTTGTGTCAATTTTTGGGATTTTTCAGGGTTCTTTTTGACATTTTCATGCATTAGTTGTGTTTTCAATGCATTTATGAGCACAATTCAAATTTGAACTACATGCACATGCTCTAATGCATATAAATTGGTTGAAAATTCAAATCTGTGTCCTTGGTTGCATGCTTAGGTCCCATGCAAGAAATGGGAATGAATTTCAAACACCCTGCCAGATTCCTGGTTTTTAAATTCTAGTAAATCCAAAACTCGTCTGAAATTCATGAAACTTGGCATGCTATCATGGAGCAGCATCAACATGCCATGGTAAAAATATTGTCCCATTTGGGGCAGGTTTGGGGATATGCTTCTCACAAACCAAAGGCTCTCACAGCAAGCCTAATGGTTTCAGTAGGGTACGTCCCACCTTTGGGGACGAAACGATATCCGCTGCCTCTTATTGCTTTCAGAAATTTTCTAGTGTCAACATAGAACAATATGTCGGGTCAATTTTTGGGATTTTTTGGGGTTCGTTTGGACATTTTATGCATTAATTGTGTTTTCAATGCATTTATGAGCACAGTTCAAATTTGAACTACATGCACATGCTCTATTGCATGTAAATTGGTTGAAAATACAAATCTGTGTCCTTGGTTGCATGCTTAGGTCCCATGCAAGAAACGGGAATGAATGTCAAATACCCTGCCACTGTCATTCGACCCCAAACATTGAGATTCCTGGTTTTTAAATTCTAGTAAATCAAAAACTCGTCTGAAGTTCATGAAACTTGGCATGCTATCATGGTGCCGTGGTAAAAATACTGTCCCGTTTGGGGCAGGTTTGGGGATATGCTTCTCACAAACCAAACGCTCTCACAACAAGCCTGATGTTTTCGGTAGGGTACGTAACCTTTGGGGACGAAACGATATCCGCTTCCTCTTATTGCTTTCAAATTTTGTCTAGTGTCAACATAGAACAATAGGAGTGTCGTGTAAATTTTTGAGATTTTTCGCGGTTCGTTTGGCCATTTTTATGCATCAATTGCGTTTTCAATGCATTTTGAGCACAATTCAAATTTGAACTACATGCACATGCTCTAATGCATATAAATTGGTTGAAAATTGAAATATGTGTCCTTGGTTGCATGCTTATGTCCCATGCAAAAAATGGGAATGAATGTCAAACACCCTGCCACCGTCACTTGGCTGCAAACATTCAGATTCCTTGTTTTTAAATTCTAGTAAATCCAAAACTCGTCTGAAATTCATGAAACTTGGCATTCTATCATGGAGTGGCATCAACATGCCGTGGTAAAAATATTATCCCATTTGGGGCAGGTTTGAGGATATGCTTCTCACAAACCAAAGGTTCTCACAACAAGCCTGATGGTTTCGGTAGGGAACGTCCCACCTTGGATGAAACGATATCCGCTGCCTCTTATTGCTTTCAAAATTTTTCTTGTGTCAACATAGAACAATAGGAGCGTTGTGTCAATTTTTGGATTTTTCGGGGTTCGTTTGGACATTTTTATGCATTAATTGAGTTTTTGATGCATTTATGTGCATAATTCAAATTTGAACTACATGCACATGCTCTAATGCATATAAATTGGTTGAAAAATCAAATCTTTGTCCTTTGTTGCATGCTTAGGTCCCATGCAAGAAATGGGAATGCATGTCAAACACCACACTTCTCCGTCACTCGACATAAACATTGAGATTCCTGGTTTTTAAATTCTAGTAAATCCAAAACTCGTCTGAAATTCATGAAACTTGGCATGCTATCATGTTGCGGCATCGACATGCCGTGGTAAGTTTTTGTCCCATTTGGGGCAGGTTTGGGTATAAGCTTCTCACAAACCAGAGCTTCTCACAACAAGCCTGATGGTTTTGGTAGGAATATCCCATCTTCGGGGGCGAAACGATATCCGCTGCCTCTTATTGCTTTCAAAATTTTTCTAGTGTCAACATAGAACAATAGGAGTGTTGTGTTAAATTTTGCAATTTTCGGGGTTCGTTTGTACATTTTTATACATTAACTGGGTTTTCTAGGCATTTTATGTGCATAATTCAAATTTGAACAACATGCACATGCTCCAGTGCATATAAATTGGTCGAAAAATCAAATGTTTGTCCTTGGGTGCATGCTTAGGTCCCATGCAAGAAATGGGAATGAATTTCAAACACTAGGGCACTCTTGATTGCCAGCAAAATGTTGAGATACTTTGTTTTTAAATTCTAGCAAATCCAAAACTCGTCTGAAATTCATGAAACTTGACATGCTATTATGGAATGGCACCCGACATGTTGTGGTATTTTTCGTGTCCTTTTTGAGAGAAGAAGCACTCGAATAACAGCCAACAAAGGCATTTTCAAACAAATAGCTGCCACTCTAACCTCGCAAATATTTGTATAATTAAAATCGTGTGCCTTATGTTAAGCATTCACATGACGCCACGTGTCTTCATTCTAATGGCTATAGGAGGTGCCGTGCGGACAACTACTTGACTGAATGGGAGGCGCAGTCCGGTGCGCAGGTTGACCGAGAGGCATGCAAGCTGTCCTCCAATGCGCATGCTCACCGGGAAGCTTGCGAGCTGTACGCTGCGTAGGCTCACTTGGAATCGAGCCCTTTGACTTCCATGGCCGCCCACCTTCCTCTCCATTAATGGAGCCCGAGCCACTGCTTAATACGGGCGGCCTTAATGTTCGCCTCCCATTCCCCTCCGTCCCGCAGACCTCCACCAATGCCATGGCACAGAAGGATCATCTGCAACTAGTCTTCAAGTTTGGTGAAGTCGACTCCGAGCCGGAGGAAATAGAAAATAAGGAGGAATGGGGCCTCATGGACAAGGCCCAGAACGAGCTGGCCATGACTGTTGCTGCCCCCGCTCTGGTCCCAGCTCCGATCCCCGCGCCCGCGCCAGTGACTATCTGCTACGTCTTGAGCTTGCGTTGGTTTTCCTTGAAGAGGAAAGGGTGATGCAGCAAAGTAGCATAAGTATTTCTCTCAGTTTTTGAGAACCAAGGTATCAATCTAGTAGGAGGCTCCTCAAAAGTCCCACGCACCTACACAAACAAACAAGAACCTCGCAACCAACACAATAAAGGGGTTGTCAATCCCTTCACGGCCACTTGCGAAAGTGAGATCTGATAGAGATAATATGATAAGATAAATATTTTTGGTATTTTTATGATATAGATTAGAAAGTAAAAGATGCAAATAAAAGTATATGAGAAAACTTATATGATAAAAGATAGACCCGGGGGCCATAGGTTTCACTAGTGGCTTCTCTCAAGATAGCATAAGTATTACGATGGGTGAACAAATTACTGTCGAGCAATTGATAGAAAAGCGCATAGTTATGAGATTATCTAGGCATCATCATGTATATAGGCATCACGTCCGTGACAAGTAGATCGAAACGATTCTACATCTACTACTATTACTCCACACATCGACCGACTCCTACCTGCATCTAGAGTATTAAGTTCATAAGAACAGAGTAACACATTAAGAAAGATGACATGATGTAGAGGGATAAACTCATGCAATATGACATAATCCCCATCTTTTTATCCTTGATGGCAACAATGCAATACATGCCTTGCTGGCCCTGCTGTCACTGGGAAAGGACACCGCAAGATTGAACCCAAAGCTAAGCACTTCTCCCATTGCAAGAAAGATCAATCTAGTAGGCCAAACCAAACTGATAATTCGAAGAGACTTGCAAACATAACTTAATCACACATAAAATGATTCAGAGGAGATTCAAATATTTCTCATAGATAAACTTGATCATAAACCCACAAATCATCGGATCTCGACGAACACACCGCAAAAAGAGTTACATTGAATAGATCTGCAAGAAGATCGAGGAGAACTTTGTATTGAGATTCAAAGAGAGAGAAGAAGCCATCTAGCTAATAACTATGGACCCGAAGGTCTATGGAAAACTACTCACAACTCATCGGAGAGGCCTTGGAGATGATGTAGAGGCCTTCCGTGGTCGATTCCCCCTCCGGCGGAGCGCCGACGAAGGCTCCAAGATGGGATCTCGCGGATACACAAGGTTGCGGCGGTGGAAATAGTTTTTCGTGGTGATCCCGGATGTTTTCGGGATACATGGATATATATAGGAGGAAGAAGTAGGTCGGTGGACGCTCGAGGGGCCCACGAGGCTGGGGGGCACGCCCACCCCCAGGGGGTGCGCCGGGCACCCTCGTGGCCGCCTCCTGTGTTGCTTGACATCCACTCCAAGTCCCCTGGATTGAATTTGTTCCAAAAAGATCGCTCCCAAAGGTTTCATTCCGTTTGGACTCCGTTTGATATTCCTTTTGTTCGAAACACTGAAATAGATAAAAAGACAACAATTCGGGCTGGGCCTCCGGTTAGTAGGTTAGTCCCAAAAATGATATAAAAGTGTAGGTAAAGCCCATAAACATCCAAAACGGGTAATATAATAGCATGGAACAATAAAAAATTATACATACATTGGAGACGTATCAAGCATCCCCAAGCTTAATTCCTGCTCGTCCTCAGGTAGGTAAATGATAAAAACAGAATTTTTGATGTGGAATGCTACCTAGCATAATTCTCAATGTAATTTTCTTTTATTGTGGCATGATTGTTCAGATCCAAATGATTCAAGACATAAAACATAAAAATAGTAATACTTGAAGCATACTAACAAATAATCATGTCTTATCAAAATAGCATAGCCAAAGAAAGCTTATCCCTACAAAATCGTATAGTTAGGTCATGCTTCATTTTCATTACACAAAATACTCCCATCATGCACAACCCCGGTTTCAGCCAAGCAATTGGTTCATACTTTTTAACGCACTTTAGCTTTTTCAACTGTTATGCAATACATGAGCGCAAGCCATGGACATAGCACTATATGTGGTATATGATGGTGGTTGTGAGGACAAAAAAGGAGAAGATAGTCTGACATCAACTAGGTGTATCAACGGGCTATGTAGATGGCCATTAATAGATATCAATGTGAGTGAGTAGGGATTGCCATGCAAAGGATGCACTAGAGCTATAAATGTATGAAAGCTCAACAAAAGAAACTAAGTGGGTGTGCATCCAACTTGCTTGCTCACGAAGACCTAGGGCATTTTGAGGAAGCCCATCATTGAAATATACAAGACAAGTTCTATAATGAAAAATTCCCACTAGTATATGAAAGTGACAAGATAGGAGACTCTCTATCATGAAGATCATGGTGCTACTTTGAAGCACAAGTGTGGAAAAGAGATAGTAGCAATTGTCCCTTCTCTCTTTTCTCTCATATCTTTTTGGTGGGATCTTTGGCCTATTTTTTATTTGGGCTTCTTTGGCCTCTTTTTTTCATAAAGTCCGAAGTCTCATCCCAACTTGTGGGGGAATCATAGTATTCATCATCCTTTCCTCACTTGGGACAACGCTCTAATAATGAAGATCATCACACTTTTATTGATTTACAACTCAAAAATTACAACTCAATACTTAGAGCAAAATATGACTCTATGTGAATGCCTCCGGTGGTGTACCGGGATATGCAATGAATCAAGAGTGACATGTATGAAAAATTATGAAGGTGGCCTTGCCACATATAGGATGTCAACTAAATGATCATGCATAGAGCAATATGACAATGATGGAGTGTGTCATAATAAATGGAACGGTGGAGAGTTGCATGGCAATATATCTCGGAATGGCTATGGAAATGCCATAATAGGTAGGTATGGTGGCCGTTTTGAGGAAGGTAAATAATGGGTGCATGATACCGGCGAAGATTGCGCGGCATAATAGAGGCTAGCAAAGTGGAAGGGTGAGTGTGCGTATGTCCATGGACTCACATTAGTCATAAAGAACTCATATACTTATTGCAAAAGTCTACTTGCCCTCGAAGCAAAGTACTACTACGCATGCTCCTCGGGGAAGGGTTGGTAGGAGTTAACCATCGCGATCCCGACCTCCACTCATAAGGAAGACAATTAAAAGAGCATCCCATGCAACAAATTTGTCACACAACTTTTACCATACGTGCATGCTACGGGACTTGCCAACTTCAACACAAGTATTTCTCAATTTCATAATTACCCAACTAGCATGACTCTAACATTACCACCTTTATATCTCAAAACAATTATCAAGCATCAAATTGATCATAGTGTTTAATGCACTTTCTATGATAGTTTTTATTATACCCAACTTGGATGCTCATCATTCTAGGACCAAATTTATAACCATAGAAAATACCATGCTGTTCTAAAGACTCTCAAAATAATATAAGTGAAGCATGAGATATCAACAATTTCTTCAAAATAAAGCCACCGTCGTGCTCTAGAAAATATAAGTGAAGCACATAGAGCAAAACTATCTAGCTCAAAAGATATAAGTGAAGCACATAGAGTATTCTAATAAATACTAAATCATGTGGGTTTATCCCAAAAGGTGTGTAAATCAAGGATGATTGTGGAAAACTAAAAAGCAAAGACTCATATCATACATGACGCTCCAAGCAAAACACATATCATGTGGTGAATAAAAATATAGCTCCAAGTAAAGTTACCGATGAACGAAGATGAAAGAGGGGATGCCTTCCGAGGCATCCTCAACATTAGGCTTTTGGCTATCCTTGAATATGTTGGGTTGCCATGGGAATCCCCAATCTTAGGCCCTTGCCACTCCTTATTCCATAGTCCATCAAATCTTTACCCAAAACTTGAAAACTTCACAACACAAAACTCAACAGGAAATCTCATAAGCTCCGTTAGTGGAAGAAAGAAAAACCACCACATAAGGTACTGTAATGAACTCATTCTTTATTTATATTTGTGTTAAACCTACTGTATTCCAACTTCTCTATCGTTCATACCCACCGATACTAGCCATAGATGCATCAAAATAAGCAAACAACACACGAAAAAACAGAATCTGTCAAAAAGAGAACAATCTGTAGCTTTCGAATACTTCTGGAGCTCTAAAAATCCTACCAAAATAGGAAGTCCTGGGAAATTTTCCTATTGATCTACATAAAAAATAATCAACGCAAAAGCACGTTTCTGTGAATTACTAAAATTATTTTCGTGCGTGCAAAGTTTCTGTTTTTCAGAAGAATCAAATTAACTATCACCGTAAGTTATCCTATAGGTTCTACTTGGCCCAAACACTAATTAAAACATGAAAACACATCTAAACAGAAGCTAGATGAAATATCTATTACTATACAGAAGCAAAAAGCAAGAAACAAAAATAAAATTGGGTTGCCTCCCAACTAGCGCTATCGTTTAACGCCCCTAGCTAGGCATAAAAGCGAGGAAAGATCTAAGTAGTGCCATAATAATAAGATAGATCACGGAAACTCATCTCATATTCTCTATGTTCAGCAGCCAGTTTTCTTTGAGGAAAGCAAAAGTAATCAAAAGGACTAAATTTAATGGGACAAAAGTCCTCAAGATCAATCACAAGAGGTATGGGTTCCTCCTTTGGCCCTTCATATTGCACAACCAATTCATTATTATAAACATTCTTTTGATAGAACCTCTTGAGTCTACACTCAAGAGAATATCCTAGCTCATTATTTCGAATAGAAAAATCATTATTAAGTTCAGAAATTTTATCAACTAGAACAGTGGTAGGAACCTTTTTTCTAAGGTTTTCATTAAAAGCAACATAATCCAAAGATTGGAAACGCATTATTTCCTCTTGATCGAAGAGGATCGCCTCTATAGGAGGACGACCATCGTCCACCCTATAGTGTGCACAAATTTCTTCTTCTTTTATTATAAATCTGAACTCATGAGCCAAAAAGATAGTAGCCGCGCGCTTAATAGAAGAATGCTCAATATTAGAAAATTCTAGAAAAATCCTTTGTATGCAAGGATGCATGTGCATAAACTGTCTTTCAGGTTCAACTATAAGCATGGCGATAGCATCCGCAGGACTACTAGTTCTATGAAGAATAGAACTACCCATAGAGGGTAAAGCACCTGCATAAGTAAAGAAATCTTGAATAACCCCTTTCTCAATAATACTACTGTCGGGGAAGCCTGGTCGTGTCCCACGAACACCTACGGGACCTGGGTCCCTTGTGGTTCGGAGCGGGGCGGAGGTTGCACAAAGAGCGGATCGAGGCGATGCACACGAGCGGGCTTACCCAGCTTCGGAGCTCTCCGGAGAGATAAAACTCCTACTGCTGCTTTAGTGGATTATCTTGGGTTCTTGCTAGGGAGCAACGGAGTTACAAAACCTAGCCTAAATGTGTGGTCTCATATGAGTAGGATGAACTAAGCTGGAGCAGAAACGAACCGAGCCGAACCCCTTCTACTTTGCACTTGGGCCTCCTTTTATAGGCACAAGGGGTTTCCACATGTGGCAAGTAGACAAGGGTAAGATAGTAAAAACGTGGGTTGGTACACCGCTTTGTACAAAGGTACAAGAACCTATACCTAACTCGACGGCAAGGGACAAGAGTCATCAATGCCCGTCTCGATCGCCTCGAACAGTGTAACAGGGACCGTCAAGTGCGCCTCCGTTTGCCACGATGGTAGCTTGTCAGCGCCGCTTATCGCTGCTCCCCGCTGGCTGCAAAGCCCGTCGACACGCGTGCTTGGGAGAGCCTCGTGGCGACATGTTGGCGGATGAGCTGGAGCGGAGATGGAGAGAGGTTGCCCGCCCCGGCAAGCGCCTTGCCGCGGCAGGAACCTTGTCGCGCTTGGGGGCTCGGTGCCCGCCAAGCCTTCCCGGCAAGCTCCTCTTGCCGGGGCCTTGTTTCCTTCGCGCCCTGAGTGGCTTTCTCGGCAAGCTCCTCTTGCCGGGGTCCTGACTACTTTGTTCTTGGATGGCTCAAAAGGAGCCGCTGAGGATCTTTGGCAGACGCCCGGCAAGGCTTGCCACGGGGACGCTGCGACTGCCCGTGCACAGGTTCGGGGGACTAAGGTACCCCTACTTTAGTACACTGACAGGAGCCCCCGAGTATGGGCCATACACGGTGCCGAGCACTGTTGGGCCAGGCCCAAAACAGGGCACGCGAGCACGCTGCCCTGGGTCCAAACCAAACCTACTCCGTATCCGCCGCTCCCCTCAGAACGGCATCGTCAATTGCGGTGTCGTGGGGGAAGTGGGCGGCGTGCGAGGTCGCATCATCTGTCGCCTCAGTTCTGCATCCCTGCCACGTGGTTCCCATGCCCTTGGGGTCACGGACGGTGGAAGTGGGAAGCTGGGCCGTTGCAAGCAGAGGAAGCAGGTCTGCCCCGATTCCGTGCTCTTCCTATGCCTTGATTCGCTGAGCGGGGCGGCCGAGCCCTCACCTTGCTTCTTTTAAGAAGGGTGGAAGGGGGAGCGCAGAAACCCGCACTCTCCCATCTCTTACTTTCCTCAGCTTCTGCTCTCCTTTCTCTCATTCGTCATGGAGAAAGGGAACCTTGGTTCTTCATCGGTGGCGGTGAGGGTCGCCGCTAGACAGCGCACCCCTCCCAGCCCCACGCCCGGGGTGGTAGAGCCAGCCACAAGGGGAAGAGGGAGGGGGCGAGGTCGTGGACGAGGTCGAGGCGCTCGGGAAGAGGTGGACGGGGTGGCGCGTCGCCTCCGCCTCCGCCGGCGGTTCCCCTCCGGGATGTTCTCTTGGTGCCTTTTGGCACCTGTAGCTCGCCTAGGCGCTCCGTTTGCCCTTCTCACCTCTTTGACCTACCTCCTGAAAAGAGGGACAGGAAAAGGATTACGGGCATCTTATCTTTTTAATTTGTAAGCCTTGGGGCCTTATCCGCATTTAAAACCTGTAATCCTCTCTTTCATGTCTTTCATCCTCCACGGACTGTATCCGAGTAGGATGTTATTAATGAAAAAGGGATGCTTGAAAAGGGACGAAAGGCTTATCTGATACCGCAGCCCCCGGCAACTCTGGCTTGCCGCAGCCCCCGGCAACTCTGGCTTGCCGCAGCCCCCGGCAACCCTGGCTTGCCGGGGCTTGGGTGCCAGCGCCTTCTTCTTCTCCTCTTCGCTGTTATTTCAGTTCGAGAATAATTTAGCCAAAGGCCGCAATAAGTTATTTTTGTAATATAACTTTATTATGGGCAATATATGCTAAGATACTTAATTTACTCGACTCTTGTCTTTGTATTTTACTGCCCCTCGCCTTTCAGGGAAACTTGCTTGCAGGCACCCTTTGTCATGGCGCCGAAAAGTGAACTTCAGCAGCTTCGGCGGGTCGCTACCGACAAGCAACCTTGTCGCGGACTAGCCGCAGCTCACTTAAGTTGTTGAGCGGACTGGAAACAAAGTAAGGGCGCGACCAGTCACGATTTGGTTCCTTTGCGCATAGGTTTTCCATACAAAGCGCGGTCGTTCAAGGAAAATAACTTAAAAACTTAAAACTGGTCGCTTAAACTTAGCAACTAGCGACTTAGCTTTTCTGTCCGGTAAGGCGACGGTTCCTCGAACGACGCTTGGCGGCTCACACCATTATCTTCTCCTTCTCCCCCGGTTAACTTGTGGGTGGATGAACCTTCGGAGCGCCATCTTCGGTCTCGAGGCGGACAGCGCCGGGCCTAGTGACTCGTTTCACCCGATAAGGGCCTTCCCACTTCGGCGTCAACTTGTTGGAATTCTTGGCGGATTGAACGCGCCGAAGAACAAGGTCGCCTTCCTCGAAGCTTCTGGCATTAACTTTGCGGCTATGGTAGCGACACAAAGCTTGCTGGTAACGAGCAGCTCGTACAGCAGCCTGAAGACGATCTTCCTCGAGGAGCAGCGCATCATCTTGTCGCAGCTGCTCTTGCTCAAGCTCATCATAAGCGAGCACTCGAGGTGATCCGTATCTGAAGTTCCGTGGGGAGAACTGCCTCTGCTCCATATACTAGAGCGAAAGGTGTCTGGCCAGTGGCTCGATTTGGCGTCGTTCTGATCGACCAAAGAACCACCGGCAGCTCCTCGATCCAGTTTCTTCCGCACCTGCGCAGCCTGTCGAAAGTTCT
Source organism: Aegilops bicornis (assembly GCA_021605145.1). Lineage (NCBI taxonomy): Eukaryota > Viridiplantae > Streptophyta > Magnoliopsida > Poales > Poaceae > Aegilops > Aegilops bicornis. The sequence goes on along the minus strand of CM038672.1, from coordinate 587,559,313 downwards.
AGTCTTGAGTCCTCGCAGCACTTCAGCGTTTGCTCTCTCTGCTTGACCGTTGCTTCTCGGATGAGCAACAGAAGCAAAGCAGATCTTGGCGCCAAGATCTTGGGCGTCTTGCATGAAGAGTGCGGCTCGTGAATCGTGTGCCGTTGTCGGTGATGATTCTGTTAGGAATCCCGAAGCGGCAAACAATTGACCAAGAACTTGACCGCTGACTGTGCTGTCACCTTCCTCACTGGTTCCACTTCTGGCCACTTTGTGAACTTGTCGATCGCAACGTACAAGTACTCAAAGCCCCCGACAGCTCGGGGGAAAGGGCCGAGGATATCGAGCCCCCAGACCGATAACGGCCAGGATAAAGGGATCGTCTGGAGAGCTTGAGCTGGTTGATGAATCTGTTTGGAATGGAACCGCACGCTTCACACTTGGTTACTTGTGCGGTTGCATCTGGAGGGCTTCGGCCGAAGAAACCTTGCCGGAAAGCTTTGCCGGCAAGTGCTCTTGCGCCCAATGTGGTGACCACATATGCCTCCATGTATCTCGCCAACAGCTTCATCCATCTTCCCGACAAATGCACTTCAATTTCACACCGTTGAGTCTTCTTACATGCAGGATGTTGTCAACAAACCGGTACATACTTGACTGCCGGGCTACTTTTTTCCGCTTCTTCTTGCTTTTCGGGAAGTTCCCCTGTCTGAAGGAAATGGACGATTTGCTGTGCCCATGCTGGAGCTTGTGGCTCGACAACAAGGACTAAAGGCTCTTCTATCACTACGGGAAAATCAGCTTCTACGGCAAGAACCTGCGGGTCCGCCGGGGCTTGATGATCCCCGACAAGCTTGCTGGAGCAAAACTTGTCGGGAGCGTTTGCTCCAACGATACAAACCGCATGGTTTGTCGGAGCAGACTGCTCCTCAGTGATATTTGCGTTGATTTTAGGGACCTTCTTGGCGACGGCTTCGGGTAGCTCTGCCGGAAAGTAGTCGCCGGAAATCAATTTTCTCTTCTTGCTCTGTCCTGTTGATGGTGTTACGGTTGGGTGAGTCAGCTTGAGCACAAAAATCCCTGGTTCCACAGGTAGCTTAAGTGCGGCACATTTGGAGAGGCCATCAGCTATATCATTATGAGCTCTTGGAACGTGCTCCATTTGCAGGCCTTCAAAGTGCTCTTCCAGCTTCCTCACTTCATCGACGTAAGCTTCCATCAACGGACTCTGGTAATCTTTATTTACTTGGCGGACGACAAGTTGCGAGTCCCCCCTGACAATGAGCTTCTTGATCCCAAGGTCTACTGCAATCCTGAGACCGGCAAGCAAACCTTCATACTCTGCAGTATTGTTTGTTGCTTGCTCCTTGGGAAAATGCATCTGGACTATGTATTTGAGGTGCTCTCCGGTGGGTGCGATAAGCAGCACGCCGGCACCGGCGCCTTGCAGCGAGAAGGCACCGTCAAAGTACATTAGCCACTCTTTATTTGCCTCCTTGACGGGGATGCTCGTCTCCGGAATCTCTTCATCTTGCGTTGGCGTCCACTCAGCTATGAATTCCGCCAATGCTCTGCTCTGGATAGTTGAAGTGCTTTCAAACTTGAGACCAAAGCTTGACAGTTCCAGTGCCCACTCGACAATTTTGCCTGTTGCTTCTGGATTTTGCAATATCGTTTTCAACGGAAAGCGAGTGACAACTGTTATCTCATGTGCTTGGAAGTAATGGCGCAGCTTTCTCGAGGCCATGAGGAGGCCGAACAACAACTTCTGCACACCAGAGTACCTTGACCTAGCCCCCTGCAGAAGGGAACTGACAAAATATACTGGGCGCTGCACCATCTTCTTCTGTATCTTGTCGCAACTCTGCGCTGATCCGTCCTTGTCGGGACCAGAGCTTGACGGCGAAGCCTCTTGCTTGTCGCTGGATGTGCTTGCTTCGGTTGCCGGCTCATCATCTGCCTCCCTCTCTGCTACTAACGCAGCACTAACCACTTGATTGGTCGCTGCTATATACAGCAACAACTTCTCTTGTGGCCTAGGTGCGACAAGTATTGGAGCGGAGGACAGGTATCTCTTCAAGTCCCGCAGCGCAGCCTCCGCTCGAGTCCATTTCATTGGACCTGCCTTTTTCAAAATTTTGAAAAATGGCAGGGCGCCTTCAGCAGACTTAGAGATAAACCTCGAGAGAGCAGCCACGCAACCGCAAGCCTTCCGACATCCTTGACGCGCTTTGGTGCTTCGATCTGCTCAATGGCCTTGATCTTGTCGGGATTGGCTTCAATTCCCGCTGAGACACAAAGAACCCGAGAAGCTTGCCGGAAGGGACTCCAAACACGCACTTCTCGGGGTTGAGCTTGAGGTTGATCTTGCGCAGATTTGCAAATGTTTCATCCAAATCCTTAATCAGGGTCGCTTTGTCCTTGCTTTTGACCACTATGTCATCCATGTATGCTTCTACATTCCTTTGTATCTGTGGTTCAAAGGCCTCATGGACTACTCTTGCAAAGGTTGACCCAGCATTCTTCAAACCGAAAGGCATTCGTATGAAGCAGTACGTGCCACATGGTGTAATGAATGCGGTTTTCTCCTCATCCTCTTCTGCCATGAAGATCTGATGATATCCTGAATATGCATCAAGAAATGAAAGCAGGTCACATCCAGCCGTGGAGTCAACAATCTGGTCGATACGCGGCAAGGGAAATGGGTCTTTGGGACAAGCTTTATTAACATCGGTCAAGTCAATACAAAGTCTCCATTTCCCATTAGCCTTGCATAACCACCGGATTGGCCAACCACGTGGGATGTAGTACTCCTCGACAAGCCCTGCTGCTTCTAATTTCTTGATTTCTTCTGCTATGAACTCTTGGCGCTCCACTGCCTGCTTCCTAACTTTTTGCTTGACGGGCCGCGCGTGAGGACAGACAGCTAGGTGGTGCTCAATTACTTCCCTGGGAACACCGGGGATGTCAGATGGTCGCCACGCAAACACATCGACATTCGCCCGCAGGAAAGCAACGAGCTCGCCTTCCTATTTAGGATCAAGCGTGGCACTGATGGTGAAGGTACCACTAGTGCCGTCCTCCTTGGCGGGCACCTTCTTGATCTTCGGAGGAGCCGCCATCGTCTTCTTGCACTTGCCGGTGGAGTTCGATGGTGCGTCCTCGACGGTAGCGCAGCACTCCGAGGAGGTGCGCTTGCCGGAGTGGGCAACAGAGCTCTTGCCGGACTTGGTGGTTTTCTTTCCCCCGGGAGCTTCAGCGGCAAGTGGGTTGCTTTCTGTAGCGGCTGCTGCATCCCGGTAAATCTTGTCGGCACAAATAAGCGCGTCCTTCTTGTCGCCATGGACAGAAATGACGCTCATCGGGCCGGGCATCTTGAGTAGGTTGTAAGCATAATGAGAGGCAGCCATGAACTTGGCGAGTGCTGGACGGCCAAGTATGCCATTGTAGGGCAATGGGAAATCGGCAACATCAAACGTGACCCTCTCGCCTGAAGTTGAGCTCGCTGCCGAATGTTACCGGCAACGTGATCTTTCCTTTGGGCTTACTCCTTCCTGGGTTGATTCCTTGGAATGTACCAGTTTCTTCGAGCTCGCTATCAGGGATTTGAAGTCTCTGAAGTATCGTAGAGGATATCAGGTTCAGGCCGGCCCCGCCGTCAACCAACATCTTTGTGACCTTGAGGTTGCGGATGGTTGGTGAGACCAACATCGGCAAGCACCCGACCGCCGTGATGCGCTCAGGGTGGTCCTCAATGTCAAAAATGATGGGCGTGCTGGACCACTTCAGAGGTTTGCGCGACTCTATGGAGGGTTCTGCTGCATTAACCTCTCGCATCCATTGATTGAGTTGGCGGTGTGAGGTATGCAGAGAAGCACCACCGTCAACGCAAAGGACCTCTGTTGCCTTTTGAAACTATTGCTCGTCGGCTTCATCGTCTTCCATGTCCTCGTCATCCTCATCTTCATCTTCTTCCTTGTCGCGGCCGCGGGGAGGTCTGTCTCCTTGCCGCTGTTTGGCCTTGCCGCGGCGTCCTCCCCGGCCGGGTCTCTTCTTACTTGCTGCACCTGCACTTTCTCGGGCTTTCTCCTTGTCTCGCTCGTATTCAGCTCTCTGTTGCTCAACAAGCTGCTCGACTTTCTTGCAGCTCTGGAGATCGTGGCCCTTGGTGCGGTGGATTTTACAGTAGTGCTTGTTGGAGCTGTCAGGCTTGTCGGCGGCCGCCACAGCTTGGCGGTCGGCATCTACGGCAACCTCCTTGCCGGAGCCACTAGCCTTGGTTTTGTTGGCGGCACCATCCTTGCCGGACTACTCAACAACTAGTACTTCTTGGTTTTTCTTCCTTCTGTTGTTTCGCCGCCGGCTCTTCCTTGCCGGGGCGATCTCCTCACTGTCAGATTCTGCTCCCACATTCTCTCCTGGGATCCTTCTTCCTTCTTCAGCGCGTGCACACTTGTTGGCCAGGCGTATGAGCTCATCGACGTCTTTCACTTTGCACATCGCCATCTCCTCCCTCATCCTGCGGTTTCGTACATTACGATGAAATGCCACGATCACGGGCGGCGGGGTGGGCGTCAGGATGTTGTAGTGCACTCGACTGAATCTCTGGATGAACTTGCGCAGGGACTCTCCCTCTTTCTAGGCAAGCAGGTGGAGATCGCTCTCCTGGCCATGAGGCTTGTGGCCGCCTGTGAAGGCGCCAACAAACTGGTGGCACAAATCTGCCCAAGAAGAAATAGAGCTGTCCGGCAAGTGCATGAGCCAAGATCTGACGTTTGGTTTGAGCACCAGGGGGAAGTAGTTGGCGAGGATCTTGTCATCTCGTCCCCCCGCAGCCTGCACCACGATGGTGTAGATGCTGAGGAACTCCGATGGGTGTGTCCTACCATCATACTTCTCCAGCACATCTGGTTTGAAGTTTTTCTTGTCGGGCCACCGGACTTGCCGCAGCTCACGAGTGAAGCAGCGAGGGCAACCTACACGCGTCTGACAAGTCGCCTGGTTCCCTGGCGCATGCGTATCGACGATGGGCCCGCGCGTTGGTCGAGGCGGACGGCGCTTCTCTTCGGCGCTTCGATACGGGTTCGAGCGTCTTCTTCTTGCCGTTCTCGGAGAACTTGGCGCTGGTCGCGGCGAGCTCGCGGATCCGACGATGATGTGGAGTCGCTGTCGAGGTGGATCCGGCGAGTCGGCGATCTTGGCCTTCGGGAAGGTGAGTGCACGGTGGCTGCTCCCCCATAAGTCTCGTCTCCATCTGCTCGTGCCTTGTCGCCTTGCCGCGGCTGCGAAGCGCTCGGTTGCCGCGGGACGTCGCCGTTGGCGAAGCCGATGAGACTCTGAATTGTGGCCCTCCATTCGTCGACCTTGTCGGCTGTTGGAGGGTAATCTAGAAGTAATTGAGCTCTAGCCAAGGCTTCTGCTGGTGTGGTTGGTGGCAACGGCGTACGTAGCGAGGAACGGGAGGTGCTCGGACTCCTAACCAAGTTAGGAGGAGCAGCATCCCGCCTGGCGACCGTACTCCACTCGTACCGGCATGCTGAGGTGCATGCGGGTCTCGAGGGCCTCGGGATCCTCCAGCTTGGCCTTGATCCAACGAGCGTATGGTGCCGCGAGCATCACGACGCTGTCGGTCCCGCGCCTCCTGAGAAGGACGCGGTGAAGATTCGGACGCCGACGCCTGCGCTGCCTTGTCTTTGGACCTGGCGGCGTTGTGGGCTCTTTCATCGACGTCGGCTCCTCCGCCAGCGTTCCCCCCCCCCCCACCTGACAGCTCCGGTGGTGGTGGGTTCGACGCGGACGGCTCTGCTGCTGCCGAAGATTTCTTCTTCGGCGCCATGTTGACGAAGATGTTGATGAAGAAACCCGCTCGCGTGGATGTCGGATCGGGTTCGCACAGCCTTGACGCCCCCTACCTGGCGCGCCAAAGATGTCGGGGAAGCCTGGTCGTGTCCCACGAACACCTACGGGACCTGGGTCCCTTGTGGTTCGGAGGGGGGCGGAGGTTGCACAAAGAGCGGATCGAGGCGATGCACACGAGCGGGCTTACCCAGCTTCGGAGCTCTCCGGAGAGATAAAACTCCTACTGCTGCTTTAGTGGATTATCTTGGGTTCTTGCTAGGGAGCAACGGGAGTTACAAAACCTAGCCTAAATGTGTGGTCTCATATGAGTAGGATGAACTAAGCTGGAGCAGAAACGAACTGAGCCGAACCCCTTCTACTTTGCACTTGGGCCTCCTTTTATAGGCACAAGGGGTTTCCACATGTGGCAAGTAGACAAGGGTAAGATAGTAAAAACGTGGGTTGCTACACCTCTTTGTACAGTGTACAGTAACCTATACCTAACTCTGACGGCAAGGGACAAGAGTCATCAATGCCCGTCTCGATCGCCCGAAACGATTATAACAGGGACCGTCAAGTGCGCCTCCGTTTGCCACGATGGTAGCTTGTCAGCGCCGCTTATCGCTGCTCCCCGCTGGCTGCACAGCCCATCGACACGCGTGCTTGGGAGAGCCTCGTGGCGACACGTTGGCGGATGAGCTGGAGCAGAGATGGAGAGAGGTTGCCCGCCCCGGCAAGCGCCTTGCCGCGGCAGGAACCTTGTCGCGCTTGGGGGCTCGGCGCCCGCCAAGCCTTCCCGGCAAGCTCTTCTTGCCGGGGCCTTGTTTCCTTCGCGCCCTGAGTGGCTTTCCCGGCAAGCTCCTCTTGCTGGGGTCCTGACTACTTTCTTCTTGGATGGCTCAAAAGGAGCCGCTGAGGATCTTTGGCAGACGCCCGGCAAGGCTTGCTACGGGGACGCTGCGACTGCCCGTGCACAGGTTCGGGGGACTAAGGTACCCCTACTTTAGTACACCGACAACTACCACTACCGATTCAAAACTTTTTAGTGTGTAAGATAGGGGGTTCTTCAGCAGGAGCATCAGAATTTTCCATGGTATCACTATTGTCCATATCGACATAACGACAAACAAAAGCGAGGAGGAAGAAGAGGGCAAATGGAAGAGAGAGGGTGAATAAAACGACAAGGGTGAAGTGGGGGCGAGGAAAACGAGAGGCAAATGGCAAATAATGTAATGAGAGGGAGATGAATTTGTGATGGGTACTTGGTATGTCTTGACTTGAGCGAAGACCTCCCCAGCAATGGCGCCAAAAATCCTTCTTGCTACGTCTTGAGCTTGCCTTGGTTTTCCTTGAAGCGGAAAGGGTGATGCAACAAAGTAGCGTAAGTATTTCCCTCAGTTTTTGAGAACCAAGGTATCAATCCAGTAGGAGGCTCCTCAAAAGTCCCACACACCTACACAAACAAACAAGAACCTCGCAACCAATGCAATAAAGGGGTTGTCAATCCCTTCACGGCCACTTCATGTAAAGTGAGATCTCGATAGAGATAATATGATAAGATAAATATTTTTGCTAGATTAGAAAGTAAAAGATGCAAATAAGAGTATATGAGAAAACTTATATGATAAAAGATATACCCAGGGGCCATAGGTTTCACTAGTGGATTCTCTCAAGATAGCATAAGTATTACGGTGGGTGAACAAATTACTGTCGAGCAATTGATAGAAAAGCGCATAGTTATGAGATTATCTAGGCATGATCATGTATATAGGCATCACGTTAGTGACAAGTAGATTGAAACGATTCTGCATCTACTACTATTACTCCACACATCGACAGACTCCTGCCTGCATCTAGAGTATGAAGTTCATAAGAATAGAGTAACGCATTAAGAAAGATGACATGATGCAGAGGGATAAAACTCATGCAATATGACATAAAACCCATCTTTTTGTCCTCGATGGCAACAATACAATACATGCCTTGCTGCCCCTGCTGTCACTGGGAAAGGACACCGCAAGATTGAACCCAAAGCTAAGCACTTCTCCCGTTGCAAGAAAGATCAATCTAGTAGGCCAAACCAAACTAATAATTCGAAGAGACTTTAACTTAATCACACATAAAAGAATTCAGAGAAGATTCAAATATTTCTCATAGATAAACTTGATCATAAACCCACAATTCATCGGATCTCGACAAACACACCGCAAAAAGAGTTACATCGAATAGATTTCCAAGAAGATCGATGAGAACTTTGTATTGAGATTCAAAGAGACAGAAGAAGCCATCTAGCTAATAACTATGGACCCAAAGGTCTGTGGCAAACTACTCACAACTCATCGGAGAGGCCTTGGAGATGATGTAGAGGCCCTCCATGGTCGATTCCCCCACCGGTGGAGCGCCGGCGAAGGCTCCAAGATGGGATCTCGCGGATACAGAAGGTTGCGGCGGTGTAAATAGTTTTTCGTGGTGCTCCTGGATGTTTTCGGGGTACGTGGATATATATATAGGAGGAAGAAGTAGCTCGGTGGACGCTCGAGGGGCCCACGAGGGTGGGGGGCGCGCCGGGCACACTCGTGGCCGCCTCCTCTGTTGCTTGACGTCCACTCCAAGTCCCCTGGATTGCGTTTGTTCCAAAAAGATCGCTCTGGAAGGTTTCATTCTGTTTGGACTCCGTTTGATATTCCTTTCCTTCGAAACACTGAAATAGGTAAAAAAAACAACAATTCAGACTGGGCCTCCGGTTAGTAGGTTAGTCCAAAAAAGGATATAAAAGTGTAGAGTAAAGCCCATAAACATCCAAAACGGGTAATATAATAGCACGAAACAATCAAAAATTATAGACACATTGGAGAAGTATCACTATCCCCGTAGCATTGACGGGCTGGCCGCCGAGCACTATCGCAGAGCTAGAAGCCGCGGGCGTCACCGAGGTCTCCGCGGAACCGCGCGAGCTTGTGTACATGCCAGCGCTAGCGCCAGCGCCTGTGACCGTGCCCGTGCGCGCGCGCCCCTCCACCCACCGCGGCGTCGGTCCCTGTGCGTTTGGCTGCACCCAACGCGCCCATGCCCATGCACCCCCCTTAGCGGCATGGGACGCTGCCATCGACCGCTGCCTCTCAGCGCCGCCAGCTGGCGTCCTCCCGCGCCTCGCCCGTCAATCGCACGGCGACATTATGTTTGATTTACAAGTGAAGAACATTCTGAGCTGCCTTGAAGACTTCAACAACGGTGTCCCGGAAGACGTCAACGACAAGGATGGCGCGACACGCCGCCTCCGCCACCGCCGAAAATAGTTTTTTTCTTGGGTTTAATATTGTATCTCGATCGCAAACGTTTTAGTTAGAACACCCGTATGCAAACCGACAGCTTCCCCAGGAAGCCAAGGGAAAATGTGCCGAGTAGGATTCTGTGCAGCTGTTGATCGCAAACGTTTTAGATAGAGCACCTGTATGCAAAGCAAGAGTAGGATTTGTGCATCTCTTCAACGCAAATAGTTGTTTTGGATGACCCGTGTGCAACCACTTATAGACAATTTGGTAAGATTTGCATCTGTCATATTGGGTATTTTGCCATTTGTCAAACTTGAAAGATTGACATTTGTTGATCTAGTAACATTGCCATTTGTCAACCTTGTAACACTGTGATTTCTCAAAATATGCAGCTAAAAATCACTAGCACTATCTAATGTTTGCAACTAAAATTCAGTAATTAAGCATAGATTTCATTCATAGATTAAGCAATCCTGCTTACTACTGCTACTGCTACTACTACTACTACTACTACTACTACTACTACTACTACTACTACTACTACTACTACTACTACTACTAGTACTACTACTAGTACTACTACTACTACTACTACTACTACTACTACTACTACTACTACTACTACTACTACTACTACTACTACTACTACTATCATTGTCATTGCTACTACTACTACTACTACTACTACTATCGCTACTACTATCACATTACTATCGCTACTACTACTCACTACTACGCTACTACTAATCGCTACTACTACTACTACTACTACTACTACTACTACGGAGGGGCTTTGTACTACTTCTGGCAGCCTCTCCTCTGCCGAGCGCGCTCAGTAAGAGGCAAAGGAGGAGGAGCCTACCGAAGAGATGGAAAATTGCAATACAGTGCCTGCCGGTGCTGCACGTTCGGTGACGCTCTCCAGCTCGAACGACCACTGCCGCTCCAGATGATCCCTCTCAAAGCGGTGGTTCTCCTCGCAGATCTCCTGATTCCTCGCATCTGAGGCGGCGTGTGCTGCAGCCATGTCAACAGTAAGGATCTTTGCATGCTCGACGAGGCGCTCCTCCTCCTCTCGCAGGAACTCGGTGTAGCGCGCAAGGTCGCTGACGCACGTGCCGGCATCCACCTCTACCTCCCGCCTTCGGGCAGCGGTGGTGGAGCGGGTGATGACCTCGATGGTCGACGGTGGGCTGGCGGCCAGGGCGGCCGACGATGGGGTGGCGGCCACGACCACCACCTCCCGTCTTTGGGCCGCGGTGGCGGAGCGGGTGATGGCCACGGTGGCCGGCAGTGGGGTGGCGGCCACGACGGCAACCTCCCGCCTTCGGGCCGCGGCGGCGGAGTGGGTGATGGCCCTAGCTTTCGATGGTGGTGTGGAGGCAACAGCGGCTGGCAACAGCTGCCGACGGGCACCGGCGGCGGAGCGCGTGGTGGGTGTTCCGCGCAAACCCAATAGGGACGCCACACGCACTACACTACGCTAGGGACTGCGCCGCTGCCATGGTGTAGCCTCCCAGCTGGAGCTGTCGTCTAAGGACGGCGGAGTGGCGGAGTGACCACGACAGACCGGTGCCATTGGCGATGATGGGAGAAGCACACGAGATAAGCTACAGGGAGGGAGGGGAAAATGTGACGCAGGATTCGCCGGCCGTGAGGGTTTTTATAGCAGGCCGATAAGGATTGGGATTTTGGGGATTACACCCAGTCGGGCGGGAAGCTTGCACGGGAACCTGCGAGGTTGCGCGGGAACGGGCTGACCGACGATTCATTGGCGCCACCGTATGGCCGAAAGAACGGTCCCGCGCACTGCGCAAGCTTGTGCTATAAGCCGTGTGCGGCAGCGGGGTGACAATACGTGCGAGAGGAGGACGAATGGCAACGTACACATACGGTTAATAAAAAAACGTTTGCGATTGAATTACCTACTATACACCCGTCCTGGTTTATAAGTAGGATTTAACTAATAATATACGAATGCATGTCACCAAAGATTATATAGTCGGATTCGTATTTGAACATAGTTTCCAATTATATAATTTTTATACCATGCATTAAAATTTTGTTGGTTAAATTTGAGGGCAAAGTATGGCACATAATATAAAGGGGACTATAGACCAAGACAGAGGTAGTAGCACACAACCACTCTCTAGACAGCGAGACAAGTGTCAGTCGGCTTGTAGGCGACCATTTCATGTGTGTTCAACTACTCTATGTGTGTGGTTGCTTGGGGTTGACGAGGCCGCGACGCGCTCTGCTCGCGTCCCGTCACGCGCGCTCTGCCCTCCCGCGTCCCTCTGGGTGCTCTGCCCTCTTCCTCCACGCGCGCTGCCAGTGTTTGGGGCCGGCGCACGATCACTCATGTTCGTGTGAATGCGGTTGCGCCGGGCGCGGCTCCACGATGCAGTTACCCAATGCAAAAACGGCCATGCAGACGCGCCGAGAATCCAGACCGCCTAGCCCCCATTTATTCCTCGGACATTTACTTCATCTCTTGCGTCACATGACACGATAAGCACCTCCACGACGACACATACAGAGAGGACATCCAACGGTTCCAATGGCGATCCCCGTGGCTCCAATGGCGCTCCCAGCGGCCGACGAAGACAACGGCGAGCAGTTCGCCACACATCACGTAGTGGACACCCACGCAGGGGGAAGGCCCTCTTGGTGGTGTACACGAATGATCTGGTGTCGGTGGAGAGCTCCATCCAAACTATGGAGCAGTTCCTTGTGGAGGACAAGTACCAAGTGGTCGGCTTCGACCTTGAGTACAACACCGGTCATGCCGGGCACGATCAGAAGGTTGTCGTTGCCCAGTTGTGCATGCGACATGACGTCCTTGTCTACCATTACCACCTGGCCACAAGGCCTTGCGACATTTCTCTAGTTTTGTCAAGAGCTCCGACTACAAGTTCGCTGCGGTGGACACCACCAACGATCTAAAAGCGCTCAAGGTTTCGGGCTTGAAGTGCCCGAATCTTGTCAATATCCAGGACCACTACAAGGTCTGGGGCAGCACCAAGAACAAACTGAACTCCCTGGTTGACCTCGCGTCTGCCATCATTGACCCCTACTACCAGAAGATGAAGGATGAGAGCAAGAAGGACAAGGCCACTTGGCACAATGTTTGGCATAAGAGACTGGATGAAGAACACGCCAAGTACGCGGCCAATGACGCGTACACAAGCTATGATATGTACAGGAGGATCGTTGACATGAGGAAGTGTCTTGTTCATGATCGAGCGTAGGGATCGAGCCACAGAGTATTGGAGGGAGCGTCACAAGAAGTAGATGACTAGATGATCGTTTCTCCTACTTTAGAATGCATGCAATTGTTTATTGAGGTGTGTGCGAATGATCTGTATGGTCACTTATGTAATTGGATGTTTATTTCATTTATATATATACATGTTATTCTTCTGTAGACAGAGCAAATCACACGGCTTATTAGCAGCAATCGTCTGTGTTATTATTGGTCTTCGCACACATTTCTGATCACGGACCTGTTTGTCGCGTATCACACACATATTGTTCAGTTGAACCGTTTCCATTGTGTTGCGCAATAAAGGCTGCAAAGAGGGATCTACAGCAGCAAGAACCAGCTTCCCTACCGATAGCTCATCTAATAGAACTCCCAAGTTAAGTGTGCTGAGGCTGGAGTAGTCATGAGATGGGTGTCCGGATGGGAAGTGGACTCAATATTAACTAGTTGGATGGGCAACTGCAAAGGTTTATTATACACCTTTGTATTATAAACCTTTGTACCGATCCATCCTATCTAGTTAATATCGAGGTCTTTGTTTTGTAAATTTTGACATTTTTTGTTTTCTGAACACATGTTGATTGGCTTGAAGAAGGTCTATCTCGTTACTTTTTGATAATTGTTTATACGCAAGCAACTAGTTTGCATTTTTCAAAGTTTTTTGTACGAACAGAATCGCACATGAACTTACTATAGTAACTGTCTGTGTTATAATTTCTCATCGCAAACAGTTCATCCGAGTGGGCTGTTTGCTGCGTATCATACATATCTGGTTTACACGAATCGTTTGTGTTCTTTTGGCTGATCGCAAATGCCGCATATCACACACATCTTGATAAGATGAACCATTTCTGTTCTCTTGCCTAATCGAAAACAGTTTGTTTGAGTGAACCATATGTCGTATATCACACACACCTTGATCTGGCTGACCGTTTCTGTTGCATTCCCTAATAGAACACAGTTCATCGAAGGGAACTGTAAGCCGTATAACGCACACACATTGATATGACTGCCCATTTCTATTGTTCTTCCTCATTGCAAACAGTTCTTCTGGATCAACCGTATGCCCTGCATCGCTCACACAACTAAAATTGGAACCGTGTTTGATGCATCGGTCATCACAAACGTTTTGGACATTTTTGACGGTTCTCTGACACCACCGTTTGTGATTATTGCATCGCACATAGTTTCTCGAAGGGTCTCTGACCGTAGTGTCGCGTCAGCACCATCCTGCAGTAGTGACGCCTCGTCATGTCCGTGATCTCATCCGGGACTCCGAACAACATTCGATCACCAAATCACATAACTCATATAATACAAATCGTCATCGAACGTTAAGCGTGCGGACCCTACGGGTTCGAGAACTATGTAGACATGACCGAGACTGCTCTCCAGTCAATAACCAATAGCGGAACCTGGATGCTCATATTGGATCCCTCATATTCTACAAAGGTCTTTATCTGTCGAACCATTATGACAACATACGTTATTCCCTTTGTCATCGGTATGCTACTTGCCCGAGATCCGATCGTCGGTATCTTCATACATAGTTCAATCTAGTTACCGACTAGTCTCTTTACTCGTTATGTAATACATCATCCCGCAACTAGCTCATTAGTCACATTGCTTGCAAGGCTTATTATGATGTGGATTACTAAGAGGGCCCAGAGATACCTCTCTGATACTCGGAGTGAAAAATCCTAATCTCGATGTATGCCAACCCAACAAACACCTTCGGAGATACCTGTAGAGCATCTTTATAATCACCCAGTTACGTTGTGACATTTAATAGCACACAAGGTATTCCTCTGGTATCCGGGAGTTGCATAATATCAAAGCCGAAGGAATATGTATAAGTCATGAAGAAAGCAATAGCAATAAAACTTAATGATCATTATGCTAAGCTAACGGATGGGTCTTGTCCATCACATCATTCTCCTAATGATGTGATCCCTTTCATCAAATGACAACACATGTCTATGGTTAGGGAACTTAACCATCTTTGATTAACGAGCTATTCTAGTAGAGGCTTACTGGGGACACTGTGTTTTGTCTATGTATCCGCACATGTATCAAGTTTCCGGTTAATACAATTCTAGCATGAATAATAGACATTTATCATGATATAAGGAAATATAAATAACAACTTTATTATTGCCTCTAGGGCATATTTCCTTCAGTCTCCCACTTGCACTAGAGTCAATAATCTAGTTTACAGTGTAATGATTCTAACACCCATTGAGTCTTGGTGCGGATCATGTGTTGCTCATGGAAGAGGCTTAGTCAACGGGCCTGCCACATTTAGATCCGTATGTATTTTGCAAATCTCTATGTCTCCCTCCTTGACTTGATCATGGATGGAGTTGAAGTGTCTCTTGATGTATTTGGTTCTTTTGTGAAATATGGATTCCTTCGCCAAGACAATTGCTCCAGTATTGTCACAAAAGATTTTCATTAGACCCGATGAACTAGGTATTACACCTAGATCAGATATGAACTCCTTTAGCCAGACTCCTTCGTTCGCTGCTTCCGAAGTAGCTATGTACTCCGCTTCACACGTAGATCCCACCACGACGCTTTGCTTGGAACTACACCAACTGACAACTCCACCATTCAATATAAATACGTATCTGGTTTGTGACTTAGAGTCATCCGGATCAGTGGCAAAGCTAGCATCGACGTAACCATTTACGACGAGCTCTTTGTCACCTCCATAAACGAGAAACATATCCTTAGTCCTTTTCAGGTACTTCAAGATGTTCTTGACCGCACGAGAAACATATCCTTAGTCCTTTTCAGGTACTTCAGGATGTTTTTGACCGCTTTCCAGTGATCCACTCTTGGATTACTTTGGTACCTCCCTGCTAGAGTTATAGCAAGGCACACACCATGTTTGGTACACAACATAGCATACATGATAGAACCTATGGCTGAGGCATAGGGAATGACTTTCATTTTCTCTCTATCTTTTGCAGTGGTCGGGCATTGAGTGTGACTCAACTTCACACCTTGTGTCTGAGGCAAGAACCCTTTCTTTGCCTGATCCATTTTGAATTTCTTCAAAACTTTATCAAGGTATGTGATACGTCTCCAACGTATCTACTTTTCCTAACGCTTTTCCTCTTGTTTTGGACTCTAATTTGCATGATTTGAATGAAACTAATCCCGGACTGACGCTGTTTTCAGCAGAACTACCATGGTGTTGTTTTTGTGCAGAAATAAAAGTTCTCGGAATGGAATGAAACTTTGCGAGGATTTTTTATATCAAGTAAGAGAATTTCTCAAGCTAGGAGGTACCTGAGGGGGCCACCTGGGTGGGCACAACACACCAGGGCGTGCCTGCCCCTCCAAGCGCGCCCAGGTGGGTGCTGCCCACCTGGTGGCCCCGCTGACCCTGAAACCGACGCTATAAAATCCCATTATTCCAGAAAAAAATCCAGGAGAAAGAATTATCGCGTTTCACGAGACGGAGCCACCGCCGTCTCCTGTCCATCACTAGACCGTTTGGGGCTCCAGAGAGGGGGATCTTCGATCTTCATCATCACCAACACATCTCCATTGTCAATTCCATGATGCTCCCCATCGGGAGTGAGTAATTACTTCGTAGGCTCGCTGGTCGGTGAGGAGTTGGATGGGATTCATCACGTAATCGAGTTAGTTTTATTAGGGCCTGATCCCTAGTGAGGGAGTCCTGGATTAGGGGGTGTCCGGATAGCCGAACTATCACCGTTGGCCGGACTCCTGGACTATGAAGATACAAGATTGAAGACTTCGCCCCGTGTCCGGATGGGACTTTCCTTGGCGTGGAAGGCAAGCTTGGCGATACGGATATGTAGATCTCCTACCATTGTAACCGACTCTGTGTAACCCTAACCCTATCCGGTGAAACCGGAGGGTTTTTAGTCCGTAGGACGAACAACAATCATACCATAGGCTAGCTTCTAGGGTTTAGCCTCTCTGATCTCGTGGTAGATCCACTCTTGTACTACCCATATCATCAATATTAATCAAGCAGGAGTAGGGTATTCCCTCCATCGAGAGGGCCCGAACCTGGGTAAAAACATCGTGTCCCTTGTCTCCTGTTACCATCAGCCTAGACGCACAGTTCGGGACCCCCTACCCGAGATCCGCCAGTTTTGACACCGACACCTAGTATCCACTATGTTCTGAGATTGATGTTGCTATGACTTTGCCATGCTTAATGATTGTCACTTTGGGCCCGGGTGCCATGATTTCAGATCTAAACCGTTTATGTTATCACCATTATATCCATGTTCTAGCTCTGATCTTGCAAGTTATAGTCACCTACTACGTGTTATGATCCGGCAACCCCGGAGTGAGAATAGTTGGGACCACTCTTGGTGATGATCGTAGTTTGAGGAGTTCATGTATGTGTTAATGCTTTTTTCCGGTTCTCTATTAAAAGGAGACCTTAATATCCCTTAGTTTCCAATAGGACCCCGCTGCCACGAGAGGGTAGGACAAAAGATGTCATGCAAGTTCTTTCCATAAGCATGTATGACTATTTACGGAATACATGCCTACATTATATTTATGAACTGTAGCTAGTGCCATATCGCCCTAGGTTATAACTTTCTCATGATGAATATCATCCAACGAGTCACCGATCCAATGCCTATGAATTTATCTTATATTGTTCTTGCTAAGTTACTACTATTGCTACTGCTAGAATACGACTGCTATCACTGTTACCATTACTATTGCTAGTGTTGCTACCATCAAAACTATCATATTACTGTGCTACTAATCACCTTGTTGCCAATAATTAATCTCCAGTTGTGGTTGAATTGACAACTCAGCTGCTAATACCTTCAAATATTTTTTGGCTCCCCTTGTGTTGAATCTATAAATTTGGGTTGAATACTCTACCCTCGAAAACTGTTGCGATCTGCTATACTTGACCAAGGTTTATCTAGACAGAGCAACAATGAAGGACCATCAGTTTCTTGCTGCTGATTACCCTAATATTGACTTGTCTTATAATTTAGTTTTCAGTGAGAAAACACGTGATATCATTCCCTTGCCTGCACCTGCTTTGTTTGATTATGTTGCCATGAATGGATACATGATTATGCCTGAGGACATTGTCGCTTATCGGAGCAACCTGGCGGCGGCACAGGCAGAGCCTCAATAGTGGGACCCTATGGTGCCTGCTCCCCAGCACTTCAACATCGTACCTCATGGCTTTTACGACTGGTGATTACCAAGTTAGGCCAAAAGTCTAAGCTTGGGGGAGTATGTATTCCCATCGACATTACATTCATGTTCACACATTTCATTCCAGTTGTCGGTGTCCATACCTTTTCATTATATCATCCATGCTTGAATTATTTTTGTCGCTTTCTTCTTGTGTGTTTCAAAAACTTTGATAAAATCCAAAAATATGTTTCTTGCTTCTTTTTAATTTTTCTACCTAGTTTAAATTGTTGTAGTACTAAAAAGAAAACCTAAAAAGATTTCCTTATTCTTCTTTTACTTGTTGGGAGCTTTCCCGTGTAAATAGTTTTTCTCGTTTTTGCTTTCTCCTTTTTCGTTTTCTTGCTTTCAAAAAAACCAAAAACCCCAAAAATATTTCAGTGTGTTTCTCTGAATTTATTTTTTCATTTTATTGAGTCATACCGAGGAGAAGACCATGATGAAAATGTTGAGTGGCTCTCATTTGCATTGTTGATCTAATAAAGAGCCCATATTACCTTGTCTTCTCCTCTTGAATAAAATGTTTGCAGATTCCATCTTTGTCCATGACACTCTTGCACTATTATTATTTCAAATCGTTCAGTCGTGCAAGTGAAAGGCAATAATGACGATATTAGATGAACTGGTCGTGGTAGAGAGAAACAAGTATGAACTCAGCTTGTTTTGTTTTGTAAATATGTTTAACCTAGTATCCATGATTTAGCCTATTATGATCAAACATGTTTGCAATGACAATTAGAGATTATAGTTTCTCATGCCATGCATAAGTAGCTAGGAGTGAATAATGACTTATCTTGGATATCAACATTGCGTTAAAATGATTGTGATGTAGTATGACGATATGGTATCATCCTCTGAATATTCGAGTGGCTTGACTTGGCACATGTTCATGCATGTAGTTGAATCAAAACCAACATAGCCTCTATGATATTTATGTTCATGGTGTTCATATCCTACGCATGCTAGTATCCAATGTTACTTATGCATAATGCATGTTCATGACCGTTGTTGCTCTCTAGCTGGCCGATTCTCAACCTATTTGCTAGCCTTCGCCTGTACTAAGTGGGAACTCTGCTTGTACATCAAAAACCTGAAACCCAAGTTATTACAGATGAGTCCACCATACCTACCTATATGCATTATCACCCTGCCGTCCAAAGTAAATTTGCATGTGCAATCTCTAAAAACTTCAAATAAATATCCTTTTTGTGTGCCTGGATCGTTCATGGACCGACAGGAGGTAGTCGGTATCTTCCATGCTATGCGGGTTATTCTCAAGTCGAGTGTTTATTCACTCGCCATCGCACGAGAAAAGGGCGGTAATAGAGATGCCCAATCCCAAACTGCAAAAAGAGAAGAGCTTACAAATAATCAAACAAAAAACTCCCAATGGAGTCATAACCTTTACATTACCGTTTGGGAACCGCCACTAGCGTGTTTAGCATGGAAGATACTGATAACAGATGGTCGTGAAGTAAATGAGAAGGGTGCATGTCTCAAAATATCATTTACCTCTGTTTTAAAAACTTGAGCTCTGGCACCTCTGCAAATCACAGCTTCCCTCTATGAAGGGACTATCTATTTACCTTTATGTTGTGTCATCACCTTCTTAAATAAGCGCCAGAACCTGAGAGCACCGCTGTCATGCTGATGCATTGTGTATAGCTAATGTTGGGTGCATCATGACTGGATCTTTTCTACCATGAGTTACAATGTTTAGTCGCTGCTCGAACTTTGGGGGTGCTCTGCATTTATGGTTTGATCTCTCAGAAAGGGCTAGCGAGATACCAATGTTGTCATATTGTATCATGGTTGTTTTGACGACGTGTTGCTATTGAGATATCTTATTATTGCTCTCTAGTTGATTATGTCATTGATATGAGTTAATATAATTTTTAAGAGTTATTGTCGACATGGCTAGGTATAATATTTGCTGACCTGGGGGCTGTTTAAGCTTATCTATGAAACAAGAGTAGAAGTGTTCGTAAAATTTTTTCTTGTTCACTTTCAGTTTATCAACTGAATTGCTTGAGTACAAGCAAAGGTTTAAGCTTGGGGGAGTTGATACATCTCTAACATATCTACTTTTCCTAACGCTTTTCCTCTTGTTTTGGACTCTAATTTGCATGGTTTGACTGAAACTAACCCCATACCGACGTTGTTTCAGCAGAAATACCATGGTGTTGTTTTTGTGCAGAAATAAAAGTTCTTGGAATAGAACGAAACTTTGCGACGATTCTTTTAATATCAAATAAGAGAATTTCATGAGCGAGGAGGTACCTCGGGGCACCTGGGTGGGCACAACCCACCAGGGAGCGCCTGCCCTCCCAGGCATGCCCAGGTGGGTGCTGCCCATCTGGTGGCCCCGCTGACCCTGAAACCGACGCTATAAAATCCCATTATTCCATAAAAAATCAGGGAGAAAGAATTATCACGTTTCACGAGACAGAGCCGCCACTGTCTCCTGTTCTTCATCGGGAGGCCAGATCCGGGGTCCGTTTGGAGCTTCGGAGAGGGGAATCTTCCATCTTTGTCATCACCAACACATCTCCATTGCCAATTCTATGATGCTCCCCAACGGGAGTGAGTAATTCCTTCGTAGGCTTGCTAGTCAGTGAGGAGTTGGATGAGATTCATCATGTAACCGAGTTAGTTTTGTTAGGGCCTGATCCCTAGTATCCACTATGTTCTGGGATTGATGTTGCTATGACTTTACCGTGCTTAATGCTTGTCACTTTGGGCCTGGGTGCCATGATTTCAGATCTAAACCGTTTAGGTTATCCCCATTATATCATGTTCTAGATCCGATCTTGCAAGTTATAGTCACCTAGTATGTATTATGATCCGGCAATCCCGGAGTGACAATAGTCGGGACCACTCCCGGTGATGAGCATAGTTTGAGGAGTTCATGTATTCACCGTGTGTTAATGCTTTGTTCCGGTTCTCTATTAAAAGGGAGGCCTTAATATCCCTTAGTTTCCAATAGGACCCCACTGCCACGGGAGGGTAGGACAAAAGATGTCATGCAAGTTCTTTCCATAAGCACGTATGACTATTTATGGAATGCATGCCTACATTATATTTATGAACTGGAGCTAGTGCCATATCGCCCTAGGTTATAACTGTCTCATGATGAATATCATACAACGAGTCACCGATCCAATGCCTACGAATTTATCTTATATTTTTCTTGCTAAGTTACTACTATTGCTACTTCTATCATTACTGCTACAATATAACTGCTATCACTATTACCGTTACTATTGCTACTGCTGCTATCATAAAAACTACCATATTACTATGCTACTAATCACCTTGCTACCGATAACTAATCTCCAGGTGTGGTGGACTTGACAACTTAGCTGCTAATACCTTCAAATATTCTTTGTCTCCTCTTGTGTCGAATCTATAAATTTGGGTTGAATACTCTACCCTCGAAAACTGTTGCGATTCCCTATACTTGTGGGTTATCAGTATGTGCTTTGTGGAAGTCCAATTAAGCGTTTTGATCTATCTCTGTAGATCTTTATGCCCAATATATAAGCAGCTTCACCGAGGTCTTTCATTAAAAATTATTATTCAAGTATCCTTTTATGCTATCCAGAAATTCTATATCATTTCCAATCAACAATATGTCATCCACATATAATATTAGAAATTCTACAGAGCTCCCACTCACTTTCTTGTAAATACAGGCTTCTCCAAAAGTCTGTATAAAACCATATGCTTTGATTACCTCATCAAAGCGTATATTCCAACTCCGAGAGGCTTGCACCAGTCCATAAATGGATCGCTGGAGCTTGCACACTTTGTTAGCACCTTTAGGATTGACAAAACCTTCTGGTTGCAAAATATACAATTCTTCTTTAAGAATTGTATATAAAACTAGAAAACCATAAAATATATTACTCATATAAATAGAAAAACCATCATTCTCTGATTTAAATGAATAACCGTCTCGCATTAAACAAGATCCAGATATAATGTTCATGCTCAACGCTCGCACCAAATAACAATTATTCAGGTCTAAAACTAATCCCGAAGGTAGATGTAGAGGTAGCGTGCCGACGGCGATCACATCAACCTTGGAACCATTCCCGACGCGCATCGTCGCCTCGTCCTTAGCCAATCTTTGTTTAATCCGTAGTTCCTGTTTCGAGTTACAAATATGAGCAACAAACCGGTATCAAATACCCAGGCACTACTACGAGCATTAGTAAGGTACACATCAATAACATGTATATCAAATATATGTTTATTCACTTTTCCATCCTTCTTATCCGCCAAATACTTGGAGCAGTTCCGCTTCTAGTGACCAATCCCTTTGCAGTAGAAGCACTCAGTTTCAGGCTTAGGTCCAGACTTGGGTTTCTTCCCGGGAGTGGCAACTTTCTTGCCATTCTTCTTGAAGTTCCCCTTCTTTCGTTTGCCCTTTTTCTTGAAACTAGTGGTCTTGTTAACCATCAAGACTTGATGCTCCTTCTTGATTTCTACCTCCGCAGATTTGAGCATTGCGAAGAGCTCGGGAATAGTCTTCTCCATCCCTTGCATATTATAGTTCATTACGAAGCCTTTATAGCTTGATGGTAATGATTGAAGAACTTTGTCATTAACACTATCATCTGGAAGATTAACTCCCAGCTGAGTCAAGTGGTTGTGATACCCAGACATTCTGAGTATGTGTTCACTGATAGAACTGTTCTCCTCCATCTTGCACCTATAGAACTTGTTGGAGACTTCATATCTCTCAACTCGGGCATTTGCTTGAAATATTAACTTCAACTCCTGGAACATCTTATATGCTCCATGACGTTCAAAATGTCTTTGAAGTCCCGATTCTAAGCCGTAAAGCATGGCACACTGAACTATCGAGTAGTCATCAGATCGAGCTTGCCAGATGTTCATAACATCAGTATCTGCTCCAGCAGCAGGCATTTCACCTAGCGGTGCATTAATGACATAATTATTTTGTGCAGCAATGAGGATAATCCTCAAGTTACAGACCCAGTCCATGTAGTTGCTACCATCATCTTTTGTCGGGGAGAACTGATCGTGTCCCACGAACACCTACGGGACCTGGGTCCCTTGTGGTTCGGAGGGGGGCGGAGATTGCACAAAGAGCGGATTGAAGCGATGCACACGAGCAGATTTACCCAGCTTCGGAGCTCTCCGGAGAGATAATACTCCTACTGCTGCTTTTGTGGATTATCTTGTGTTCTTGCTAGGGAGCAACGGGAGCTACAAAACCTAGCCTGAGAGTGCGGTCTCGTATGAGTAGGATGAACTAAGCCGGAGCTGAACCGAACCCTTTCTACGTTGCACTTGGGCCTCCTTTTATAGGAACAAGGGGTCACCACATGTGCCAAGTAGACAAGGGTAATATAGTAAAAACATAGGTTGGTACACCGCTCTGTACAGTGTATAGTAATCTATACCTAACTCTGACGGCAAGGGACAAGAGTCATCAATGCCCGTCTCAGTTGCCCGAACAGTGTAACAGGGACCGTCAAGTGCACCTCCGTTTGCCACGATGGTAGCTTGTCAGCGCCGCTTATCGCTGCTCCCCGCTGGCTGCACAGCCGTCGACACGCGTGCTTGGGAGAGCCCCGTGGTGACACGTTGGCGGGTGAGCTGGAGCGGAGATGAAGAGAGATCACTTGCCGCGGCAAGGTTCTTGTCGCGCTCGGGAGCTTGTCGCTCACCAAGCCTTCCCGGCAAGCTCCTCTTGCCGGGGTCTTGATTACTTTGTTCTTGAATGGTTCCAAAGGAGCTGCTGAGGATCGTGGCGATCACCAAGTCGTCCCTACCGCGGGGTGCTGCAACTGTCCGTGCACGAGTTCGGGATACTAGGGTACCCCTACTCTAGTACACCGACAGGAGCCCCCGGGCCTGGGCCACACACGGCGCCGAGCTCTGTTGGGCCAGGCCCAAAACAGTGCACGGGCACGCGTGGTCTTGATTACGCCGTTATTCGCCTTGGACCCACCACGTCTCCCACGAACGGCACGCACCGGACGTGGCGTCGTGGGGGAGATCGTGGGGCTTTCTTTAATGGGAAAAATCGGAACGCCCGTCCCCTCTCCCCTTTATAAGCGGGGGGAACAGGGGCAGGATGCCCACCTGCCTTTGCTGTCACATCAGAAACCCCCGTCGCTTTCCCCTTCCTTCTCGAGCCCAAAGAGAGCAACGCTCCGCCCCCTCCATTGCCACCGGTGCCACCAACGCCGTTGGCTTCCTCCACCACCTCTCCCTATGGCTCCGAAGGCCGACAAGGGAAAAGGCGTGAAATCGGCCGAGGCGCAGCGGCTCGCGGCGCCGCGGAAGGAGCGGGCCCTCTTCAATCCCCTGCTCAACAGGAAGGAGCTGCGGGAGCTGTACTATCTCTTCTGGTCGACGGCGACCCGGACGCACCCGCGCACGAGGGTCATCTCCGCCGCCACATCTGCTAAGGTCTCCATCGTGTACCCCTTCTTCGCAATTTTCTTCTGGTGCAGGCTCTGCCCGCCCTTTTCTGAATTCTTCTGCGATGTCATGAACACATATGGCCTCCGCCTCCTTGACTTCACCCCCAACGGCATCCTCACCATGGCCGTTTTCGCACACCTCTGCGAGAACTTTGTCGGGGTCCATCCAAATGTCGCACTCTTCCGCCACTACTTCTCACCCCGCGTAGAGAGAGGAGAGCCGCTTGCCGGAGGAATTGCATGGACCTCTAGGATCGGCAAGAAGGAAGCGTATCTTGACGGAGAGTTGTGCAGCAAGTGGGAGGAGTGGAGAGCTGACTGGTGTTGGATCTTAGAGGAGGAGCCACAGCCTTTCACCGCCCTGCGCCAGACCCCCATAGTTCATGGGTAACGATTGGAGCAACTTGGCGCCGGAGGACGACAAGTTGAAGATTGCCACAACTAGGATTTTGCGTCTCCGGCAAGCAGGGCTTACCGTAGGAGCAGTTGGCGCGGACTTCCTTCGCCACCGCATTGCGCCCTTGCAGGAGAGAGGGAGGCCTGCTTGGGAATTCCAAAACGCGGCGGACATCATGAGGCTGCGCCCAGGTCTGAACTGGAATTTTACTACCTTGGAGCTTGACGGCATGCTGCGGGAATTGTTCAAGCCTGAAGCGGATAACCCCGGGTGGTGCATGTTGCCGACGGGAGTTGTGCCCTTGTGCAACAACTCGTCGCTTGACAGCATCCGTGCGATAATGCCGTTGTGCGATTCCCATGGAATCGTTCCAACTTGGCAAGAGCCCGCCGACGACATCGTGCAGCAGTTCTTCGACAACTTGGTTGAAGTGCCGATCCGCGCCGACGAGCAGAGGCGGCTCACCCGCGACACCACCGACCAGGAGATGGCGCGCATCGCCACGAGGTTGGAGGAGGCTGCAGAGGCTGCTCCCGCCGGCGCGTTTGGGTTCACTGTCGAGGAGGCAGAGAGGGCCGAGGCGGCAAGCCTCGCCGACCGAGAAGAGTTCGTCGGTGAGGAGGAGCATATCGAGCCCGACAACGAACCAAGCGAGCCTGCCGGGGGCGCCTCTCCTCCGCCGTCAAGTAGCTTGCCGCAGGAGGAGCCCGCTGCCCCGCCAAGGAGACGCCTCCGGAAGACTGGAGAAGTGGCGGGGGGGCATACGGTCCAACAGCCGCCTCGCCGCCCGACGCGCTCCACCGCGGCAAGCACTGTTGCCGCGGGAGCGCCTCATTCCGCCACGGCGACGGGCGCGGGGTCTTCTGGAGTAGCGGCCCCTGCACCCGCCAAGCGTCCGAGGGAATCTTCTCCCCCAATCCGTCGCGCCGGAGCAGAGTTTGATCTCTCCGCCCTCAGCTCCGAGGAAGAAGAGGAAGAGTAAGATCTTGCTGTTGCTACTTGTAATCTTCCAATTTATTGTTTTATCTTATATCTGACTGGTTTCACTCTGAACCTTCTTCTTCAGGACGTTAGCTCAGAGGGCGCCGAAGAGGGCCAAGACGCCGGTGGTTGTCGTCTCAGATGACTCCCCTGTGGAGACAGGGGGCTCGTCTGGAACTCCCTTGCCGGACCCGGCAACCCTTCAACAGATCAGCCCCCAGCACAACCCCCAGCGTAAGTGTCTGGTATTCTTCTCATGTTTGGGGTGTGCTTGGGTGCTTCTCCGTTACTGATATCTTGTTTGTTGAATTGTGTAGGAGCAGAGCAGCCTCATCAGGAAGCACCGGAGGTCACTCCTGAAGTTCCGCTTGCTTCAACTACGCCGCCAAGGGAGAATTCTCCGCCAAGGGAGCGCTCTCCGGCAAGGGAGGCCTCTCCGACAAGGGGAGCTTCCCCGACAAGGACCAGCGCCGACGACCGTCCGGTTGTGGAGACCGTGGCAACAGATCCCATTGCAGGTGATTTTCTTGTCTGAAAACATCCCTTGGATTCTCTTTTCTTCTGTTCTTCTCTTTCGAACATCTGCTTGATTTGTGCTTTCTTCTTCTGACCATCAGATCCATCTGCCGGAGATCCGATGGAGACTGAGGCCGCCGGCGAGGAAGACGCTCGCGGCGACAATATCGACGCCGCCAACATGGAGGAGGAGGCTGGCGCTGACGGGCCCGCCGGTGAGGAGGCCGCCGACGCTGCTGGCGCAGAGGCTGGGGAGGAATCTGGCGATCGTACTGACGGCCCTGAGGCCGCAGGAGCGCCAGGCGCTGCACCGACCGCTGATCCTCCCGCCACCGACGCCGCGCCTGACTCCGAAGAGCCCCAGCCCGGCGCCTACCTGAAGGCCGGCGAGGGTGTCTTTATCAAGCTCCCCTGGGCATCAAGCTCCAGGGCACCGGTCGAGGGGGAGACTTTCGACGCGGAGCTGCTTGCCTCCGCCGGGCTGTCGCTGGTTGATGCCCCGAGCAGCAGCAGCGGTGAGCCTGAGGAGGAGCAGCTGCTAAGGAAGTTGCTGTCGCTCTACCGCGCCCGACAAGCCAAACTGGAGTCCAGGGAGGCGCTTGTCGCGAGGGCGGGAGCTGACTTGGAGAAACGCGGAAGAGCTCCGGCGCGCCAACAAAGAAACTCTCCGGGATATAGCGGAGGCGCTGGAGCAGCTTGTCGAGGAGCGCACGGCCTTCATCTTGGAGAAGGGCGAGGTCAAGAGCAGCAGAGGCTTGCCGCGAGAAGCTCTCCGCTAGCGAGAAGGTGAGCTGGCGCAGCGGAAGATCAACCTCGACAGCTATGAGGAAGATCTCACAGGCGAAAGCAAACGATTGGCGGGCCAGTTCAGGAGGCAAAAGATGCCGCTACGGCTGCCGAGGCCGCCAAGAGGGAATTGGAGACGAGGGTGGCTCAGCTGGAGTCCACCCTCCAGAAGAGTGCCGAGGAGGTCGCCGGGTTGAAGCGCGAGCGTGAGAAGGACGCTTACACCCTAGGCGAGCTGCAGGGTCGTTTTGCTGAAAAGATCAAGGAGATCGATGCCGCCAAGGACGTCAAGGCGGATTTGGAGCTGAAGCTGACCACCACAGCGGAGACGTTGAATGGCGCCAAGGATCGGGAAAGGGCCTGCTGGAAAGATCAAGGCCACCGAGGAGTTCTTTGTCGAATGCTGTGACCGCCAGAATAATCTTCGAGACAACATAATGCATCGGGATGTAAGGTCTTGTGGACACCGCCGCCGGCATCCATAATGAGCTGATGGAGTTGGGGATGACAGATCTTGGATACTCCACTGACGAGAACCTCCAACCCAGCGTCAAGCTCAGCCTATTCTTCAAAGGCGTGTTGGCGGGTATCCAGCGGCTCCGGGAAGAGGTTCCGAAGTGAAAGTGCGTTATATCGACTTGAGGGGGGGTGAATAGGCGATTTTTATGAATTCTTCACTGAGGAATTTGCCGGTGAGGAAATTCCTTAGCGAAGAAATACTTGCAGCGGAATAAGTACTCAGAAGTAAGCATAACAGATTACAAGCATTGTCATCATGATGAAATGAAGACAATCACTGAGCACAGGAAGCGTAACCACAGGATAACACAAGATGAAGACAAACAGACTGAAGAAATTGAACTGAGGAAATTGAGAAAGTCTTCAGTCAAAGTCTTCAAACACAAATATGAACAAACACTCAACACAGTAATGAGGAAATGAAAGGGTTGAGGAAATAGAACCAGTTAGGTTGATGAAGACAATGATTTGGTAGACCAGTTCCAACTGCTGTCTCAGTTGTACGTCTGGTTGGAGCGGTTGAGTATTTAAACTCGAGGACACACAGTCCCGGACACCCAGTCACTGAGCACGCAGCTCAGGACACCAAGTCCTCACCGTATTCTCCTTGAACTAAGGTCATGCAGACCTTGTCCAATCACTCGTGGTAAGTCTTCAGGCGACTTCCAAACCTTCACATACTTGGTCACTCGGCGATCCACAATTCCTCTTGGATGCTCTAGACCTTGACGCCTCACCGTCTGGAAGAAGCACAGTCTTCAAAGGTAACAAGCGTCGGATCCACGCAGGATCAATTTCTTCAGTGATGCTCAATCACTTTGGGTTTGTAGGGGTTTGGTTTTGGGGTTTTTCCTCACTTGATGATTTTCGCTCAAAGTCCTCAGAGGATGTGTTGCTCTCAAATGACAAGTGTCAAGTTCTCTCGGAGCAGCCAACCAACTAGTGGTTGTAGGGGGCGGCTATTTATAGCCTAGGGAGCAGCCCGACATGATAAGACATAAATGCCCTTCAATGATATGACCGTTAGGTGGATAAGATATTTGGGACAGCCGGCGCGCAGCACAGCAACGGTCGGAATTTTGAATATCAAATTCCTCAGGGCTATCATGTTCCTCACTGTGTAGGGAATTCGCACTGGCGAACTCCTAACTCCTCAGTCAGAACAAATTCCTCAGCGACCAGAAGAGCTTCGTCTCTGTCACTGAAGAGATTGGTAGGTGTAGGATTTTGAGTTGAGCATCACATGGAAATTTTTCCTTAGTATTTCCTCGACCCCCTTTAACAGTACGGTGTTTCCTATGACTCAAGAAAGAGAAAATGAAACTACGACAACAAAAGTCTTCACGCTTCATGTTCCTCAAATGAATACCAAGTCTTCAAGGTCACACCAATTTCTTCACTTTCAAAGTCTTGAAAGTCTTCTAATATCAAATTCTTCAGTTGAAGAACTTCATTTTAGGGTCGACTTTCATCAGAATATCAAACTCCTCATAGACTTATAGACCTGTGTACACTCACAAACACATTAGTTCCTTAACCTATAAGTCTTCAATACACCAAAATCACCAAGGGGCACTAGATGCACTTACACGAAGCAACTGGCGGAGGAATCACGTCAAGTCTGCGCCGAGGCTCTCCAGAAGGTGTTGATGAAGGTGGCCTTCCGCAACCCAGGCGTCGACTTCACCAAAGCCCTCAAGTCCCTGCCTCCATCCGCCGATGTTGAAGCGCTCAAGGCCCTTGTCGCACCCATTGTGGACAGGGTGAGCGGAGTTAATAGGCTCGAGGGCGACCGCGTGGACTAGGCCGCCAAGTCTATCTTTCTCTTGTCGCTGTAGATCATGTTTAGGTAAAAAGTCTATTAGATCCGCGACAAGTTATTATGTAATATACACTATCTTAGGCAATCGAATGCAATGTTATTTCCTTTACTCGATTTCTCCCTTTGTATGTTTATACCCTACGCTTTCAGGGGAGCTTGTTAGTGCGAACACCTTTGCCGCGAGCGCTGAGTGCGGAACTTCAGCAGCCTGCTGGCGATGCCGCCTCCGACAAGCAACCTTGTCGCAACTAGTTGCAGCACACTTAAGCTGTTGAGCGGACTCAAAACAAAGTAAGGGCGCAAGCTAGTCGCGAGTCGGTTCCTCCGCGCACATGTTTTCCATACAAAGTACTATCGTTCGAGGAAGATAACTTAAAAATTTAAAACTGGTCGTTTAAACTTAGCAACTTATCTTTTACATTGTCCATTTCCCGGCAAGGCGACAGCTCCTTGAGCGACGCTTGGCGGCCCACACCATTATCTTCTCCTTCCCCCCCGGTTAACTTGTGGGTGGATGAACCTTCTTCTTGTTTGAGAAGAAAGAAGAGAAAATAAAGTTATGGGGCCTAGAGGCTCGTTATCGCTTACCGGGTGTGGATGCTGCACAAAATGTTAGTAAACACATGCATATAAGATTATGAAAGCATGTATTGACAAAAATGTGCACAACACATAGGCTTTACTGATGCACGGGGTCTGCGCCCGGCTTTGTACAAAGGATTACATGCAGCAGCGGCAAGACTTGTACAAAAGGGTGGTTGCCGGAACGGGTTCCGGCAATCATACCATGGGTAAAACTTGCGAAGATGCTCTATATTCCAGGAATTGCTCACGGGCGCCATCTTGATCTCAAAGCGGACAGCGTCGGGCCTAGTGACTCGTTTCACCCGATAAGGGCCTTCCCACTTCAAGGCGTCAACTTGTTGGAATTCTTGGCGGATTGAACGCGCCCGAAGAACAAGGTCGCCTTCCTCGAAGCTTCTCGGCATTAACTGCGGCTATGGTAGCGGCGCAAAGCTTGCCGGGTAACGAGCAGCTCGTCTGACAGCACGAAGACGGTCTTCCTCGAGGAGCAGCGCGTCATCTTGTCGCAGCTGCTCTTGCTCAAGCTCATCATAAGCGAGCACTCGAGGTGACCCGTACACGAGTTCCGTGGGGAGAACTGCCTCTGCTCCGTAGACTAGAGCGAAAGGTGTCTGGCCAGTGCTCGATTTGGCGTCGTCCTGACCGAGCAAAGATCCACCGGCAGCTCCTCGATCCAGTTTCTTCCGCACTTGCGCAGCCTGTCGAAAGTTCTGGTCTTGAGTCCTCGCAGCACTTCAGCGTTTGCTCTCTCTGCTTGACCATTGCTTCTCGGATGAGCAACAGAAGCAAAGAAGATCTTGGCGCCAAGACCTTGGGCGTACTGCATGAAGGTGCGGCTCGTGAACTGTGTGCCGTTGTCGGTGATGATTCTGTTAGGAATCCCAAAACGGCAAACAATTGACTCAAGAACTTGACCGCTGTCTTTGTCACCTTCCTCACTGGTTCCACTTCCGGCCACTTTGTGAACTTGTCGATTGCGACGTACAAGTATTCAAAGCCCCCGACAGCTCAGGGGAAGGGGCCGAGGATGTCGAGCCCCCAGACCGAAAAGGGCCAGGATAAAGGGATCGTCTGGAGAGGTTGAGCTGGTTGGTGTATCTGTTTGGAATGGAACTGGCATGCTTCACACTTGGTTACTTAGCGCATTGCATCCTGGAGGGCTTCGGCGGAAGAAACCTTGCCGGAAAGCTTTGCGGCAAGTGCCCTTGCGCCAATGTGGTGACCACATATGCCTCCATGTATCTCGCCAACAGCTTTCATCCATCTTCCGGCAAATGCACTTCAATTTCACACCGTTGAGTCTTCTTACATGCAGGATGTTGTCAACAAACTGGTACATACTTGACTGCCGTGCTACTTTTTCCGCTTCTTCTTGCTCTTCGGGAAGTTCCGCTGTCTGAAGGAAATGGATGATTTGTTGTGCCCATGCTGGAGCCTGTGGCTCGACAACAAGGACTAAAGGCTCATCTATCACTGTGGAAACATCAGCTTCTACGGCAAGAACCTGTGGATCCGCCGGAGCTTGATGATCCCCGACAAGCTTGCCGGAGCGAAACTTGTCGGGAGTGTTTGCTTCAACGATACAAACTGCATGGTTTGTCGGAGCAGACTGCTCCTCAGTGATATTTGCGTTGTTTTTAGGGACCTTCTTGGCGGCAGCTTCGGGGAGCTCTGCTGGAAAGTAGTCGCCGGAAACCAATTTTCTCTTCTTGCTCTGTCTTGTTGATGGTGTTACGGTTGGCTGAGTCAGCTTGAGCACAAAAATTCCAGGTTCCACAGGTAACTTAAGGCGGCACATTTGGAGAGGCCATCAGCTATATCATTCTGAGCTCTTGGAACGTGTTCCATTTGCAGGCCTTCAAAGTGCTCTTCTAACTTTCTCACTTCATCGACATAAGCTTCCATCAACGGGCTCTGATAATCTTTATTTACTTGGCGGACGACAAGTTGCGAGTCCCCCCTGACAATGAGCTTCTTGATCCCAAGGTCTACCGCAATCCTGAGACCGGCAAGCAAACCTTCATACTCTGCAGTATTGTTTGTTGCTTGTTCCTTGGGAAAGTGCATCTGGACTATGTACTTGAGGTGCTCTCCGGTGGGTGCGATAAGCGACGCCGCACCGGGCGCTTTGCAGCGAGAAGGCACCATCAAGTACATCAGCCACTCTTTATTTGCCTCTTTGCCGGGATGCTTGTCTCGAATTTCTTCATCTTGCGTTGGCGTCCACTCTGCTATGAATTCCGCCAATGCTCGCTCTGGATAGTTGAAGTGCTTTCAAACTTGAGACCAAAGCTTGACAGCCCAAAGTGCCCACTCGACGATTCTGCCTGTTGCTTCTGGATTTTGTAATATCCTTTTCAACGGAAAGCGAGTGACAACTGTTATCTCATGTGCTTGGAAGTAATGGCACAGCTTTCTCGAGGCCATGAGGAGGCCGAAAAGCAAATTTTGCACACCAGAGTACCTTGACCTAGCCCCCTGCAGAAGGGAGCTGACAAAGTAGACTGGGCGCTGCACCATCTTCTTCTGTATCTTGTCGCAACCTACTTGATCCGTCCTTGTCGGGACCAGAGCTTGACGGCGAAGCCTCTTGCTTGTCGCTGGATGCGCCTGCCTCGGTTGCCGGCTCATCATCTGCCTCCCTTTCTGCTACTAACGCAGCACTAACCACTTGATTGGTTGGCGCTATATACAGCAGCAACTTCTCTTGTGGCTTAGGTGCGACAAGTATTGGAGTGGAGGACAGGTATGTCTTCAAGTCCTGCAGCGCAGCCTCCGCTTCGGGAGTCCATTTCATTGGACCTGCCTTTTTCAAAATTTTGAAAAATGGCAGGGCGCGCTCAGAAGACTTAGAGATAAACCTGCTGAGAGCAGCCACGCAACCGGCAAGCCTTCTGACATCCTTGACGCGCTTCGGTGCTTCAATCTGCTCAATGGCCTTAATCTTATCGGGATTGGCTTCGATTCCCCGTTGAGATACAAAGAACCCGAGAAGCTTGCCGTAAGGGACTCCAAACACGCACTTCTCGGGGTTGAGCTTGAGGTTGATCTTGCGTAGATTCGCAAATGTCTCATCTAAATCTTGAATCAGAGTTGCTTTGTCCTTGCTCTTGACCACTATGTCATCCATGTAGGCTTCTACATTTCTGTGTATCTGCGGCTCAAAGGCATCATGGACTACTCTTGCAAAGGTTGAACCAGCATTCTTTAAACCGAAAGGCATCTGTATGAAACAAAGATGCGTGCCACATGGTGTAATGAATGCGGTTTTCTCTTCATCCTCTTACGCCATGAAGATCGATGATATCCTGAATATGCATCAAGAAATGAAAGCAGATCACACCCGGCCGTGGAGTCAACAATCTGGTCGATACGCGGCAAGGGAAATGGGTCTTTGGGACAAGCTTTATTAACATCAGTGAAGTCAATACAAAGTCTCCATTTCCCATTAGCCTTGCGTACAACTACCGGATTGGCCAACCACGTGGGATGGAGTACTCCTCTGACAAGTCCTGCTGCTTCCAACTTCTTGATTTCTTCTGCTATAAACTCTTGGCGCTCCACTACCTGTTTCCTAACTTTTTGCTTGATGGGCCGCGCGTGAGGACAGACAGCTAGGTGGTGCTCAATTACTTTCCTGGGAACACCGGGGATGTCAGATGGTTGCCATGCAAACACATCGACATTCGCCCGCAGGAAAGCAACGAGCTCGCCTTCCTATTTAGGGTCAAGCGTGGCACTGATGGTGAAGGTACCACCAGTGCCGTCCTCCTTGGCGGGCACCTTCTTGGTCTTCGGCGGAGCCGCCATCGTCTTCTTGCACTTGCCGGTGGAGCTCGATGGTGCGTCCTCGACGGTAGCGCAGCACTCCGAGGAGGTGCGCTTGCCGGAGTGGGCAACAGAGCTCTTGCCGGACTTGGTGGTCTTCTTCTTCCCCCCGGGAGCTTTAGCGGCAAGTTGTTTGCTATCTGTTGCAGCTGCTACATCCCGGTAAATCTTGTCGGCGCAGATAAGCGCGTCCTTCTTGTCGCCATGGACAGAAATGACGCTTATCGGGCCGGGCATTTTGAGTAGGTTGTAAGCATAATGAGAGGCGGCCATGAACTTGGCGGCGCCGACGGCCAAGTATGCCATTGTAGGGCAATGGGAAGTCGGCAACGTCAAACTTGACCCTCTCAGTTCTGAAGTTGAGCTCGCTACCGAATGTTACCGGCAACGTGATCTTCCCTTTGGGCTTGCTCCTTCCTGGATTGATTCCTTGGAAAGTACCAGTTTCTTCGAGCTCATTGTCGAGGATTTGAAGCTTCTGAAGCACTGCAGAGGAGATCAAGTTCAGGCCGGCCCCGCCGTCAACCAACATTTTTGTGACCTTGAGGTTGCGGATCGTTGGAGATACCAACATCGGCAAGCACCCGATCGCAGTGATACGATCAGAGTGATCCTCAACGTCAAAAATGATGGGCGTGCTGGACCACTTCAGAGGTTTGCGTGACTCTATGGATGGTTCTGCCGCATTGACTTCTCGCATCCATTGCTTGAGTTGGCGGTGCGAGGTATGCAGAGAAGCACCACCGTCAACGCAAAGGACCTCTGTTGCCTTTTGAAACTCTTGCTCGTCTGCTTCATCGTCTTCCATGTCTTCGTCCTCTTCATCTTCATCTTCTTCCTTGTCGCGGCCGCGGGGAGGTCTGTCTCCTTGCCGCTGCTTGGCCTTGCCGCGGCGTCCTCCCCGACCGGGTCTCTTCTTACTTGCTGTACCTGCACCTTCCTTGTCTCGCCGCTCGTATTCAGCTCTCTGTAGCTCAACAAGCTGCTCGACTTTCTTGCAGCTCTGGAGATCGTGGCCCTTGGTGCGGTGGATTTTACAGTACTGCTTGTTGGAGCTGTCAGGCTTGTCGGCGGCCGCCACAGCTTGGCGGTCGGTGTCAACGGCAACCTCCTTGCCGGAGCCACCAGCCTTGGCTTTGTTGGCGGCACCATCCTTGCCGGACTGCTCGACAACTAGTACTTCTTGGTTTTTCTTCCTTCTGTTTCGCCTTGGCTCTTCCTTGCCGGACGATCTCCTCAACCGCCGATTCTGCTCCCACATTCTCTCCTGAAGTCTTCTTCCTTCTTCAGCGTGCACACTTGTCGGCCAGGCGTGAGCTCACGACGTCTTTCACTTTGCACATCGCCATCTCCTCCCTCATCCTACGGTTTCGCACATTCGATGGAATGCACCGATCACCGCAGCAGGTGGACGTGCAGGATGTTGTAGTGCACTCGATCAATCTCTGGATGAACTTGCGCAGGACTCCCCTTCTTTACGGGCGAGTAGGTGAAGGTCACTCTCACAGCCATGAGGTTTGTGGCCGCCTGTGAAGGCGCCAACAAACTGGTGGCACAAATCTGCCCAAGAAGAAATAGAGCCATCCGGCAAGTGCATGAGCCAAGATCTGATGTTTGGCTTGAGCACCAGGGGAAAGTAGTTGGCGAGGATCTTGTCGTCTCTTCCTCCCGCAGCCTGCACCGCGATGGTGTAGATGCCGAGGAACTCCGATGGGTGTGTCCTGCCATCATACTTCTCCGGCACATCTGGTTTGAAGTTTTTCTTGTCAGACCCACGGACTTGCCGCAGCTCACGAGTGAACGCAGGACAACCTACAGCGTCTGACAAGTCGCCTGGTTCTCTGGCGCTGCATATCGACGATGGGCCGGCCGCGCTGGTCGGTTGTGGCGCTTCTCTTCGGCGCTCGATACGAGTTCGAGCGTCTTCTTCTTGCCGTTCTCGGAGAACTTGGTGCTGGTCGCGACAAGCTCGCGGATCCGACGACGCTGTGGAGTCGTTGTCGAGGTGGATCCGACGAGTCGGCGATCTTGACCTTCGGGAAGGGGAGTGTACGGTGGCTGCACCCCCGCAAGTCTCGTCACCATCAGCTCGCGCCTTGTCGCCTTGCCGCGGCTGCGAGGCACTCAGTTGCCGCGGGACGTCACCGTTGGCGAAACCGATGAGACTCTGAATTGTGGCCCTCCATTCGTCGACCTTATTGGCCGTTGGAGGTTAATCTAGAAGTAACTGAGCTCTTGCCAAGGCTTCCACTGGTGTGGTTGGCGGCAACGGTGTACAGAACGAAGAACGGGATGTGCTCGGACTCCTAACCAAGTTAGGAGGAGCAGCATCCCGCCCAAGCGACCGTACTCCGCTCGTACCAGCATGCTGATGTGCATGCGGGTCTCTAGGGCCTCGGGATCCTCCAGCTTGGCCTTGATCCAACGAGCGTATGATGCCGCGAGCATCACGACGCTGTCGGTCCCGCGCCTCCTGAGAAGGACGCGGTGAGGATTCGGACGCCGACGCCTGCGCCGCCTTGTCTTTGGACCTGGCGGCGTTGTGGGCTCTCTCGTCGACGCCTGTTCCTCCGCCAGAGTTTCCCCCACCACCTGACAGCTCCGGCGGTGGTGGGTTCGACGCGGACGGCTCTGCTGCTGCCGAAGACTTCTTCTTCGGCGCCATGTTGACGAAGATTGTTGATGAAGAAACTGCTCGTGCGAACGCCGGATCGGGTTCGCACAGGCTCGACGTCCCCTACCTGGCGCGCCAAAGATGTCGGGGAGAACTGATCGTGTCCCACGAACACCTACGGGACCTGGGTCCCTTGTGGTTTGGAGGGGGGCGGAGATTGCACAAAGAGCGGATCGAAGCGATGCACACGAGCAGATTTACCCAGCTTCGGAGCTCTCCGGAGAGATAATACTCCTACTGCTGCTTTTGCGGATTATCTTGTGTTCTTGCTAGGGAGCAGCAGGGAGCTACAAAACCTAACTTTGAGTGCGGTCTCGTATGAGTAGGATGAACTAAGCGGAGCTGAACCGAACCCTTTCTAGTTGCACTTGGGCCTCCTTTTATAGGAACAAGGGGTCACCACATGTGCCAAGTAGACAAGGGTAATATAGTAAAAACATAGGTTGGTACACCGCTCTGTACAGTGTACAGTAATCTATACCTAACTCTGACGGCAAGGGACAAGAGTCATCAATGCCCGTCTCAGTCGCCCGAACAGTGTAACAAGGACCGTCAAGTGCACCTCCGTTTGCCAAGATGGTAGCTTGTCAGCGCCGCTTATCGCTGCTCCCCGCTGGCTGCACAGCCCGTCGACACGCGTGCTTGGGAGAGCCCCGTGGTGACACATTGGCGGGTGAGCTGGAGCGGAGATGAAGAGAGATCACTTGCCGCGACGAGCACCTTGCCGCAGCAAGGTTCTTGTCGCGCTCGGGAGCTTGTCGCTCACCAAGCCTTCCCGGCAAGCTCCTCTTGCCGGGGCCTTGTTTCCTTCGCGCCGTGAGTGGCTTTCCCGGCAAGCTCCTCTTGTCGGGGTCTTGATTACTCTGTTCTTTAATGGTTCCAAAGGAGCTGCTGAGGATCGTGGTGATCACCAAGTCGTCCCTACCGCGGGGTGCTGCAACTCTCCGTGCACGAGTTCGGGATACTAGGGTACCCCTACTCTAGTACACCAACATCTTTCAACTTAGCTTTCTCTAGGAACGCATTAACATTCAAGGGAACGGTAGCACGGGCCATTGATCTACAACATAGATATGCAAAAACTATCAGGACTAAGTTCATGATAAATTAAGTTCAATTAATCATATTACTTAAGAACTCCCACTTAGATAGACATCCCTCGAGTCATCTAAATGATCACGCGATCCAAATCAACTAAACCATGTCCAATCATCACGTGAGATGGAGTAGTTTTCAATGGTGAACATATCTATGTTGATCATATCTACTATATGATTCACGCTCGACCTTTTGGTCTCCAGTATTCTGAGGCCATGTCTGTACATGCTAGACTCGTCAAGTTTAACCTGAGTATTCCGCATGTGCAAAATTGTCTTGCACCCATTGTATGTGAACGTAGAGCTTATCACACCCGATAATCACGTGGTGTCTCGGCACGACGAACTGTCACAACAGTGCATACTCAGGGAGAACACTTATACCTTGAAATTTAGTAAGGGATCATCTTATAATGCTACTGCCGTACTAAGCAAAAGAAGATCCATAAAAGATAAGCATCACATGCAATCAAAATATGTGACATGATATGGCCATCATCATCTTGTGCCTTTGATCTCCATCTCCAAAGCACCATCATGATCTCCATCATCACCGGCCTGACACCTTGATCTCCATCGTAGCGTCGTGGTCGTCTCGCCAACTATTGCTTCTACAACTATCGCTAACGCATAGTGATAAAGTAAAGCAATTACATGGCATTTGCATTTCATACAATAAACGACAACCATAAGGCTCATTCCAGTTGTCGATAACTTTTTCAAAATATGATCACAACGGTGTTTCGTAAAGTTTGTTGTCTTAACCATTAACAAGAACCGGTCGCAGTCAAATTCGATTCAACTAAAGTTGGAGAAACAGACACCCGCCAGCCACCTTTATGCAAAACTAGCTGCATGTCTGTCGGTAGAACCGGTCTCATGAACGTGTCATGTAAGGTTGGTTTGGGCCACTTCATCCAACAATATCGTTGAATCAAAATAAGACGTTGGTGGTAAGCAGTATGACTATCACCGCCCACAACTCTAGGTGTTCTACTCATGCATATCATCTACGCATAGACCTGGCTTAGATGCCACTGGTGGCAAACGTAGCATACAATTTCAAAAAAATTCCTACGCTCGCGCAAGATCTATCTAGGAGATTGATATGTCTCCTATGTATCTATAATTTTTGATTGGTCCATGCCGTTATATTATCATTCTTGGATGTTTAACAATCATTTTATAGTCGTTTTCTATCATTTTTGGTACTAACTTATTGACATAGTGGCCAGTGCCACTTCCTGTTTTCTGCATGTTTTTTACATCGCACAAAATCAATATCAAACGGAGACCAAATGCAATGAAACTCCTGGAGGACTATTTTTGGGCCAGAAGAACGCCAATGGGCCAAGGAAGCACCTGTGGGACTGCTCGAGGGGGGCAGCACCCACCAGGGCGCGCCCAGGTGGGTGCTGCCCACCTCGGGTGCCCCTTGAACCGCCTCTTCGCTCTATAAATACCACAATATTCCAGAAACCCAACAGGAGTTGACGAAATATTGATCCAGCCGCCGCAGAGTCCAGAACCACGAGATCCAATCTAGACACCGTCATGGAGGGCTTCACCACTTCCATTGGTGCCTCTCCTATGATGCGTGAGTAGTTCTTTGTAGACCTAAGGGTCCGTAGTTAGTAGCTAGATGGCTTCATCTCTCTCTCTCTCTCTCTCTCTCTCTTGATTATCAACACAATGGTCTCTTGGAGATCCATATGATGTAAGTCCTTTTGCGGTGTGTTTGTTGGGATCCGATGAACTTTGAGTTTATGATCAGATCTATGTTTTTATCCAAGAAAGTTATTTGAGTCTTCTTTAATCTCTTATATGCATGATTGCTTATAGCCTTATAGCCTCGTATTTCTTCTCCAATATTTGGGTTTTGTTTGGCCAACTTGATCTATTTATCTTGCAATGGGAAGAGGTGCTTTGCAGTGGGTTCGATCTTATGATGCTTGATCCCAGTGACAGAAGGGGAACCGGCACGTATGTATCGTTGCTACTAAGGATAACAAGATGAGATCTATATCTCTGTAATAGATAAATGGATCTCGTCTACATCATGTCATCATTCTTATTGCATTACTCCGTTTTCTCATGAACTTAATACACTAGATGCATGCTGGATAGTGGTCGATGTGTGGAGTAATAGTAGTAGATGCAGGCAGGAGTCGGTCTACTAATCTTGGACGTGATGCCTATATAATGATGAGCATGGATATCGTCATGATTATTTGAAGTTCTATCAATTCCCCAACAGTAATTGTTTTCCTACCATTTGCTATTTTTCTCGTGAGAAGCCATTAGTGAGACCTACGGCCCCCGAATCTCTTTTCATCATATTTTCCTTTGCGATCTATTTTCTGTTGCATTTATTTTCGGATCTATTAAACCAAAAATACAAAAATACCTTTCTGCAATTTATTTGTTCCGAGATCTATTTATCCTATCTACCACTTTTACCTCACGTTATTTGCCTCTCTTGAGGCGCCGCACCCGAAAGGGATTGACAACCCCTTTAACACGTCGGGCTGTGAGTATTTGTAATTTGTGTGTAGGTGTTGTTTACGTGGTGTGAGGAGGTTCTCCTACTGGTTCGATAACCTTGGTCTCATCACTGAGGGAAATACCTACCGTCGCTATACTGCATCATCCCTTCCTCTTTGGCGAAATACCGACGTAGTTCTAGCAGACATCAAAAGGAATTTCTGGTGCCGTTGCCGGGGAGGATCTTCAACATCAACCAGGTTCTTAATCAAAAATTTCATCTCCTCACAATTTACATTATTTTCCATTTGCCTCTCATTTTCCTCTCCCCAACTTCACAAAAAATTGCCGTTTTATTCGCCCTCTTTTTCGTTCGCCGTTTTCTCGTCAGATCTTTTATTTGCTTGAACTTGTCACCATGAGTGACTTTGGCATGGCAGAAATAGATGATGGCCTAACTCCTAAAGTGGAGCGTACGGGTAATATGGATGCCAAAACTTTTGTTTTGGGGCAAGGGAATTTTATGGGGAAAGAACATATCCAAGAATTTTTCAGTTGTGTTGGAAAATTAAGTCTTGATGATATCCCTATACTTAAAAGGACCAAAACTAATGTGGAAGCTATCTCGGCACTTGTTTTGAAACTTGAAACTAGATTTATTCGTACTCATCCTACCTTGCAAAGATTGTTTTATGAGTTGCCCGTTATAAAGAATCCTAAAGCTAAAAAGTTAGCCACTCTTGTTTTGATGAATGAATTTGACTACATAATACGGGAAGCTAGGGAAATCTTTGATTTTTATGGCATGAATCGTGAAAAACCCGTGATTGATGAAATTACTTATAATAGTGATTATGCTTTAAGACATTTGCTTGGAGATAACAAATCTTTGATGAAAAATCTTAAAAAGCAAGTCCCCGTTTTAGATATGATCCAACAAGTTTTTAACGATGTTAATCAACACTATTCTTGGATCACTGCCGGAAATCAAAAGGGTTATGATAAAAAGCAACTTGATGGTGCTAAGGTTTGCATGGAGAATGTGTTTTATGTCTTACTTACGAAGCCTCCCAACACAAAGAACTCCAAGGAAAACAAGGATAAGAGTGACAAAACTTAGATCCTACGCGTTAGGCCTAGCTAGGGGCGTAAAATGATAGCGTTTGTTGGGAGGCAACCCAACGAATAAAATTTGTTTTAGCTTTTTGCCTTTTGCTTTCTGTTTTTGAGTGTTAGCACAATTATTCTACTGTTATGATTGTGTTTTTTGTGTTTCAATTAGTGTTTGTGCCAAGCAAGGCCTTTGGGAAGACTTGGATGAAAGTTTATTTGATCTTGCTAAAAACCAGAAACTTTTGCACTCACGAGATTATTTTTCGTTGTTAACAGAAGAGTGATTTTAAGTCGATTATTTTTGCAGAGGATTAATAGACAAATTCCCCACATGCACCAGTTTATTTCATTATTTTTGGAGTTACAGAAGTATTCGAAATGTTCGGATTGCTACAGACTGTTCTGTTTTTGACAGATTCTGTTTTCATTGCGTTGTGTGCTTGTTTTGATGATTCTATGGTTTTCTTTGATGAGTTTTTGCCATGGAAAAGTTGGTATACAGTATATAAAATGCAAAAACAAAATGAGAATAGGTTTTCTATAGTACTTATAGTAGTGGTTTGTTTTCTTATACTAACAGATCTGACGAAGGTTTTGTTTGAGTTTTGTGTGATTGAAGTTTTCAAGTTTTGGTTTATCTTACGATGGATGAAGGAATAAGGATAAGCAAAAGGCTAAGGGGATGCCCAAGGCACCCCAAGATAATATTCAAAGAAGTAGCAGGCAACTAAGCTTGGGGATGCCCCCGAGTGGCATCCCCGCTTTCTTCTAACAACCATCGGTATTTTACTTGAAACTATATTTTTATTCATCACATGATATGAGTTTTGCTTGGAGCGTCTTGTATGCTATGAGTTTTTGCTTGTTTTGCTTTGTGTTTTAAGTGTTGAATCCTTGCTGGACACACCCTTTTGAGAGAGCCAAAAATTATGCTATGCTTGCTGCTATGCTTCACTTAAAATTTTAGAGCCATGGATTTGCTCTAGTACTTCACTTATATCTTTTTGAGCAAGGTGTGCTTTGTTAATTTTGAAGAAATTCTCTTATGCTTCACTTATATTTATTTGGAAGTTAGTAAATTTTGAAGAAATTCTCTCTTGCTTCACTTAGATTATTCTGAGAGAAAGGAAAAAAATTTATGCTCATGATCTTCACTTAAATTTGTTTGAGCTCACCAAAAGCAACATATTAAAATAGTCGCAAAGTGATAGATATCCAAAGAGGATATAACAAAAACTTTCATGAAGATCATTGGACAAAATAAATTTGATTCTTAGTAATGGTTTTGAGATATGACGATATGATATGTGAGTCATGTTGATGAGTAATTGTGCTTTAGTAAGAATATTGATGTTAAGGTTTGTGATTCCCTATGCAAGCACGAAAGTCAATAGTTATGCAATTAAATTTATATCCTACTTATGGTGCATTATTAGGTGTTACTTATGCTTAATGCTTGGGTATGAGATTTTTCGCTTTTTGGTTGGTCGCTTCTCAATCTTTTTGCTAGCCTTCATTTTGCACTAAGTATGATCACTACTTGTGCATCCAAAACCCTTTAACCTAGTTTTGCCATATGAGTCCACTATACCTACCTATATGCGGTATTTCCATGCCGTTCTAAGCAAATTTAAATGTGCCATCTCTAATGTCCAAATAAATTTCTCTTTTGTGTGCTCTACTACTCGCGAGGCGGTAAAGGGTAGCCAATGTTTTCCATGCTAGATGTGTTATTCTCACGATGAGTGTTTATTCACTTGTCATTGCACGAGAGTACGACAAAGGTACTAGGGATTCCCAGTCCCGAAATGAATAATGAATTTACTTTATGTTATCAAATAATAATTTCCTCGGGAAGTGTTGGTATGGAGGGCACTCGTGGATACGGTTTGCCATGGAAAGT
Organism: Aegilops bicornis; assembly: GCA_021605145.1. Taxonomy (NCBI): domain Eukaryota; kingdom Viridiplantae; phylum Streptophyta; class Magnoliopsida; order Poales; family Poaceae; genus Aegilops; species Aegilops bicornis. The sequence continues at coordinate 587,516,573 of CM038672.1, read as the reverse complement.
GAAAGTTATGGTGGAAAAAGGAATAAACTTTATTTTTTGTTTGGGAACCGCCTATGATGTATCTAGCATGGAAAGTGTTGGGATGCTCCAAGTCGTTTTCATTGGTAGGAAAAGTATGCCTGTCAAAAAAATAATTTTATCTCTCAATTTGAGCTTTGAGCTTTGGCACCTCTAAATTTTGGAAGGTGTAAAATACCAAAATTCTAAATTTTGGAATGTTATATAAATAGATAGTTTTGATTGCTTGCGTGATGTGCTGCGCAAAACTGAGTTTTAATGTGAGGGAATAAAATGACTTCCCCAAATTTTCACCTTGCATTTATGATCTCCATGAATTCAAATTTATTTCATCACAAAACCCTAGAGTGAAGGTGATATGACTTCTTTCATTTAAATAGATGAAACGGGCTTTGAGATAATTTGAATTTCATTTGGAAATATTCCAAACTCCCAAACTTTATGCATCTTAATGATTTTCATGAGAGAAGATAAAATGACTTCTTCAAATCATATGAAATATGAGTTGGAAGTTTAAAAGAAACGAATTGAAAGTCCCTTTGAAATTATTTTTTAATTTGGAATTATTTGCTTTTTATTCAAATTATTTTTCTACACAAATAAAATATATGGAAATTAGTGTAAAATGATTCCCTACATTAGAAAAATGGAGAGAAATAAATTTGAAATCATTTTAGTACTTTTAGAATGATTTTTATGAGGTTTTATTGCAACAGTCATGTTGTTTGCTTTATTTGTATTTTTGTTTAATTTATTTGACTTTAGCAAAATGTTTAAGTTGTAGAAAATCGTTTTTTGAAAATTTTGATATATAATATGCCTATATAAAATTTCATTTTTATTTTCATTTTTCAGTTTTTTCCTTTTCTGTTTCTTTAAAAAAATGTGCGTACTCCGTAACTATCCGACGCCCACGTGCCCAGCATAGTAGCTTCTGGTGCTCCATTGTTTTTTTTCTCTTAAATAGGCCAGGCCCAACCATCCTTTTCCTTTTCAGATTTTTTTTATTCTTCCTTTGGCAAAAAAAATGCGACACGTACGCGCGCGGCCGACCGATGGGCTTTAGGCCCGTGCGAGGTGCTTAGCTCTTCTCCTCTGTTTCATTTATTTTGGTCTATCTTTAGTCCCACATTGCCTAGCTAAAGACCTTTAAACCTCATTTCCACCTATAAATATAGACCCATAGAGCCTCGAAAAATCATCCGATTCGGGTTAAATTAATATTTTGGTTTGACTAGATTCACTAAAGAAAAATATTTTTCTCCTCTCCGGCGGGACTTCTGGAATTTGTTCTCTCTCTGAAGTCCTCTTTTCTCTACCTTATAAAGGTATATTTCTGCGTATTTTTTATACTCCCATAGCTTATTATTTCTAGAATAGTATGGTAGAATAATTTGATTTATAAATTAGTCAACCAACACCAATATTTTCGTCTTGATTCCGCCTATCTAATGAATCTATAAAATAAACTTTTTGCAACTTTCAAATTTCGAAATTTGTTCAGTTTCATACTCAAATTTCTTTTGATCATATCTTTTTATCCGTACCTCCGTTTTCTATGAAAGCGACGCTAAATCTTTGTAACGATCCCCTCTGTCTAGTAAACCAACTTAAATATGATTTTGACAATTTAAAATTTGAGTTTAGTTCGGATTAGTATTCGATCTTGTTTCGTCTGTTTCTTGAGTTTCGTAACTCCGTTTTAGTTGATTCTTTTCGCAAATCAAAGCTCTTGACCTAAACTTTACGATAAGGCCAAATCCACCTAATTTTGGTACTGCTAGAATTTTTTTTCTGTTGCAAGAGTCGTTTGCTTGGTTTCGAAGTTTTCCTAGATCTTTTCTTCGATTCTTTTGCATGGGTGCTTATGTATGCAATTGGTTGCTTACGATAGATTGAACAGAGTGTGACGAATAGAACCATCAGCAGTTATGAGTGTTAATCATCTACATCAGCAGTACAAGGGAAGTTCACACTTTGATCATATTTTCCTATACCCAGTTTTTATGCATTAGTTTTACCCTCAAACATTGCATGAGTAGGATTGATAACATGTGGGTATTGGGAAGTAGTTGTTGAGGTAGGAACCTATCGTATTTTATCAAACCCTGGGATTCATACGTTATGCTCATACTGCTTTGCTATGCTCGTAGACATAGATGGGTATGTGAGATTCATGAAAGATGTGTGAGTTATATGTAGTTAAGGGAAACTTAAGGTGGTTACTTTAGCACACATCTGGGTGGAATGGTTGGGGCACCCTGGAGCACCAAGTGGTTTGCCCGGGCACCTTGAGAACCCAGTGCTTGCCCAAGGGGATCCCGGAGTACCCATGTGATCACCGTATGGAATGCCACCCAGGCTCAAAGGGATCATAAGATTATTCATAGAAACTTTCATGTGCAGCCACAAGCCATTATGGGCTCTGGCATAGTTGAGTATGTTGCGTGAGCTCTTGAAGAGGTGGACTAGAAGATGTAGGGGAAAGTATGTGTAACTGTCTACCTAGAGTAAAGAGTTAATGCTTCGGAAAGACTGTGTCTCGGTCATCCGTTTCTCAAACACCATGTTGTGCGAGAAATCCAACAGAGGAGATCGAGTCTTGTGGGGAAAAGTGCGCAAATCTCTGCAGAGTGTACAAACTAATCATGATTAGCCGTGTCGCCGGTTATGGACATCTTGAGTATCTGGTATTTGAATTATTGATTTGATCTCATCACTCTATTTAATAAAATTGTTGGGTTATAGTTATTACTTTGGGATTGAGTTGGAGGAACCTTCTCAATATTTTCAACCAACTTGGTAGTTAAATAAAATATATTCCTTTGTTGTAGGAAAAAATTGGCTTTATGCAAAATTAAAGTTAGAGCTTCCACCAGCCAAATATAGATGTAGTGATAGCTATTATTCATCATTATCCTATGGTGTGAATTTGCCAGTACATTTAATGTACTGACCTACATGGCTGCAACGTCTCATGTTGCAGGAATCTTACAATGAGTAAGTAGTACGCTAGGGTTACAATTTCTACACTCAAATTTGTCGTTGGTGTTGATGGGAATCCACAACCTTGTTGTTTCTTCCGCTGTATGGATTGAGGTAATAGTATTTATGTTACTTTATACATGTGATTTACCTCTGTTATAAATCCTTGAGTAATGTGTGTGTCAGCATACCGACCCAGGGATGACACTTAAGCACAAAGACTTGACCGTCTGAGGTCGGGTCGCTACAAGATGGTATCAGAGCACATGTTGACTGTAGGATGTGACCCTAGAGACTGACCAGCCCATAGGAAAGATTTTCTCTAAAAACTTTATTTTCAAAAAGATCTTTTACCTCCGTTCTTTTCTGAGCTTTATCAAATGTTTCCTTTTAATTGGACCATACCCCCTTTCCCCTTTTGACCACACGAAGATACGACTGATGAGACCACTTCAAGAAGTACAAGATATCGGACAACTAAGACCACTTCCAAATGAAGAGGATTTTACTAGACATTAGAATAATGGAAACTACAATGGTTAAAGACTCCGAAGACTAGGAGAATTTGAAGGATTTGTAGAATTTCCAGATTGGTATGACTTAGGAAGGCTACCTTATAGAACTTGTTAGACTATTGAAGCTGTCAATACCAGAGATCAAGGTGTGTCAAAGGAAGACCGGAACATGGAGCGTTAAAACTCAAAGTTTTGTCAAGAAGATATCAACTATGGAATGATAGTTCATGTCAATGACTAGGGCAGAAACATGGATATCCAAGATGATATCGCCCGCTTATGCTATTGTCACCGTGCTGAGTTAAGCATGCATTTCTTCGGGAGGATTGGATGTTAGAACGTTGATGGAGCATCTATCAGCAACGGATGCAGTTTTAACCTTAGCTGGCGTATCGCCAGGATCTGGAGTATTACATCAAGAATTTTTAGATAGACCTTCAGGAAGCTTGACAAGGAAGTATTTAGTGAATAACTCGAGACCCAGAAGCTGAAAGTAGCCAAGCTGGAGGAGCAAAACCTCGAGATACCGGAGAGTTGTCAGGAACTAAAAGACAGTAGGACCATGGTTCATGCCAAGGATGTTGAAACCCATAAGTTCGGAACGCAACTCCATAATATTAAAGGACGTCACGAGAGACTTCGTGTCAATAGAGATGATCTGGTAAAAGAACTTGAGAAGGACAAGTACGATCAGAAGGAGCCATCGGAGACATGAACAAGACTTGAAGAGTTTGGCGACTTTGAAGATTTATTGACCTTTAGAAGACCAAATCCCTGTTATATACTTACGTTAGATGCGACGATTGTGAGCTGTCATTTGTTTGATGTTTTTCCGACATCCACAAAATAAAATCTGTCTTTTCAAAACTATTGTTTGCATTGTATGTATCCCTCTCTATCTCTCTTATCCCACCCCAAAACCCTTGAGACCAATAGAGGATGAATGGAGATGAACTCATATTTTCTGGACCAATGACTCAATTAGAGACGGACCGATGGATTCAGAACATGGAAGATCATATGGAGAATAACACTATAGCCGGAAAAGATATAGCCCAACATGCTCTTCAGTGCTTTGGAAGAGGTGCTGCTACTTGGTGGACGATGTACCAAACCATCTATAGATGGCAAGAGTGACCACTTGGGAGGAAATTAATTTGACTCTGCTAAAGTCTCGGTTTGTGTCCTAGAAGATGAAGCCTTATGGAAATGATATGAAGAAATCTTGTGCATGCAAGCTCTGGGGAGAAATAGGACACAACCATAAGGAGCACAAGGATGAATTCCCTCATGGTAAATAAAGTCACCCAGCTGAAGAATGCCCAACTAGGAAGATTACTTGTTTCTTGTGTGAAGGGACTACCCACTACCCTGCTCAGTGTTACATTTATCCATGGTACAAAGAACCATCCAGCAGAAGAAATAAGCAATGAAAGCAGCCCTCATGGAAATTTTAGAAGAACCTGTGATGAAGGAAGAGGTGGAGGACACACCCGAAGAAAACCCAATCAAACCCTGGACCAAGTCTTGTTATTCATGTGGAGAAGAAGGACACATCTCCCAGAATTATCTGAAGGGGGATCTAGTAGAATTCCCGATAGAGGAAGTAGAGTATGACCCATAGGAAATAGAAGCCCTGATTGGAACGGAAAAGTCTAGGAAGAGAAGTAGATTGGATACCAAGAAGGACCTGAGTCATATAGCCTATTTCATGTGCAAGGAGTCAGGGCACTACTTCAACGGTTGCCCAAAAAGGGAGCCGAGGACCCAAGGAGGCTTTGTAGTCACAAGGAAACCTCGAGACGTGTCACAAGTAATGTGTTTCTGCTATAATGAAGTAGGTCACTTTGCCAGGGATTGTCCCAAACAGAAGGAAGCTTATGCGAAATAGTTGAGATTGCGACAAAAGAAATGTAGTAGTAGTAGTGACAGCTTCTCTTCTATATTGAGATGTTGAGTTGAGGCATGTAATGGTAATGGAGGAGATTGTAATATTTGGGAATCAATGAAGTTAGCAGTGATTTGGATTTTATGAGTTGTTACTCTATGAAGAATTTTTTTGACCATTTTCGAGGATATGAGAAATATGGTCTATGGATGAATTTGTGCAATTCCAAGGGTGGTAGTACCCTATGAGGACCCTTGACCCCTGGAAAAGATAATGATATTCCACCAAGTGGACTACGGACAAAATAAGTATGAGTTTTATCTCAATAAGTGGGAATACCCCAAGAGTATGAAGGGATGAAGTACTATTTGATATAAAGGAGGTATAATGTTGGTAATATGGAGCAACTGTAACTCCATGATGAGTTTGAGTAATCACGTCTTAGTTTGGTACCAATAGATGGAAGGGAGACAGTACCATTAGATGGATTTAAGAATGCTAGGAAGGTGGAGGTTGGAATAGTGATCAGTTGCCCCGAGGATGAGTTCAAGGTTTACAAGTGATGAGACAGGCCATAACCCACAGGCCCCAAGACCTGCCAAGAAGCAAACACACTCTTGCTGAAGGAAAAACCCTGGAAGAGGATATGCCTTTATGCCTTTATCAACCGACGATTTTATAGGAGCAACACAAAACCTGAGAGTTGTGAAGGAACGATTGGTTTTGTTTGGCTTGCAGAATCAATGGATTTATCCAAACTTGGTTCATCGACAAGAGAAATTCTGCAATGCTTGTGACGATGACCGAGTGTTAGATTGCGAGATCCGCTGAATCATATACAAGGTAATGATTTGGGTGCGGAATGGATTGATCACCATGCCGACTTACTCTTATTATTCGCCTTGCTATGTGGGATGGTAAATTTGAGTGACTTACCTATAGTAGAGCGACGACGATCAAAACCTTGTTTGAACCTTAGAATGGTATGACAAATTTTCCCCTTGTACAAGGTAGCTATTGCCAAACGTAGGTCATACGGTGAGAAATGAAGCCCCAGACCCATCTCCTGCAGGAGAAACCATAAATTGTTGACCACCATGAGATATTGATAGTTGTTTAGTATTGGCGCCAGACCCATCAGCTAAGAAGATCCAGTCTTGGAAAAACCATTCCAAGATAAAAGGACAGAAGAATTGAGGAAAAAAGGTTATGCCACTATCGGAACAGCCCCGAGGAGGAATTAATCCTGAAGACCTGAGAAGATAAGGATGGAGTATATGAGTTTTGATGGAACCGTAACAATGTTTCTAAGGGTGGTAGCACCCCATACCCAATGTGACGATCGATGGATTTTGAAGACCCCAAACCTAACCTATTTCTTGCTAGCCTCTCCGAATCTTGAGGAGAGATCCATTTTAAGGGTGGTAGGTTTGTAACTCCCAAAATTCTAAATTTTGGAATGTTATATTAAATAGATAGTTTTGATTGCTTGTGTGATGTGCTGTGTGAAATCGAGTGAAATTTGAAACTTTGGAAGTTAAATGAGAGGGAATAAAATGACTTTTCCAAGCTTTCACCTCGTATTTATGATCTCCAAGAATTCAAATTTATTTCATCACAAAACCCTAGAGTGAAGATGATATGACTTCTTCCATTTAAATAAATGAAACGAGTTTTGAGATAATTTGAATTTCATTTGGAAATAGTCCAAACTCCCAAACTTTATGCAACCTAATGATTTTCATGAGAGTAGATAAAATGACTTCTTCAAATTATATGAAATATGAGTTGGAAGTTTAAAAGAAACAAATTGAAAGTCCCTTTGAAATTATTTTTTTAATTTGGAGTTATTTGGTTTTTATTCAAATTATATTTATCCACAAATTAAATATATGGAAATTAGGGTAAAATGATTCCCTACAGTAGAAAAATGGAGAGAAATAAATTTGAAATCATTTTAGTATTTTTAAAATGATTTTTATGAGGTTTTATTCCAACAGTCGCACTGTTTTCTTTATTTGAATTTTTGTGTAATTTATTTGACTTTAGGAAAATGTGTATATTGTAGAAAATATTTTTCTGAAAATTTTAATATATAATATACCTATATAAAATTTCATTTTTGTTTTCATTATTCAGTTTTTCCTTTTCTGTTTTTTAAAAGATGCGTGTACTCCGTAACTATCCGACGCCCTCATGCGCAGCATAGTAGCTGCTGGCGCTGCATTGTTTTTTTCTCTTAAATAGGCCAGGCCTAGCCAGCCTTTTCCTTTTCAGATTTTTTTTCTTCCTCCTTTGGTAAAAAAAATGCAGCACGTACGCGAGCGGCCGGCCGATGGGCTCTAGGCCCGTGTGAGGCGCTTAGTTCTTCTCCTCTGTTTCATTTATTTTGGTCTATCTTTAGTCGCACATTGCCTAGCTAAAGACATCTAAACCTCCTTTTCACCTATAAATATAGATCCATAGAGCCTCCAAAATCATCTGATTCGGGTTAAATCAATATTTTGGTTTGACTAGATTCACTAAAGAAAAATATTTTTGTCCTCTCCGTCGGGACTTCTGGAAGTTGTTTTCTCTCTCTAAAATAGTCTTTTCTCCACCTTATAAAGGTATTTTTCTGCATATTATTTATATATTCCCATAGCTTATCATTTCTAGAATAGTATGGTTGAATAATTAGATTTATAAATTAGTCCCTGTATTTACATTTTAAGATTAGAATTCTTTTAGCCATAGCCCTTTTTCTTCCGTAAAACAGCTTGGCCCTGATTTTTTCAAATAGCCATAACTTTTTACTTGTTCATCCAAATTAGACGAAACCAATGCCAATATTTTCGTCTTGATCCCGCCTATCTAAGGAATCTATCAAATAAACTTTTTTCAAATTTCAAATTTCGAAATTTGTTCAGTTTCATACTCAAAATTCTTTTTATCATATCTTTTTATTCGTACCTCCGTTTTTGATGAAACCGACGCCCAAATCTTCGTAACGATCCACTCTGTCCAGTAAACAACTTAAACATGATATTGACAATTTAAAATTTGAGTTTAGTTCAGATTAGTATTCTATCTTGTTTCGTCTGTTTCTCGAGTTTCGTAACCACGTTTAAGTTGATTCTTTTTGCAAATTGAAGCACTTAACCTAAACTTTCTAACAAGGCCAAATCCACCTAATTTTAGCACTGTTAGAAATTGTCTTCTGTTGCAAGATTCGTTTGCTTGGTTTCAAAGTTTTCTGAGAACTTTTCTTCGATTCTTTTGCATGAGTGCTTATGTATGCAATTGCTTGCTTACGATAGATTGAATGGAGTGTGACGAATAGAACCGTCAAGAGTTATGAGTGTGAATCATCTACATCAGCAGTACAAGGCAATTTCACACTTTGATCATATTTTCCTATACCCAGTTTTTATGCATTAGTTTTACTCTCAAACATTGCATGAGTAGGATTGATAACATGTGGGTATTGGAAAGTAGTTGTTGAGGTAGGAACCTGTCGTCTTTTTTCAAACCTTGGGATTCATACGTTATGCTCATAGTGCTTTGCTATGCTCATAGACGTGGATTGGTATGTGAGATTCATGAAATAAGTGACAGTTATATGTAATTAAGGGAAACTTAAGGTGGTTACTTTAACACACATCTGGGTGGAATGGTTGGGGCACCCTGGAGCACCTAGTGGTTTGCCCGGGCACCTGGAGAACCCATTGCTTGCCCAAGGGGATCACGGAGTACCCGTGTGATCACCCTATGGAATGCCACCCAGGCTCAAAGGGATCATAAGATTATTCATGTTAGAAACTTCCGTGTGCAGCCACAAGCCATTATGGGCTCTGGCATAGTTGATTATGTTGCGTGAGCTCTTGAAGAGATGGACTAGCAGATGTAGGGGAAAGTAGGTGTAACTGTCTACCCAGAGTAAAGAGTTAATGCTTCGGAAAGACTGTGTCTCGGTCATCTATTTCTCAAACACCATGTAGGGCGAGAAACCCAACAAAGGAGATCAAGTCTTGTGGGGAAAAGTGCGCAAACCTCTGCAGAGTGTACAAACTAATCATGATTAGCCGTGTCCCCGGTTATGGACATCTTGAGTATCTGGTACTTGAATTATTGGTTTGATCTCATCACTCTATTCAATAAAATTGTTGGGTTATACTTATTACTTTGGGATTGAGTTGGAGGAACCTTCTAAATATTTTCAACCAACTTGGTAGTTAAATAAAATATATACCTTTGTTGTAGGGAAAAATTGGCTTTATGCAAACTTAAACTTAGAGCTTCCACCAGCCAAATATGCATGTAATGATAGCTATTATTCATCATTATCCTATGGTGTGAATTTACCAGTACATTCAATGTACTGACCTACATGGCTACAACGTCTCATGTTGCAGGAATCTTATGACGAGTATGTGGTACGTTAGGGTTATGATTTCTACACTCAACTTTGCCGTTGGTGTTGATGGGAATCCACAACCTTGTTGTTTCTTCCGCTTTATCGATTGAGGTAATAATATTTACGTTACTTTATACATGTGATTTACCTCTGTTAGATATCCTCGAGTACTCTCTGTGTCAGCATACCGATCCAGGGATGACAGTTAAGCAGATAGACTTGATAAATGCGAGGTCGAATTAGCCATGTAAGGGCCCGTCTTTTACTTATGCAATTTTTATTTTCGAATTTGAGTCTCCATATTCTCTTATAAAGCACCAACTAAGGGGCACTATGATCGTATTTGAGCATTGGGTGTAGCTAATATTCGAGTGTGTTTCATGAATGGATCAATGATTGAGCATGATGGGCTAGGGATAACTTGCTTTAGTGTTGATATTTTGAAAGACATGGTTGCTTGTTAGTATGCTCGAGTATTAAAGTCTTCATGTGAAAACTAGACTATTGCTTTGAATCATACAAAAGTCCATATGTCCATGCTATAAAGAAAAGAAATGTGATGAACATGTTAGGAAACATTCCACATAAAAAATTCTGTTTTTATCATTTACCTACTCGAGGACGAGCAGGAATTAAGCTTGGGGATGCTGATACGTCTCCAACGTATCTATAATTTTTGATTGTTCCATGCTGTTATATTATCATTCTTGGATGTTTTACAATCATTTTATATCATTCTTTGGTACTAACCTATTGATATAGTGCCCAGTGCCAGTTGCTGTTTTCTGCATGTTTTTTACATCGCAGGAAATCAATATCAAACAGAGTCCAAACGCAACAAAACTCCTGGAGGATTTTTATTGGGCCCGAAGAAAGCCGATGGGCCAAAGAAGCACCTGGGGGGCTGCTCGAGGGGAGCAGCACCCACCAGGGATCGCCCAGGTGGGTGCTGCCCACCTCAGGTGCACCCTGAACCTCCTCTTCGCTCTATAAATACCACAATATTCCAGAAACCCTAGGGGAGTTGACGAAATATTGATCCAGCCACCGCAGAGTCCAGAACCACCAGATCCAATCTAGACAACGTCATATAGGGGTTCACCACTTCCATTGGTGCCTCTCCTATGATGCGTGAGTAGTTCTTTGTAGACCTACGGGTCGGTAGTTAGTATCTAGATGGCTTCCTCTCTCTCTCTTGATTATCAATACAATGGTCTCTTGGAGATCCATATGATGTAAGTCTTTTTGTGGTGTGTTTGTTGGGATCCGATGAACTTTGAGTTTATGATCAGATCTATGTTTTTATCCAAGAAAGTTATTTGAGTCTTCTTTGATCTCTTATATGCTTGATTGCTTATAGCATCGTATTTCTTCTCCGATATTTGAGTTTTGTTTGGCCAACTTGATCTATTTATCTTGCAATGGGAAGATGTGCTTTGTAGTGGGTTCGATCTTACGGTGCTTGATCCGAGTGACAGAAGGGGAACCGACATGTATGTGTCGTTGCTACTAAGGATAACAAGATGAGATCTATATCTCATAATAGACACTACAAAAAATACACTTCCGTGATGATACGTGTTTGTCACAAAGAGGTCGCGTTTTTTGTCATGCATGTACATCAATGAAGATTTTATGACAGAATCAAGATAGTCATACCTGTGCTGTCGTAGAAGTGTTCCATGACATTACCTAAATTATCATCATCGAAGTGTCCACTTCCATGATGATAAATCACGCATCACGGAAGTGCTTTCATCAAGGGTGACCGACACATGGCATCCACCGTAACAGGATGCCGTTAAGCTATCGGGTCCGGTTTCGAATTCGATAACCCATGAACAGCCCGGACCAATGGGAAATTTCCACGTGTAAAATTCTGATTGGCCGGAGGAAACACATGTCAGCTCATCAGTGGGTCAGATAGGCGCCTATGATATGTCGACACATGCGACGGCCCACCACTGGCCCATCTAGCTTACAAAGGCCAGCCCGTTTGACTTGGTCAAAAGTTAGCGGGCTGGCCCATGAAAAGCCTGTTAACAGTCTCATTGAAAATAGCCCATTTTACGGTCCGATAACTCACGGCCCATTAGGGCCTAACCGAAATCGACCCAACAACGTCACGTGGGCCGTCAAATATAACACCAGCCCGTTTCACTTTCGGCCCATATGAGGCCTTCATATCTTTAGGCCTTTAGAGGCCCACAGTGACCCTAGTCCATAATGAATAGTAAATTTCTTAGTACCCGTTAACGGTCCATGATTCACATGGGCCGTTTCCAGCCCGTGTTAGCTTTCGGCCTACTAACAGCCCATACGTTCTTGGGCTCCTTTCCGGCCCTCGATTACTTCTGGCCCGTTACTAGCATGTTCCCCTAATGGGCCAAATTCGGCCGGTGGCAAGAGTCCGCCCGTTTCTGGCCTGTTAACCCGTTGCGCCGTTTCCAGCCCGTCCTATATTCTGGCCCATTAACGACCTGTTATGCTTGTGATAGAATTAAGCCTTTGCTGTCCTCCGGCCTGTTAACGGCCCGTTACCGTGCTGGGTCGATTCCAATTACGCCAGTTTATGGCCCATGTAAACCCATTTGTCCAACGGCCCGAGGCCCACCAATTCTACGACCCTGTTGGAGGCCCATTTGTCGACGACCCATAGGAGCCCCATGGATCCTACGTCCCATAGTAGAGTCAAGTCTACCACTGTCTGTATATGGCCCATGGTTGTTGCGGCCACTAGCAAACCAGGGAAAAAGAAGACTAGGAAATAAATAAGCCCGAAACTAACGCTAGGCTATTAAGGCGATTGCACAGATTACATCCACTCGGCATCAAAGATCGCCACCAGTGCAAATATGGCGAACACCCTACACTATACAAAAATGGGTTGCTGTTTTCTTCAGCCGGTGCTGCACGTTAAGACCAAATTTTGAATTGCAACAAAATAGATTACAACTATAAAACAAAAGCAAGGTTGGCATAAAAGTTAACAGTCTGGCAGATAAATGCACCACCAGAAGTTTAGAAGCTCAGTTCATTTGAGCTGACTATTACGTTTTCATGTTGTATTGTCCGATGGAGCACCATAACCTTCGCCTTCATTTCTCCTAGGCTCCTGAACAACATAGCAAATGTATTTTAGTCTGGTTTCACAACCATGCATATCTTGACGACATCGAACAATGTCTGTCCTTGTTTCACAAAGGGTCTCTGTTAGGGAATGGACTTGTGTCTGGAGCGCAGATATAACATTGTTTTGAGCTTGCATATCTTGATCATGAGGCAGTTTGGACGAGATTGCCATAACAACCAACACAGTATTACGCATGAACGTGCTTTTGGCACTATTAGTGGACATGTACTAACCCACTGCACCAAGAGTTGACATTGCGGTTATAGTTGCGTCACCACCTTCGGAATGTGGCGGTTCCACCATTTTTTCCATAGCTTGCTGAAAAGTTGAGTTTTTTACATTAGTAGTACCAGAACAGAAGATATTAAGGAGGCAGCAAAACCAAACAAAATAGCTTTGGTCTATATACAGAACTTATTCTGGTGAACCCATTTAAAATATTAGTTGTATTTTACTGCAAAGTACATAATAAAACCAGGTTCCAAACACATGACCATGTACCATCGCTAATGTATTGTCTATTTCTTCACATTGTATTGACAACTAAGGATAAAGAGACAAAGTTTATAATATGGTAAGCATAGTATGACATCATTCAAATCAGAAAACAACTGAGAACATACAAACAGGCAATTGTAACATTGCGTGGGCAAGTCCAGCACGGAACTAGATTACAGGTCAATATCAAAGGAACATCACTCCTCTCTTTTAAACCCTATAAGGTGCAATGATACGCTAAGAAAATTGTGTATAAAATTGAAAAGAGTAATAGACATTGGCTGCAAACCATGCAGTTCAAGGCACAAGTCAGAGTAAGTAGTAGTTAAAAGGCATGAGGATTAAGGACTTACAATAGCATCTTTGACTGGTGTAGTCATGCCCTTCTTCTTGCTGGTGTGACAGTCCTTTAAGATTTCCACAACATTTGGTTCAGGTACTTTTTGGTCCTTGCGGGCTTTCCTATGCATTTGGAACAAGTCAATATAGATCTGATAATATGGTACAACGAAAAGAGTGAAACATCGCCTAATTACAAGAGCCTCGCGATTGTGCAATATAGCTACGTGATCCTCGCTGCATTGTAATTTCACTTTAAATGCAGTTGGCCTTGTTCTTTGAACAGTTCACCTACAAGAAGATAGATATTTGTGGCACACGCGTAAATAGGACTTCAACATGTGATTTGATCACATATAAATATAATGTACCTGATACTTCGGATCAGACCAGTGTTTAACGAGGCCTCTCCAGTCTTCATCCGATGTATTTTCCACTGGAGGTGTTTGGGCAAGCTCACTATTAGCCTTGCCTTCAAAGTGAGTTTTCCTTGAGTTATACCAATACTGTCGCAGAGTAGACTTGAAAACATGGGTGCAAGCTTGTCTGGTTGCATCATCTTGGCTATCCAACTTGAACCTGATCTGTTGAAAATTATGGGAGTCTCATTATCAGCAACCTAGAAAGTATGGGATAGAGCAAACGATATTACTAGTTTCCATACATAACCATACTTACAGATAAATGGTCGAGGAAGGTGTTGAACGGGGTTTCGTCTTTGTCATTCCTGTACTGAATCCATGTTGGGAGGATACGTACATGACACCTAACGGCAACCGCTGCCTCTGATACTAACTTGGCTGACTCTGTAGCATCACGTGGCCTTTTTGAACCTGCCTCAAAATGGATCTCCATTCTTCCTCCTCTAGATTTAGTTAACCTATCGAGCTTTATCCCTGATGTTTGTTTCCTCTTGCGCCTAGGTGTTAGTCCAACAACAAACATAGGAAGTGTTAGTGTACATCAATCTGTGAGACTACATATAAAGAAGCATGCAACTGTAACTTGACTCCAGCAACTAACTTCTTGATGTTGAAGCTCACAAAGTTCATCTGATCTTGCCAACTCATCTTGTGTCAAGAATGCTTCGAAAGTAGCGTCAGGTGGCAAGGGAGCTTGGGAATGTGCTGCTAGTTGAGCTGACCAACGAGTAACTCGTGCAGCTGGTGGTACTGTGGAAGGTGTTGCAACAACTAGGGCTATCTCTGCTTGTTTGGTGGTAGATATTTGTTTCTATTTGGCTTTTTCTGCAGCTCATGTAGCACGGGATACCTTGTTTGTAGAATTTTCCGCTAGACTTTGACCTTCTATTGCACTCAGTACCAGCAGAATCTGCAGGATTCTTCCGCTTCCCATTCCCTGTCATTCTATGTTGCCCCCTCTTTCTCTATGCCATGTTAAGTCAAGCTGACAAGAAAAATGAATAACAATTTAGTTCTTCAGAACAAATTGATGTGTGATACAGACGAACTGAACTTTGATGTTACACACCCACATGATAGGAAGATGTAATATGTACGAAAAATAGGACGGCATGAGATAACCAGAACTATGATGTGTAAACTAAGCAGAAGACATTCACTAAATTAGAAGCAATGCAATGGAAGGTAGACACCATATGAAAGATGCTACAAATATTGCTCTGCCAAGTTAACAGTGTCTCATCATAAATGGCGTTTAAACAAATGTGAAGCAGTACAAGAAATAAATCATATGCAAGATGCAAACAACATCACACTACCAAGTTAAAGGTCTCTCGACATTAGTGCCATTGCATATTCATAGCTTATGATGTGTAAACTAAGGAGAAGGCATTTCAACAACTTAGAAGCAATGAAAGCTAGACACCATATGAAAGATGCAACGAATATCACTCTACCAAGTTAAAACTGTCTCGTCATAAGTGCCATTTCAACAAATTAGAAGTAGTACAAGCTAGAAAAGAATGCGATATGTAACCTATATCACACTCCCAAGTAAAACGGTCATATGATAAGTGATTGTTGCATGTTACACAACAGTAGAATTTTGATGTAAGAACATGGTGTGATAGACATATATTGTATGTTCTAGAAACAGGAACACGTGTCTTATTCACAAGTATAATGTGTAAAGTAAGCAGATGTAATTCAACAAAATTAGAAGCAATACAAGCTAGACATCATACATAACATGCAACCATATATAACAGTGCCAAGTTAGAGGGAGCACCTGTGATGGTGCACTAGGGGAGACGTGCTCATCATCAACACAGCATTGTTGAGTGTCTATGCATGTGTTGTCTTGCAAATCATCTTGGGGGGATGGAGGAGTAGAATCTGTAGAGGCCCTCCAGTTGGAAGGAGAACCTTTATCCGCTGCCTTGCTAACTTCCTTCCGCTTTATTGATTTTGAATTGTCAAGTAAAACGGACAAGAAAAAGCAATAAAATTCTCTCTTCAGTACTCATTTGTGCATGATACTGACAATCACTACTTTGATGTAAGGCAAACACATGATACCGGGATGGAATACGTACGAAAATAAGGACGACATGGCATATTCACAACTATTTGTGTAAACTAAGCAGAAACCATTCCAATAAATATGACTCTCCAAGTTAAAAGCGTCCCATCATAAATGGCATTTCAACAAATTAGCAGCTGCACATGCTATAGATCATATGAAAGATGCAACTAATATCGCACTACATATACTAAAGGTGTCTCGTCATATTGATTGATGCGGGATACCAAAAAAACAATAGTTTTATGTAAGGACATGCTTAATAGACAGATGTACTATGTAGTAAAAATAGGAAGGCATGTCACATTAACAGGTATAATGTATAAACTAAGCAGAATAGCACATGCAATTTAACCAGATTGGAAGAATTACAATGTAGACACCATATGCAACATGCAACCACATATCACGCTGCCAAGTTAGAGCAAGCAGCTGCAATGCTAGTGTAGGGGAAATGCAGTAATCAACTACAGAGCTACGTTCACTTCCTTCATCTAGCCTTGCTGTTTCTTAAGAATCATGTCGGGAGGCTGACGCTGCATTCTTTAAATGAGGATCTTTACTCACAGTAGTCCACTGGCCTGACTGCCTCATCATAAGTGATTGATGAGGGATACACAAGAACATCAGTTTGATGTAAGAACATGGTTAATAGACAGATGTACTAGTATCTACCAAAAATAAGAAGGCATGTCATATTCAAAGGTATAATGTGTAAGCTAAGCAGATGCAGTTTAACCAAATTGGAAGCAATACAAGCTAGACATCCGGCTAGAGTGGTGAGCATGATCATCTAGGACACAGGAGCTGGTGGGAGGCGGGCTGCCGCCACCATCATGGATTTTAGTTGGCTTCGGTGATGCACTGTCTATGTTGGGCTTGTCCTTTGGCTCGGCCGATTACGACTAGCTATTTGTCTTCTAGTGTTCACGGGATGGCGGTTCATGTAAAAATATCTTTCCTTATCTTAATAAAGACCGACTTCGGCCTTTCGAATACAAACTAGACACCATATGGAACATGCAACCACATATGACATCGCGAAGTTAAAGCAAGCACCTGGGATGGTGGTTCATTGCGAGCGATGTCATCAACTCGGAATGCGTTCTTTATGCGCATCTGCGACACTTTGCACCCTTATAAGGGTGAAGCGATGATACAGCCTATCCGCGTCACGATCTTTGGGCGACTTTTTCTTTTGCTTCTCTCATGGCGTGATGCGAAATACCCTTGCATAAAAACACAATAGTGAGAGTAAGGGTGAAGTGTAATGTGAGAACTAGTGCCTTTGTAAAATTAGAAAATAGCAGTCATTTGAAAATAAATGACGGAGACATATGCACTAGTAGAAAAAGGGCCTAATGTTCAGCCTTTAGTCGGTTTGTAAATTAAGCACTAATGTGAGGCTATGAATTAGTCCCAGTTCGTGTTGAACATTTAATACCGGTTCGTGTCACGAACCGATACTAAAGGGCTGGTGTCAGGCTGGCGTCAGGCCGGGGCCCCACGAGCCCCTTTAGTCCTGGTTTGTGACACGAATCGGGACTAAAGGTCTAACCTATAGTGCTGGTTTGTGTCACAAAGGACAAAAAAGTCTAACCTTTAGTCGGTTGGAGACACAAACCGAGACTAAAGGGCAATTTTCAAACTCTACCCCCCGTGTATACGCCATTTCAGGTTTGTAAAAAACAAAAAGAAAATGATAAAAACTTCAAAAATTAAAATCCATCGAGATGTAGTTATGTTACTACATCTACTAGTTAGGAAAATTAAAAAACTTAAATTTGGACATGTTTTGCAAAAAAAGTGTTATGAAAAAGTAAAACGGCCATATCTTTTGCATACAATGTCGAAAAAAAAGTATAATATTTAAAAAAAAATCAGCACGAAAATCCGCATCCAATTTTGACTGCCGTAGGCCTATTTGGAAATTTTTAGAATCCTCAAATTCTAAAAGGAAAAAAAGATATGCTCAAATTTCAGTTTTTTTAATTTTTGTTAAATTTGGTCAAATTGAGGTCAAACTATGGTCAAACTACTTATTCAAGAAATATTAGTGTTAATAAATAATTATTTTAGTTTTTTTGACTTTTGGTCAAATTGTGGGCAAACTATGGTCAAATCTGGTCAAACTGTAGTCAAACTATGGTCAAACTACTTATTTTATTTAGTAACAGTAATATTTCTTGAATAAGTAGTTTGACCATAGTTTGACTACAGTTGACCAGACTTGACCATAATTTGACCACAGTTCGACCAAAAGTCAAAAAAACTAAAATAATTATTTATTAACACTAATATTTCTTGAATAAGTAGTTTGAACATAGTTTGACCATAATTTGACTAGATTTAATGAAAATTAAAAAAACTGAAATTTGAGCATATCTTTTTTCCTTTAGAATTCGAGGATTCTAAAAATTTCCAAACAGGCCTACGGCAGTCAAAATCGGATGTGGATTTTTGTGCTGATTTTTTTGAAATATTATATGTTTTTTTCGACATCGTATGCAAAAGATATGGCCGTTTTACTTTTTCATAACACTTTTTTGCAAAACATGTCCAAATTTAAGTTTTTAAATTTTCCTAACTAGTAGATGTAGTAACATAACTACATCTCAAAGGATTTAATTTTTGAAGTTTTTATCATTTTCTTTTGTTTTTTACAAACCTGAAATGGTGATACACGGGGGGGGGGGGGGGGGTAGAGTTTGAAAATTGCCCTTTAGTCCCGGTTTGTGTCTCCAACCAGGACTAAAGGTTAGACCCCTTTTGTCCCAGTTTGTGACCCAAGCCGACACTATAGGTTAGACCTTTAGTCCCGATTCGTGTCACAAACCGGGACTAAAGGGGCTCATGGGGCCCCGGCCTGACGCCAGGCTGCCACCAGCCCTTTAGTTCCGGTTCATGCCACGAACCGGTACTAAAGGTTCAACACGAACCGGGACTAATGCATAGCCTCACATTAGTACCGGTTAATTTACAAACCGGGGCTAAAGGGCTGAACATTAGGCCCTTTTCTACTAGTGCATATGCTTCCTGTCATTTATTTTTTAGCCACCTGCTATCTGCTACTTTTACAATGCACTAGTTCTGCACACACTTAACCCTTACTCTCACTATTGTGTTTTTTTGCAAGGATATTTCATACTCTGCTGCCATGAGAGAAGCAAAAAAGAAAAGAGAGAAGTCGCCCAAAGATCGTGACGCGGATAGGCTGTATATCGCTTTCACCCTTATAAAGGGTGCAAAGGTCGCCAGATGCGCATAAAGAACATACCTCTGGAGTTGATGACCTTGCTCGCAATGAACCACCATCCCAGGTGCTTGCTTTAACTTCGCGGTGTCATATGTGGTTGCATGTTCCATATGGTATCTAGCTTGTATTCGAAAGGCCGAAGTCAGTCTTTATTGAGATAAGGAAAGATATTTTTACATGAACCACCATCCTGTGAACACTGGAAGACAAATAGCTAGTCAGGGCACTGGCCGAGCCAGTGACAAGCCCAACATAGACATACATCACCTGGAAGCCAACTAAAAAGCCACGATGGTGGCGAAGCAGCCCGCCTCCCACCAGGCTCTCAGGTCCTACCACTACAAAAAAAGAAACATCCGTGACATTTTGGGCCGAACGAATTTTTTTTCTGTCATACATATGACACTTCTATGACGATAATTGTGACAAAACCCGGTATCATCATAGATGTGGTGGGATCCTACTTCTATGACAAAAAATCATGACAGAAAATGGGCTTTTCGTCCTGGGCGGGCTGGAGACGCAGCTGCATGACATTATTTGGGCCGTCCATAACGTAAAAAACCGTGGTAGAACCGAGGGGGAGGAAAATTTTTGGGGAGTTGCCGGTTACGGTGGGAGGTCGGGGGCCGAGCGATGCGCGTTTCTCTCGTACGTACGCGTGTGTGTGCGAGGCGTTGGCTCTAACTGAAACAGAGCAAGGCGTTGGGCTCTAAATGAACCCGAAGCGACAGACCGCAGTTACGCTGCTATCGAACCCGAGCGATCGATCGATGGTCGTTGGCGAACCCGATGGAGCGGTTCGCCGCTACCCTCGCTAATCAAGCCGATCGATGCTGCCTGCAGGATGAGCAGTGGCGTTGCGGGGGGTTGGATGAGCAGTGAGGGGTGGCGTTGCCTCTGGATGAATAGGAACCCGTGGTGTGGAGGGCTGGATGAACGAAGAGACGGTGGAGGGGTGGCCGTGGAGGGGTGGTTGAACAGACCCCGTGGTGTGCGGGGCTGGATGAACAGAAGCGGTGGAGGGGTGGCCGTGGAGGGGTGGTTGAACAGGACCCTGTGGTGTGGAGGGCTGGATGAACAGTAGACGGTGAAGGGGTGCCCGTGGATGGGTGGTTGAACAGTAGCCGGTGGAGTAGCGCGCGGTGGAGGCTGGATGAACAGGAGCCTGTGGAGGCTTGAGGAGGTCGACGGTAGCCCGTGCAGGCTGGAGGAGGTCGACGGTGGAGATGAACAGTATCCCGTGGAGTCCCGCTTTTGCGACGCCACACCCCTCCCGATGAACAGGACCCCGTTTCACCGTAGCGCTCCAACACTAGTCCGTTTAAATGCTTTTTGCGATGCGCCACACCCCTCCCGATCAATAGGACCCCTGTTTCGACCGTAAGAGGTCCGTTTCCTCTGTTTTGCGGTACGCAACACCCCTCCCGATCAACAGGACCCCCGTTTCGACCATAGGAGGTCCGTTTCCTCCGTTATGCGGTACGCCAGACCCCTCCCGATGAACAGGATCCCGTTTCGAATGTGGCCGGTCGAACACAAGGCCGTTTCCTCCGTTGTGCCGTACGCCAGGCCTCGTTTCCATCGCCTGTTCCGTCCAAGCCTTCCCGATGAACACGACCACGCGTTCCGTTTCGACCCAGCCGGTTTGGCTCCCCATGAACACGAGGACGACACTGTTTCTCCGTTCCGACCCAGCCATGTACACGAGCCCTCGCCGTACGTATGCGCGACTAGGCGTTCGAGACCCCGCCCGCAGTCAGGGGGGCGAATCGTTTTGTTTTTTCCCGGACGCAGTTCCTTGCGTGCGGAGGTGTAGCTGGTGGGTCCCAGCAGTCAGGGGGAAAAGTTTTTTCGCAAAATATGGTGGCCCGTCCGATGGGTCCCCGCTGTCAGGTGGAGGAATAATTATTTTGCGCGTAGTAAGGAGGCACTTCCTTGCTGCGGCCGTGGACCCAGATGTCAGCCTCTCCACGTACAGTCCATGTCCGATGGAAGTCGGTCGTTGACCACATTGACCATGCCGCGCCGAGAGCACCACGGCGGTGGAGGACAGTGAGGCCTAGGAAGGGGACGACGCGGAGCCGGGGAAGACGCGGCAGTGGATGCCCACGCGGAGGGGAGTACGACTGTACGAGGGTTTACTGGTTCGTCTGCCGTCGCCGGAGAATAACAGCAGGTGTGGGTGAGTAGAGGGATGGCTAGGCCAGCGATAGGAGTACGGTGGGGCGGTGAGGCTGTCTTGGCAAAGACAGCCGTCATGGAGGAGGGAGCAGCAGTCCCACCGGGCGCTTGTTTGAGCGGCCGGAGCAGGAAGAGCAGAGATTGAAGAAGACGACGGCCGTTGGATGGACATCCAACAAATCCTTTGCTGTCGCGCCAACCTTTTTTAGGAAAGCCTCAAATCTGTGGAAAAGAGCATACAGCCCATCTACCATTATTTCTAATAATTTACAGCCCATTTGCTAATTCTTAAGGGTTTTTTTGGATCCCATATTCTTTTTGTTAGCATTACAGCCCATATTGTGGCCATGCTTAAAAAATTATACGAAATTTTGCATATTTCGGTGCGGTCCGAACTGTTTTTAATCCCGAAATTTCGACTCACATTCAACCTGATTTTAAAAATAAATGTATATCAATATAAAATCCAACAAATTCTCCACGCATAAGAATTATTGTAATTTAAAATCTCGAAATGAAAAAAAAGATATTTGAAACTAATTGCTGGTTTGATGTGTTTTAAAAATGTACATCCCATTTCTCATTACTAATGGGCCATTTTCTCGGCCAGCCGAATGAAATCTCTCCTCGTCTTGAAAGATTTTCAGCCCAACAGGCGTGACAAAGCGACTTACTTGGCAAATCACCAAAAAACTAGGCTGTGGCCAAGGACCCAGCTGTCAGCCTCTCCACGTAGAGTACTCTTCCGACGGAATGTCGTTGACCACAATGACCATGCCGCGCCGAGAGCACAAAGGCGGTGGACGACAGCGAGGCCTTGGAAGGGGACGACGCGGAGCCGGGGAAGACGCGGCAGCGGATGCCCACGCGTAGAGGAGTACGAGGGTTCACTGGTTCGGCTGCGGTGTGAGGTTGTCGTCGCCTCAGGTCCTAGCTAGCGGTGGGAGTAGTAGGGGGCAATGAGGCCTCAACGACAGCACAGCCAGCCACTTGAGGCACGAGCAGGCGGTCTCCCTGGCGCTGGTTTGGTCGGCTGGCGCAAGAAGAGCAGCGATTGAAGAAGCAGCAGGACCGTTCGATTCAAATCCAATGGTTACTGCTGCTAGAATCGTTTGTTGACTAAGTTGACAAGCCTCGCGTCAGACGTCAACGTAGTAGGCCCACAGGTCAGCCTCCCAACCGGTGCGCCCCAGATGTCAGTGGGAGGAATCATTTTTTTCGCGTAATAAGGAGGCAGTTGATTGCATGCGGCCAGGCCAGCGGAGGGAGTAGGGTGGGCCGGGGAAGCTTGCGCGGCATCACAGCGGGCCACAAGAGGAGGGAGCATGCAGTCCCGCCGGCACTAGTTTAGGCGGCTGGAGCAGGAAGATCAGAGATTGAAGAAGCACGTCGGCCGTTGGATGGACATCCAACAGTCACTGCTGCTAGAATCGTGTGTTCACTGACAAAGCCTTGCGTAAACAAGTTAGCATCGAAATCTGTGGTGTGTACAGCCCATTTGCTATTATTTTTATAATTTTTACTCATTTTCTAATTCATATGGAATTTATTGCAGCCCGTTTTCCATTTTTAGAATTGCCGGCCATTTCCTGGTCAGTACCAGGGACAAAACATTAACTAAATATGTGGTAAATTTTGAAAATTCGCAAATTTTTGCTGGGGAACGAAATATTCCTAATCCATAAATTAATAGCCATACTAAAACAAATTTAAAAATAAATTAGTACTATGTCATGTTAAATCCAATGAAATACATATAAGATATCAGTGAAGAACAAAATTCAAAAAAACTAATATCCCATTTGCTATATTTTTTTGGAATTTTCAACCCCTTTTGATATTACTTGTAACAGAAATTGACCATACTCTTTGGCCAGGACGGAATGCATCCCTCCTCGTCTTGAAAGATTTGCAGCCCAGTAATTCGGAGCAAACAAATAGGCCTAGCTTGGGTGTTCTTCAAAAAAGAAATAATGTGCTACCTATTTTCCCAAAGAACTGGTGCATGAGCATTTAGCTTTATTTATTTATTTATTTACTTATTTATGTTTAGGGGGTCCATGAGCATGTACCTGGGCCGGATTCATGTGAGAGCCGTTAATTACGGGCTTCTCTGCTGGGCCTTCATCAGTTGGCTGCATGTTATCAACAAGTGGAAAATGTGTTCTGCATTTAAAATAGTATGAGCTACGTGCAGTGCACGGGCACTAAAGGATCGAACCGTGCAACGACTTCCAAAAAAACACATTTATTCAACCAACATACGAAATATACTACTGATTGTACATTGAAAATAGCAGCAGCAACAACCAGGGCTGGGGGTGCAACAGAAGCAGTAAGCAGGCCAGAAGAGTGAAGACGCAGCTCTCAGATGCTCTCTTCACCCAAGCCAAAGAAGGGATGGAAGAAGCCAGAAATAAGCTAGCAGAGGCAGAGCAGGCTAGGCGTCTCCTGCTATCTAAAACTGTTGTAAATACAAAATTTCCTTCGTAATAGCTAGGTTCAAATGTTTATCCAACAAGATGCTCATAGATGTCTCTGCATCTACCGATGTGGCACAAAATGTTTTTTTTCGGGTCATGTAATAACAGCAATTACTTTCCTAATAAAGAATAAACGGTTGCTATACATGGTATAGTTCACGCAAGCCCGACATTCCAAGTTCAACTTCCACATCAAACTCATGTTCACAGATATCCGCACATTCATACATAATGTCCACAACCATGATTCACTTCAAAGCCAAAAAATGTGAGGAGACTTATAAATAAAGAAAAACCTCTACTAGTTCCTCGCTACGGTCATGAGCACAATAAGTCGAGACCATGCGTAAATTAATTATATTTTAGTCATGTTTTCTGTTCTAAAATGCCCGCTGCTCGTGGAAGGACGTGTTGCCGCACACGCTGGATTCAATGAAGGCAAAGGCGGCAGTCTTAAGCTAGTTGCACGCGATAGGAGGCGTGCTCACCGGGCTCGCAGCGAAAAGTGCCCTCTTGGTCGGCGTGCGGTTCAATGCTGCGCTTATGAGAGGTCGCGTCCATGTCAGAGCAATCACTCCCTCCAGTCCTCTTTTGTTTGGGTATAACAAAATCTCGTTTTCCATTCACATTTTACAAGTAAAATTCGTGGACAAACTTTGACCCAAAGTACGATGGGGACTAGTAAACCAGAATGGAGGTAGTAGTTTTTTTAATCAGAGAAGGGTTTGCCCTTCCGATTACTGAAAACAACATCTAAATCTAAACCATAGTATTTGCCCTAGAACTACCAGGTTCAACATCTCGCAACATAAACCCATACAACCATACGCCAAGGAGGTACGTAGTACTATGAATTCCATTTTCGCTACATACCAATCATTCTAAAAACTACTTATGTAACATCCCAAATTTCCTATTTGGAATGTTTTACAATTATAGCTAAGCATCCTATGCATCCTGTTTGAATTTGAATGTCATTTGAAGTTTCAGAGCAATTTGAGTTTTGAATTTGAATTCAAACTTTGGCATGTGGGAAACATTTCAAAAAAAAAGCCTGATAAATACTTGATCAAAAGTATGAGGGGAGCAAACATGACACTCCAAAAATATCAGAGGAAACAATACCAAAAGATTTGGATTCAAATCTGAATTTTATTTGAATTTGAAAAAAATGGATTTTTATAAAGTTTGGATTTTGCCTTTGGAAAAATGTTCAAATGAAAGGGAATTTTCCCGATCATTTTGGTATATATATACCCTATATAAAATATTTATAGATATTGTTTTATTTTTGTTTTTGTTTTTATTTAAAAAATAAAGAAAAAACCCCAGGGGCGCCAGCCAGGCCACCCCAGCCCAGCCACCACCTCAAATTTCACACCAACCGAAGCCGGCCTAATCACAGCCCAGAGCCAGCCAGGCCAGCCCACCACCGCTGAAACCCCTGTGCTTGGCCGACCGCCTCAACCTCCCTCTCTCTCTCATCGACCGTGGCCCCGCCTGCCTTCCTTCCTCGCCCACGCCATCGAAGCTCATGAGATCGACTGATCCCAAGGATCCGGATCCCCGACCACCCCGATGCCCTTCCGGCATCCTCGAGGCCCGGCTATAAAGCCTAGCCCCTCCGCACCCCATTCCCCCCCCTAGCCTCGCCGGACCCCCTCTCCCTCTCCCTCCCGAGCTCACCGGAGTCCCGAGCTCGCCACCGCCGCCAAAGTCACCACGACGCCGCCTGGTGCACCCGACCCTACCTAACACCACCGAACCACCCCCAGACCCGTCGCGTCTTCCCGACGACTCAAGCTTCGCCGCCTTGGACGCCTCGGAGCACTCTCGCCCGCCGCCGCCCGCCGTCGCCGAGTCCGTGAGTCTCGGCATACCCTCCCCGTTCGATCTTAGATCGACGGCTCGATTAGAACCCCAAGGGGTATGTTTTTATTAGAAAACCGGACGGCCCGAGCGGTTTATTTTTAGTTAGGTTTATTTGTTTAGGCCGGTTCGTTTTTAGTTAACCCTAGGCCCGTTTAGACTAAACTACGCCTAGTGCACAGTATAGGCCCATTGGGTTTTTTCTTTTAATTTGATTTTCTGTTTTAGCCGAATAGTTTCAATTTTCAAAAATGTATATCTTTTATTATGTTTAATATTTTTGAGTGATTCTTTTTTTGTTGGATTGCAAATTTTATGTAGTTTCTGAAAAACATATATTTAGCTATGTTAAAATAATTAAAAATGCTTTAATATTGTTTTAGTCAGAATAGCAAATCTACTATAGTTTTAGTTAGAAAAATTATTTTTGCATGATTCCTTTTGCCATCACTTTATTTTGATATTGCCAAACCCTAGAAATTAACTTTGGTATTTTAGGATTAATAAATAATTAATTCTAGGCAGAATCCTATTAATCCTAATTAATTGACTAGTTCCTGTTTTCCTAATTAAATAATTAGTAAATGAATTTATTTTTAACTTGTGATTAGTTATTCTAGGATAGTTTCTGTCATTATAGTAGATGAACTTTTATTTATAATTAATAAAAGTTTTAAATTATTTTTCTTAATAGAAATTGGATTAGGCCTAAAATGAGTTTTATAATAGCTTTTAATTAATTCTTTTTGCTCCTAATTGCTTAGTGAATCCTTTTCTGTTAAGTTGACCTAAAACCATGATTAGGTTATTTTAAGGAATTTTTGTTATATAAAAACTATTTTTGCTATTGTTTGGAGTAGGGAAAAACTTTGAATTGGTTTCTTTGAGTTTTTTCTTTTGGATTTGGTTTTGATTGTTTTGTTGTGCTATGTTACTATTGTTATCTTGTGTGATCCTCTTACTTTGTGCTTATTGTGCTATTGTTTGTCTCGGTAGAGTTTCCGGAGTGCGAAGCTTGCTACTACGACTCTTTAGCTTACGAGGATCATCAGCAAGGCAAGTTTTGATCATGTTATTTCTATACCTATGTTTTTGTGCATTAGTAGTTGTCACCACCCCACCATGCATGCAGTAGTGAAATCTTGAAGTCATTAAACTTGAGTAGTATCATGTGGTAGGATGAACCAATCCCTTGTTACCATGACCCCGGACGTAGTAGTTATTTTGCTATGCTCGTAGACGGGATTTGGTATGAGTGATATTCATAAGCAAGATGTGAGAGTCAATGATGATGATAACCCCATGAACTACAATGATCAAGATGGACTTCGAAAATCACTCTTTGGGTGGAGGACGGTTGACGGGCACCTGGAGCACCCAGTGGTGGCGGGATGCATGGAGAAGCGCCATGACATCCTCATGGAAAGCTTCACCCAGCCACGAAGAGAAGGATGGATGCCCCATGACCGAAGCTTACCTGCAGCCGCAAGCCATTATGGGCTCGCTGGGTTGACCCTAGTAGTGACGCTGGCTGGACGGTACTACGAGAAGTAGACGAACGGTAGGATTGGATGGGTACCGGCAAAGGCTTAAGAACTCTTTGGAAGACCCTGTTTCATCTGGCCCCGCCTTCAAACACCATGAAGTGCGAAGACTCTAAAGGAGGGAATGATTCTTATGGGAAAGTGCGCAAACCTCTGCAGAGGGTTATAACCTAATCGATTAGCCGTGTCCCCGGTTACGGACATTTGAGCCTCTGGAACTTGGAAGTATTCGGATATCTCAACACTAAAACTAATGAATTAATTTGAGGGTTTATGACTTAATAATTTGGGAACGAGATTTTGGTTGGTGGAACCATCTCAATAACTACCAACAATTTGTAGTAATTTGCAAATAAGTCCACTGTAGTAGGATAAAATTGGCTTTTCGCAAAATGATGAAACTTAGAGCTCCACAGCCAAAATGCATATAGTGTAGTAACTTTATTATTGTTATTCTTCATGACTTGCCGCCTTATTCCAAAAGCTGACCTACATGGCTGCAACGTATTATGTTGCGTAGATATATTCCGATCAGAGTGAGGCTACGCCCGCGCTTGGCGATTGCCCTTTGGAGTCGGATGGACTCGCTTTACCTCGACGCTCCGCAGCATTAGTAGTTTATTTCTCATGAGTTGGCCTTGAGCCGAATTTATTCCCTTGTAATAAAGACTCTATATGAGAATCGTGTAATAAAATTCAGGTGTGATTGAACTTTGATTACTTTATCGATGTACTGTGAGTACCAGCATGATCTTGGGATGGTACAGACACAGAGACTTGACCGATGTTGGGTCAGGTCGCTACAACTTACTACTTATAACATGCCATTGAAAATCGAAACTCTTAATCCCGCTAAAAAAATGATACTTTAAACGTGGCTACTCGATCTGTGGCGACTGGCGAGCCACCGCCCTCCAAGTCGTTCACCTGTGGTCCCGACCATCAACTCCTACAAAGGTGCTCCACCACGCACTGCACCGCGAATGCAGCAATCGTGCGCCTAGGGTTTTAGGGTTTATTTGTTAACGTCGTATTTATGTAACACTCATGTGTGCGAGACAGCGAGAGGCCAACTGCGTGCGTGCGCCTCTTCTCTTCGTATATATACTCCACCGTTTGTCTGGTGTCGAAAAAATTATAATAACTACTAGCAATGTGCCAATGCGTTGCCACATGATCAAAGTAGATTAATACATATTCACCGATTTGATAGAAAAAATCTACTTTTGAAATACGTATATCACTAAAAATATGTTATGTTTCACTCAAAATATATTCCTTTGGCGGTTTTGATGAGATAAGGGAGGAATGTTGTTGGTTTCAACGTTCGATAAGTGGTATATGTCTAATTTCTACTCTTACTAGCAAGATGCCCGTGCGTTGCACGGAACATCAAGATCTTATAGGAGAAAAAGATGAACGAGGGAAGGCCTTATCTGCAAATGTGGTGAAGAGTGTGGGTAAATTGCCATATTTTCCTTCCTATCCGTCAGATATATATCGGACGACCTACATGCAGGATGGCGGGCCCACCATCATCACCAACTCTATTTTTTATCCCTACTCTTATAAAAAGCATTGTCGGTGATGATCGTGTGCCTGTCGTCCTGCAATATAGGCCGTCCGATCTATATCTGACGGATAGCAAGGAAACTATGGCAATTTTGGTAAAGATACCCACACCCCTCTCCACATTTGCAAATAAGGCCTTCCTCGCTCATCCTTTTCCCCACAAGATAAACTACTCATACAAATGCATCTTGATGTTCCAGGTAACGCATGGGCATCTTGCTAGTTGTTGCAAAAAGCCCATGTGTGTGTGAGAGAGAGGGAGAGTGGAGGAGGACGGAGTGCATGTGTGACAAAGACACAAGTAGTGTGTGTGCGATAGGTATCAGCTTAAAATGAGGTGATAGTGTGTGTGTGCACAATCGAGAGGGCGTGTCTCAAGAAGGGAAGAAAAAGCTACCTAGACAAGGAGCGGGAGAGAGACATGTATGCAATGGTGGAAGCACGAGTGTGTGGGTGTATAAACCTATCTAGAGGCTAGCTAGTCGATAAATGTTTGTGAGAGAAATACGAGTCGGGGTGCGAAAGCGAGAGTTGTGTGTGTGTGAGAGAGAGACGGTAGTCGGGAAGGGGAGTGGAAGCAGGAGTTGTGTGTGTGTGTGTGTGAGAGAGAGAGAGAGAGGAGACGGTAGTCGGGGTTGTCTGATCGGTAAACAAATGAATAATGTCAGTCTGGGACGGAGACGAAAAGGAGACCGCAACAAATGTTGTGTCTACAGGGGAGAGAGAGAGAGAGATAGAGAGAGAGAGAGAGAGTAATTTTAGTGGTATGAGTCATATGTAGAGACATATAGAGTGTGTGCGAGAATCCCATTGAGAGAAAGACAAAGTGAAAGACGAGTGGAGACTGTGTGTGTGGAGGTGAAAAAGAAAGCTTAGGTACCGAGTGATACCAGAGAACAGTAGAGAAGTGAGAGATAATGAAAACCGTGTAATGTATAATGATAGGGAGAGTGTGACACTTCTCAAGGGAGACGTCGAGAGACCATGTTTGCGAGGATAGGAGAAACATGAAGTGAGCATGCGGGTGAGCTGGAGAAAAGAGAGTGATAGCTACCTGAAGGAGCATGCATGCGAGAGAGATGGGCGTGAAAGGAGTGAACAAAAAACGGATTCAAATATTTGAATTCGAGATGATGATACATGTAATCCATACTCGAACCAAAATTGATCTATCAAACATGCATACTCATATGAATTCACGCACATCTATGTTATTTAATATGTAGATATTACTGATCCATACATTTTAGTAGAACATAATTTGGTTAAATTTTTCGAATTCAACCTTAAGATTTCGAGATCGTTGTATTTGTAAATCATATTATACATATAAAGGAGCAGGATTCTTTGTTGTGCTTTTGAAAGTATATATAAAAAATGATGTATATAGAATGTAATTCCAATTGAAAATGGATCTCGCCTGAAAAAAATAGTAGAATACAAACGGGATTCGAATTGAGTTGGCACGGTAAACGTGCACTGTGCAAAATTTGAACGAAGCGGGGAAAGTCGCAGTAACCGCCCAAAACCAAAATCTGCGAGATGGAAATCACTACTGCCTATCCCTGCCACGCAAAGCCTATCTGCTGGATTTCTATAGGTTTCGATAGGGGTAGGTTTGTAATTTCACCCAAATGTGACGTAACCGCCTCTCACCCAGATTCATACACGGTGGGCGCCAAAACACAAGCAGTGCCCTCGGCGAAATCGACTCCTCCCCGATTCATATTCATACACGGCGCGCCAAAAACAAACTCTCATCGGCAAATGTTCGGTGTATGCGAGATTACCGTCCTATCCCCAACTGACTAATGTTGCTGTGATGTAGTAGAAATTTGAAACGGGGGCTAAGTTTGTAAATTTCCTCGCATTTGAGACAAGCGCGCCCTGAATACCTGGTTCCCCCCCTTCCTCTCTACCTCCCTTTTCCCCATTCATACTCCGTGGGCGCCAAAACACCCTCTCCACCCTACCCTCCTCTATCCGCCGCCGTCCGCCACCCCCTCCACCGCCGTCCTCCACCACCATGCCGAGCCGATACCCCGACACCGCCGTCCATTACAAGAGATCGACCTCTCTCATACACGCCTTCGACCGGATCCTTGCATCCCGCCCTCTCGCTTCATTCCCGCCGTCGTCCTTCCTTGCCGGGCGCCCGCTCTACGACCTTCTCGCCCACCGCTACCGCCACCACCGTCTACCCTCCTAGATCTGCTTCCACGCCGCCGACCATCGCTACCAAGCACCGTCAAATTCTCACCAGATCAGACATCGGCGCCGCACTGCAGGCGGTACTCTTTCAGATTCGCTCAACTTATTTATTGCAGCAATAAAATAGATCGCCACTGCTTTACTCTGATTTCTTGTCTTGGTTGCGAAGTTGCCTTTGTCCGGTTTGCACCTTCAGATCCGCCATGGCACGCTCAACACTATACTCCCAATGCTTACACTACAGGAAACTGCTAGTTTGCCGTCTGGGCATAACAGACGGCAAAGACGTAAATCCATACGGCAAAGAGTTTGCCGTCAGGAAGTAGACGGCAAAGTCAGACGGCAAAGATTAATCGACAAAGAATACTTTGCCGTCTGCTTTTTTTCTTCCTGACGGCAAAGACTTTGCTGTCAGTCTATATTTTTGTCGTTAGTCTGCGGAAAGTAGACGGAAAAACATTGCACCAGACGAAACGGACGGTACAACGGCCGGCGTCAAGTGTTTTGCCGTCTACCGGCCATCCAACCATACGGCAAAGTCTATTATCTTTGCCGTCAACTATCAGTTTCGGCAGACGGGAAAGAAGCATACTTTGTCGCTCACTGTCATCAGATTCCCAGTGGGCAAAATAGCAGGACTTTGCCGTCTGGTGCTCCTTTCCCAGTCGGCAAAGACTTATATTTCGCCGTCAGTTGGTGCTGGCCCAGACGGCAAAACTATACCTCTTTGCCGTCAACCTGCCTGTTGGCAAGACGGCAAAATGCCAGCGGAAGCACAGGCTAGTGACATGTGGCATCTTTGCCGTCTGTCACTTGACGACAAAGCTCCTTTTTTTAAATCAGTTTAATACACAGTATAGAACCATAACAGGACAGCATAGTTCCATAGCAAATATAAGCAACAATGAAAAAATATAAGAACGAAGTTCCATAGCATATATATAGTCGCAGGACATAGTTCCATAGCATATATATAGTCCCAAAACAAAGTTCCATAGCATATATATAGTCCCGGGACAAAGTTCCATAGCATATAGTCCCAAAACAAAGTTCCACAGCATATAATACATAATGAACAAAGATGGCATCACTACGTAAGATTTGGCACTACAACAAACGCCTTCATGTCCATGTCGTAGTCCAAAGAGCATCCAGGTGGCAACCTACAAGATTGAATGGTGTGTGTCAAATAACGTGCTTGAAATCATCAATATGCCAAATAGACAAAAGAAAGTACTTGACACTACAAAATAAATAGTGATCCATATTCCATAGTGAGTTTCCAAAATAAAAAGCTTCTAGTACATATGGAGTTTCTTGAACACTTATCCAATTTTGAACATGCTAATTTAACACTAGATCTTTACTTATAAGTCTGATCTTTAAATGGTTCAAACGGTCTCTACTTACAAGTTTCTAAATCATGGAGATCTTCAAATGGTCTCTAAATCATGAAAATAATTAGCTACTTGTCTCTAAATCATGAATATCTTCAAGTGTTCTCTAAATCATGAAAATAAATAGCTTCAAGAATGCATATAGTTAATTAAGATCATGGTTGAAATTGTTCAAATGGATTATAGTTTGAAACGGTTCAAATGGTATCTACTTGTCTCTACTTATAAGTTTGATCTTCAAGAATCAAGATAGCTACTTGTTTCTACGTTGACAAATTTGAGACCCTACGTAAATGAGATATGTACGCACTAACCATACTCGATCTCAAACATTAGGAGAACCACCAAGGTTGTTGTCGCTTGGGCCTCGTGCATGTGAAGATCCATCAACATTAGATCCATGGCCTGATTGAGGCATCTGCATAGCGGGCATACCATTCTGGGTACAATAAGCCTGCAAATTATGTTTGAGTGAAGATTAAGTACTGGTAGTAGAAGATTATGATTGAGTGAAGATTATGTATGTGTACCGGTAAGTCATGAAATGAGTACTGGTACCAAACATGCATTGTGAAGTTCTTTTTGCTAGCAGCGTAGTATGTCCGTATCCCGTTCACCCAAGCTTCTTTCAACTCATCTACCAGTGGTTGCATGTACACACTTATATTCTTCCCTGGATAGTTGGGTCCTAGAATTATCAACGACAGGAACATGTGTTTGCGTTGCGTTATGGCGCCGGGGGGGGGGGGGAGGTTGAGGAGAACAACAAACACGGGCCAACAACTATATGTATTTGACACCATACCAAACGGATTGAACCCATCGAGTCCGATGGCAACTCGTGCATTCTTTGCCTCTTTTGCTTTCTCATGATGTATGCGATCGAAACTCTTCCAAGCTTGGGCACAAGACGGATGTATCGATCGGTCTCCCATGATCATCTTTGTCGTGTCTTATCCCATATTTGTGCCATGTCATCTGCTTGGCTGTATCTTCGCTCAAGTAAAGGCGTTGAATTCTTGGCAAGATTGGAAAATATCGAAGAACATTTGCGGGGACTTTGCTCGCTTCTTCGCACCATCACCGAGGTCTCTCGACATACCTAGAGGCTTTGCACTTGGCGCAATACGTGTCATCGGCATACTCTTTCGTAAATAAGACACATCCGTTTGGACAAGCATGTATCTGCTCATAGGGCATCTTAAGTGCACGAAGGATTTTCTTCGCTTCATACCAACTTGTAGCCAGTTTGTGACCTTCGGGGAGAGAGCGACCCCAAGATATCACCATCGAATTAAAGCAATCTCTGCTCATGTTGAACTGGGTCTTTATAGACATTGCTTGTGCAATGGCATCCAGCTGACATTGGTTTGTGTGGTCGTGAAGAGGTTGTTGTGAGGAATTCAACATTTCTAAGAAGGCCCTCGCAGACTCCTCCGGTTCTTCCTCTGATCCCTCTTCACGTGCATCGTTGAAGTCAGCTACGATGTCAACTATCCCGGTACCATTGTTGTCGGTTGGCCGACGCACCACCTCCTCTCTCGCCACGCTCAGCTCGCCATGAAGGGTCCACCGGTATACCCACGCTTAAACCCATGCTTCTGCAGTGCACACACATCGCCTTCTTCGACTGCTCGCTGTCAAGGCGACACTTCAAGAAGGGCACCAACTTTTCGCTGGCCTCTAGCAAATGCTGCCTCCACAAATTCGTTGGTCTTCGCCACCCATTCGGTCATGCCACTGACTAGGGTGTCCAGTGTACATCCACTCACGATCATCCATACCGGTACTTGCACTAACAAAGAGGGGCACCAAATTCATATTCATCAAGATATGTATAATGTAATTAAGACTAGATACACACCTAATTACCATTGTCATATTATTTACGCCATGATTTTAATTTTTACCATACAAAAGGGAAACGTGCATCCATGGATTGAATCCTATCTCTAATAGGTAAAGATGGGTCCTAATCCCACCCGAAATGCGTGTAGATTGGGTTCGTTTCCGTGTTCTACTCGGTCCTCGGCAAAATTTAGCACCTCCCGCTGTTCTCCAGATACACGCCTCGACAACAAGCCGAGAGAATGTGCACCGGAGAACAACGCGGGGGCGCTGACCAAATTTTGCCGAGGACCGAAGTAGAGCACGGGAAACGAAACCCAATCTACACGTACTCGGGTTGTCCATGGATAATGTGGACAATTCGAAAGGACGACGGTTATAAATATGCAAAGACATGCATATTTATAGATGCCACCCTTTCGAACGGGAGACGCCTAGGTTACGAGACTTGACATGAAAATAAAATCTAGTGGCATCGGCACGACAAACGGAACGAAGCAAATAGGGGAGGGGGAGGAGATGACAGTCAAGCTCACCCCGAGACCGTAGAGGCGGTAGTTGAACAACGATGGCAATGGCAACGGGATGGACAATGCTCCTCGAGGTGAAGAGAAAATCCCTGCACATGAAAAGCACCGGCATAACGAACATAAGCACTCGTGAAACAATCTGATAAAAACATTATCAACATCATCTCACAATTGACAACTATATATATATATGTGTAGCAAGACTAGACTCTCTGGCTTGTCTTCTCCAATCTAAGCATGTTGCAAAAAACTGAGCATTTAATTTCTTACGAGCATTAATCAAAAGTTGAAATTTTGCCTTGCAGAACAACCTTATACTAAAAAATTTAGGCAGAACAACCTTATACATACATCCATCTATGCATCCATCCTTAGATACATCTATAAATCCATCCACATACTGCAATCCATACATCTATCCATCTAAAAGAATACAAACAGAGATGGGGAGCGGTGCTCACCGTGGGGTGGGGCAGCGGGGGGCTTGGGGCAGAGGGGGAGGTGGTGCCCCGCTTCGGTGGTGACCAGCGGCGGCGGTGCTGCCCACGGCAGCCGTGCCGCTAGGGCAGGGGAGGACGGCCCGGTGGCGGTCGCGCCATTGGAGGAGGACGGGTGGGGGGCGCAGTGGACAACGGTCCCGACAGCGGCGCGGTGGAGGCGGGGACCAGCTGCGGCGACGCGGTGGAGGTGGAGACGGGCGGCGGCGGCGCAGTGGAGCCGGGACGGGCGGTGGCGGCGCGCAGTGGAGCCGGGACGGCGGGATACCCTAAGCGCCAGTAGAGACAGAGGAATCGGGGATGATGCGGTCGGGTGGGGTTTTTTTTCTTAATTTCCATTAATTTGCCATTAGTGGGACCAAAAGGAGACGGCAAAGAAAGGCTTAGTGCCCGGTTTTTTTTTCTATTAGTTCGCCGTCGAGGGATGTATGGCGACGACAAAGCAACCGACTTTGCCGTCGGTGGATGACAAACACAGACGGCAAAATCGGGCACCGTTACCTGGCCAAACTACACACGTGTCAATCCTTTGCCGTCACTCAGTGAAACAACAGACGGCGAAGAGCCAGTTTGCCGTCTTGGTTTCTTTGCCGTCATCCTTTCACTAGGTTTGCCGTCACCAACAGCCACGTGACGGCAAAGCGCAGATTTGCCGTTGGTCATACTTTGCCGTAAGCTCCTGACGGCAAAACTTTCTTTGCCGTCTACCCCGACGAAATGCTGACGGCAAAGACGCTCACTGACGGAAAACTAGCAGTTTCCTGTAGTGTTATGGTTTTCCCCTTTTATATTCCACACTAGTTAAATCACAGTAGACTAAATTTCAAAATTGTGTCAGTTGATTTTTCAGAGCTCGCCGGAGTTCGCCGGTGCGATCCAAGGGGGTCGGGTGGTTGTGAGGCCTCGCCAAACAAAGAAAACTCGACGCGGTAGTCCGACCGGCGGCCCGTGCGGTGTTCTGTATGGGAAGAATTAAGAGACGAGGAAGAAGAAGGGTTAGGAGACGTAGGATCTTCATCCAACCGCCTGAAATGGTCGAGAGACAGCTGGGAGTTGCATTCTTAATGCGCTCTGGTTCATCTTGTGTGGGCAACTCAAGAACCAACATTTTATTATCCAAAATCTGCTTGCTCTTCTTCACCATGTTCCTCTTCCATTCTTCTTTAATATGTACTCTCTCCGTTCCTAAATACGAGTCTTTGTATAGATTCCACCATGGACTACATATGGAGCAAAATGAGTGAATCTACACTCTAAAATGTATCTGGATACATCTGTATGTGATCCATAGTGGAAATCTCTACCAAGACTTATATTTTGGAACGGAGGGAGTATG
Organism: Aegilops bicornis; assembly: GCA_021605145.1. Lineage (NCBI taxonomy): Eukaryota > Viridiplantae > Streptophyta > Magnoliopsida > Poales > Poaceae > Aegilops > Aegilops bicornis. The sequence continues at coordinate 587,479,569 of CM038672.1, read as the reverse complement.
CTAGTAGTACAATATGTTCCTTGTACTGAAGATGAGCAGGGACATTTGCAGTGTAGAGGTCTATACGGTCGATTGTGATGGACACTTTGAGCATCTTTGATTCGTAGGATCTTGTAAACATAGGAATAGGATTTGTAGTGGCCTGCCCACTTGAGTCCTATAAGAATAGCAAGGAAACGCGCGGAGCTGTGTCGCCTTTGAGAGTTACACTGATATTAACAAAGACCGCACGCTCACTTGAAGAGAGCTGGTATCCGAAGCCTTTCTAGCCGTCTGCAATACTAGCACATATATTCCAGCAAGTTCCACTTTGCTGATTTTACTCTGATGCTTAAGGTTTTCCCGTGATATCTACACTATGATCTGTGTAGCTGCTTTGTGTCACACTAGCAGCAGTCCACTCTTGAAGCTAAACACTGCAATGACTTACAAAATTGGCACCAAGGCATTTAGTGCCATTCTGGATGCAATGAAACTCATACGCTCCCCACCGCTGACTCTTGTTCGCAATATGATCCTAATGACTATTCTAACCTCGAGGATTCAAAGGCGGATGGCCTGTCCTGTTCACCCATCAAGGTGCCTGTTCTAATTTGGCAATGTTTTATTGATTATGTATCTTGCATATGTTGTCTTGCATTTCTTCTACTTTGTTGCACCACCATCTTCTTAGTTTACTCATCATATATGTCGAGATGCCATGCCAATCCATTATCAATACATATTCCATCTGTCATCATACCATGTTTTTCCACTAAAATGTTGTTCGTGTGCATCAGACATCAAAAAGGAAGATGGTGATTGCCGAACCTGAAGGAGCATCAGCAAAGTCCTTGAAAAACGTGGTGGTGCCGGAGAAATCAGACAACACCCCACTTATATTGGCTGTACAACCAAAGGACACAAAAGCGTAGGGACCGACTCCAGCAGACTGTACCCATACTTCACTGGCCACACCACTAGCCCCACCACACAGGACCTGCACTCCAACAAAAGGTATACCGATATCATTTGCCATAGCACCAGCTGTACCACAGAAAAATCCCACTCAAGCAAAAAGTACAGCAAGTCCACCGGTCGAAGACCTATCCCAACTGCAGAGACGGCCAATTCCTGCAGATTGGAACCCCATTCCATTTATTCCCAGTTTAAAAGACAATGCTTTCAATGTTGTTAGGGACTACGTGCATATATTCCCATCATGGGAAGATTATTGTGAAGACAAACACCATTTTCACATCTTCCGCCCAACTTACGTGTAAGTGCTATTGTTCATGGTTATTATTTTCCTGTTTTCTGCTGATTGAACACATCAATGATTTACATTACATTGTTGTAACTAGGCGAGGGTCAATCTGGATAGTCATGACGAGCAAAGCTTGCTTGTTCTTTTCAAGGAAGCATTGGAGCAGTATCGGTGTTACCTGAGGAAATCACACTTTGGAGGCAAGTCTATAAACGAATTTCCGGTGAAGTCTCCTGTGCTAAATTTAGAAGACATTGAATGGAAAAACCTTGTTATGCACTGGTCTCCTTCCTGTGATGAGGTAATCGCTCTATGAAATCACAAGACAATTTGAACTTCTACTTTTCCGCATGTGCCTTACGGATCTTTTTTGCAGGAAACCTGCTCGAAGAAGAATTCCGGTTTGAAAAGAACGACAGGATATCGAAAATATGCTGCCCACTGCTTTGCTCTTGTTAGTACCTCTTGTCCCGTATCTCTGTACGTGCATACATACCTGGTTCATTATGTGACAGCAGTATGCATGATAGCTTGCTTATCAATTGTTCGCTCCAAATTATCTGATCTGTATGAATGGTTACATTAGTGTAGAATATATCCAATGCCAATGTTTTTTAGCTCTGCATTGTTCTTGTAAGTACATGCTGTCCTTTATCAGTGTACTTTAAGGATGGCAATGGGTACGGTATGGGGCGGGTAGAGCAATACCATACCCACACCCGTGTAATCAGTGGGTCCAAAATTCTACCCATACCCGTATCCATGGGTATGAACCTTTACTCGTACCCATACCCGATGGATAGCCATACCCATTGGGTACCCAACGGGTAGATCAAATAATACACAAGTTATTCACAATTTTACATTCATCTATAGCACATTTGATAAAAAAATATTAATCGCAACTCAATAATGCTTAGATGAGTACATGATAATTATCTCAATTCAAATTGACAATTGGTGACAACTTCAACATAGGTTCATAAGCTCATGACACAACTTTAACATAGATACACTTGTGAATCACGGGTGAATCTCACATGTTAGTATAAATGGGTAGGGTATGGGTATATCCATGGGTAAAAGGCTATACCAGTACCCTACCCATGACTTAACAGGTAGGGTATGGGTACTATCCATGGGTATTAAATTGTGCCCATACCCTACCCATGCGGGTACGGTATCCGCGGGTACCCATACCCATGGGTAAAATTGCCATCCTTAGTGTACTTATAATGACAGGTAGTTGTTCATGTACCATCACTCTGCAGCTTATTTTCCTTTGCCCTTCATTTCCTACACATCAGATCTATATTTACTCTTACCATAAGGTTGGTACTGAAGAAGTTTAGCTATGCATTGCTCTTGGCTGTACCTTTTGCCTGTATCGCTGCACTTACATTTATAGCTACTTGGTTATGTAGCATCACTCTTCATATTATCTTAAATATTCTCGATTTTTTCGTATATTATCACATCTATATTTACTCTTAACAAAATGTAGAATAAAGGCAATGCTTATGAAGAAGATTCTGTGGTAAACTTCTTGAATTGCCCCCCCATCAAGATGGACAAGGCCTTTATAGAGCGTGTCTTCACCAATAATGTAAGTTTGTCCATCTCAAGCCTTCAAACTTTGTTGTATATATTTGGTTAGGCATGACTGCAACATTTGTTTATTTTTGGTGTTTGCATCAAATTGCATGTTTAAAGTTTATTATGTAGTTCATAAACAAAAGTTTGTTCTTTCTCAATTTAAGTTTTCAGTTGTACAACCAAGTTCCTTATTCATACCATGTAAATTAAACTATACAGAGCAAGTGATCTTCTTTTGCACTGCATGTATATACATTCTTCATCCGTAATCCAAAGGTGTGGTGAACCTACCCACTACAGCACAATGTCATATTCTGCAATGTCTTAACTATGAACAATGTCATATCATTCTACTACTCCCTCCATCCAAAAATACTTGTCATTGAAATGGATGTATCTAGATGTATTTTAGTTCTAGACACATCCATTTTGATGACAAGTAATTCCGTACGGAGGGAGTATTATTTAAACCGTCTCTTTATTTGCCAATCTGAAATGGGATAAATTGACAGCACACTAACCATTGATACTTATGAGTTCTTGATCTGTAATCCAGTATCAACTCCCCCAATTTTAAACCTTTGCTTGTCCTCAAGCAATTTAGTTGATAAACTGAAAGTGATAAAGAAAAACTTTTGCAAACTCTGTTTGCTCTGGTTGTGGTAAACATGAAAAGCCAGCATTCAGGTTTCAGCAAATATTATGAACTAACCATACTCACAATAACACTTAGGTCTCACAATTACTCATATCAATATCATAATTAGCTAGCGAGCCATAATAATAAAACTCGGATGACAACACATCCTCAAAACAATCATAACATGATATAACAAAATGGTATCTCGCTAGCCCTTTTGAGACCGCAAAACCTAAATGCAATGCACCTTTAAAGATCAAGGACTGACTAAACATTGTAATTCATGGTAAAAGAGATCCAGTCAAGTTATACCCAATATAAACCAATAGTAATGAATGCAAATGACAGTGTGCTCTCCAGCGGGTGCTTTTAAATAACAAGGGTGATGACTCAACATAAAAGTAAATAGATAGGCCCTTCGTAGAGGGAAGCAGGGATTTGTAGAGGTGCCAGAGGTCGATTTTAAAATAGAGATTGAATAACATTTTGAGCGGCATACTTTTGCTGTCAACGTAACAACTATGAGATGGTCAGTATCTTCCATACTACATGCATTATAGGCAGTTCCCAAACAGAATGGTAAAGGTTTATACTCCCCAACCACCAACAAGCATCAATCCATGGCTTGCTCGAAACAACGAGTGCCTCCAACTAACAATAGCCCTGGGGGAGTTTTGTTTAATTATTTTGATTTGCTTTGATCTTTTTGGATCATGGGACTGGGCATCCGGGTTACCGCCCCTTTCCCGTGAATGAGGAGTGGAGTCCACTCCTCTTGAGAATAACCCATCTAGCATGGAAGATATAGGCTGCCCTAGTTGTAACATGAGCTGCTCGAGCATACAAAACAGAATTTCATTTGAAGGTTTGGAGTTTGACACATACAAATTTAGTTGGAACGGCAGGTAAATACCGCATATAGGAAGGTATGCTGGACTCATATGGATCAACTTTGGGGTTTATGGAGTTTGGATGCACAAGCAGTATTCCCGCTTAGCACAGGTGAAGGCTAGCAAAAGACTGGGAAGCGACCAACTGAGAGAGCGACAACAGTCATATACATGCATTAAAATTAATTCACACCGAGTACAAGCATGAGTAGGATATAATCTACCATGAACATAAATATCATGAAGGCTATGTTGATTTGTTTCAACTACATGCGTGAACATGTGCCAAAAGTCGAGTCACTCAATTCATTCAAAGGAGGATACCATCCCATCATACCACATCATAATCATTCTAATAGCATGTTGGCACGCAAGGTAAAGCATTATAACTCATAGCTAATCAAGCATGGCACAAGCAAAAATGTCATTGCAAATATGTTTACTTCATAATAAGCTAAATCAGGAACGATGAACTCATCATATTTACAAAAACAAGACAGGTCGAGTTCTTACCAGCTTTTCTCATCTCAATAAGTCCATCATATATCGTCATTATTGCCTTTCACTTGCACGACCGAACGATGTGTATAATAATAAGAGTGCACGTGCATAGGACTAAGCTGGAATCTGCAAGCATTCAACTCAAGAGAGAAGACAAGTAATATGGGCTCTAAGTTAAATAAACAATCATGCATATGAGAGCCACTAAACATTTTCAATATGGTCTTCTACTCTCGACCCCCAAAGGAAAGAAAAGAAAATAAAGCTATTTACACAGGAAAGCTCCCAACAAGTAAGAAGAACTAGAAATGTTTTTGGTTTTTTCATTTTAATTCTACTACAAGCATAGAAATTAAACTAACTAATTTTTTTTGTTTTTTCTTAAGGTTTATCAAACACACAAGAAGAAAACTAGAAAAAGAAATTTAAACTAGCATGGATAATACAATGAAAGAGTATGAGCACCGACGACTAGTGTGTGAACATGAATGTAAAGTCGGTGAGAAATACGTACTCCCCCAAGCATACACTACAAAAAAAAGACACATCCGTGACATTTTGGGCCGAATGAAATTTTTTTGTCATACATAGACACTTCTATGACGATAATTGTGAAAAAACCCGGTATCATCATAGATGTGGTGGGCTCCTACTTCTATGACAAAAAATCATGACAGAAAATGGACTTTTCATCCTGGGCGGGCCGGAGACGCGGCTGCATGACATTCTTTGGGCCGTCCATGACGGAAAAAACCATGGTAGAAGCGAGGGGGGGGGGAATTTCGGGGAGTTGCCGGTTACGATGGGAGGTTGGGGGCCGAGCGATGCATGTTTCTCTCGTACGTACGCGCGTCTGTGCGAGGCGTTGGCTCTAACTGAACCCGGGCGAGGTGTTGGGCTCTAATCGAACCCGGCGACAGACCGCAGGCTACGCTACATCGAACCCAAGCAATCGATCGATGGCTGTTAATCGAACCCGATGGTGCGATTCTTCGCTATCGCTGCTAATCAAGCCGATCGATGCTACCTCTGGGATGAACAGTGAGCGTTGCGGGGGGTTTGGATGAACAGTGAGTGGTGGCGTTGCCTCTGGATGAACAGGAACCCGTGGTGTGGAGGGCTGGATGAACAGTAGACGGTGGAGGGGTGGCCGTGGAGGGGTGGTTGAACAGGACCCCATGGTGTGGAGGGCTGGATGAGCAGTAGACGGTGGAGGGGTGGTCGTGGATGGGTGGTTGAACAGGACCCTGTGGTATGAAGGGCTAGATGAACAATAGACGGTGGAGGGGTGCCCGTGGAGGGGTGGTTGAACAGTAGACGGTGGAGTAGCACGCGGTGGAGGCTGGATGAACAGGAGCCCGTGGAGGCTGGAGGAGGTCGACGGTAGCCCGTGGAGGCTGGAGGAGGTCGACGGTGGAGATGAACAGTATCCCGTGGAGTCCCGTTTTGCGGTACGCCACACCCCTCTCGATGAACAGGACCCCCATTTCGACCATAGCGCTCCAACACAAGTCCGTTTCGTCCGTTTTGCGGTACGCCACATCCCTCCCGATCAACATGACCCCCGTTTCGACTGTAGGAGGTGGTTTCCGCCTTTTGCGGTACGCCACACCCCTCCCGATCAACAGGACCCCCGTTTCGACCGTAGGAGGTCCGTTTCCTCCGTTTTGATGCGCGCACCCCTCCCGATGAACAGGATCCCGTTTCGAACGTGTCCGGTCGAACACAAGGCCGTTTCCTCCGTTGTGCGGTACGCCAGGCCTCGTTTCCATCGCCTATTCCGTCCAAGCCCTCCCAATGAACACGACCATGCATTCTGTTCTGACCCAGCCGGCTTGGCTCCCCATGAACACGACGACGACGTTGTTTCGCCGTTCCGACCCAACCATGTACACGAGCCCTCGCCGTATGTATGCGCGAGTAGGCGTTTGAGACCCCGCCCGTATGTACATATACGTGGCCGTATTTTCTTTCTTGCACCCTGGCCGTTGTACGTACGTGTACATGCTACGTGCGCGCCTCTACTACGACATGTGCGCGCCTCTACAATGACAAGTATGTACGTACACGTTCGCGACCAGAATAACAACGCTACATACGCTTCGACCAGGTGGGTCCCGACTATCAGGCACTTCCTTGCCTGCGAAGATGTAGCTGGTGGGTCCCAGCAGTCAGGGGGGCGAATCGTTTTGTTTTTTTTTTGCCCGGACGCACTTCCTTGCGTGCGAAGATATAGCTGGTGGGTCCCAGCAGTCAGGGGGGCGATTCGTTTTGTTTTTTTTACCCGAACGCACTTCCTTGCGTGCGAAGGTGTAGCTGGTGGGTCCCAGCAGTCACGGGGGAAATGTTTTTTTCGTGAAATGGTGGCCCGTCCGGTGGGTCCCCGCTGTCAGGTGGAGGAATAATTATTTTGCGCGTAATAAGGAGGCACTTCCTTGCTGCGACCGTGGACCCAGCTGTCAGCCTCTCCACGTACAGTCCACGTCCGATGGAAGTCGGTCGTGGACCACATTGACCAGGCCACGCCGAGAGCACCACGGCGGTGGACGACGACGAGGCCTAGGAAGGGGACGACACGGAGCCGGGGAAGACGCGGCGATGGATGCCCACGCGAGGGGAGTACGACTGCACGAGGGTTTACCGTTCGTCTGCCGTCACGGAGAATAACAACATGTGTGGGTGAGTAGAGGGATGGCTAGGCCAGCGATGGGAGTACGATGGGGCGGTGAGAAGCTGGCAAAGACAGCCGGCCGCTGGAGGAGGGAGCAGCAGTCCCACGGCGCTTGTTTGAGCGGGCCGAGCAGAAGAGCAGAGATTGAAGAAGCACGGACGACCGTTGGATGGACATCCTCTGATCCTTTGCTTGTCGTCAACCTTTTTTTAGGAAAGCCTCAAATCTGTGGAAAACAGCATACAACCCATCTGCCATTATTTCTAATATTTTACAGCCCATTTGCTAATTCTTAAGGGTTTTTTTGGAGCCCATATTCTTTTTGTTACCATTACAGCCCATTTGCTAATTCTTAAGGTTTTTTTGGAGCCCATATTCTTTTTGTTAGCATTACAGCCCATGTTGTGGCCACGGTTAAAAAATTATACGAAATTTTGCATATTTTGGTGCGGTCCGAACTATTTTTAATCCCGAAATTTCGACTCACATTCAAACTGATTTTAATAATAAATGTATATCAATATAAAATCCAACAAATTTTCCACGCATAAAAATTAATGTAATTTAAAATCTCGAAATGAAAAAAAGATATTTGAAACTAATTGCCGGTTTGATGTGTTTTAAAAATGTACAACCCATTTCTCATTACTGATGGGCCATTTTCTCGGCCAGCCGAATGTAAGCTCTCCTCGTCTTGAAAGATTTGCAGCCCAACAGGCTTGACAAAGCGACTTACTTGGCAAATCACAAAAAAACTGTGCTGTGGCCGTGGACCCAGCTGTCAGCCTCTCCACGTAGAGTACTCTTCCGATGGACCACATTGACCACGCCGCGCCGAGAGCACCAAGGCGGTAGACGACGGCGATGCCTAGGAAAGGGACGACGCGGAGCCGAGGAAGACGCGGCAGTGGATGCCCACGCGTAGAGGAGTATGAGGGTTCACTGGTTTGGCTGCGGTGTGAGGCTGCCGTCTCCGCAGGGCCTGGCTAGCGGTGGGAGTAGTAGGGGGCGATGAGGCGTTGACGGCAAAGACAGCCGCCACCGGAGGCACGAGCAAAGCGGTCTCCTCGGCGCTGGTTTGGGCGGCTGGTGCAAGAAGAGCAGCGATTGAAGAAGCGGCAGGACCGTTCGATTCAAATCCAACGATTCTTTGCTAGAATCGCTTGTTGACTAAGTTGACAAGCCCTGCGTCTGGCGTCAACATAGTAGGCCCACTGTGTCAGCCTCCCAACGGTGTGCCCCAGATGTCATCGAGGAATCCTTATTTTTTGCGTAATAAGGAGGCGTTGATTCCGCGCCATGCCAATGAGGGAGTAGGGTGGGCCAGGAAGCTCGCGGCATCACAAAGGCCACAAGAGAAGGGAGCAGGCAGTCCCGCCGGCGCTAGTTTAGGCGGCTGGAGTAGGAAGATCAGTGATTGAAGAAGCACGTCGGTCGTTGGATGGACATCCAACAGTCACTGCTGCTAGAATCGTGTGTTCACTGACAAGGCATTGCGTAAACAAGTCAGCCTCGAAATCTATGGCGTGTACAGCCCATTTGCTATTATTTTTATAATTTTTACTCATTTTCTAATTCATATGGAATTTATTGCAGCCCGTTTTCCATTTTTAGAATTGCCGGCCATTTTCCTCGTCAAGACCAGGACATAACATTAACTAAATATGTGGTAAATTTTGAAAATTTGCAAATTTTTCTTTGAGGAACGAAATATTCTTAATCCAAAAATTAATAGCCATACTAAAACAAATTTAAAAATAAATTAGTACTATGTCATGTTAAATCCAATGAAATACGTATAAGATATCAGTGAAGAACAAAATTCAAAGAAAACTAATATCCCATTTGCTATAATTTTTTGGAATTTTCAACCCTTTTGATATTACTTTTAATGTACATTGACCATACTCTTTGGCCAGGACGGAATGCATCCCTCCTCGTCTTGAAAGATTTGCAGCCCAGTAATTCGGAGAAAACAAATAGGCCTAGCTTGGGTATTCTTCAAAAAAGAAATACTGGGCTACCTATTTTCCCAAATACCTGGGCCGGATTCATGTGAGAGTCGTTAATTATGGTCTTCTCTATTGGGCCTTCATGAGTGGGCTGCATGTTATCAACAAGTGGAAAATGTGTTCCGTACGAAAAATAGTATGAGCTACGTGATTTGCAGGGCACTAAAGGATCGAACCATGCAACGACTTCCAAAACAACACATTTATTCAACCAACAGACGAAATATACTATTGATTGTACATTGAAAACAGCAGCAGCAATAACCAGGGCTGGGGTGCAATGTATAGTAAGCAGGCCGTAAGAGTGAAGACGCAGCTCTCTTCCAAACCAAACATCAGCCATCATTACAAAAGGGCTACCAAAAAGAACAAGTGTATGCATCAAACTAAATAAAGATCCTACTACACCAAGTGTACACATCTAACTAATCGGCTCGCTTAGATGTTACTATTTATTAAGCTGTGGAGATTGGTCGACGGCTTGAACCAGATGGGTGCCTCGATGGGGAAACTCCAGCCAGGTCGAAGTCTGATACTTACACCCACTCTCCTACTTTGGGCTGCAGAGCATGGCGGCACATATCAGGGTATGGTGCATGCAGAGACGCATGGTACGCTGTGTACACACAGTTTTGCCTGATGAACGAAACCGCGCTGCCATCATGATCCTTGCCATCGATTATCTCCTGGTTAATCAGATAATTTAGTCCGACAAACAAAGAGCGTGTCCCAAGGCTACTTACCAGCCTCCAGTCAAAAATTCCTGAAGGCCCAGAGAAGCTGGGATCCTGCTCAAAGACCTTGCAGTGACTGTGATTGTATTCCACGAAGCAACACGTCCGATACGTGCGAACGATCATCAATCTTTCGCCATCGTCTGATCGAGCCAGGAACCACCTGCAACTGCCATGCCACTTTTCTTTGAAAGGTTCTGGGATTAGGAAGGGTAGGGACACCAGGTGGCCTACAACATCATATCAACTTGGAGTCAAATAAAAAAGGGCTCTTGATTTAGTCAATCTTAAGAATAGCATGTTATGAGCATGAATATTTTTTCAGTAAATGTTGACAGTAATATAAGCAAGCCATGATGATATCATAGGAAAGTAACATACTACTGCAACAACCGTTTCTAGAGATGACTGGAGTAGGACAGCAATACGTCCAGCCATAGAAGGAGTCGACAGCGTAAATGAAGCCCTTGTGTTCAATGGCATCAGAGAACCATGGAGGATGTATGATCCTGCGATGGACGTGCAGATTTATCCACTTACCGCAGTGACACATCGAGATAGGCGAGACCGCGGTTGAGGAACGCAATTAGCCTGAAATCTTTATAATTCCCAGATCTTGTGGGCACTTGGCAGATTACAACCTTGAGCAAATCAAACTTGGTATCATGTTGGCTACTGTAAGATTCCGAGTATTCTGGGCCGCGGTGCCAAATCAGTGCAGTGTTAATCGAAGGAAGGGGGATCAATCGCCGGGTGTAGACCTCCACGAGCATCCAGCTGCCGCGACCATCGACGAGCACCATCCAAGACGTGTTCATGCCGACCCAGTACATACCGTTAATGTAGCTGAGGCTGACGGGGATCGGATCGCAATGAAGGTGGTTGATGCTCGCCACCCTACGATCCTTATGATGCGTGACACGCCGTTTATGAAGATCAGGCGACATCAGCAAGCAAGGAGCTGGCTTAAAAAGCTTCGGCCTGAGGGCTTTGAGTAAACGGTACAGCCCTCGACGAGCACGCCAAGTAGCGGCATGGTATCGAGATTGTCCACACGCGAAACAATGAGCTTGATTACCTCTGTGGGGAGCGAATTCCAGCCACTCTTACGGCGGATGCTGCTCGGTTCTGCCATTGTTAGTGCTTGGGTTTCGGACGAGGGGGGAGGCACCTTAGCGGGGATGGAAGCTTGGACGAGATTATGTGCGGACAAAGATGGAGAAGCGAATATGTGCTGCGGGAAGTGGACAGGTGATGATGACTACAACACGCCGCTTGACTTACGAGACACATACCAGCAGTGTAGGGTCATATCGATGCCAGACAACTTGCTTGAGTGATCACAGTACTGGTACTCCCTACATTACGTACTACAGTACTATGACCTAGCTTGCTAGAGTATAGTAGTAGAGTAGGACTCTGTTGTACTACTAGCACCGGAGGAGTAGTATATTCTAATCTAAAATAGTTACAAACTTCAATGCCCGCGCGTGGAACGACTACGAACCGTGCTCAAAGACCGTGTCTACGTGGTGTTTGGACTTATATGCAAAAACAAATAGCAAGATGCCCGTGCATTGCACGGCACACCATCATCACCAACTCGGTTTTTTCTCTACTCCTACTCCTATAAAAGACTCAGTTGGTGATGATGGAGGCGAGGAGGCGTATTCAGCCGGGCGTGCAGCGGACGGCGCAACACTATTCAATTTGTTATAAAAAAAGGACTAGAGATAGAGACATAGGGAGGAGCACGAGGTTGTGGGAGATAAGGATGAACGAGGCAAGGCCTTATCTGTAAATGTGGAGAGAGGTGCGGGTATCTTTTGTTAAATTGTCATAGTGGGCTTTCTATCCATCAGATATACATCGGACGGTCTATATTACAAGATGGAAGGCATACCATCATCACCAACTCGGTTTTCTATAAGAGTAGATATATAGAGATATAGATAGATAGAGACTAGGGAGTACTAGTAAGGACACCATCTACTGCTTCGTGTACTACTCCTGCGCTCCATTCGGCGGCCGCAACGTCCCCTACAACCACTCCCTCCTGCGCTCCATTCGGAGGGCGCTGTTGAAATCTGGGAGCGCACTCTCGCGACTGCTAGCAGCCACGACTTCACCGACGACGACTTCTTCCCCGACCTCGGCAACCTCTTCCTCAACGACATGGGCGACAACCTCAACGCCAATGGTGCTGCTCCCATTGCACCGTATGTGTTTCATCCTTCCTGTTTGAAATCGTGGTAGAATTCATGTTTCTAATCAGATCCTACTACTATGCTAGTCCACATGATTAGTTTCATCTCTGTTATAGCCGTCATGATTTATTTTGTGCTTATTCGGATTAAATCTCGTAGTAACTTGCTCACATATTCAACTGGAGCAATGTCCCCTACAGCCACTCCCGTTTCATGGACGGCCTGGTCCACTGCTATGAGTGCCTGATGCCGTTTTGTGGCTCGCCGGCGGACATGGTGCATCACCTCACGGATGCGTGCAGCGGTCACTGCTGGCCCTTGGCGGAGAACATAAAGTACGACACGTGCTACCGGTTCACCATGCCGGAGTCGCTGGAGGATCACCGCCGCCTGCTAGTCTCGGAGGAGGACGGCAGTGTCTTCCTCTTGATCGTGGGCACCGGCGAGGCCCGCGCAGGCCGCCGCCCCGTCTTTGTAGCGTGCGTCAGGGGCGTCGCCGCTGACGCTGACACTGACACGAGGCAGATGTACGGGTGCAAGGTCAATGTTACTACCCCTCCGGGTCACGTGGGCGGCGAAACCGGCCTCATCGGGCAGACTTGGAATCTGAGGAGCTGGGACTATCCCACCAATGTGGACTTGGAAAACCTATGGCATCCGTTCTATCCATAACCCACTGACTCGGTGCACGGGGACTCCAAGGAGGTTCACCTGGACATACGCATTATCAAGTGCACTTAGAAAACATGTAGTGTGTGTGTGGGCGCTTATGGCCCTTGTCTTTGCTGCTTTTGATTCTGTAAGCTTGTCGTTAAACTTGAGTGGCTTTCACCGCAGTCCTTCCTTTGAACTGCTCCTCTCAGTGAGCTGATGTAAGACACTTTGGGTTTCATTTGATAATGGAACCGGGGAGGAGCCTCCCTGTTCTTCTAAAAAAAACGCATTATCAAGTATTAGTCTTCGCTCAATGTAATCCGTTGTCTAAGCATGTGGAGACTTCCATGCAGGATCTTGCTTTATTGGAGTATCGTGCATGAATAAAAGTGTATCCGTTTATGGTTTAGTCTAGAATCTTCCATGTATGAACTTTTACTACAGTACTGGTAAAAGACTTACGATGAACCATTTCTTACATCTCCTCTGCCCCCTTGCAAGTCATCCTGATTTAATCCCTCCGTCTAGGTGTATAAGGGCATGGTTAATATTACTTAATAGTATAGCCAACTGTTGACTATAATAAAGTGCCATGTCATCTGTAGCCAACATGTATAACAATCGATAGTCAAAAACTAATTCTTAAAGATAATTTCTTGCAAAGAACAATAAGTGTTATTTCTTCACAAGTTTTGGATGCAGGTTGAATAGTTGAACGCTTTTGTTTGCAAAAGATACCTTTTTATCTATTTCACCCGGACGTTTGTGAGCTCTAGAGATGAGATAATATCTGAAGAAACCTATCGATACCCGTTACACATGAGATGACCCCCACATCATTTGCCAAAATAAACAACTCCCCGATCAATGCATTTCACTCTTCGGTGCAACGCACAGGCACCTTACTACTATAGATTAGTACGACCAAAAATTGAACTTACATTATATATAGTACGATAAATACTGATGCATGTCACCTAAAATTATATCATTCAAAACTATGTTCAAATACGAATCCAACGATATAGTTTTTGTTGACATGCAATAACATTTTGTCAGTTAAATCTTCAGTCAAATTCAATGGGGGACTAATAAACCACGACCGATGTAGTACAAGTGTAGAGGGCGGCGCTGCACGGGAGTCTCACCTCTCTCACTCGTGGCGCGACAGTAAAGTCGTCATATCACAAAACCCAACCACTCTCAGTAATAAGTGGCCTGGTAAAATAAACGGACAAGCAACCATCACATCCCTCCGTCTTTTTTGCATTTCATCTCTCTGCATTTACTTTCTCCGGTTCATCTCCCACACTCGATCCCTAGCTACTACTCCTAGGGCCAGTTCTTTTGGCGGCTTCCCCAGCTTTTCCCACAAGACTAGTCACCGTGGAGAGTAACAATAAGGCGCCTCACTCATTTATATGGGCTTCTAAACTACTACTCCATCCTGGTTTATTCCTCACCATTGTAATTTGTGCTAAATTTTGACAAAAGATTTAACTGATAAAATGTTACTCAAAACACTTAGGCGCGGTGCATCTAGGTATGTAAGTCATCTTACGAAAACCAAATAATCCCAAAACACTTAGGCGCGGTGCATTAACTTCTGCCTCGTTTCTTGTTTCTTGACATATCAACCAATAAGAGATAAAGAGTGTGCATGCTTTTAATGACTTGAGATATCAAACACGACATGCAGTGGTTAGTTCATTGCATGCAATACTATTAATTAGAAAATAAACATTAACGTTTCTTGTTTTCTCCTCCTGCTTGGTCACGGTGCACAACCTAAGATGACTTACTCACCTAGACGGATGGAGTAGTGCATGTGACATGCACTAAAATTTCGTTAGTTAAATTTATGATCAAAATTTGACATAGATTACAATGGGGACCAATAAACCAGGACAGAGGTAGTTGTTGGAAATATGCCCTAGAGGCAATAATAAATGCATTATTATTATATTTCCTTGTTCATGATAATTGTCTTTTATTCATGCTATAATTGTATTATCCGGAAATCATAATACACGTGTGAATACATAGACCACAATACGTCCCTAGTGAGCCTCTAGTTGACTAGCTCGTTGGTCAACAGATAGTCATGGTTTCCTGACTATGGACATCAGATGTCATTGACAACGGGATCACGTCATTAGGAGAATGACGTGATGGACAAGACCCAATCCTAAGCATAGCACAAGATCGTGTAGTTCGTTTTGCTATAGCTTTTCCAATGTCAAGTATCTCTTCCTTATACCATGAGATCGTGTAACTCCCGGATACCGTAGGAGTGCTTTGGGTGTACCAAACGTCACAACGTAACTGGGTGACTATAAAGGTGCACTACAGGTATATCCGAAAGGGTCTGTTGGGTTGACACGGATCGAGACAGGGATTTGTCACTCCGTATAACGGAGAGGTATCACGGGGCCCACTCGGTAGTGCATCATCATAATGAGCTCAAAGTGACCAAGTGTCCGTCATGGGATCATGCATTACGGTACGTGTAAAGTGACTTGCCGGTAACGAGACCGAACGAGGTATTGGGATACCGACGATCGAGTCTCGGGCAAGTAACATACCGTCTGACAAAGGGAATAGTATACGGGGTTGCTTGAATCCTCGACATCGCGGTTCATCCGATGACATCATCGAGGAGCATGTGGGAGCCAACATGGGTATCTAGATCCCGCTGTTGGTTATTGACCTGAGAGCCGTCTCGGTCATGTCTGCATGTCTCCCGAACCCGTAGGGTCTAGACACTTAAGGTTCGGTGACGCTAGGGTTATTAGGAAGACTTGTATGTGATTACCGAATGTTGTTCGGAGTCCCGGATGAGATCCCGGACGTCATGAGGAGTTTCGGAATAGTCCGGAGGTAAAGATTTATATGTGGGAAGTTGTCAAACGGACACCGGAAAGTTTCGGGGGCATACCGGCATTGTACTGGGGCCACCGGAAGGGTTCCGGTGGTCCACCGGGAGGGGCCACCTCCCGGGGGCCACATGGGCTGCGTGGGAAGGGCCAGCCACTGGTGGCTGGGCGCACCCTCCCTTGGGCCCTTGCGCCTAGGGGTTGAGGGGAACCCTAGAGGGCGCCCCCCTTGCTTGGGGGGCAAGTCCCCCCTCCCCTTGGCTGCCGCCCCCCCTCTAGATGCCAGCTAGAGGGGCCGGCCCCCTGCTCCCTGCCCCCTATAAATAGAGGGGCAAGGGGAGGGCTGCAACACACAAGTCAAGGCGCAGCCCCTCCCCTCCCCAACACCTCTCCTCCTCCGTACGTGCTTGGCGAAGCCCTGTCGGATTACTGCTGCACCAACAATACCACGCCGTCGTGCTGCCGTTGGAGCTGTCTTCCTCAACCTCTCCTTCCTCCTTGCTGGATCAAGACGGAGGAGATGTCGTCCGTACCGTACATGTGTTGAACGCGGAGGTGCTGTCCGTTCAACACTTGGTCATCGGTGATCCGAATCACGGCGAGTACGACTCCCTCATCACCATCCCCTTGAACACTTCCGCACTCGATCTACAAGTGGTATGTAGATGCAAACTCACTCCCTTGACTCGTTGCTTAGATGAACTCATAGATGGATCTTGGTGAAACCGTAGGAAAAATTTTAATTTTCTGCAACGTTCCCCATCAGTGGCATCATGAGCCAGGTTTATGCGTAGTTCTCTATTGCACGAGTAGAACACAATTTGGTTGTGGGCGTAGATCTTGTCAACTTGCTTACCGCTACTAGTCTTATCTTGCTTCCGCGGTGTTGTGGGATGAAGCGGCCCGGACCAACCTTACACGTACGCTTACGTGAGACCGGTTCCACCGACTAACATGCACTAGTTGTATAAGGTGGCTGGCGGGTGTCTGTCTCTCCCACTTTAGTTGGAGCGGATTCGATGAAAAGGGTCCTTATGAAGGTTAAATAGAAGTTGACAAGATCACGTTGTGGTTATTCGTAGGTAAGAAAACGTTCTTGCTAGAACCCAATTGCAGCCACATAAAAGATGCAACAACAATTAGAGGACGTCTAACTTGTTTTTGCAGCAATTGTCATGTGATGTGATATGGCCAAGTTGTGATGAATGATGAATGACATATTGTGATGTATGAGATCATGTTCTTGTAATAGGAATCACGACTTGCATGTCGATGAGTATGACAACCGGCAGGAGCCATAGGAGTTGTCTTAATTTTTTGTATGACCTGCGTGTCATTGAAGAACGCCATGTAAATTACTTTACTTTATTGCTAAACACGTTAGCCATAGAAGTAGAAGTAGTCGTTGGCGTGACAACTTCATGAAGACACGATGATGGAGATCATGGTGTCATGCCGGTGACAAGATGATCATGGAGCCCTGAAGATGGAGATCAATGGAGTTTTATGATATTGGCCATATCATGTCACTACTATATAATTGCATGTGATGTTTATTATGTTTATGCATCTTGTTTACTTAGAACGACGGTAGTAAATAAGATGATCCCTTACATAAAATTTCAAGAAGTGTTCTCCCCTAACTGCACCGTTGCTAAAGTTAAATGCTTTGAGCACCACGTGATGATCGGGTGTGATAGATCCTTACGTTCACATACAACGGGTGTAAGACAGTTTTACACATGCAAAACACTTAGGGTTAACTTGACGAGCCTAGCATGTACATACATGGCCTCGGAACACGGAGACCGAAAGGTCGAACACGAGTCGTATGGAAGATACGATCAACATGAGAATGTTCACCGACGATGACTAGTCCGTCTCACGTGATGATCGGACAGGCCTAGTCGACTCGGATCGTGTAACACTTAGATGACTAGAGGGATGTCTAATCTGAGTGGGAGTTCATTTAAATAATTTGATCAGATGAACTTAATTATCATGAACTTAGTCTAAAACTTTTGCATAATATGTCTTGTAGATCAAATGGCCAACGCTCATGTCAACTTGAACTTCAACGCGTTCCTAGAGAAAACCAAGCTGAAAGATGATGGCAGCAACTATACGGACTGGGTCCTAACCCGAGGATCATCCTCATAGCTGCCAGAAACAATATGTCCTAGAAGGACCGCTAGGTGATGCACCGTCCCGAGAACCAAGACATTATGAATGCTTGGCGGTCTCGTCTTGATGATTACTCCCTCGTTCAGTGCGGCATGCTTTACAGCTTAGAACCGGGGCTCCAAAAGCATTTTGAGCAACACGGAGCATATGAGATGTTCGAGGAGCTGAAACTAGTTTTCCAAGCTCATGCCCGGGTCGAGAGATATGAAGTCTCCGACAAGTTCTATAGTTGTAAGATGGAGGAAAACAGTTCACAAGTGAACACATACTCAAAATGTCCGGGTTGCACAACCGCCTGTCCCAGCTGGACATAAACCTCCGGACGAGGCGGTCATTGACAGAATCCTTCATCGCTCCACCAAGCTACAAGAGCTTTGTGATGAACTACAATATGCAGGGGATGGTGAAGACCATTCCCGAAGTATTCTCAATGTCAAGTCAGCAGAGGTTGAAATCAAGAAAGAACATCAAGTGTTGATGGTCAATAAAACCACTAAGTTCAAGAAGGGCAAGGGCAAGAAGAACTTCAAGAAGGACGGCAAGGAGGTTGCCGCGCCCGCAAGCAAGTTGCCGGAAGAAGTCAAAGAATGGACCCTAGCCCGAGACAGAGTGCTTTTATTGCAAGGGAAGGGTCACCGAAGCGGAACTGCCCCAAATACTTAGCGGATAAGAAGGCCGGCAACACCAAAGGTATATTTGATATACATGTAATTGATGTGTACCTTACCAGTACTCGTAGTAACTCCGGTATTTGATACCGTGCCGTTGCTCATATTTGTAACTCACAGCAGGAGCTGCGGAGATGGCGAAGGACGAGGTGACGATGCGCGTCGGGAATGGTTCCAGTAGTCGATGTGATCGCTGGCCGCACGCTACCTCTACATTTACCTACGGGATTAGTTTTGAACCTTAATAATTGTTATTTGGTGCCGAGTTTGAGCATGAACATTGTATCTGGATCTCGTTTGATACGAGATGGCTACTCATTTAAATCCGAGAATAATGGTTGTTCTATTTATATGAGAGATATGTTTTATGGTCATGCTCCGATGGTCAATGGTTTATTCTTAATGAATCTCGAGCGTAATGTTACACATATTCATAGCGTGAATACCAAAAGATGTAAAGTTGATAACGATAGTCCCACATACTTGTGGCACTGCCGCCTTGGTCACATTGGTGTCAAGCGCATGAAGAAGCTCCATGCTGATGGACTTTTAGAGTCTCTCGATTATGAATCATTTGAGACATGCGAACCATGCCTTATGGGCAAGATGACCAAGACTCCGTTCTCCGGAACAATGGAGCGAGCAACCAACTTGTTGGAAATCATACATACCGATGTGTGCGGTCCAATGAGTGTTGAGGCTCATGGAGGATATCGTTATGTTCTCACTCTCACTGATGACTTGAGTAGATATGGGTATGTCTACTTGATGAAACACAAGTCTGAGACCTTTGAAAAGTTCAACGAATTTCAGAATGAAGTAGAGAATCAACGTGACCGAAAGATAAAATTCTTACGATCGGATCGTGGAGGAGAATATTTAAGTCACGAATTTGGTACACACTTAAGAAAATGTGGAATCGTTTCACAACTCACGCCACCGAACACCTCAACAGAACGGTGTGTCCGAACGTCAGAATCGCACTCTATTGGATATGGTGCGATCCATGATGTCTCTTACCGATTTACCGCTATCATTTTGGGGATACGCTCTAGAGACAGCTACATTCACTTTAAATAGGGCAGCATCTAAATCCGTTGAGACGACACCGTATGAATTATGGTTTGGGAAGAAACCTAAGCTGTCGTTTCTAAAAGTTTGGGGATGCGATGCTTATGTCAAGAAACTTCAACCTGAAAAGCTCGAACCCAAGTCGGAAAAATGCGTCTTCATTGGATACCCTAAAGAAACCATTGGGTATACCTTCTACTTAAGATCCGAGGGCAAGATCTTTGTTGCCAAGAACGGATCCTTTCGGAAAAGAGTTTCTCTCGAAAGAAGTAAGTGGGAGAAAAGTAGAACTCGATGAAGTACTACCTCTTGAACGGGATAGTAGTGCAGCTCGTGAAAATGTTCTGTGATGCCTACACCAACCGAAAGAGGAAAATAATGATGATGATCAAGGTACTTCGGATCAAGTTGCTACTGAACTTCAGAGGTCCACAAGGACACGTTCCGCACTGCAGTGGTACGGCAACCCTGTCTCGGAAATCATGTTGTTAGACAACGATGAACCTTCGAACTATGAAGAAGCGATGGCGGCCCAGATTCCAACAAATGGCTAGAAGCCATGAAATCCGAGATAGAATCCATGTATGGAAACAAAGTATGGACTTTGACCGACTTGCCCGATGATCGGCGACGATAGAAAACAAATGGATCTTTAAGAAGAAGACGGACGCGGATGGTAATGTCACCATCTATAAAGCTCGACTTGTCGCTAAGGGTTATCGGCAAGTTCAAGGGATTGACTATGATGAGACTTTCTCTCCCGTAGCGAAGCTTAAGTCCGTCCGAATCATGTTAGCAATTGCCGCATACTATGATTATGAGATATGGCAGATGGACGTCAAAACACCGGTCCTTAACGGTTATCTTAAGGAAGAGATGTATATGATGCAGCCAGAAGGTTTTGTCGATCCTAACAATGCTAACAAAGTATGCAAGCTCCAGCGATCCATTTATGGGCTGGTGCAAGCATCTCGGAGTTGGAACATTCGCTTTGATGAAATGATCAAAGCGTTTGGGTTTATGCGCACTTATGGAGAAGCCTGCGTTTACAAGAAAGTGAGTGGGAGCTCTGTAGCATTTCTCATATTATATGTAGATGACATACTTTTGATGGGAAATGATATAGAATTCTTGGACATCATTAAGGCCTACTTGAATAAGTATTTTTCAATGAAGGACCTTGGAGAAGCTGCTTATATATTAGGCATCAAGATCTATAGAGATAGATCGAGACGCCTCATAGGTCTTTCACAAAGCACATACCTTGATAAGATTTTGAAGAAGTTCAAAATGGATCAGTCCAAGAAGGGGTTCTTGCCTGTATTGCAAGGTGTGAGATTGAGCTCGGCTCAATGCCCGACCACGGCAAAAGATAAAGAAGAGATGAGTGTCATCCCCTATGCTTCAGCCATAGGATCTATTATGTATGCCATGCTATGTACCAGACCTGACGTAAACCTTGTCGTAAGTTTGGTAGGAAGGTACCAAAGTAATCCCGCAAGGAACACTGGACAGCGGTCAAGAATATCCTAAAGTACCGAAAAGGACAAAGGACATGTTTCTCGTTTATGGAGGTGACGAAGAGCTCGTCAGAAGGGTTACGCCGACGCTTAGCTTCGACGCAGATCTGGATGACTCTAAGTCACAAACCGGATACGTGTATATGTTGAATGGTGGAGCAGATGGCTGGTGCAGCTGCAAGCAGAGCGTCGTGGCGGGATCTACATGTGAAGCGGAGTACATGGCAGCCTCGGAGGCAAAGTGCATGAAGCAATTTGGGTGAAGGAGTTCATCACCCACCTAGGAGTCATACCCAATGCGTCGGGGCCGATCAAACTCTTCTCAGGACAACACTGGTGCTATTGCACTTGCCAAGGAGCCCAGGTTTCACAAGAAGACCAGGCACATCAAGCGTCGCTTCAACTCCATCCATGAAAATGTTCAAGATGGAGACATAGAAATTTGCAGTGCATACGGATCTGCATGTCGCAGATCCGTTGACTAAACCTCTTCCATGGGCAAAACATGATCAACACCGTAACTCTATGGGTGTTCGATTCATCACAATGTAACTAGATTATTGACTCTAGTGCAAGTGGGAGATCTGTTGGAAATAAGCCCTAGAGGCAATAATAAAAGCGTTATTATTATATTTCATAGATCATGATAAATGAATTATATTCATGCAATAATTGTATTATCCGTAAATCGTCATACACGAGAGAATACATAGACCACAATACGTCCCTAGTGAGCCTCTAGTTGACTAGCTCGTTGGTTAACAGATAGTCATGGTTTCGACTATGGACATCGATGTCATTGACAACGGGATCACGTCATTAGGAGAATGACGTGATGGACAAGACCCAATCCTAAGCATAGCACAAGATCGTGTAGTTCATTTTGCTATAGCTTTTCCAATGTCAAGTATCTCTTCCTTAGACCATGAGATCGTGTAACTCCCGGATACCGTAGGAGTGCTTTGGGTGTACCAAACGTCACAACGAATCGGGTGACTATAAAGGTGCACTACAGGTATCTCCGAAAATGTCCATTGGGTTGACACGGATCGAGACAGATTTGTCACTCCGTATAACGGAGAGGTATCACCGCCCACTCGGTAGTGCATCATCATAATGAGCTCCCAAGTGTCCGGGTCACGGGATCATGCATTACTGATGCGAGTAAAGTGACTTGCCGTAACGACCGAACGAGGTATTGGGATACCGACGATCGAAGTCTCGGGCAAGTAACATACCGTCGACAAAGGGAATAGTATACGGGGTTGCTTGAATCCTCGACATCGTGGTTCATCCGATGACATCATCGAGGAGCATGTGGGAGCCAACATGGGTATCCAGATCTCGCTGTTGGTTATTGACCTGAGAGCCGTCTCGGTCATGTCTGCATGTCTCCCGAACCCGTAGGGTCTACACACTTAAGGTTCGATGACGCTAGGGTTATTAGGAAGACTTGTATGTGATTACCGAATGTTGTTCGAGTCCCGATGAGATCCCAGATGTCACAAGGAGTTCCGGAATAGTCCGGAGGTAAAGATTTATATGTGGGAAGTTGTCAAACGGACACCGGAAAGTTTCGGGGGCATACCGGCATTGTACCGGGGCCACCGGAAGGGTTCCGGGGGTCCACCGGGAGGGGCCACCCCTCCCGGGGGGCCACATGGGCTGCGTGGGAAGGGGCCAGCCCCTGGTGGGCTGGGCGCACCCCCTCCCTTGGGCCCTTGCGCCTAGGGTTGAGGGGGGGAACCCTAGAGGGGGCGCCCCCCTTGCTTCGGGCAAGTCCCTCCCTTTGCCGCCCCCCCTCTAGATGCCATCTAGAGGGGCCGGCCCCCTTCTCCCTTCCCCCTATAAATAGAGGGGCAAGGGGAGGGCTGCAACACACAAGTCAAGGCGCAGCCCCTCCCCTCCCCAACACCTCTCCTCCTCCGTACGTGCTTGGCGAAGCCCTGTCGGATTACTGCTGCACCAACAACACCACGCCGTCGTGCTGCTGTTGGAGCTGTCTTCCTCAACCTCTCCTTCCTCCTTGCTGGATCAAGACGGAGGAGACGTCGTCCGTACCGTACGTGTGTTGAACGCGGAGGTGCTGTCCGTTCAACACTTGGTCATCGGTGATCCGAATCACGGCGAGTACGACTCCCTCATCACCATCTCCTTGAACGCTTCCGCACTCGATCTACAAGTGGTATGTAGATGCAAACTCACTCCCTTGACTCGTTGCCTAGATGAACTCATAGATGGATCTTAGTGAAACCGTAGGAAAAAATTTAATTTTCTGCAACGTTCCCCATCAGTAGTAGTTATGGGATTACTAATCTAGAATCCTAAAAGAACTGGCCCCTGGTACTCCTATGTAGCGACCTGACCCAAAATCGGTCAAATCTCTGTGTCTGTACCATCCCGAGATCATGCTGGTACTCACAGTACATCGATAAAGTAATCAAAGTTCAATCACACCTGAATATTATTACACGTTTCTCATATAGAGTCTTTATTACAAGGGAATAAATTCGGCTCAAGGCCAACTCATGAGAAATAAACTACTAATACTGCGGAAGCGTCGAAGTAAAGCGAGTCCATCCGACTCCAAAGGGCAATCGCCAAGCGCGGAGCGTAGCCTCACTCCTGATCGGAATATACCTATGCAACATAAGACGTTGCAGCCATGTAGGTCAGCTTTTTGAATAAGCTGGAAGTCATGAAGAAATAACAATAATAAAGTTACTACACGATATGCATTTTGGCTGTGGAGCTCCGAGTCTCATTATTTTATGGTGCTTAATTTTTCCCTACTACGGTGGACTTGCTTGCAAATTACTACAATTGTTGGTAGTTATTGAGATGGTTCCGCCAACCAATATCTCATTCCCAAATTATTAAGCCATAAACCCCTCAAATTAATTTATTAGTTTTAATGTTGAGATATCCGAATACTTCCAAGTTCCAGAGGCTCAAATTGTCCGTAACCGGGGACACGGCTAATCGATTAGATCTTAACTCTGCAGAGGTTTGCGCACTTTCCCCTCAAGAATCATTCCCTCCTTTTAAGTCTTCGCACTTCATGGTGTTTGAAGACGGGACGAATGAAACAGGGTCTTCCAAAGAGTTCTTCCGCTACTGCCGTACCCATCCAATCCTACCGTTCTTCTACATCTCGTAGTACCGTCCCTTGACGTCACTACTAGGGTTAACCCAGCCAGAGCCCATAATGACTTGCGGCTGCACAGTAAGCTTCCGGTCATGGGGCATCCATCCTTCTCTTCGTGGCTGGGTGAAGCTTTCCGCAAGATGTCATGGCACTTCTCCATGCATCCCGCCAACCACTGGGTTCTCCAGGTGCCCGCCAACCGCCCTCCACCCGGAGTGAATTTCCAAGTCCATCTTCATCATTGTAGTTCATGGGGTTGTCATCATCATTGACTCTCACATCTTGCTTATGAATTTCACTCAACCAAAACCCGCTTCTGAGCATAGCAAAGTAAACTACTTCATTCCGGGGTCATGGTAACAAGGGATTGGTTCATCCTACCACATGATACTACTCAAGTTTAATAACTTCAAATTTTCAACTACTGCATGCATGGTGGGGTGGTGACAATTCTAATGCACAAAAACATAGGTATAGAAATAACATGATCAAAACTTGCCTTCGATGATCCTCGTAAGCTAAAGATTCGTAGTAGCAAGCTTCGCACTCCGGAAACTCTACCGAGACAAACAAATCACAATAAGCATATAGCAATAGTATCACATAACACAATAGCATAACAAAGAGTAACATAACACATCAAAACAACCAAATCCAAATCCAAAGGGAAAAACTCAAAGAAAACCACTCAAAGTTTCCCTACTTCAAACAACAACTAAAAGTAGTTTTATAAAATAAAATTTTCCTAACATAACCTAATCATGGTTTTAGGTTAACTTAACAGAAAAGATTTCATTAATCAACTAGGAGCAAAAAGAATTAATTTAAAAGCTATTATAAAACTCCTTTTAGGCCTAATCCAATTTCTATTAAGAAAAATAAAATAAAACTTTTATTAATTATAAATAAAAGTTCATCCTATAAAGTGACAGAAACTATCCTAGAATAATCAATCACATGTTAAAAATAATTTATTTACTAATTAAATTAATAGGAAAACAGTAGCTAGTTAATTAATTAGGATTAACAAGTTTCTGCTTAAAACTATCTTTTTATTAATCCTAAAATACCCAAATTAATTTCTATGGTTTGGCAAAGTCAAAATAAAGTTGGGACAAAAGAATCATCCAAAAATAATTTTTCTAACTCAAGTTATAGCAGATTTACTATTCTGACTAAAACTAAATTAAAGCAATTTTAATTAATTTTAACATAGCTAAATATATATTCTACAGAAACTTTCGAAAATTTGCAAACCAACAAAAAAAAGAATCACCTAAAAATAATAAACAGAATAAAAGATATGAATTTTTCAAAACAAAAACTATTCTGTTTAAAACAGAAAATGAAAATAAAAGAAAAAGGCCTAATGGGCCTAAACGGTGCACTGGGCGTAATATAACCTAAAAGGGCCTCGGGTTAAACTAAAACGGCCGGGCTAATAAATAAGAACCTAACTAAAATAAACCGTAGCGAACCGGGCCGGTTTTTATAAAAAGAAATACCCCTTCGGGGTTCTAATCTACACCGTTCATTACAAATCGGACGGGGGGCGGGGGGGTGATTCCGGCGACTAACCGGAGCTCGGCGATGGCGGCGGCGGCGGCGAGGAGTGCGGCGAGGGCTCCGGTCGTCGGGGCGGTCGGGGAAGTAGCCGGGCGGGTGCGGGGGAGGTCGGGGAGGCTTCTGGTGGAGTCGGGGAAGGTCGGGGGTGGCTAGGGCGGCGACGGCGACGAGAATGGTGGCGGCGGAGGGTTCGGGCTCCGGCGTGCTCGTGCGAGAGGAGGAGGGGGTCCGGCGAGGTTCTAGGGGGGGAATGGGGTGCGGGGCGTCGGCTTATATAGTCGGGGCCCTCGTCCTTGCTTCGGGGGGCGATCGGGGGCGGATCGGGATCCCGGATTCTTCGGGATCCGGCGAGCGGTGGCGTGGGCGAGGGGAAGAGGGAGGTGGTGGGGCCTGCTGTCAGTGAGAGAGAGAGGGGGGTGGAGCGAGCGGTTGGCCGACGCCAGAGGGTTTCGGGCGCGGGGCGAGGTGAGAGGGAGCTGGGCCGGCTACTGGTGGGCAATGAGCTGCGCTTTGGCGGGAGTTTGTCGTGGCTGGGCAGAGGCTGGTAGCGCTGAGGGGGTTCTCTTTTTTTAATTTATTTTTTTAAAATAAAACAAAACAGAGATAAAACAAAAACTATAAATATTTTATATAGGGTATATATATACCAAAATGATCAGGGGAATATTCCCTATCATTTGAACATTTTTCCAAAGGCAAAATCCAAACTTTATAAAAATCCATTTTTTTCAAATTCAAATAAAATTCAGATTTGATTCCAAAACTTTTGGCAATGTTTTCCTCTGATATTTTGGAGTGTCATGTTTACTCCTCTCATACTTTTGATCAAGTATTTATCAGGCTTAGTTTTTGAAATGTTTCCCACTTGCCAAAGTTTGAATTCAAATTCAAAACTCAAAATTCTCTGAAACTCCAAATGGCATTCAAATTCAAACAGGATGCATAGGATGCTTAGCTATAATTGTAAAACATTCCAAATAGGAAATTTGGGATGTTACAAACCTACCCATTTTAAGATGAATCTCGCCTCGAGATTCGGGTTGGCTAGCAATAGGTGCGGGTGATCTCGAAGAAGGTCTTCTTGGCGCTCCCCAGTGGCTTCTTCCTCGGTGTGGTGACTCCACGACCTTGCAAAATTTGATGACCTTGCTGCGGGTGACTCTGCTTTCAGATCTCGAGAATTGGACGGGTTTCTCCTTGTAGGTCAGATCAACTTTGTCAAGCTGTTGTATGGCCTCTAGGGGCCTTTGTGTCTCTCAACGGAACATCGGCCATGTCGGCATGACACTTCTTCAGCTGAGAAACATGGAAGACATCATGAACTCCGGACAATCCTTCCGGCAATTCCAACTTATAAGCAACCTCTCCACGACGTTCGAGGATTTTGTAGGGGCCAAATAATCGGGGTGCTAACTTTCCCTTGACACCAAACCTCTTGATTCCACGAAGTGGAGACACACGAAGATATGCTCGGTCTCCTACTTCGTAAGTCACTTCCTTGCGCCATCTTGTCGGCATAACTCTTCTGTCTCGACTGTGCTATCTTGAGCCTGTCTCGAATCAGCTTGACTTTCTCTTCGGAATCCCTGATAAGGTCGGAACCGAAAAATGATCGATCTCCAACATTATCCCACAACAATGGTATTCTGCACCTCCTTCCGTATAGAGCTTCGAAAGGGGCCATCTTCAGACTGGATTGATAACTGTTGTTGTATGAGAACTCTGCGTATGGCAAATTATCATCCCAGCTAGACCCATAGTCTAGCACACAAGCTCTCAACATGTCCTCCGTAATCTGGTTGACTCTCGGTCTGTCCATCCGTCATGTGGATGAAAAGTTGTGCTGAATTCCAGCCTCGCACTCCAAAGTTTCATGCAATCGCTTCCAAAACTTTGAGGTAAACTGCGTTCCTCTATCTCGACAGATTTTCCTCGGAACTCCATGCGCATATACGATCCTGGTCATGTATATCTTGGCCAACTTAGCACTGGTATAGGTAGTCTTCACGGGAATGAAGTGAGCTACCTTGGTCAAACGATCAACCACTACCCAGATAGAATCATAACCTGAACGGGTCCTGGGTAATCCTGTGATGAAATCCATTCCAAGTTTCTCCCATTTCCAATCGGGAATTAGCAAAGGTTGAAGTAACCCTGCTGGCTTCTGATGTTCTGCCTTTACACGTTGACAAACATCGCACACTGCTACGTACCCGGCAATATCCTTCTTCATACCTGTCCACCAGAAACTTTCCTTCAAATCCAGGTACATCTTGGTGTTGCCGGGGTGAATCGAGTACGGTGAATCATGAGCTTCTCAAGAATTAGCTTCCGAGCTCGGGATCATTGGGCACATAAATACGATCCTCGAACCATATAGCTCGTGTTCATCCTTACGTAATCCTTTAGCTTTTCCTTCATCCATCTTTTGCTTAATCTCATCAATTTCCTTGTCCGACTTCCGGCTTCACGAATCCTTTCGCCAAAGTGGACTGTACTTTCCAGAGTTGCAACAAATCCTCTCGGAACTATCTCCGCCGGAGATCTCCGAGGTCATCGACTAACTCACAGGGTAATCCTCCTGTCAGAAGAGTATTCACATAACTCTTACGGCTCAAAGCATCTGCTACAACATTAGCCTTACCTGGGTGGTAATGCAATCTCATGTCGTAGTCCTTTATCAACTCTAGCCATCTCCTCTGCCTGAGGTTCAATTCCTTCTGCCTGAAGATATACTTTAAACTCTTGTGATCTGTGTAGACATCACAACGGTTTCCGATGAGGAAATGTCTCCAGGTCTTGAGTGCATGCACCACGGCTGCTAACTCCAAATCATGTGTGGCATAATTCATCTCATGAGGTCGTAGCTGTCTGGAGGCATAAGCTACAACTTTTCCTTCCTGCATGAGTACTCCTCTGAGTCCTTGACGAGAAGCGTCACAATAGACCTGGTATTCCTTGTGTATGTCCGGCAAAATCAATACTGGGGCTGTGACCAACCGTTTCTTCAATTCCTGAAAACTGGCTTCACATTCCTCGGTCCAAACATACTTGGCTTCCTTCTTCAACAGCTCAGTCATGGGCTTGGCAATCTTCGAAGTTCTCAATAAACCTCCGATAATATCCTCGTGAGTCCGAGAAAATCATGGATCTCCTTGATCGAGGTGGGAGACTGCCAATCGGTGATCGATTCAACCTTGGCGGGATCAACTGCTATTCCTTCTCCTGAAATAACATGTCCGAGGAATCCAACTTCCTTCAGCCAAAATTCACATTTGCGAACTTGGCATACAACTGATGTTCTCGAAGTTTCTCCGTAACTAGACGCAAATGTTCCTTATGCTCTTCCTCGCTCTTGGAGAAAATCAATATATCATCGATGAACACCACGACAAACTTGTCCGGATATTCCATAAACACCTTGTTCATCAAATTCATGAAGTATGCAGGAGCATTAGTCAATCCAAATGACATGACGGTATACTCATATAAACCATACCTGGTAGTGAATGCTGTTTTGGGTATATCCTTTTCACGGATCTTCAACTGATGATACCCTGATCGAAGATCGATCTTAGAGAATACCTTGGCTCCAACTAGCTGATCAAACAAGTCATTAATCATCGGTAGAGGGTACTTGTTCTTGATGGTTACTTCGTTCAATGCACGATAATCCACAACCATCCTCAAGCTTCCATCCTTCTTCTCTACCAAAAGAACTGGGGCTCCCCAAGATGATGAGCTTGGTCGAATATATCCTTTCTCCAATAACTCATTAATTTGATCCTTGATCTCTTTCAACTCATTCGGTGGCATCCGATAAGGTCTCTTGGATATTGGGGCTGTGCCGGGCAATAGCTCAATCAGAAACTCAATGTCCCCGCCCGGTGGCATTCTGGTAATTCCTCCTAAACACATCGGGAAAGTCTTGCACCATGGCACTTCCTCCCGAACAACTCCCGTGAGGGAATTCACTGATTCTTCATCTGGCCGCTGGCTACATACTTGATCCTCTTCTGCTCCGGTGGTGAGCGTAATAGACTTCTTGAGCACGATCTATGTTTCCTTCAAACTTCTCCAACTAATCCATGCCTAGGATTACATCCAAGGTCTGGGTTTCCAACACTATGAGGTCTGCGGAAATTTATGGTTCCCGATGTTGAGGGTTGCATGACACCCTAAGCCTGCCATCATCTCTCCTCCGCGAATCGACGCGAAGGGGCTTCTAAGGGTTTTAGTGGGCAACCCGTACTTTTCCACAACTACCCTTGATATGAATGAATGCGTTGCACCGTAATCAAAGAGTACCAATATCGAACGTGAATTCAATAAAAACTTACCAACCACAAAGGTTCCGGCTGATCATAGACGTCCTCCACGTCAATGTGGTTCACCCGAGCACGAGGGAACGGATTGGGCTTCTTCATGAGCTTCCATTGCCGTTTCCATTCCTCTGCTTGGCCTCCGGGCAGTCGGTGGCATAGTGCCCTGTCTTCTGGCACTTGAAGCAGGTGATGTGGCTCAGATCCTTCGGAGCCGGGGCAGAATGGTGCTGATTGCCATTACCATTTCCATTGCCATTGCCATGGCCTGACTTGTTGTCCTGGCTGCGGTTGTTCCCATTTCCTCCATGGTTATGACCGCCATGGTTATGATGGGTGTGCCCTCCTGAGTATGGTGCATAACGGGGCTTCACGAGCTCCCGAGTTGTGCTTCCCCTGGCTGTACTTCCGCTTGCGGCTTTCTATCTGCTGCTGCTTGCCTTCAAGTATGGTGGCCTTGTCTACCAGCTCCTGGTAGTTGTTGAAGGTAGCCACAATAAGCTGCATGCTCAGTTCATCATTGAGTCCCTCAAGGAACTTCTCCTGTTTTGCGGCATCTGTGGCCACGTCATCGGGGGCATAGCGAGCGAGCTTGCTAAATTCATCCACGTCTTCGTGCCACAAGACGGTTCCCTGGCGTAAGTTGCGGAACTCACGCTTCTTCGCACTCATGGCTCCGGTGAGACATGAGCGTGGGAAGGCTCATTGAACTGATCCCATGTAATGGCACCAATGGGATAGGTGGCGGTGTAGTTCTCCCACCAAGAAGCTGCAGGTCCATCCGATTGATCTTGTGACAAAGCGCACCTTCTCAGCATCAGTGCATCCCACAGTGATTAGCTCTCTTCCGACTTTGCGGAGCCAATCATCAACCACAATCGGCTCAGTGCTACTAGAGAACACTGGCGGATTCAGCCTCAGAAATCGAGTCAAGTTGTCCACAGGGGGTGGTGGCGGTGGGTTGTTGGTGTTGTTGTTCTGATTCTGGATGAGGAGTTGCATAAGTGCATTCTGCTGTTGGAGCAGCTGGGTGAGCTCCGGGGGGAAACCAGTGTCACGTCTCGGAGGCATCTGGTGTTGTGGAGTGGATGAGAAAATTAGAATAGAACAATGGTCTATGAGAAATAACACTACCCATATGAATGCACAATCATAACACACCAATCATTTATTCATTCCACTCAAACATGGTTCAAACTCGATTACAAAAGCTCAAGACCAATCGAAATATCGGCCTAACTGATTGACGAAAAAGTAAAAGCTAACATGGTGGTCGACTAAAAAGTCTTCATCAATGGCGCCTCCTCTTGTGGCTTCCTTCAGTGGAACTCCCTTCATAGTCCTGATCATTGCTCACGATGGGTCCT
Source organism: Aegilops bicornis (assembly GCA_021605145.1). Taxonomy (NCBI): domain Eukaryota; kingdom Viridiplantae; phylum Streptophyta; class Magnoliopsida; order Poales; family Poaceae; genus Aegilops; species Aegilops bicornis. The sequence continues at coordinate 587,447,696 of CM038672.1, read as the reverse complement.
TCATCTCCAGTCGGATAAAGGTCCTCTCCCAAGTCCATCTTTTCCTCTATCGCGGCAAGCTTCATCTTCAGGTCGTCGACTGTCTCCATGAAGTCCGCGACTTCTTCCTCATGGTTAAGGAAGTCTGCGCGTGCCTTCTCCTCCAGTTCCAGTTCACGGAACAATAGCTTCCGGTGTGTCTTCGAGTTACGGCGAGTCTGAATCTCCCGTTTCCTGAGAAGACACTCCATGTCCTGGATGTAAGAGAGAGTGGAATCGTCCTCGACGGTACGGATGATAACTCCATTCCTTGCCCTGCGAGAAACCATGGCGAGGTCTGAGGGATCGAGCTCGGCCCTGTACTCCTCTCGGAGATGTCCAAGTGCTCGATAGATAGCCACGTCCCTTCCGATGATCCAGTTGAACTCGGTGAACTCAAAGTCAATAGGCTCCGTGTGTCCTCCGAAGGTTCTCCCTGGGATATGCACTTCAATCCTGTAGCAGGTGTCCGTCGGAAGTGCATTAGTTGGCTTCCCGGTGATCGAGCGTAGAGCGATCTTCAGCTTCTTCACCATATGGACCAGCTTTCTGCTGAAGGGCATCGTCTCATCGGGCTGGCAAAACTCCGGTAGCAAAACTGGGGTGAACTCGACGGCCATCTAGAATGTTGAAAATCGGAGAGGAGTTAGAAATGAACAGGGGAGAATTACGGGATGATAAGGATAAAAATAAATGGTCTCTTCCTATGGCTTTCCGATCCTAGGGGTTACGATCCTACGGTCAGCGTGCTCGATACCATCTCTCAGAGCGACCTGACCCAAAATCAGTCAAATCTACGTGGTATGCATTCATCCCAAGATCATGCTGGTACTCACAGTACATCGATAAAGTAATCAAAGTTCAATCACACCTGAATATTATTACACGTTTCTCATATAGTCTTTATTACAAGGGAATAAATTCGGCTCAAGGCCAACTCATGAGAAATAAACTACTAATATCATGAGCGTCAAGTAAAGCGAGTCCATCCGACTCCAAAGGGCAATCGCCAAGCGCGGAGCGTAGCCTCACTCCTGATCGGAATATACCTCTGCAACATAAGACGTTGCAGCCATGTAGGTCAGCTTTTTGAATAAGCTGGCAAGTCATGAAGAAATAACAATAATAAAGTTACTACACTATATGCATTTTGGCTGTGGAGCTCTAAGTCTCATTATTTTGCGAAAAGCGAATTTTTCCCTACTACAGTGGACTTGCTTGCAAATTACTACAATTGTTGGTAGTTATTGAGATGGTTCCGCCAACCAATATCTCATTCCCAAATTATTAAGCCATAAACCCCTCAAATTAATTTATTAGTTTTAATGTTGAGATATCCGAATACTTCCAAGTTCCAGAGGCTCAAATTGTCCAGAATCGGGACACGGCTAATCGATTAGATCTTAACTCTGCAGAGGTTTATGACTTTCCCCGCAAGAATCATTCCCTCCTTTTAAGTCTTCGCACTTCATGGTGTTTGAAGACGGACGAATAAACAGGTCTTCCAAAGAGTTCTTCAGCTCTGCGGTACCCATCCAATCCTACCGTTCTTCTACATCTCGTAGTACCGTCCCGCCAGCGTCACTACTAGCGTTAACCCAGCCAGAGCCCATAATGACTTGCGGCTGCACAGGTAAGCTTCCGGTCATGGGGCATCCATCCTTCTCTTCGTGGCTGGGTGAAGCTTTCCGCAAGATGTCATGGCACTTCTCCATGCATCCCGGCCAACCACTGGGTTCTCCAGGGTGCCCGTCAACCGTCCTCCACCCAGTAGTGAATTTCCGAAGTCCATCTTCATCATTGTAGTTCATGGGGTTGTCATCATCATTGACTCTCACATCTTGCTTATGAATTTCACTCAACCAAAACCCGCTTCACGAGCATAGCAAAGTAAACTACTTCGTCCCGGGGGTCATGGTAACAAGGGGATTGGTTCATCCTACCACATGATACTACTCAAGTTTAATAACTTCAAATTTTCAACTACTGCATGCATGGTGGGGTGGTGACAATTCTAATGCACAAAAACATAGGTATAGAAATAACATGATCAAAACTTGCCTTGCTGATGATCCTCGTAAGCTAAAGATTCGTAGTAGCAAGCTTCGCACTCCGGAAACTCTACCGAGACAAACAAATCACAATAAGCATATAGCAATAGGATCACATAACACAATAGCATAACAAAGAGTAACATAACACATCAAAACAACCAAATCCAAATCCAAAGGGAAAACTCAAAGAAAACCAACTCAAAGTTTCCTACTTCAAACAACAACTAAAAGTAGTTTTATATAATAAAATTTTCTCAACATAACCTAATCATGGTTTTAGGTTAACTTAACAGAAAAGATTTCATTAGTCAACTAGGAGCAAAAAGAATGAACTTAAAATCTATTATAAAACTCCTATTAGGCCTAAATCAAATTTCTATTAAGAAAAATAAAATAAAACTTTTATTAATTATAAATAAAAGTTCATCCTATAAAGTGACAGAAACTATCCTAGAATAATCAATCACATGTTAAAATAATTTATTTACTAATTAAATTAATAGGAAAAGCAGTAGCTAGTTAATTAATTAGGATTAACAAGTTTCTGCTTAAAACTATTTTTATTAATCCTAAAATACCCAAATTAATTTCTATGGTTTGGCAAAGTCAAAATAAAGTTGGGACAAAAAGAATCATCCAAAAATAATTTTTCTAACTCAAGTTATAGCAGATTTACTATTCTGACTAAAACTAAATTAAAGCAATTTTAATTAATTTTAACATAGCTAAATATATATTCTACAGAAACTTTAGAAAATTTGCAAACCAACAAAAAAAGAATCACCTAAAAATAATAAACAGAATAAAAGATATGAATTTTTCAAAACAAAAACTATTACATTTAAAATGTAAAATGAAAATAAAAGAAAAAGGCCTAATGGGCCTAAACGGTGCTTAGGCGTAATATAACCTAAAAGGGCCTCGGGTTAAACTAAAACGGCCGGGCTAATAAATAAGAACCTAACTAAAATAAACCGTAGCGAACCGGGCCGGTTTTTATAAAAAGAAATACCCCTTCGGGGTTCTAATCTACACCGTTCATTACAAATCGGACGGGGGGGGGGGGGTGATTCCGGTGACTAACCGGAGCTCGGCGATGGCGGCGGCGGCGAGGAGTGTGAGGCTCCGGTCGTCGGGCGGTCGGGAAGTAGCCGCGGAAAGTGGGAGGTCGGGAGGCTTCGTGGAGTCGGGAAGGTCGGGGTGGCTAGGGCGGCGATCATGACGAGAATGGCGGCGGCGGAGGGTTCGGGCTCCGGCGTGCTCGTCTTGAGGAGGAGGGGTCCCGCGAGGTTCTAGGGGGAATGGGGTGCAGGCGTCGGCTTATATAGTCGGGCCCTCGTCCCTGCTTCGGGGCGATCGAGGCGGATCGGGATCCCGGATTCTTGAGATCCCATGGCGGTGGCGTGGGCAAGGGAAGAGGGAGGTGGTGGGGCCTCTTGTCGGAGAGAGAGAGGGGGGTGGAGCGGCGGTTGGCCGACGCCTTGAAGGGTTTCGGGCGTGGGCGAGGTGAGAGGAGCTGGGCAGCTCGGCTGCCTCGGTGGGTCATTGAGCTACTTTGGCGCTGAGGGTTTGTCGGCGCCTGGGCAGAGGGCTGGCGCACTGGGGTTTCTCTTTTTTTAATTTATTTTTTTTAAAATAAAACAAAACAGAGATAAAACAAAACCTATAAATATTTTATATAGGGTATATATATACCAAAATGATCAGGGGAATATTCCCTATCATTTGAACATTTTTCCAAAGGCAAAATCCAAACTTTATAAAAATTCATTTTTTCAAATTCAAATAAAATTGATTTGATTCCAAAACTTTTGGCAATGTTTTCCTCTCGATATTTTTGGAGTGTCATGTTTACTCCTCTCATACTTTTGATCAAGTATTTATCAGGCTTAGTTTTTGAAATGTTTCCCACTTGCCAAAGTTTGAATTCAAATTCAAAACTCAAAATTCTCTGAAACTCCAAATGGCATTCAAATTCAAACAGGATGCATAGGATGCTTAGCTATAATTGTAAAACATTCCAAATAGGAAATTTGGGATGTTACATCCTACTGGTAGTAGTACTCATGTTGGAAGCATTTCACAAGCTTGACTAGTGCTGTTTTTCTACTTTTACAAAAACCGCATCGTAATGTTAAAACGTGCATTTGCAAGTACATAAGTAATAGTAGTACTCCCTCCGTCTAGGTGTACAAATCTTCCCTCCTTCTTGGTCACCGTGCACAACCAAAGATGACTTATTGACCTGGATGGAGGGAGTAGAAAAGTCTGCAAGCATATATCGAGAGAGACGTGTAGTCCGACAGTTCATAGTAAAGTTTGCTCTGATACCAAGTGGTATCAGAGCGTTGGTCTCCATTTGCTTTGATTTCCATAGCTTTTGGTGGTCATAGCCTTGGTTTCACAACCTAGGAGAGTATGGCGTCTAGCGAGGGAAATTATCACCGTAGAGGTCCTTACTTTGATGGTACTAATTTTGCTAGTTGGAAGCATAAGATGAAAATGCATATTCTTGGACATAACCCCGCCGTTTGGGCAATTATTTTTATTGGCTTGCAAGGTGAATTCTTTGATGGGAGAGAACTGAACCGTGAAGCTAATGCGGAAGAATTGAAGATGCTGCAATACAACCCTCAAGCATGTGACATCATCTTCAACGGATTGTGCCCCGAAGAATTCAACAAAATCAGCCGTCTTGAGAATGCAAAGGAAATTTGGGATACTTTGATTGATATGCAAGAAGGTACCGAATCCGTCAAGGAATCCAAGTTGGATGTGCTCGAAAGTCAGCTTGACAAGTTCAAAATGAAGGATGGTGAAGGTGTCACTGAAATGTACTCTAGGCTTGCTATTATCACAAATGAGATTGCCGGCTTAGGGAGTGAAGAGATGACCGACAGATTCATCATCAAGAAAATCCTAAGAGCATTGGATGGAAAGTATGATACCGTGTGCACATTGATCCAAATGATGCCAAACTACAAAGATCTCAAGCCAACGGAAGTCATTGGAAGGATTGTTGCTCATGAGATGTCACTCAAGGATAAGGAGGAACTTCACAACAAGTCAAGTGGTTCTTACAAAGCCTCAAGTGAAGCCCCCACATCATCAAGTAAGAAACCAACCTTCAATGAAGAATTGAGCTTAATGGTGAAGAACTTCAACAAATTCTACAAAAGTAGAAGCAAAGAAAGAAGCTCCAAGTCAAGGTCTTACAATGACAAGAGATCTTCTAGTGGAGAGCGCAATTGCTACAATTGTGGGAGACCCGGACACTACCCCAATGAGTGTACGGCACCCTACAAAAGAAGAGAAGATTGTCCAAGAAGAAGGAGCAAAAGAGAAGAATCACCACCAAGAGAGAGGAGGAGTAGAGATGATCGTTCTGAACAAAGACCCTCACGGAGAAGTAAGGATTCGGAAAGAAAGGACAAGTCATCAAGGAGCTACACAAAACGAAGACATCAAGCTCATGTTGGTGAATGGGTTTCCGGCTCCGACTCCGACAATCACTCCGAGAGAAGCTATCACTCCGACTCCGAATATACTCAAGATGAAGGTCTTGCCGGTCTAGCACTTGTGTCAACCAACTCCTACGACATATTTAACTCACCAAATGAAGGTGTTGGAAGATGCTTCATGGCCAAAGGTCCAATGGTAACACATCCCGAGTATGTTGATTTTAATAGTGATGAAGATGACTTGCTTGTGGATGATGATTTACTTGTTGACAACTCTAGTGATGAATACTATGATGAAACGTCAATTAATCATGCTAATCAAATGAATGACAATGATAAGGAGAAAATTGATCTTCTAACTAAAGAACTGAACACTCTTAAGTTGGCTCATGAAACTATCTTCGAAGATCATCGAGAACTTTTAAGGGCTCATGAGAAGTTACGCTTTGAAAAGCTCAATCTTGAGCAAGAGCATGAGTTCTTAAAGGCAATCAATGATGATCTCCGCAAGAAAAGTTCTTCTTACATTTCCAAGCGTTTATTCTTATCTACTTACATGCCTCAATTCAAGTCTAGTAGCAAGTACAAGAAAGATACTTCCTCTAGTAGTAACAATAATAATGTCAAATCCAATGTTGTTGCTTCTAGTAGTTCTCTTGATTCCACTAATGATTCTCTTAGCCAAGTTACACTTGAGCAAGAAAATAGTTTATTGAAGGGCGAGAAAGGTGTTTACAAGAGCCTTGCCGGGAGTAAGCAATTCGAGGAAATTGTACGCAAGCAAGGAAGGCACCGGAAGAATCAAGGTGTTGGTTTTGAACGAAAGTTCAACGCCAATAGAGTTGAGTGGGAAGAAGATCAATACCCCAAGACAAAGTTTGTTCCTCAACAAGAGAAGTATGATCCTACTTCCTTCAAGGGGACACAAGCTCAAGATGATCTTCCACCACAAGACCACAAGAAAAAATGAAGAAGGACCTAAAGCCTCGTTCAAGTGGGTCCCCAAGACTACGTCAAGTTCTACTTCATCAAGTACAACTACAACTCCAAGGATTCCCATCAAGATGATGTGGATCCCGAAAAAGAAGAACTAGGGAGTTCTTGAGGGTGACTCCGCCAATATTCTTCACTCATATCATTTTGGCAAGAACAAGTGCAATCAACTTTCACATCTTGCACTAGTTCAAGGAGTCACGAACCCTCATGTTGGTAAGGCAAGGGACAAGGTAACCTAATGTTTTCATGGACATCATCTTGTGTGTGCATCACTCTATGTCTATGGATATTCTTGTTTGTTCCTTGTGGGACTAACCCATGTAGGCAAGTTGAAAGTGCAACTCACTCCAAAGGATTGCTCCAAATGATCTACATCAACATTGAGCATCTACATCTTCAACACCTACATGAAGTCATCATCGACAAAACCCAAGGTTAGTTCATCCCTCTAAGGGGGATCTCACATCTAGGGGAGCTTAACTCTAAGAATTGAGTCAAAGCAACTCTAATGGTGTGAACACATTAATGCATTATGTAAAAGTGGTAACCCCACCTGAGCTTAAACGATGAGTATGACCTATGATCAAATGTTCTCATTTGACTCCTAAGTCAGTATACTCATATATAGCTGACCTAGTCATTGCCAATTGCTTGATTGATGCTAAAATTGGTTGTGCATGCTTTGCCACATATTTCAATTGCCATCTTATTGTGTGAGCATGTTGGTGCATATTTTACTCATTCAAGGACATCCACTTGTTGTTTTGTTTGTTTGGATTCTTTTCTTTGTGCCAAGTGGATGGACAAGAATGCCTAAGAACCTTCTTTAGCTATCTATGCTTTTCTCGTATCAAACTCTATTCATGCTACACAACAAAATTTGATCAAGTCAGATTCAAACCACTATGTGTGAGGAGCACTCGGAGTCCCCGATTCGTCATAGACTTAAACTTCCAAAACCTCTTAGTGATTATCGGTCTGACCGATCCTTCCATTTCGGTCCTACCGAGATCATCAAGTTGATCTGAGTTTTCAATCTCGGTGCAACCGATTTGAACTTTTGGGTCTCACCGATTTGCTGTAACTGAACACAGTTATGCATCTCGGTGCCACCGAGTTATTCCACTCGGTCACACCGACAGGGTCGAGCTATATATATAGCCACGGGAAATTTTTTGGAAATTTCTACGAAACCCTTCGCCCGCGCAACAGCTCGCTCTACCATCGTGGTCCCCGGATTGTCTCCTTGTCGCCAGCAGCCTCCTGTCGCTGGTCTCCACCGCCGTCAACGGATTTCGTCCCCGCCGTTGCCGCCGTAGCAAGTCCACCGCCAAGTTAGGGTATGGACTTAATCTTTGTGCGATCCATGTCTGATTCCTAGCACATTGTTTTCATATTGATTCTTGCCACGATTGAAACTCTTCTATCCAGCCAAAGTAGTTCATAGATTAGATGTGATTCAAATTTTAGGGTTAGGTTTCCGCGAAACCATCTCGGACCCACCGAGTTGAAAAACTCGGTCTCACCGATTTGGCTTATGCCATTGCACTAGTGACTCTCGGTCTGACCGAGAATTACTAATCGGTGCAACCGATTTGAGGATTCTGTGAAACCCTAGCAGTCTCGGTACCACCGAACTGAAACTTCAGTCCAACCGAGATCATCAGCTTAGGTTCCAAAACTGCTTGGTATCACCGAGTTTGAAAATCGGTGGATCCGAAATGCTTTCTGTGGAAAACTAAGACTGAACTTTTGAGTCATTCTTTGCAAAAACCTCTGCATTTTGTGATGCTCATCTTTTCTATCTCATCTATAACTCTTCACGAATTCGTGATCGACTTTTGTAGTATGTCTGATCAAAGTGACAGCCAGAACAGGTCTGAAGAGCAGATGGACTTGAGTGAGGGCACTACTCCCTCAACTTCAGATGAAGGGAGCAGAAGTACTCCTAGCAATTTGCCTAAGGTTGCAACTAGGCAAAGGAGGAAAAGAACTTCAGATTCAGAGGATGAAGATTACAAAGTTGAGGAAGATGAGGCTACTTCCAAGAAAGAGGTGCTCAAGAAGGAATATGGCTCAACAAAGAATACAAAGCCAGGCATGAAGACCAAAAGGCCTGCAGGAAGACAACCAATGTCCAAGGCCAGAGCATCAACTCAACTGCCTAAAAGGCCTGATCCCAAAGAGCCATGTAACGCCCCGGATTCGATGCGCCAGGTGTCTGCCAGTTATTCGCCGTCATTGCCATGTCATGTGCCTTAGTGTTGCATTTTGCCATGTCATCATCTGCATTCATATCATGTCATCATGTGCATTTCATTTTGCATACGTGTTCGTCTCATGCATCCGAGCATTTTCCCCGTTGTCCGTTTTCCAATCTGGCACTCCTATGTCCCCGGCCCCCCTTTTGCCTCTTTTCGTGAGGGTGTTAAACGGTCTCGGAATGGACCGAGGTTTGTCAAGCGGCCTTGGTATAGCACCGGTAGACCGCCTGTCAAGTTTCATGCCATTTGGAGGTCGTTTGATACTCCAACGGTTAACCGGGTAACCGTAAAAGCCTCCTTCTCCTTGCATCCCAACACCCCATCCAAAGTGGCCCAAAATCCATCTAACTCCCCTCCATGCTCTCGGTCGTTCGATCACGATCGCGTGGCCGAAAACCACTCCTCATTTGGACACTCCTAGCTCCCTCTACCTATAAATATGTGCTCCTCCCCCGAAATTTCGCGCAGTCCAACCCTAGCTTCGTCTTCCTCCCGCAGCCGGACACGTCCGGACCCCGCCGGACATGTCCGCCCCGTCCGCGCCGCCGCCCTCAACAAACCGTAGGCCGCCACGTGGCGCCCGGCCTCCAGCGCCGCCCTTGACCAGCCGGGAGCCGGCCGCCCGGGCACTGCTCTGGCAGCGCCGGCGCCTCGCCCGCCTCACAGCGGCCGGCGCCGCCGTCCCCGAGGCCGCTGCTCTCCCGTGCTCGTCGGCCGGACCTTGTCCGCCGCCCGCCGCAGGCCTCGCCTCGTGCTGCCGCCCTCGTCCACCGGAGCCGCCAGACGCGCCGGGCCGAACTCCTCCGGCGCCCTCGCCTCCCGCCGCCCTCGCCAGCGGGACCGCCGGCCGACCAGCGCCCGGCTGGATCCGGCGCCCCCTCGCCGGCGCAGCCCCTTCCCCGGTCGTCCTCCTCTTCTCCGGCCCCGCCTCGATCCGTGTGCCACGATCCAGATCCAGATCCATCCACGAGGTTGACCCCGAAATATCTCTAAGTCCCAGATTTCTGTCATTTTCTTGCCATGTTCATCGCATCATAACTCTGTGCATGTAGCGCCGTTTCGTGCGTATAATATGTCAAATTGTTTGTCTCGACGAGTTCATCATTTCATCTCATTGCATCATTTTCATTTGAGCTCATCTTGATGCCCGAAATGCTGTTAGAAGAGGGCTATGTGATGTTAGTTTCAGATTCTTATCAGAACTTGCACTTTTGTCATTTTTGCCATGATTGATGTGTGCATCCTATGAACTTGAGTCCTACATGTGTTTTCTAATATTCCATGCCATCTTTACAGGGGTGTATGTCATGTATTTTTGTGATCTCTGTGGTGACTAGAACAAGCATGCAAACTAGGCTTCATGATGTTGCTGATTTCAGCCCCTGTTCTGCTGATATTTTTATGCCATGTAAACTTGATGCTACAGAGAGATCCATGCATATTTTGAGATACTTCAGTAAGGATGTTTTGAACATATGGTTATTCTTTATCCATCCATGCCCTTGTTTGCAATCATTGAGTGCCATAGCTTGAGTCAATCAGGCTCTACCTTTGCTATAAAATGTTCCTGGCAGGTTGTTTACATGTTAATCAATTTTACCAAGGTTGTTGTAGTTGGTCCGTGTATGCTTTGATGTTGTTCTTGCCATGTATAGCTTCTATGCCATGTCTTCTTACTGTGAGTTGCCTTGCCATGCCATGTATTGCTCTATGGTGAGTGGTTCAAGCTCACCAACATGCCTAATTGTTGTTCCTGCCATGTATGAATCTGTAATATAACTTGCCATGTTTGCATGGGTGACATCATATCTTCTGATCCTTTTTGGCTCATGGACAGTAAAGGACTTTTGTTCTATGCAATTAGTAGATTCATTCCGTGTCTTTGTTTGCCACGATAAGTTCCTGTAGCATGCTGTTTGATAGCTCTAAACATTGCAACCTGATGTTATTTCTGCCATGTCCTGTGAATTCTGCAAAGTCTGTGAACCTGTTATTATTTGCAATCTTGCCATGTGTGTTTTAGCATGTTCTAGTCATTTCTGGAGATAGCTCATTGTTCATGTTTTGTAATGCTTTACCTGTACATCATGCCCATGTCTTTTGTTATTATGTTGAGGTCCTGTAGCATGTTGTTTTGATGCTTGCAATATGCCTACTTGCTGTTATGGACAGATTGTTGTCATAACTTGTATAGGGTGTATGTGTTGAACCGTTGCTCCGTTTTGAGTGTGCTATATATGAGACTTGCTTGATTTTGCATGTAGCTGCATATTATCATGTTGCATCCATGTTTTGAGGTGTTTGCTTGATGTTTGTATGCATTTTGCATCAATGCCATGTTTAACTTGTTTTGCTCATATCTTCTAGGCCGTAGCTCCGAATCTAATGAACTTTATATGTAACTTGACTAGAATTTCGTGTAGATAATCGTGGTGCATCTGAACTTTCTGTTTCACAACTTGAACATAAGGTTTATTCAGATCTGGACCAATTTCGAAATTTGCATGTGAGGACTTACCGGAATTGTTCTATGTTGTCCCCGGCCTCATTTAAACTTGCTTTGATGTGTTGCTGTTGTTTGCATCTCTTGCCATGAGTAGCTTCATGTAGCCTTGTCATGCATCATCCTTGGTTGTGCATCATGTCTTGTTTATGTGTGGTGTGTTTACTATGTTGTGTGCTTCTTCTCGATAGTTCCCGTTTCATTGCGATCATGAGGATTCGTTCGTCTACGCTTGGTTCGTCTTCGTGGCTTCATCCTCTTCATGGACTCGTTCTTCTTCCTAGCGGGATTTCAGGCAAGATGACCACTACCCTGGATCTCACTACTATCATTGCTATGCTAGTTGCTTCGTTCTATCGCTATGTTGCGCTACCTATTACCTGTTTATCAAGCCATCCCAAATTGCCATGAACCTCTAACCTTTGACACCCTTCCTAGCAAACCGTTTTTTGGCTATGTTACCGCTTTGCTCAGCCCCTCTTATAGCGTTGTTAGTTGCAGGTGAAGATGAAGTTTGTTCCTTGTTGGAACATGGAGATGTTGTTCCTTGTTGGAACATGTTTACTTCTCGGGATATCACAATATATCTTATTTAATTAATGCATCTATATAATTGGTAAAGGGTGGAAGGCTCGGCCTTATGCCTGGTGTTTTGTTCCACTCTTGCCGCCCTAGTTTCCGTCATATCGGTATTATGTTCCCGGATTTTGCGTCCCTAACGCGGTCGGGTGATTTATGGGACCCCCTTGACAGTTCGCTTTGAATAAGACTCCTCCAGCAAGGCCCGACATTGGTTTTACCATTTGCCTCACCTAGCCCTTTTTCCCTTGGGTTTCCGGAGGCCAAGGGTCATCTTTATTTGGCCCCCCCCGGGCCAGTACTTCTCTAAGTGCTGGCCTGAACCGAGCTGCCTGCGGGGCCCCCTCGGAGAAACTCGAGGTCTGGTTTTACTCGTAGCTAGTCTCATCCGGTGTTGCCCTGAGACCGAGATATGTGCAGCTCCTATCGGGATTGTCGGTGCATCGGGCGGCTTTGCTTGTCTTGTTTTATTGCTGTCGAAATGTCTTGTAGCCGGGATTCCGAGACTGATCGGGTCTTCTCGGGGAGAAGGAATATCCTTCGTTGATCGCGAGAGCTTATCATGGGCTAAGTTGGGACACCCCTGCAGGGTTTAAACTTTCGAGAGCCGTGCCCGCGGTTATGTGGCAGATGGGAATTTGTTAATATTCGTTTGTAGTAAACTTGAAGTAAACTCTTCTAAAATACACCAACCGTGTGCGTAACCGTGAGTGTCTCTTTTCGGGGTTGATCGAGAGGAGATCACGGTTCTGGGTTATGTCTGACGTAGGTAGGAGTTCAGTATCACTTCTTGATCATTACTAGTTGACGACCGTTCCTTTGTTTCTCTTCTCGCTGTCATTTGCGTATGTAAGCCACCATATATGCTTAGTCGCTGCTGCAACCTCACCACTTTACCCCTTCCTTTCCCTTTAAGCTTTGCTAGTTTTGATACCCATGGTAATGGGATTGCTGAGTCCTCGTGGCTCACAGATTACTGCACCACTAGTTGCAGGTACAGGTTTTGCGATGATCATGACGCAAGAGCGATGTTTGCTTGTTTTGGAGTTCTTCTTTTGCTTCTTCTTCGATCAGGGGATAGGTTCCAGGTCGGCAGCCTGGGCAAGCAGGGTGGATGTCGTTTGAGCTTCTGTTTATGTTTCATCCGTAGTCGGATGTTGATCTTGTATATGATGTTGATGTATTCGTGTGGCATTGTATGCCTTATGTATGTATCCCCTCTATTATGTAATGTTGATGTAATGATATCCACCTTGCAAAAGCGTTCCAATATGCGGGTCTATCCTTAGTGGGACCTTCGAGTTCCTTTTGGATAGGGTCGCATATTGGGTGTGACAAGTTGGTATCAGAGCCTCGACCGATCTTAGGAGCCCCCTTGATTGATCGTGTAGTTTGGCCGTTGTTGAGTCTAGAAAAAACTGGTTTTGGAGTTTAGTTATATCGGAGAGTAGGAATTCTTTTTACTCCTCTGCCCCTTTGTCGCTCTGGTGAGGAATCTTGACGTAGGTGTTTTGAATTACTCCTCTTCCCCTTCAATTTTTTTCTTTAGGATCACGCAGTTGGGTTTTCGATCGTTGCTCCTCAGCTCTTTTCATCCGGTGCATTTCTCGTCAAGTCGACTCGAGCCTCTTCATCGTTGGCTAGTTCAATCCTCAGTTGTCTTATTTTCCCACCCGCCCACCCTTCTTCTTCTCAGAACCGGAGTCCGTAATCGAGTATCCATCCTACTCATGCGAAGTTTTTGCTCTATCTCCTCAACGATTTCAACCGGTGTTGTCTCTTCAAGATCGTTTTTCCCCTTCCAGTTGCCTTTGTTTTTCCCGCCCTCCCACCCTCTTCTTCCCGGAGCCCGAGTCTCTTTCGAGCATAAATTTCATTCGTGTGGAGTGTCTTCAGCCTTCCCTCAATTATTTCAACCGGTGAATTCTCGTCTCGTTCGTCATTCTTCATCTCTTTCTTTTTCCGGTGCACTCAATTCAAGTTTTTCGGTGTTGATCATATTCTTTTCCTTCGATCAAATGTTCTCCCAGCTCGTTCGCCTCTCGCCAGTTTAATATTCCGGAGTTCCGAATACATCTCAGGAGATTCGTCTGTGTTCGAATTAATTCGAGGGTGTCACCTCATTCAAATATTTCAATCGTTCCGGTGCATCATATATCTCTTCAACAATCCTTTCCAACGGTGCTTTCCTTTAGTGGGCCCTAACCCACAGGTCTTTTCCCAGGATCTTACCTCACTCTTCTAATTTCCCCGGAGTTATTCTCAATTCTTTTCATAGTTTGACGTAAGTAATGAATATCATCAGTCACTTGCCTTTTCCAAGATCGATTTCGAATCATTTCATTGTTGGCTCAACCTCTTCGCTTATTTTTCTCCCGAAGTATCTTCGTAATTTCGGTGGTGTTTCTCGTCGTCATTCTCAACTTTGAAGATCGAAGAAGAGTTTCTCTTAAATCGTGCCCGTTCTCCTGAAGTTTCGTGGTTCTAGCTTCATATTATCCTCTCGAATTATTCCGTTTGTCAGATATTCTTTCTTACCCATCCGAAGTATGTCAAGAGTTGTTTTTCCATTCCTTTTCATCCGGAGGCCATCTTTTCGGAAGATTTCTTCGTTCTAAGTTTTCAGATTCATTCTCCAATTATTCTATATCCGTGCCCCTTCGTTCGTCTCAATATTCTTCCGGTGCTTCGTTCAAGTATTCTTCTACCAGTTCGCGATCCCTTTGTTCTCTTGCTTTTTAATTCCCTCTAGCTTATTTGTTCTTCTAATTCTTCCCGGTGATTCTTTCTCTTTCATCAGTCTTGTCCGAATTCTTACAGTGGTTCGTTCAAGATTCTTTTTCCTTGTTTATCATATTAATCCATTCGTTCTTTTCAACCTACCGGTGGTTCAGTAAGACCTTCTCAAGTTCACCATATGTCACTTCTTAATCCTTTTCAAGAAGAATAAGTAGTATGCAAAATCCATTGCTTGTCATCAATTTAATTTGATGCAGGTTAAGCATACAATAAATCTTATTCTTATTTCCTCAATGTGATTAATCTTTTTCTTCGGAGTTTGTTCGTGAGGAATAAATTCTAGTTCCAAGTGTTTTCATCTTTTCCGGAGTTCAAATTTTCCTCGGCCATTTCGTCGGAATCCCCCATCTAAATCATCGCAAGGATCATCTTATTCTTTCATCCTTGATTGTATCTCATCATCCTTTTTATCACCGGAGTTCTTCACGGTGGATCGTCAGTATTCAATCCATTCTTCAAGAGTTCATCAAGATTCTTGTTGGAGGAGTTCCAGTATCTTTTCTTCTTGCATCTCGAAGTGCAATTAAATCTCCGTATTCTTTTGAAGTGGAGTTTTGCATTTCTTCGTTCTTCTCAGCTATTTAATCTTTTCGGCTTGTGGTTGGTTATCACCTCATAATTTTGAGAGGTTATCCATAAGTCCACGACAAGCTTATTCTTTCGTTGTTGATTTTCTCAACAACTCCATTCAATCCTTCTAAATTCTTTTCTTTCAATTCTTTCTGGAGATTTTGTGTCATGTCTTCATCAAGTATCATTCCGTCCTCTCAAGTTCATGTTCTAATTTTTCAATGTTCAACCGGTGTGCTGCCTAAATCCTTTCAGTCTTATTCGTTTCTTTTCTCATTCTAACCACTCCGGTTAGAACGAGTTGTTTCATACTCTGTCTGATTCCGTGAGCTTTCGATTCTCATCATTCTCGTTGTTCCTCTCTTATTCTCGAGTGCTCTCGATTCTTTGCTTCTTGTCCTGAGTTCTTGCTTCACCTCATCTCTTTTCCCTTCCGTCTCGGTCCTAAGATCTCGGGACTAGATCTCTTGTTAGTGGAGGAGTGTTGTAACGCCCCGGATTCGATGCGCCAGGTGTCTGCCAGTTATTCGCCGTCATTGCCATGTCATGTGCCTGCGTGTTGCATTTTGCCATGTCATCATCTGCATTTCATATCATGTCATCATGTGCATTTCATTTTGCATACGTGTTCGTCTCATGCATCCGAGCATTTTCCCCGTTGTCCGTTTTCCAATCCGGCACTCCTATGTCCCCCGGCGCCCCCTTTTGCCTCTTTTTGTGTGCGGGTGTTAAACGGTCTCGGAATGGACCGAGGTTTGTTAAGCGGTATGGTATAGCACCGGTAGACCGCCTGTCAAGTTTCGTGCCATTTGGAGGTCGTTTGATACTCAGCAGTTAACAAGATAACTGTAAAGCCTCCTTCTCCTTGCAGCCCAACACCCCATCCAAAGTGGACCAAAACCCATCTAACTCCCCTCCATGCTCTCAGTCGTTCGATCACGATCGCGTGGCCGAAAACCGCTCCTCATTTGGACACTCTTAGCTCCCTCTACCTATAAATATGTGCACCTCCCCCGTAATTTCGCGCAGTCCAACCCTAGCTTCGTCTTCCTCCCGCAGCCGGACACGTCCGGACCCCACCGGACATGTCCGCCCCGTCCGCGCCACCGCCCTCAGCAAACCGTGAGCCGCCACGTGGCGCCCGGCCTCCAGCGCCGCCAGCCCGCCGGGACCCGAGGCCGCCCGGCCGCGCCCGCGCGCGCCTCGCCCGCTCCATTGCCGGCGCCGCCGTCCCGAGGCTGCCGCGCCTCCCGTGCTCACCGGCCAGACCTTGTCCGCCGCCCGCCGCCAGCCTCGCCTTGCGCTGCCGCCCTCGTCCACCGAACGCCGCCTTGCCGGGCCGAGCCTCGGCGCCCTCGCCTCCGCCGCCCGCCCTCCGCCGCGGGACCGCGCCGGCCGACCGCTCCCCGGCCGGATCCGGCGCCCCCTCGCCGGCGCAGCCCCTTCCCTGGTCGTCGTCCTCTTCTCCGGCCCCGCCTCGATCCGTGTGCCACGATCCAGATCCAGATCCATCCACGAGGTTGACCCCGAAATATCTCTGTCCCAGATTTCTGTCATTTTCTTGCCATGTTCATCGCATCATAACTCCGTGCATGTAGCTCCATTTCGTGCGTATAATATGTCGAATTGTTCGTCACGACGAGTACATCATTTCATCTCATTGCATCATTTTCATTTAAGCTCATCTTGATGCCTGAAATGCTGATAGAAGAGGGCTATGTGATGTTAGTTTCAGATTCTTATCAGAACATGCACTTTTGTCATTTTTGCCATGATTGATGTGTTCATCCTATGAACTTGAGTCCTACATGTGTTTTGTAATATGCCATGCCATCTTTACAGGGGTGTATGCCATGTATTTTTGTGATATCTGTGGTGACTAGCACAAGCATGCAAACTAGGCTTCATGATGTTGCTCATTTCAGCCTGTTCTGATATTTTTATGCCATGTAAACTTGATGCTACAGAGAGATCCATGCATATTTTGAGATACTTCTGTAAGGATGTTTTGAATATATGGTTATTCTCTATCCATCCATGCCCTTGTTTGCAATTATGGAGTGCCATAGCTTGAGTCAATCGAGCTCTACCTTTGCTATAAAATGTTTCCTGGCAGGTTGTTTACATGTTAATCAATTTTGTGAAGGTTGTTGTCGTTGATCCGTGTATGCTTTGATGTTGTTCTTGCCATGTATAGCTTCTATGCCATGTCTCCTTACTCTGAGTTGCCTTGCCATGCCATGTATTGCTCTGTGGTGAGTGGTTCAAGCTCACCAACATGCCTAATTATTGTTTTTCCTGCCATGTATGAATCTGTAATATAACTTGCCATGTTTACATGGGTGACATCATATCTTCTGATCCTTTTTTGCTCATGGACAGTAAAGTACTTTTGTTCTATGCAATTAGTAGATTCATTCCATGTCGTTGTTTGCGATGATAAGTTCCTGTAGCATGCTGTTTGATAGCTCTAAACATTACACCCTGATGTTATTTCTGCCATGTCCTGTGAATTCTGCTAAGTCTGTGAACCTGTTATTATTTGCAATCTTTCCATGTGTGTTTGAGCATGTTCTAGTCATTTCTGGAGATAGCTCATTGTTCATGTTTTGTAATGCTTTACCTGTACATCATGCCCATGCCTTTTGTTATTATTTTGAGGTCCTGTAGCATGTTGTTTTGATGCTTGCAATATGCCTACTTGCTGTTATGGACAGATTGTTGTCATAACTTGTATAGGGTGTATGGGTTGAACCGTTGCTCCGTTTTGAGTGTGATCTATATGAGACTTGCTTGATTTTGCATGTAGCTGCATATTATCATGTTGCATCCATGTTTTGAGGTGTTTGCTTGATGTTTGTATGCATTTTGCATCAATGCCATGTTTAACTTGTTTTGCTCATATCTTCTAGGCCGTAGTCTCGAATCTAATGAACTTTATATGTAACTTGACTAGAATTTCGTGTAGATCATCGTGGTGCATCTTAACTTGCTGTTTAACAACTTGAACATAAGGTTTATTCAGATCTGGACCAATTTCGAAATTTTCATGTGAGGACTTACCGGAATTGTTCTATGTTGTCCCCGGCCTCATTTAAACTTGCTTTGATGTGTTGCTGTTGTTTGCATCTCTTGCCATGAGTAGCTTCATGTAGCCTTGTCATGCATCATGCTTGGTTGTGCATCATGTCTTGTTTATGTGTGGTGTGTTTACTATGTTGTGTGCTTCTTCTCGATAGTTCCCGTTTCGTTGCGATCGTGAGGATTCGTTAAATCACGCTTGGTTCGTCTTCGTGGCTTCATCCTCTTCATGGACTCGTTCTTCTTCCTAAGCGGGATTTCGTGCAAGATGACCGCTACCCTGGATCTCACTACTATCATTGCTATGCTAGTTGCTTCGTTCTATCGCTATGCTTTGCGACCTATTACCTGTTTATCAAGCCATCCCAAATTGCCATGAACCTCTAACCTTTGACACCCTTCCTAGCAAACCGTTGTTTGGCTATGTTACCGCTTTGCTCAGCCCCTCTTATAGCGTTGTTAGTTGCAGGTGAAGATGAAGTTTGTTCCTTGTTGGAACATGGAGATGTTGTTCCTTATTGGAACATGTTTACTTCTCGGGATATCACAATATATCTTATTTAATTAATGCATCTATATACTTGGTAAATGGTGGAAGGCTTGGCCTTATGCCTGGTGTTTTGTTCCACTCTTGCCGCCCTAGTTTCCGTCATATCGGTATTATGTTCCCGGATTTTGCGTCCCTAACGCGGTCGGGTGATTTATGGGACCCCTTTGACAGTTCGCTTTGAATAAGACTCCTCCAGCAAGGCCCAACATTGGTTTTACCATTTGCCTCACCTAGCCCTTTTTCCCTTGGGTTCCGGAGCCCAAGGGTCATCTTTATTAGCCCCCCCCCCGGGCCAGTGCTTCTCTAAGTGCTGGCCTGAAACGAGCTGCCTGCGGGGCCCCCCTCGGAGAACCTCGAGGTCTGGTTTTACTCGTAGCTAGTCTCATCCGGTGTTGCCCTGAGAACGAGATATGTGCAGCTCCTATCGGGATTGTCATCGCATCGGGCGGCTTTGCTGGTCTTGTTTTATTGCTGTCGAAATGTCTTGTAGCCGGGATTCTGAGACTGATCGGATCTTCCCGGGGAGAAGAAATATCCTTCGTTGATCGCGAGAGCTTATCATGGGCTAAGTTGGGAGACCCCTGCAGGGTTTAAACTTTCGAGAGCCGTGCTCGCGGTTATGTGGCAGATGGGAATTTGTTAATATCCGGTTGTAGTAAACTTGAAGTAAACTCTTCTAAAATACACCAACCGTGTGCGTAACCGTGAGTGCCTCTTTTCGGGGTTGATCGAGAGGAGAACACGGTTCTGGGTTATGTCTGACGTAGGTAGGAGTTCAGGATCACTTCTTGATCATTACTATTTGACGACCGTTCCTTTGTTTCTCTTCTCGCTCTCATTTGCGTATGTTAGCCACCATATATGCTTAGTCGCTGCTGCAACCTCACCACTTTACCCCTTCCTTTCCCTTTAAGCTTTGCTAGTCTTGATACCCATGGTAATGGGATTGCTGAGTCCTCGTGGCTCACAGATTACTACACCACCGATTTGCGTACAGGTTTTGCGATGATCATGACGCGAGAGCGATGTTTGCTTGTTTTGGAGTTCTTCTTCTGCTTCTTCTTCGATCAGGGGATAGGTTCCAGGTCGGCAGCCTGGGCTAGCAGGGTGGATGTCGTTTGAGCTTCTGTTTATGTTTCATCCGTAGTCGGATGTTGATCTTGTATATGATGTTGATGTATTCGTGTGGCATTGTATGCCTTATGCATGTATCCCCTCTATTATGAAATGTTGATGTAATGATATCCACCTTGCAAAAGCGTTCCAATATGCGGGTCTATCCTTGGTGGGACCTTCGAGTTCCTTTTGGATAGGGTCGCATATTGGGCATGACAAACCAGCTGCTGAAGGAAAGAAGAGGAAGGAAAGGGTCAAGAAGACCATGGCCAAAATTGTTGGTCAACCTTCCATGATGGAAGAGGAAGATCTTGCTGCACCAGCTCCAAAGGCAGCTAAGCTTATGGGAGATGCAATTAGATCAGGGGCTGCAACATCCAAGCCCAACGAAACACCCAAAGCTGCCTCCAAGGCCAAGCAAGTTCCAAAGAGGAATACTAGGAGTATTCCAATTCTTTGAGAAAACAAGGCCCCAAATACCAATGTTCTTTGAAGATTCAGTAGATGAAGGACAGGTTATAAGAAAGTTCAAGCCCAAGATACCAGACCACAATGATGCCCATCCTGTGGCTAAGGACATGAGAATCAGGAAGGATTCAGGGCTGAGACTGTGGAGAATGGAAGATCCATATGCTTCAAGAAGAAGAACTGTTGTTGACTACAGGTTCCACACAAAGGAACAATGAGAACTTCTATGAAACAATTACATTGGACAAGAAGCCCATAGTCCTGTGACATGAGGTGGGTTGACTGGAAATTCATCAAGGAAAATGAACAGCACTATCCTCGAGTGCAAGACAACTTTGTTGCTTGTGGAGTTGCAGATTTTGTTGGATGAAGTTCACCAACTGAAATGATGAGCTTATCATGCGCTTCTACTCCACAAAGACACTTTTACCCAGATGGAAGAATAGTTTGGATGTCTGAAGGTACAAGGTACCAGTCCACTATTGAAGAATGGGCAAGTCTGATCAATGCCCCCAAGGAGAATGAGGATGACCTAGACATTTATGCAAAGAAGAAGTTGGGTCACAATTCAATGGCTCACATGTACAAGGAAATTCCAGACTCACAAGTTTGGATCAGTTCACTTTCTGCTGTCAGGGTTGCCAACCATAAATTGGATTCTGAGGCACACTTTGTTGCCCAAGTCTGGTGACCATAACATGATCGGAGGGCATGCCATTAACATGTTGCATGTGTTTTATGTGCCACGAAGTTCAAAGTCATGAGCCCGATCATTGAAATAATCAAGAGGACTGCAGCAGATCGTAAGAGGAGCCGTGGATATGCACCTCGATTCAAGAATTGATAAACTCAAAAGATGGGCACAGGAAAATATTAGTTGGATAAGCAACACTTTCCACTTTATCCAGACTTTGAGAACAATGAGGTTGTCATGAATGAAGATGATCCACAATCAGTTCAAGCTCAGGAGAAGAAGGAGAAGGCAAAGAGGGAGAAGGCTGCCAAGATCCCAACTCAAGAGGAGGCATCTGAATATTTCTTGAAAACCATACAGGAGCAGCTTGGTTACTTGATAGCATCATCTCCGAGGATTGAGAAGGGTTGGCCACCCTAACTCAAAACCAGGAGAGCACAGGAAAGAATCATGGAACAAAATTATATGATCTAGATGTCAAGGTAATCGAGATTCGATCGGTTGTGGAGCAGCTGCAGGATGACATGCAGGAGAGGAAGGGCAAGACTACCACCAATGTGTTTGCCGGAGTGCCCAGATCCTAGAGGTCAGTTGCAGTGCCAGTGACAGATACTAGAGCAACAACTTCAGCACCAGCCACTGCCCCTGGCCCAAAGTGCAACCAGCTCCAGCACCAACTCCTCCAGCTCCATCCACTTCAACTGAAGCCTTCATCCAAGGAGCCATGTCTACACCACCACCAGAAGATCAAGCCTGAGAGTCAATCTAGCACTATGCATTTTCTATGAACTTTTTGGTAACTTGTTGCCAAAGGGGGAGAAAAATGTATAGATCATAGGCTTCGTGAGAGAGAGTGTTGCTTTTGTTCTCTCTTGCTTTATTTGGTGGTTTTTCAATCTTTGTTTGCTTTCGGTTGAGATACTATGCTTGCGAGACATTGATGATCATGTGTTTGATCATAAGCTACACTTATGCATGCTTGATATTATCCTATCTATCTTATGTGATCACTCACTATGCTTGGTGATGAGTGCATGTATTCATTGTTCATTATTTTGAGCGCTCCACCAAGATGTAGGTGACATGGAAGAGTAACCCATGAGCCTAATTCATTGTGCATTTGCAGTCCAAAGCAAATCTAAAACTATGCACAAATTTAGGGGAGCTCTTGCTTATCACATACTTCTCAAAGCGACGATGTTATTTAAATTTTATTATCATTTGTCGAAGCTTTGATCTATATGTTGTCATCAATTACCAAAAGGGGAGATTGAAAGTGCAACTATCCCTAGGTGGTTTTGGTAATTCATAACAACATATAGCTCATTGAGCTAATGCTATTCCAAGACTATTGTTTCGTGAAAGCTCAATGAATGGCATGGCATGGATGATGAAAGTGGATCCCTCAAAATACCAAGGACAAAGGATTGGCTCAAGCTCAAAAGCTCAAGACTCTTCATTTTACATTTTAGTGATCCAAGATCACATTGAGTCTATAGGAAAAGCCAATACTATCAAGAAGGGATGAGGTGTTGCTTAATGAGCCCCTTGCTTCATGTGCTTAGTGATATGCTCCAAAACCCTCAACTACTTTCCCACATCCACAAATGACCTAAACCTAAAGCCAAAATCGGTCACACCGATTCTTTCTATCCGGCGCCACCGATTCCAAAATTCATAGACACTGTCACAAACCCTAAGGAAATTGGTCTTACCGACAGGGATCTCGGTCTCACCGAGATGGGGTTGCAATCTCTCTGTTTCCCTTCGTAACATTTCGATCTAACCGAAGTGAGCGATCGGTCCCACCGAGATTGCAATGTAAACTCTCTATTTTCTTTTTGTAACATTTTGGTCTCACCGAAAAGAGCAAATCGGTCCCACCGAGTTTACCTGACCAACTCTCTGGAAAGCTTATTACCAAATCGGTCTCACCGAGTTTGTGTAATCGGACTCACCGAGATTACGTTATGCCCTAACCCTAACCGAATTGGCCTCACCGAGATGCATGTCAGTCGCACCGAAAATCACTAACGGTCACTAGGTTTACTAAATCAGTCCGACCGAGTTTAACGATTCGGTCCCACCGAGTTTGGTAAATTGTGTGTAACGGTTAGATTTTGTGTGGAGGCTATATATACCCCTCCACCTCCTCTTCATTCGTGGAGAGAGCCATCAGAACGAACCTACACTTCCAACTTACCATTTCTGAGAGAGAACCACCTACTCATGTGTTAAGGCCAAGATATTCCATTCCTACCATATGAATCTTGATCTCTAGCCTTCCCCAAGTTTCTTTCCACTCAAACCCTCTTTCCACCAGATCCAAATCCTATGAGAGAGAGTTGAGTGTTGGGGAGACTATCATTTGAAGCACAAGAGCAAGGAGTTCATCATCAACGCACCATTTGTTACTTCTTGGAGAGTGGTGTCTCCTAGATTGGCTAGGTGTCACTTGGGAGCCTCCGACAAGATTGTGGAGTTGAACCAAGGAGTTTGTAAGGGCAAGGAGATCACCTACTTCGTGAAGATCTACCGCTAGTGAGGCAAGTCCTTCGTGGGCGGCGGCCATGGTGGGATAGACAAGGTTGCTTCTTCGTGGACCCTTCGTGGGTGGAGCCCTCTGTGGACTCACAGAGCCGTTACCCTTCGGGGTTGAAGTCTCCATCAACGTGGATGTACGATAGCACCACCTATCGGAACCACGCCAAAAACATCCGTGTCTCCAATTGCGTTTGAATCCTCCAAACCCTTCCCTTTACTTTCTTGCAAGTTGCATGCTTTAATTTCCGCTGCCTATACACTCTTAGCATGCTTGCTTGAATTGTGTGATGATTGCTTGACTTGTCCTAAAATAGCTAAAATCTGCCAAACTCTAAAATTGGGAAAAGGTTAAGTTTTTATTGGTCAAGTAGTCTAATCACCCCCCCTCTAGACATACTTCAAGGTCCTACACACGTACTTGCAAAATGCGTAATGATACACAACGTTTCCAAACTTTCCCTTTTACATACTTAATTAAGGACGCTAAAAATTCCTGAACGTTCGGGATTTATCATTTGCATCCCAAAACTAATGAGATCGCCTTACGAAACAAAAATTATACTCCTCCTAAAAGCCACGGCGCTCACAGGAGCGCTTGCAGTGCGCCACGAGTGCCCTGGTGCGCGACCGTTTCCCAGCGTGCCAACACAACGCCTCTTCCTCGTCCTCGCAACTCGCGAGGTGCTGAGTGGCGGCTTGCCGGCGGGCGAGCGCGATCTCACCAGTGTGGTGATCCAGCGCCAACAGGTACTCCTCCTGGCTGGAAGCGTGCACCCGGTCCACGTACCGCCAAGCGTAGATGAGGCGCTTGGGGCCCGACCGCACTTTGCGTCGGCACGGGCGTCCTCCGCCACCCTCACGGCCCTGCACGAGCCTTTTGCCAAAGAACCAATTGCTTGACTCTCTCGGACGCGACATAGATCTCCCGAAGCTTGTTGCGCTGCACGCTTCTCTTCCTCGGCCTTCTTCTCCGCCTCTATTTTGGCGCGCTCTGCTGGAGGCAAAGCCTCCCACAAGGCGACATCCATTTCTTGCCAAAGCTGCTCAAGGCTGGGCTCGTGGCGGCGCGGTGTTCTCCTCAGAAGGGAGCCGACGGCCCGACGTCCTCCGGCAGCGTCTTTGGCGAGATTGGGAACACCGACGCGTCCACCTCGACGCGTCGCGGCGAGGAGCGGAACACCGTCGCGTCCTCCTCGACTAGTGGTGGCGAGGAACAGAACGGCGACGCATTGCGTCGCGGTAAGGAGCGGAACGCCGATGCCTCCTCCTCGACTAGTGGCGGCGAGGAACGAAGCGGGGATGCGTGACCGTTCGTGCGGTGCAGCGAGGGGCTCCTAGGGCTTGGGAGGGGCGATGCCATGGTGGTCGACGTGAGAGGGAGGGGGAGGAGATAGCGATGAACGTGAACATGAGGGGGAGGAGATAGGGATGTCGTGGGAGGCGCAGTATTTATAGCGAGCAATGGCACACCTACGTAAGATATGGACTGAGCTGCACTGACTTAACTGTAGGTCCAGTTGCGTCACTGACATGTGGGCCAGTACACTGCTGGGCCCGTATGTCAGTGACCCGATGCACCTGAAGTTAAGTAAAAGCTACGTGGGCATATTTGTTGGAGTACATTACGGGGGAGCGAAGGGGTGGAAATATTGCTGGTCACAACGAATTGGATGAGCATGGGGGGAGGAGGGTCATGCATGCAGATGTTTTCACACGGGGTGGAGTGGTGGGACCGCCGGAGGGAGAAGGAGAGTTTGGCAGGCATATTGTTTCCACACATGGAGAGGAAAATATTTGGAGACGAACGGGCTTCCTGCAGGTATTGGGAACGGTCCATAATAAGTCATCTTGCATGTCGGGCTAGGTATAGTCTCAAGTCATTAAAAACATACACGCCCCACACATGTTCGTATTTCAAGGTGCACTAAATTATTGCATGCGATGATTAAGGCTGGCCATAATGGTGGTATCTTAGCTGGTATCATGCACACGGAATAGCAAACATGCTGATGTGGCAAAGAATTAAAGAAGAGAGGGGTTAGAGTAACTAGTGTTCATGCATGCATTGGTAAACACATTTTTTTGTGAAGAACGACAGCATTAGTTGAGTACTTTTGCAGACTTCAAACACTATTCCACCGCCTCTACTATCTTGCTAAGAGTAGGTGAAAATTTTGAGTCGAGCCCTTTAAACTAGAAGGGAGGTAGTGGTACTCTAATAGCTAGGTGTGTAAGTCATCTTACGAAAACCAAATAATCCCAAAACACGTAGGCGGGGTGCATTAACTTCTTCCTCGTTTCATGTTTCTTGACATATCAACCAATGAGAGATAAGGGTGTGCATGCTTTTAATGACCTGAGACTATCAAACATGACATGCAGCGGTTAGTTCATTGCATGCAATACTATTTAATTAGAAAATAAACATTAATGTCTCTCATTTTCCCCTCCTCCTTGGTCACGGTGCACAGCCTAAGATGTCTTACGCACCTAGACGGAGGGAGTATCAACATTCACAATGTCAAATCAATATTTTTACACTCATTATAAAACGTAGTTCTTATACTCATTATAATCAGTATTGTAGATATTGATATGTTTAGTATAAATTTGGTCGTGGGATTTCATTGATGCCTGTCAAAGCGTGGAGGCAGCGGAGCTTAGGGCTTGCATTGCCGGTCTCTACATAGGTATTTCTCTTCATAATCCTGTAATTTTAGAGACTGATCGCGCTTTTTTGGTAGCGTCTCTTGCATCGGGGGACTATGACAGGTCTGCTATGCGTGACCTGAAGATGAAAGCGTTGAGCATCTCGAAGTTGATCAACAATCTTCAATTGTCAAAGATTAGCCATTCGGCCAATAAGGTGGCACACTTAATCGCTAAGTATAGCTTTGACAATAGATTAGATGGTATTATTGTAAATAACGTACCGCCCTGTGTGGTAAATATTGTATCGAATGAGTGTACTGGTGTGGCTGGTTAATTAATATAAGGCGGTGTTCAAAAAAAGTATATATTTGGTCAAACACTTTGCAAACGGTTGACGGGAGTAAAAAGGACCAAAGGGAGTATCATGCATGCAGAGTAGGCCAATAAAATTTGCTCATTTATAGCCGGTCGAAGTCTCAAAGGGCGCGACCACGCGAGGGAGGCGAAGGTCGTGGGAGGCGCGACGGTTGATGGAATTAAGTGAAGTTACATCCACGCGCCGGCATGGCGTGCGAACGAAGCGAAGCTATGCCGCCGGGCCCTCGATATGGGTCTAGTAGACATGACATCTAGTGGGTCCCGCATAGTTCTCGAGAACTCTTTGGGGCTTGCAGCCGTTTATCCACCGGGCAAGCGGCAACCCCACGCCGTTCGCGCCCTACTCGTCCCGTCTTCTACCTCACAACAGTTCGCTCCCGATCGTCCGTCCTTTCACATTAGTTCGCTCCCAGTTTTTGCGGGGAACAACAGTTCAACTTCTCCTAACCCTCCACCAAAATCCATGGCCTCCCAAATCTCCATGGTCGCCGCTGAGTACCAGGTTAGATCCATCACCGGCGATCAGTTCATCATCATCTACACACGTGGATCTGCGACGGTGAAAGCATGGCTTGCTCGCTTCCTACGCATGTTCAACAGTTCAATAGATGAGTTGGTCATTTGGGCTAGATGTTGAGTACACCACAGTCTGGGGCGAGAGAAGGATCTAAAGGGCGAACAGAGGAAGAAGCCCGCCATGATCCAGGTTTGCATACATAACGTTTGCTTGGTCTACCACATATGCCATGCCGACGTTGAGTGCCAGGACTTTAGGAACTTCCTCAAGGACAAAAGGGTGAAATTCGTTACTGTAGACTTTAAGAACGACAAAGAAGTCCTGCGTCGGATAGGTCTCGTTGTAGGCCAGCCCTTCGATTTCCAGAAGGCAAGCCTGGTGTCCTCCTCTCAACCTCAATGCTGACCCTCGCAGCAGCCATGATTGATCCTTCGTACACTAAACTGAATAAACCTCATCACGAGTTTCATCATGCATGGGAGTCGAAGACACTAGATGAAGATCACATCCTGTAAGCAACAATGGATGCCTACCGTTGTTTACATATCTACATGGGTTGGATGAAGAAGCAGAGCCCAGTGTCCGGTTAAAGCAAAGAAGCGTCGGCGAAGAGGAAGAGGAAGAGGGACGAGGACGAAGTCGAGGACGTGGACTCGGACTCCGAGTAGGTGGCAGTGCCGTCACTCATGCTGGTTCTACTGCAGTGTCAATCGGACTAGTTGCTTAGTTTATTTCAAGGGTGTGTTGTGCTGAGGCCCCAGCAGAACTATGTGTAAGTGCATCTAGTGCCCCTTAGTGATTTTGGTGTATTGAAGACTTATAGGTTAAGGGACTAATGTGTTTATGAGTGTACACAGGTCTATAAGTCTATGAGGAGTTTGATATTCTGAGAGAAAGTCGACCCTAAAATGAATATCTTATTTGAAGATTTTGGTATTCCTGAAGACTTTCATGAAGACTTTGAAATTGAAGAAATTGGTGTGTCCGTGAAGACTTGATATTCATGCAAGGAATATGAAGATTGAAGAATTTCTTTTTCATAGTTTTGTTTTTCTCTTTCTTGAGTCATAGGAAACACCGTACTATTAAAGGGGGTCGAGGAAATACTAAGGAAAAATTTCCATGTGATGCTCAACTCAAAATCCTACACCTACCAATCCCTTCGAGTGAAGCCATTGGAAATCTCATATAGTTCGATCAATTTCTTGATGTGAGAGACGAAGTTCTTCTGGTCGCTGAGGAATTTGTTCTGACTGAGGAGTTAGGAATTCGCCAGTGCGGATTGCCTACACAGTGAGGAACATGATAGCCCTAAGGAATTTGAGAGTCAAATTTCCGACCGTTGCTGTGCTACGCGCCAGCTGTCCCAAAATATCTTATCCACATAACGGTCATATCATTGAAGGGCATTTATGTCTTATCATGTCGGGCTATTGCCTAGGCTATAAATATCCACCCCCTACAATCACTAGCTGGTTGGCTGCTCCAAGAGAAACTGACACTTGTCATTTGAGAGCAACCCATCCTCCGAGGACTTTGAGCGAAAATCATCGAGTGAGGAAAAACCCAAACCCCAAACACCTACAAACCCAAAGTGATTAAGCATCACTGAAGAGATTGATCCTACTTGATCCGACGCTTGTTACCTTTGAAGACTGTGCTTCTTCCAGACGGTTAGGCGTCATGGTCTAGAGCATCCAAGAGGAATTGTGGATCGCCGAGTGACCGAAGTCTGTGAAGGTTTGGAAGTCGTCTAAAGACTTACCACGAGTGATTGGACGAGTTCTATGTGACCTTAGTTCAAGGAGAATATGGTGAGGACTTGGAGTCCTGAGCTGCATGCTCAGCGACTGGGTGTCCGGGACTGTGTGTCCTCGAGTTTAAATACTCGGCCCGCTCCAACCCGGACGTACAAGCCGAGACAATGCGTGGAACTGGTCTACCAAATCATTGTCTTCACCAACCCTACTGGTTCTATTTCCTCAACTCTTTCATTTCCTCATTACTGTGTTGAGTGATTGTTCATATCTGTGTTTGAAGACTTTGACTAAAGACTTTCTCAATTTCCCCAGTTCAATTTCTTCAGTCTGTTTTTCTTCATCTTGTGTTATCTTGTGTTTACGCTTTCTGTACTCTGTGTTTGTCTTCATTTCATCATGATGACTATGTGTGTATTCTGTCATGCTTACTTCTGAGTACTTATTCCGCTGCAAGTAGTTCTTCGCTAAGGAATTTCCTCACCGGCAAATTCCTCAGTGAAGAATTCATAAAAATCGCCTATTCACCCCCCTCTAGTCAATATAACGCACTTTCACTATGTTTATGTTCTTTCTCATTATTTGAACTCTTTAGTACGTAGAGTAGTACAAGTACTATGTCTTACTACTGTTCTTCTTGCAGTTGGTACTACTGCTCGTATCTTCGTGTTCCTAATGTACTTAATACTTTCGTACTAGTAGTATAATTTGGGTCAGTCGATTTGTGAAAGAAGTTCGATGGAGCGAAGGAAGAAGACGACAGAAGAGGTGGAGAAAGCCCTTCTAGCCATCCATGTTGCATCAAACGGCTCTCATGAGTCGACTTACCCAAATTGCTCCTTCAGATTGCAGGATCCACGTGGCATTCAAGGTCTCGAAGGTAGATTCTGCGTCCGACCCGGTTTGTGGGCTCGACGCGCGCGCGACCGGCTTCCGCCGCGACAGCCACCATGCGCGCCTCCTCCGCGTGGGCGGAGACGACAATGACACGCTAGTTCCTCCTCGCCGGCGTGTTGGAGCACACGCTCGTCCTCCTCTTCGTACACTGCGTGCATAAACGCGGCTCCACCAGCTGCTCGCGTGCTTGGCAGCGCGGCAGCATGACGAGGAGGGACTGCAGACGACATGAGCAGGCGAGCCTTCGGCTTCATGTCACAGGGATGGCGGTGACACGGCAGTGATGGGCGAGAAATTTTTGGCCGGAGCAGGTGGGCGCCTGCATGCGCAACGGCGGCGGCGGCATATTGATGAGTGCGCGTATGGGAGCTTACTTTAGTTTTATATAAGGTTGTTCAAACTTAAAAGAAAACCGTACTAGTACACGTAAACATTAGACTTAGGCATCGCTTTTTTTTTAAGTTAGTACCACAGCCACGATAAGGAATCCTGTGCAAGCGCGTGAACTGCGGCCGCGCGGTCGATCGAACGGTGCATCACCGTGTCGCGCTCAAAGGACATCCACCGAACCTTTTTGTGTGTGTGAAAACAATCCTCGAATATTACTCAAGTTTTTTTTCCTGGGAAATTTCTTGACGCTGCAATATTTCCATACATTTGAATTTAGCTCCAGTTTGTGTTCTATTTGGATTTGGACGTTTTAGGTGCGCCCTAGTTTTTTTAATACTTCTTTTGTTTGTGTGACTGAGAGAGAACGTGTGTATGTGCCCATATGTGTGTTGTGGCGGAAGGGCAATGTGGAGACGGTGTGCGTGTGATACAGACATAGAGAGGTGTGAATGTGCAAATGATCATGCATGTGTGAGACATAGACAGATGCCGATACGTTGTCTAGACATGAGAGAACGGTCTTCTAGTTTACTTGTGTGTGTGTGTGTGTGTGAGAGAGAGAGAGAGAGAGAGAGAGGGAGAGAGAGAGGAGCATCTGTAACACAACAACCATCTCTCTCGATTCGTCCGTCCCTCGCACGATCACATGCAACACATGCATCAATGCGCACATTTTGACAACCTCACTCGGCCCCTGCCCACCTCAAGGTCCGCACAATATCTTCGTGAATACTTGCTCAACAAATCAGCGCTACTCAGGAAGAATTTGATCCTCCATGCTTAAAGTGCATTGAACGTGAATCTGCTAATTCTTCACCTGAATGTTCAAATGCTTCAAATGTTACAAATCAGCGCTATCCAGGAAGAATTTGATCTGCTAAGAGTGAGTCATGAAGATCTTCAGAAGGAGCACGATTCATTACTTGCTCAACAAATCAGCGCTACTCAGGAAGAATTTGATCCTCCATGCTTAAAGTGCATTGAACGTGAATCTGCTAATTCTTCACCTCAATGTTCAAATGCTTCAAATGTTACAAATTCTTCACCTGCCTCTGCTATCACTAATTCCTCAACTAAGGACATTGCAAGTATCACTGACGATGCAGGGCTGAAGGAATTGTATATGACAGGCATGTACAAAAGCCTCAAAGGGCATCATACTCTTTGTGATGTGCTTAAGAAGCAGATCTTCAACAGGAACCCTAGGAAAGAGGGTATTGCCTTTGAGAGGAAACTCAATGCTGATGGAACTTATTGGAAGCCTAAGCAGTACCCCAAAACCTCATGGGTTGCTGCAAAGGGACCTCCAGTTGATCCATCTAAATTATCTGGCTTTATATGTGAATCTCCTCATTCTTCTGATGAGTCATTTGACTCCAACTATTAACTGTTCAAAAATCAGAATGGTGAAGTATTTGCTAGATATGTTGGCACTAAGCTGCGAACGGTTCCCCTATGAAGAAAATCTGGGTTCCCAAAAGTTATGTTGAAAGTCTTCAGGTGAATGTACTCATGACACCACCAGTGAAGAATAGGAACCCCAGATCAAACTCTTCATATGGACCAAATTCTTCATATGGATCCAAGTCCTCAAGTGGACCAAATTCCTCACGTGGATCAAATTCCTCAAAAGGATCAAAGTCCTCATATGATCATCATCGTGCTAACCCTTACATTTGTGAGGGTAGAGCTAAGGGCTATGAATATGAGCATTATTCTTCAAATCATTATGTTCATAAGTCCTCGAAGAATTTTCTGCTTATTCATATGCTTACCCTAACCCCTCTTATGTGAAGCAGAAGTGGACTGGCGTCCATGCCACCTTTCTCATATGGTGCTCGCAGAGTGATGAATACTTTGCCACCCCTCCAGATATGGGTGGTGAAGAAAAAGAACTAATCTCTTATGCAGGGTCAGGTCTCCAGTCGTGCTCAAAACGACTGAAGAATTTGCTGGAGACCTGAACAGTGCCTGAAAGGACGCAGGCGAATCATGATGAAATGAACTTTCATTTCACACGTCCTCACACTGCTTATCTGTGCTATTGCTTGATGAAATTGAACTGATGATACTGATGTCATATTCTTCACTGATGAAGTATATGAGTTTGTAAGCTGCACTAATTCATCTGCAGGATGATCAACCCAAAGCAAATGAGTGGGTCCTCGATAGTGGAAGTACAAATCACATGACTGGTGACAAGAATCTCTTCATGGATGCTCCCTTATCACCGACACATCTGAAGCATATCATCTTCGCTGACAAAGGAAAAAGTCAGGTATTGGGTCTAGGTAAGGTTGCGATCTCTAAGGACATACACATGGACAAAGTCATGCTTGTCGAGTCCTTAGGATACAACCTCATGTCTGTCTCAATGCTTTGTGATCTTGATATGGTTGTTGTCTTTGGCAAGTATCGTTGTGTTGTGATCATGGAAGCTGACAATTCCAAAGTCTTCGAAGGCTTTAGGAGAGGAGACTTGTACATTGTTGATTTCTCTACAGGACCACAACCTGTCGTGTGCTTACTCGCAAAAGCTTCAGAAGGCTGGCTATGGCATCGACGACTTGGTCATGCTGGCATGAGGAATCTACTGCCTTCATGAAGAGAAAGCATGTCATTGGCATTGAGAATGTCAAATTCCTCAAGGATCACTTGTGTGGTGCATGTGAAGCTGGAAAAATGACCAAGGCCAAGCATCCAGTGAAGACTATCATGACCACCACTCGACCATTTGAATTGCTTCGCATGGATCTCTTCGGTCCTAATCATTATTCTGTTGTTACTAATGATGCATCTCTATATGGCTTTGTTATTGTTGATGATTATTCTCGTTACACATGGGTACACATTGTTACTTACAAACATGAAGTGCAGGAAGTCTTCAAACGATTTTCCTCGGGGGCTTCAACCAACTTTGGTGTGAAGATCAAGCACATCAGGAGTGACAATGGAACTGAGTTCAAGAATTCCGGTCTTAATGACTATCTTGATGAACTTGGTATTACTCATGAGTTATCTGCTCCTTATACTCCTCAGCAAAATGGCGCCGTGGAGCGCAAGAAGAGAACTCTTGTTGAGATGGCTTGCACTATGCTTGATGAATACAAAACGCCTCATCGTTTTTGGATTGATGCAATTGATACCGCGTGCCACATCATCAATAGAGTATATCTTCACAAATTCTTCAAGAAGACTGCCTATGAACTCCTCACTGATAAGAAACCCAACGTGAGTTATTTCGAAGTCTTTGGTGCTAAATGTTGGATTAGAGATCCTCATCACAATGCTAAATTTGCACCGAAAGCACATGAAGGTTTTATGCTTGGTTACGGAAAGGACTCACACCTACAGAGTCTTCAACATCGCTCTTCACAAGATTGTTGAAACTGTAGATGTGCGGTTCGATGAAACTAATGGCTCGCAAAGAGAGCACCTACCTTCTGTGATAGATGAACCAACACTTGAGGATTCTATCAAGTTCAAGGCTACTGAGGATGTCATTCCTACCGAAGAATCTACTGAAGAATTCATTCCAGAACGTGAAGAACGTTGAGCTGATGCACCTGAAGATAATTCTAAAGAAAATGGTGCTGAAGAAAATGCTGATCAAATTCCTCGACAACAACCAGCTCATCCTCGCATTGCAAAAGAAGTGCAAGTTGAAAAGATCATCGATGACATTGAAGCACCAGGTCCTCTCACACGCTCAAAAGCTTCACATTTATCTAACTTTTGTGGGCACTATGCTTTTGTCTCTATCACAGAGCCCACTAAGGTAGATGAAGCATTTACGGAGCTGAGTGGATTCAGGCCATGCAAGAAGAATTACATCGATTCGAGCTCAACAATGTCCGGGAACTGGTCAAACGTCCAGATCCTCGCAAGCATAATATCATTGGCACAAAGTGGATCTACCACAACAAGCAAGATGAAAATGGCCTTGTGGTGAGGAATAAGGCACGACTTGTAGCTCAAGGCTACACACAGGTTTTGAAGATCCAAAGAATCCTGACAAGTCTTCAGATTCAACAAGGCCCTCTATGGGCTCAAACAGGCCCCTCGGGCGTGGTATGATACTTTGAAGGAATTCTTCGCGAAGAATGGCTTCACACCCGGTTCACTCGACCCTACTCTCTTTACTAAATCTTATGATGGTGAACTGTTTGTGTGCCAAATATACGTTGATGATATTATTTTTGGCTGTACTGACCAACACTATAGTGATGAATTTGCCTATATGATGAGTGAAGAATATCAAATGTCTATGATGGGAGAGTTGAAATTCTTTTTAGGTCTTCAAATTCGTCAACAACACAATGGCATATTCATATCTCGGAGAAATACCTCAAGGTTGTTACGAGGAAATTGGCATGCAAGATTGCAAAGGAGTCAAAATTCCTATGCCCACAAATGGCCATCTATGCCTTTGATGAAAATGGTATTGACTTGATCACAAGGTATACCGCTCCATGATTGGTTCTTTATTGTACTTATGTGCATCTAGGCCAGATATAATGCTTAGTGTTTGCATGTGTGCCCGATTTCAAGCTACACCGAAGGAATCACACCATAAGGCTGTGAAGCATATTCTTGGATATCTAGCTCACAAACCAACACTAGGACTATGGTACCCCAAGGGCTCTGCTTTTGATCTCATGGGATATTACGACTCGACTGTCACGGTGATCGTGTGGATACATAAGTCAACATCTGGTACTTGTCATTTCCTTGGGCGATCTTTGGTCTATTGGTCCTCGAAGAAAGCGAACTGCGTATCCATCTCTTCTTTGAAAGTGAGTACATTCTTCTTTGGTTCTTCTTGTGCTCAATTCTGTGGATGAAGCAAACTCTCAAGGACTATGACATCAACATGAAGAATGTGCCTCTCTACTGTGACAATGAGAGTGCCATCAAGATTGCTCATAACCCAGTTCAGCACTCGAAGACAAAGCACATTCAGATTCGTCATCATTTTCTTCGTGATCATGTGTTGAAGGGCGACATTTCTATTGAGCATGTGAAGACTGAAGAACAGCTAGCTGATATCTTCACAAAGCCCTTGGATGAGAAGAGATTTAGCAAGTTGCGGTGTGAGCTAAATATCTTAGAATCTTCGAATGTTCTTTCAAAAGGACACACATCCTAACACTTATGCAAAATTGATGACTTAGATGTACACTTACATGAAGAAAGCGTTTTCTTCAATCAATGAAGAATAACACTCTAAGTGTGAAGAAATTAATGAAGAATTTGATTCTCGAACCCTCGACAATTGTATGCAGCGGTGTCTGAAATCATCATTCTTATACGGTGGGTCACGCCACCACAAAAAGTTGAAAATCTTCAATTTGAGTTTTTCCTCAGTGCTGAAAATCCTCAGTTGTTCAAATTCTTCAACTTTGCAAAATCTTCATTATTTCCGTTGTTTTTCTTCATATATATATATATATATATATATATATATATATATATATATATATATATATATATATATATATATATATATATATATATATTTTATGAGTTTATGTCCTCTACATCACTCACTTATGGCTATTTCTTCAAGTTGCATTTTCTGCTAAGTGAATGTGATCGGACCCTTCCCCCTCTATGCTATACTCAACCCAAATTATTCACAAATTCTTCATGTGCGTTCTATTTGAAACTCGTTCAAAATCTTCACTGTGTCCTGTCAGCTGAAGAAATTGCGAACGGAACTTTAAAACTAATCTTATCCAAATTTTCGGTTTTGCCGCTCAAACCATTCCGCATCCCACGATGGACTTATCTATTCACCCACGATCTAACATGATCTCCACCTTTCAGTACGTGGGTGACACATGTCAAGCGAATGAGAAAGGCCAGGGGCACGTTCGTCCTAAATCTTCGGGCGAACAATTTTTCACTGCGACTATAAATACCCCCTCACCCCTTCCTCACTTCCTTTACTCCGCTCGACCGCACTCTCTCTCGCTCGAGATTCTCAAACCCTAGCGCCGCCGCTACTCCATCGTCGCTGGTGAGGAAGAGCTTCATTGCCTCAACCTCGTTGCCGTCGTACTTGCGGCGGCCGCGGAAATCTTCACTCCGCCGCCGCCGTAGCTGTCTTCCTCCGCCAAGTTAGGGCGTGGAAGATCTGAACTGACGAGCTTCAAATCTACACTTCTCAGTTCGTCGTGTTCTTCATCAAGGGTAATTAAAAGTTACTTTTACTGCCTCTTTGATTCAAATTTTCTCTACAAAATCTTCAGAGGTGTTTTATTCTTAAAATCCTCACACACAAAACACCTCACTAGTCATCTGCTCTTGATTCGTTTCTCTAAGCATCATTTATCTTCAAGATTCCTCAATTGTGTGGATCCTCAATCTATACAACTCTGGAACCTAAGACAAAGAACGCTTAGTGAAATTCTTCAAGACTCATCTGGTCAAATTCCTCAAACGTGTTCTTTTTGAAAACCTTCTGAGAACGCATATGACCTCTCCAAATTCCTCGCAACTATACTCTGTTCATAGGTACTCATGTCCGCTGCTGAATCACTAGGTTCTCATCAACTTAACTCATTTATAGCGTTCCTCGAAGAAAAGTTGCATACTTCTTCAGAGAATTCGATTGTTCAAATTCCTCAACTGAAGAATATGACAGACGGTAAGAAACCACAGAAAGGAGGAAAGAGGCCTGAGGTCATGACTGCATTTGAAATACCTGAGGACATCTATGCTGACTATTGCACACCTGATGAGGCTAAGTTCGGAAAGGAGAACAAAAATCAGCGCAAGGTGTGCATACAGAGGATTGAAAGGAGATGGGCAAGAGAATGGAGGGAGTACAGATATGTAACTCCAAAGTATATGAAGAAATTTGCTCTAAATCCTCCATGCCCAAGAGCTCCATTGGCACCTGGCCAAGAAGCTGACCCCACCAGCATCAAGTGTGGTGAGGATTTTCCTGAAGAATGGGCCAAGCGCCAAGCCAAGTTGGCAAGACAAGCCAAAGAAGCAGTGAGGAAATTCAATGAAGACTCTGCTGCTGCTGCTCCTGCCACAAAGGCCTCTGATAAGCCTAGAAAATCAATGGCAAAGAAGCCCGCTCACAAGCCAAGTGCTTCACCAACAGTGCCCTCACGGCCAAGTTCCTCAGCAATGCCCTAACGGACAGAATCTTCAAAGCCCTCCCGGCCAGATTCTTCAAAGCCCTCACGGCTAGATTCTTCAAAGCCCTCACGGCCAGATCCTCATGTTGCTCCTGCTCCTCCAAAGTCCTCAGCTACTCGCCCAAAGTCCTCAGTTGCTCCGGCAAAGTCCTCAACACCTATACATCTGGCCACATGCCAAAGGACTGCAGGCATCTCTATTGCCTCTGGTGTCTCAGCGAGTTCCTCGGCTGCACCAAATTCTTCATCAGGCCCCACTCTGCTGAAACCAAGGCAACAGCTGGTCGAGGTCCTCGGCCAAATCTTAAGAAGAAACAGGTTGCCTTCCAAGTGCCATCTGACGATGAAGCTGATGATGATGAACTTGCAGAAATCATCAGAGACAGGCAAGAAAGGGCCGCTAGAGCCAAAGGCACAAATGTGCCACTGCTTTTGGATCCAAAGGCGATCCTCGACTACATTGATCTCTGGCACAAGGACCCAAACACTCCTATGCCTGATTTTCATTTGACTCCTGGCCAAAGTCACATGCTGACCCATTTCATCACTGAAGAGAAATGGAAATTTGAGAAGGCCAGACAAATCAAGAAGGCTCAGTTCAGGAAAGAGAAGTTCCTGAGGAACAACGTTGTCACAATGACAACTGATGAACTCCTCAAGATCCAGTCTGAAATCAAAGCCCCCAGCGATGATTTCAATGCTTATTATGCTGATTGGCAAGGAGCCAAAGTCAGGTTTGTTAAACTGACTAAGAAGTTCACCAATGTTGCAGCCCCATCGCAACAAGAAATTCCTCAAGCTGAAGCTTCTACTCAGCAAACTAAAGAACATGCCAGCACCGCTGATAACTTTCAAGCTACTGATGAAAATGCTAGTTCCAGGGCTGATGACTCCATTCCAGCCGCGGAAGACATTGCCAGGGCATCCACTAGTGGTGCGCCTAAAGAAAATGAAGAAGTCAGGGCAACTACATCAGTTGCGCCTGAGGAAATTCAAACATATTCCTCAGCTCCTCCTGCACCTACACCAACTCCTACCCTTCCATCTGCATCAGATGTGAGGAAAACCAAGGCTGCAGAGAAAGCTGCAGTGAAGAAAAGGAAAGCATCATCTGCTTCAGATTCTTCAGCTCCGAAGAAAATGAAGACTATGACCAGCTCACTTGAGAATCCCATTGATGTTGTTCATATTTCCACCATGCCATCAAAGGACCTTGTTCCTTTTGGTGAAGAATATGTGATCCCTAGCAGATCTGATGAAGAAAATCATTCGGCTGCTTCGTCAGAGCAGATTGATGAAGAAATTGAAGTGGATGCGATCCCTTCAACGCCTGTTGCTTCCTCGCCAATGCCTCAGTTCACAGCTGAAGAGTTGGCGTTGAAGAAATTGAAGATGAGACGTGGATATTGGATGCGCTACACCTGTGATGAATGATGACTTTTGGGAAAGTCAGCATCCCAATTCTCCACACTTCACCCCAATACAACAAATACCTCAGTCCCCTGCACCAACCGTTCAAAGAGGCTCTGAAGAAACTCATCCTACCTCGTCTGTGCATGAAGAAATTCCAACCACTAGTGCTGAAGAAACTGCTGCAGCTGATCCTTTGAACATGCAGGCTGCCACTGAAGAGGAACCAGAAATTCCTCAGCCTGAAGAACCGGAGATTGCGATTCCTGAGGTTGTGATGCAACTCACTAACACTCCTCTGCCCAAGCCAAAGGATCCATTCTCAAAGAAGCAAAAGTTCAAGGCTGTAGATTTCTTTAACGAGCATGTGTTCTTCACTAACTACAATCCCTATGATTCTGCTCGCATAAGGAAGAGGCGTTTCTGGACTGCTAGTCAAGCCAACTTTTATTTCTCTATGCTATTCGGCAAAGACAAAGTCTTCGATCATGCACACATTCCTCACGTGGACATGGAATCTCTGCCGTGCTTCGAGCCAGTCCTCAGTGTTCTTCACGATGCTGGATTGCTGAATTTCTGCACTGACATCTGTGATTGGAATGAACAACTCATTCTTCAATTCTATGCAACGCTGCACATCACAGGAAATTCTGAAGATGTGAACTCTTGGGTGCTGGATTGGATGTCAGAAAATACTCACTACAAGGCACGAGCAACTGAATTGCTTCGTGCCCTTCCACTCAGTCCTCCCCTTGATGGTGCTCGTTGCATCTCTGATGAACTGAGCTTACAAATCATTACATGCAAGTCTTGATGAAGCCTTTGAAGCCGAGGCAGGACCGTCGAACCAAATTCCTCGTCAAGGAATTATCAGTATGTGCCTCGGAATGTCTATCGCATTACGGCGAAGACAATGAGTCCTATCAAAGGCCACGACTCAAATGATGAAGAAGTCGTTGGCATCATGAAGAATATGCTTTTCAATATCATTCATGGCGTTCCGTCAACTTCCATGATTTCTTCATGAGGACTACTGGTAAATATTGCTATGTCACCATTTGAGCTGAAGCCTTATGCACCATGGATTATGAGGTTCATCGGGACAAGGTCTTCACTCAATTACAAAGGCTGATACTACGAACCACGGCAGCTACTTGCCTCCAATTGAAGTCCTCAAGCGGACATTTTCCTCGGTGATGACAAAGGCAAGGCAACTGCTGTGATAGATGAAGGCATTCGTTCATTGGATGGTCACTTTCAAAAAGCTGCATCCTACTCCACCAATGATGACTCTGCCACACATGACTCTGCCGCCAATACCTCTGCCAAGCAAATTCCTCAAGCCACAGCACCCAGGGTGATGACCGAACGTGAGTTACTCCTCAGTCTGCATTAGAAAGTTGATCGCAATCATAAATGGGTCAAGCGTCAGTTTGGTTCAATTCTTTACAACATGACCTCAACACACAATGCAGTGAAGAAGAACCACTACTACCTCCATGAAACCTTCAACCGTACCTAGGCTATTCTATCTCATGTCTACAGCGCAGACGATCTGAAGAGCATGGGTCTCAAGGAAGAATTTGACTGGTCTGCACCTCCACCGAAGAGATTCAAGAGGGTCAATGTTCCTTCCTTGGTGGCCAACTCCTATTCTTCATCGCACGACACTGATGAAAATGAAGACTTGGACGACACTGCGGCAGGCCCTACTACGACAACCGACCCCGACAACACTGGCGCTCCTCCATCAACTTGATATTCTTCAGGGGCGTTAGTTCTCAGTTTCGATCCTTTTGGTCATTCGATGACAAAGGGGGAGAAATCTGAGTTAGTCTTCAAGCGGGTCTATTATATGGGTGTGTTTTTTTTGCTAAGTTACAACTCTCGCTCTTCTGAAACTTTTATTGGATCAAGTTGTAGTCTTAAAACCGATGGAGCTCTGATACTTTTGATGCACTGTGCTCTGATTCTGCATGCTTGTTCCTCGTTAATATTATTGCACGCATGCTGAATTTCTTCAGGCACCATATTTCATCATGCATTTCAAATTCTTCATATTATATGTCAAATG
The DNA here is from genome assembly GCA_021605145.1 of Aegilops bicornis. Taxonomy (NCBI): domain Eukaryota; kingdom Viridiplantae; phylum Streptophyta; class Magnoliopsida; order Poales; family Poaceae; genus Aegilops; species Aegilops bicornis. The sequence goes on along the minus strand of CM038672.1, from coordinate 587,406,767 downwards.
CATGTATGAATTACAAGATATAGGGAGATTTCCATGATTCAACTCTTCAAGTGTGCATTGCTTCAAAAGCAAATTCCTCACTACACACATCTTCAGGGTGAGTTCTTCTATATCTTGCAATCAAATTCCTCAATATCAGTACTTACAATTCATATGTTTCTCCCCATTAAAAACTAAACCTATATTGTCATCAATAACCAAAAGGGGAGATTGTAAGTGCATGTAGTGCCTATAGTGATTTTGGTGTATTGAAGACTTATAGGTTAAGGGACTAATGTGTTTATGAGTGTACACAGGTCTATAAGTCTATGAGGAGTTTGATATTTACGAGAGAAAGTCGACCCTAAAATGAATATCTTCGACTAAAAGATTTTTGGTATTCTGAAGACTTTCATGAAGACTTTGAAAGTGAAGTAATTGGTGTGTCTGTGAAGACTTGATATTCATGCAAGGAATATGAAGCTTGAAGACTTTCATTTTCATAGTTTTGTTTTCTCTTTCTTGACTTATAGGAAACACCTTTGTCTTTGTTAAAGGGGTCGAGGAAATACTAAGGAAAAATTTCCATGTGATGCTCAACTCAAAATCCTACACCTACAAATCCCTTGAGTGAAGCCATTGGAAATCTCATACGATTCAGTCAATTTCTTGATGATAGGGACGAAGTTCTTACAGTCATTTGAGAATTTGTTCTGACTGAGGAGTTAGGAATTCGCCAGTGCGGATTTGTCGGATTTCCGGTTCCGGCAGACCCTTGAGGTTCGAATACTGCGGTGCGCGCGGAGATCCAACCCTCCACCGTCTTGCACCTCGACGAATCACTGGGACCTAAACTACTAGACGGAACAGCACAAGAGACACGAGATTTATACTGGTTCAGGCCACCATTGTGGTGTAATACCCTACTCCAGTGTGTGGTGTGGTGGATTGCCTCTTGGGCTGATGAGGGATAATACAAGGAAGAACGACCTCGCGAGGGTCTGTTCTTGGCGGGTGTGATGAACTGCTAGGTGGTGTTCAGTTGCTCTAGCTACTGGTTTCTTGATGAGGATTCCGGTCTCATCCCGGGGGTGGATCTCATCCGGGGGCGGATCCGGCTCTTCTCTCTCTCTTCCAGCTGCCCTTCTTCCAGATGCCGCTAGCTCTGAGTTTGGCTACTCCTATTTATAGGCGAAGGCCGTGGGCCTCTTCCCAAATATTGAGCGGGAAGGGCGCCAACAATTGTCCATTTTGAAGGGGAACAGCGGGTACACTTATCCTGACTAAAGTTGGTCCTCGCCTGCCAAAGGCTCCGGTGATAGCCTTTGCTTGGGCTCCATGATGACTCCTTCCAGCCGTTGGGCTGGTCTTGGTCTTGTTGCACGAAGCGGATGCCTTTGCTTGATGCTCTCCTGCGCTCGCTCCCTTTGCACCAAAGAGGAAAGGAGGGACGGCTGTGGGCCTGGCGCCCGTGGCGCCCTTGGTCGTCATGGCTTGCATCATGGGCACCTCGTGAGGTACCCTGCCTTGAACTCTCCGCCTCCTCATGAGCCCGGCTGGCGAGGCCGTGCACGAGAAGCTCCTTGTCGTCCGCCCATGAGGCCCCCTCGCGAGGTCTTGAGCTTGCGTTGATGAAGATGGGCTGTCTTGGGCCTCCTTTGAGCCACGCCTTGAGCCGCGGAAAACAAGTCTGGGGACCCCGTTCCTAGAACGCCGACAGTAGCCCACGGGCCCACAGCGCCCGAACTTGGCGGCGGTAGAGGTGAAAGGGCAAGTCACGAAGCATTCACGGGCCCTAACAGCTCTTGACCTTAGGCGCTGCATGGTGGTTGATTGGCCAGCGTCGCCTTTGCATCCCCACGATGCCTCGGTAACCACCCGGATTCGACAGTCCCTGCATGCGAGTCGGTCATGACTACCGGTGATCGTGGAGGCGGCGGTTGGCCTTTGCGGCTATAAGAAATGCGGAACAGCCTTGCGCCCTTCGATCTATCATACGCTTCTCCTCCTCCTCGTTTCGTCTGGTTGCCATGGCTCTGATCCGCCGGTTCTCCACCGAAGAGAAGGGAAAGGCTCCTCAAGAGGATCCTGACCTGCTCCACCCAAAGAAGCGGCTTGCCCTCTGGCGTCAGGGCAGGAGCGCGTGCTTGGGGCGCCCATGCCTGCAGTGCGTCTGGCCGCCACCGTGGTTTCCTCTTCCCTTATGCAGCGCCGTTAAGCGGCTCTGAAGGAGGTGGCGCGGGCACCTAGCCAGTGCCGCCCGATGGCGCCCGGCGGAGTCCACGAAGGTGTCGTCTTCCCCACAGGTCCACGCCCGGCGGCTCCTGCCGGGAGTTCGTGCCAGCGTCGCCACGCCTCCTAAGTCTTGGATTCGTCTTCCTCCTTTCTTCGCCTCCTTCGTCCGTGAAGGAACCCTGGGACTTTGGCTGCAACACGCAGGCTGCAGCACCCTCATGACAACCAGGGCAGAGGTCGCAGTAATTCTCCGGCCGAGGTCTTCATGACTCGAGGTGGGGCGAGGTCGCCGGGTCTGCGGGACGAGGCACCCTCATGATCCACAGAGTGCGATGGTGCTTGGTGGTGTCCTTCAAGGTCTTCGACGGAGGGTCGTCGGTGGAGTGCTGCCGGGAGAGGTGGTCGGGGTCCTCTTTGTGGCGACAGAGGCCGACCGACCACTCCCTTGGCAGCTCCTCGAGCGGCAGAAGGCGCCGGAGGATCCAGCGACTCCGCCCGAGCTCTTGGCAGCCGGAGGCGGCGACAATAACTCTGAGCCTCCGAGCCTGCGCCGCTCACTGGAGCGAGGCGGGCTCGTCGTCAGTCATCGCCGCCCCGATCTGGATGGGGTTGGCGCGGACCGGGTGGCCCACTGTTGATGATGGTGTCTGCCACGGTGGTCCCTGTAGGTAGGACTCCTTAGGATTCGCGTCTTTTGTTCCTGCGAGGAGCCAAGAATGTACCCCGCGGGGGCTTGTAAGATGTTTGTAGCTTTGTTTGTCAATACGATCCTTATTGTGAGGCAGTGCGAGATGCTCATTCCGTCTTAGCTTAGTTTCTTCCTTTCGGACCTCGTGAGGGCTTGATGCTCTGCGCTTACAGGTCCCAGTCCCAAGGCGGCTTCAGCCGTCGCTGGTATCTCCAGTCGCGATGCCGTGGTCAAGGCCGGGAGGTGGCGGCCCGAGGTCCGATAGAGCCTCGAGTCGCGATGCTCGGGGGTCCCCTTGGCACTCAAGCAGCCATCATTCGGTGAGAAAGGAGGCGGCGTTGCTAACACGGGGTTGCATTGAGTGTGGGGATGGTGTTGCGATAACTAGTGTGTCCGGAGGGTGACTTATCTCGAGGGTCAGGACAATGCCTCCTGGTGCGGCACTAGGTCCGTGCCTTGGCCGGCGAGAGATTGTGTGGCGAGGTCGTTTCGTGATCCTTGGGGGGACCCTGCAGGTTCACCATAAAAGGAACAAGAGCTCGCCGTGGCGATCGCTAGTCCTGCCATTAGTTGCTTTGGAGAGGCGCGAGAGGCCTCGCGAGGTGTGTTGGGGCTCCCGTGAGCGGTAGCAGGCTCACGGGGCCCCTACCTCAAGCGGGTTGCGCTGGCTCTGAGCCTTATCTTGAGTGTGTTCCTGCAAATTTGTCCGGATGCCGGTGCTCTCGTCTTGGTCTGGCTCTCGGGCTGGTCTCGGCCGTCGCTGCCAAGCCAGGTCGCGATGCCATGGACAAGACCAGAGGGTGAGGGCCGGAGGCGGTAGGAGCCACTGGTCGCGATGCTCAGGCACCCCCTTTAACGTGCAAGATTCCATCACCGGAAAAGGCACCAAATAACAAGCATGGTGGGCGAGAGCATAATCCTGAGGAAAGCGGGGAAGGATAGATGCCCATGGGATAGGCCCGAGCAGCACAGGGATGATGCAGCCCGAGGGCACTCTCAGCAGGATAGGCTAATGACATGAAATAAAGGGATACATGCATGAGGATGGACCCACTGACACAGGAATAATGCGGCCCTGAAGGCGCTCCCAGCCTGAAACAAAACTTAAAGATGTCACCTGGTGATGTTGGGGACGAAGGGGTGTTGGTGTAGCAGACTCGGTGGGCTGCGGGAGCCGACCTCACGAGCCCCCAGGCCCAGGGGCCTCGGGAGGATCGGAAGGCGCTGGCGGCTCCTCGCGGGCCATCTTCATCTCCACCAGGGCTGCGGCGTGCCTGGCCTCTTGAGCCTCGGGATGGCCCTCATGAGATCTTTGGTGCTTGTTGCCCGCGTTTGGAAGGCCATAAGGCATGCGCCTTGCGTGGGCGTGGGGGCGGACCCTGCATAGCGTCCCACTCCACGAGGGGCCGAGGCGCTCTTGAGGCAGCTTGGTTGAGCCCTGGTATGTCGATGCAGACGCGCAGCCCACCATCCTCGCTGGATGGGGGGGCCGCAATGGCGGCGGCGGCTGCCCCTCATGACCCTTGACTCCTGTGGCTCCTTAATGGCCTTGCTGACGAACTCCTGAGGTCCGGCCCTCCTTGCCTTGCTCCTCCTTGCGGGAAACGTGCATCGAAGCGCGCCTCCACGTGGTGCCCAAGCGCCTCCCTCGTGACCTTGGCGAGGTCGGCGGCCCTCCAGGAGAGCCCCGAGCCCGGCCTAAGGAGAGGCGCCCGGGCGTGCTTTCCTATCTGACGAAGGAGGCTCCCCTAGCCGGTCACGGGCCTGAGGGGCCTGCCTCTTGAGGCCGGGCGGTCGATGTCTTCTTCTTCTTGGAGTGCGGCCTCGGGAGGCCTCCTGCTGCTTGTGGTGCAGGTCTTCCTAGCGATGCGGCTGAAAGGCTCGCTCGAGGAGCACTGCTGCGTCTCTCTCTTCCACGAGGGCACCGTGATGACCCCGCCGCTTCTGGCATCTTGAGGGCGTTGTAGCCGTGGTGGAGTTCTGACCATGAATTTGGCCAGCGCGGGTACCGAGGATGGCGTTGTCTGGCAGCGGCGAATGTGGCGGCGTCGAAGTCGATGAGCTCGGTGTGGTAGTTATCCACGAGCCCGAAGGTGAGAGGAAGGCGGACCTGCCCGATTGGGTCCGTGGAGCCATCGGTGACTCGGAGAAAGGCTTGGTTGGCTGAAGCTGGCTGTAAGGCACTTGAAGATTGTTGAATGTCTCCACGGACGGGGCGTTGAGCCCTGCTCCGCCGTCGATGAGGTCTTGGTGACCAACACGTTGGTGATGATTGGGGAGCAAAGCATCGGGGAGAACTCCGGCTGTGGCAGCGCAATTGAGCTGATCCGCTGAGCTGAGCGTGATGGCGCCGCCCGACCACCCGAGAGGCGCGTGTCCTCGAGCTTAGGGAGGACTGCATTCACTTGTGAGCGAACTGCTTGAAGATCTTGTTGAGAGGCTGGGGCTTGAGCTCCGCCTAGGATGCGAAGCGATCGCCGCGTGCTTCACAGGAAGCCCCCAGCCCCCTCGTCCTGATGACGGTCTTCAATTCTCCTTGGTGGCGGCAGCAGCGGAGGGAGGCCTGCGTTCCCCTGCGGGCGGTCCTCGCGACGCTGATCCCTCCAGCCTCCCTCGCGAGGCGGGTCTTGCCAATGGTCCTCGCGAGGTTGGTCGCGCCACCCTTGGCGCGGGCCGCGGTCTTCCCAGCGTCCTGCATTCCTTCCTCCTCCTCGGTCATAGCCCGGTCCCAAGGCTCGGGCGTCTGCCGACCCTTCCTTCATGTGACTGACCCGGAGCTCTTGGCATTCATTGGTGTTGTTGGTGTGGAGGTCGTGGTACACGCAGTACCGACTGCCCTTGGAGGACTCAGGCTGATCTCTGCCTTGCTTGGTGTCTGGTTCAGCCGCGAGTACGGCAGGCCCCTTGTGCTTCATGTCCTTGGCCTTGGACTTCTTTTCTTCGGGATCTGCGGCAGGCAGCTTGAGGAGGGAGAGGCGCCCCTCCTCAGCCCTGGCGCACTTGGTCGCCAAGTTGAACAGCTCCAAGGAGGTGCACAGATCTTCATGCATCGCCATGCTCCTCCTTCATCTTGGCGTCGCGCCACGCCCGTCGGAGAAGGTAGAGATGATGGCCTCCTCCATTACCACAGGGATCTTGAGGCGTAGCGTTGTTGAAGCGCTGGATGTACTTTGCGGGGTTTCCCGGCTGCTGCTTGATTCGGCGCATGTCGCGCCTGGCGGAGTGGCGGTCGCGAGTACCACAGAAGTTGGCGATGAAGCGGAGTGCGCATCTCGGCCCAGAAGAGATCGTGCACAGGGCCAGATTCGGGGAGCAGTGCGGGCTCCGTCCGTGGCGCCATGGGAAACTAGTTCGCCATGACCTTTTCATCCCCGTTGGCAGCCTCGATGCCCAGCTCATAGAGCTGGAGGAACTCCGTAGGGTCAGGCTGCCGTCGTGGCGAGGAGGCAGTGCAGCTTGAACTTGGCGGAGCCACTCGGCGCCGCGGCCTCGGAGGTGAAGGCGCGGCAGCCCACCGTGGCCGCGGGGGGCCTCGGACGACAAAGAGCTTGGTCTTGCGGGCCTCCTTGCGCCGCGGCTGGGGGCAGCGCAGGGTCTTGATGTGCTGGAGCGGGGAGCGCTCGGGCAGCTTCTTGTGGGCAAGGAACTTCTTGACAACTCTGCTCTTGCTGCGCCGGCGCCTGGCGAAGCGGGTCCCGCCCAGGGGCCGCGTGCCTTGGGGCCAGGGCTCCTTCTTGAGGAGGAGGCGGCTGAGGCGCCCCGGGAGCTTCATCGCCCAGCAGGCGGGTCTTTGTCTGCAGCCGAGGCAGACGGTCGCGGGCGCCTCCTGCAGCGTGAACGAGCTTCGAGGACTCGGTCGAGCCATTCTTCGTAAACGTCGTCGGCAGAAGCGGTAGCGCAGGAGCTCGTTGCCGCGATGAGTGCAGCCCGGGCCTCCATGGCGCGCAGGGCACGTGTGGCGAAGAACCAGCGGAGGTGGCGAAAGCGTGGCGGTGCGGCCGTCCCGCCTCAGGGCGGAGTGCTAGGGCGATGCTTGCTGCTTTCGTTCCCCGCCCGGCGGGTGGCGGCCTTAATGGCGGTGACGAGGACGAGCAGGCGCCGCCCGGCAGGAGCTGTCTGGCGACATGGGAGGCGAAGGCGGCTCGGCGCTTCAGCCGAGCCCGGCAGGCGTCGAACATGGTTGCGGTGGTCGGGGAAGAACGAGGCGACGGAAGGCAGATTTCGGCGCACCCCTACCTGGCGCGCCAAATGTCGGATTGCGGGTTCCGGCAGACCCTTGAGGTTCGAACACTGGGGTGCGCGCAGAGATCCAACCCTCCACCGTCTCGCACCTCGCCGAACCGCTGGGACCTAAACTACTAAGCAGGCAACAGCACAGGAGACACGAGATTTATCTTGGTTGAGCCACCATTGTGGTGTAATACCCTACTCCAGTGTGTGGTGTGGTAGATTGCCTCTTGGGCTGATGAGGGACAATACAAGGAAGAACGACCTCGCGAGGGTCTGTTCTTGGCGGGTGTGATGAACTGTTAGGTGGTGTTCAGTTGCTCTAGCTACTGGTTTCTTGATGAGGATTCCGGTCTCATCCCGGGGGCGGATCCGGCTCTTCTCTCTCTCTTCCAGCTGCCCTTCTTCCAGATGCCGCTAGCTCTGAGTGTGGCTACTCCTATTTATAGGTGAAGGCCCTGGGCCTCTTCCCAAATATTGAGCGGGAAGGGCGCCAACAATTGGCCATTTTGAAGGGGAACAGCGGGTACACTTATCTGACTAAAGTTGGTCCTCGCCTGCCAAAGGCTCCGGTGATGGCCTTTGCTTGGGCTCCACGATGACTCCCTTCCGGCCGTTGGGCTGGTCTTGAATCTTGTTGCACGAAGCGGATGCCTTTGCTTGATGCTCTCGCTGCGCTCGCTCCCTTTGCACCAAAGAGGAAAGGAGGGCGCTCTTGTGCTGGCCAGCCCAGCTCCCTTGGTGCGTCATGGCTTGCGTCATGGGCACCTCGCGAGGTACCCTGCCTTGAACTCTCCGCCTCCTCATGAGCCCGGCCCCAGCGAGGCCGTGCTGAGGAAGCTCCTTGTCGTCCGCCCATGAGGCTTGGCCCCTCGCGAGGTCTTGAGCTTGCGTTGATGAAGATGGGCTGTCTTTGGGCCTCCTTGATCCACGCCATGAGCCGCAGCGAGCAAGTCTGGGGACCCCCGTTCCCGGAAGCATGACAGGATTGCCTACAGTGAGGAAAATGATAGCCACGAGGAATTTGAGAGTCAAATTTCTGGCGATTCTTTGTGCTACATGGTGTCCAAAAATATCTTATCCACATAATGGTCATATCATTGAAGGGCATTTATGTCTTATCATGTCGGGCTGCTCCCTAGGCTATAAATAGCCGCTCCCTACAACCACTAGCTGGTTGGCTGCTCCGAGAGAAACTGACACTTGTCATTTGAGAGCAACGCATCCTCCGAGGACTTTGAGCGAAAATCATCGAGTGAGGAAAAACCCAAACCCCGAAAACATACAAACCCAAAGTGATTAAGCATCACTGAAGAGATTGATCCTGCGTGGATCCGACGCTTGTTACCTTTGAAGACTGTGCTTCTTCCAGACGGTTAGGCGTCATGGTCTAGAGCATCCAAGAGGAATTGTGGATCATCGAGTGACGAAGTTTCGCGAAGATTTGGAAGTCGCTGAAGACTTACCACGAGTGATTGGACGAGGTCTGTGTGACCTTAGTTCAAGGAGAATCTGATGAGGACTTGGTGTCCTGAGCTGCGTGCTTTCGGCTGATTTGGGTGTCCGGGACTGTGTGTCCTCGAGTTTAAATACTCAGCCGCTCCAACCAGACGTACAACCGAGACAGCAGTTGGAACTGGTCTACCAAATCATTGTCTTCACCAACCCCTCTTGGTTCTATTTCCTCAACTCTTTCATTTCCTCATTCTTTGTGTTGAGTGATTGTTCATATCTGTGTTTGAAGACTTTGGTAGAAGACTTTCTCAATTTCCTCGGCTCAATTTCTTGATCTGTTTGTCTTCATCTTGTGTTATCGTGTGTTTCGCTTTTACGTACTCTGTGTTTGTCTTCATTTTCATCATGATGACTATGTGTGTATTCTGTCATGCTTACTTCATAGTACTTATTCCGCTGCAAGTAGTTCTTCACTAAGGAATTTCCTCACCGGGATGGTAGAAGAATTCATAAAAATCGCCTATTCACCCCCCTCTAGTCGATATAACGCACTTTCACTATGTTTATGTTCTTTCTCATTATTTGAACTCTTTAGTATGTAGAGTAGTACTAGTACTATGTCTTACTACTGTTCTTCTTGCAGTTGGTACTACTGCTCGTATCTTCGTGTTCCTACTGTACTTAATACTTTCGTACTAGTAGTATAATTGGGTCAGTCGATTTGTGAAAGAAGTTCGACGGAGCGAAGGAAGAAGACGGCAGAAGAGGTGGAGAAAGCCCTTCTAGCCATCCATGTTGCATCAAACGACTCACATGAGTCGATCGACCCAAATTGCTCCTTGATTGCAGGATCCACGTGGCATTCAAGGTCTCGAAGGTAGATTCTGCGTCCGACCGGTTTGTGGAGAAGCTCGGCCAGCGGCAAACCGGCTTCGCGCGACAACCACCATGCGCGCCTCCTCCGCGCGGGCGGAGACGACAATGACACGCTAGTTCCTCCTCGCCGGCGTGTTGGAGCACGCGCTCGTCCTCCTCTTCATACGCTGCATGCATAGACGCGGCTCCACCAGCTGCTCATGTGCTTGGCAGCGCGGCAGCATGGCGAGGAGGGACTGCAGACGACGTGAGTGGGCGAGCCTTCGGCTTCATGTCACAGGGATGGCGGTGACACGGCGGTGATGGGCGAGAAATTGTTGGCGAAGCTGAGCGCCTTTGCATGCGCAATGGCGGCGGCATATTGATGAGTGCGCGTATGGGAGCTTACTTTAGTTTTATATAAGGTTGGTCAAACTTAAAAGAAAACCGTACTAGTACACGTAAACATTAGACTTAGGCAATGCTTTTTTTTGAAGTTAGTACCACAGCCACGATACGGAATCCTGTGCAAGCGCGTGAACTGCGCCCGCGCGGTCGATCGAATGGTGCGTCACCGTGTCGCGCTCGAAGGACACCCACCGAACCTTTTTGTGTGTGTGAAAACAATCCTCGAATATTAGTCAAGTTTTTTTTTCTTGGAAAGTTCTTGACGCTGCAATATTTCCAGATATTTGAATTTAGCTCGATTTGTGTTCTATTTGGATTTGGGCGTTTTAGGTGCACCCTAGTTTTTTTAATACTTCTTTTGTTTGTGTGACTGAGAGAACGTGTGTATGTGCCCATATGTGTGTTGTGGCAGAAGGGCAATGTGGAGGCGGTGTGCGTGTAATCTGAGACATAGAGAGGTGTGAATGTGTAAATGATCATGCATGTGTGAGACATAGAGCAGATGCCGATACGTTGTGTATACATGATAGAACGGTCTTCTAGTTTACTTGTGTGTGTGTGTGTGTGTGTGAGAGAGAGAGAGAGAGAGAGGGAGAGAGAGGAGCATCCGTAACACAACAACCATCTCTCTCGATTCGTCCGTCCCTCGCACGATCACATGCAACACATGCATCAACGCGCACATTTTGACACCCTCACTCGGCCCCTGCCCACCTCAAGGCCCCCACAGTATCTTCATGAATACCCATTTCTCTCCTTAGGTTTGTTTTCGCTCAATATCTGACACACACACACACACACACACGCATGTGCGCGCGCACACACACACACACACACACACACACACACACCCCCGCGCACACAATACAACCCCATCCAAGGTTATAAGGCGACCACTCTCGCTTGTGCTTCTTTGCACCCCAACATTCACAACACCTCAATCTTCAAAGAGGGCATCGAGCAGATCGAAGGCAGCGACCACACCGCGCTAGAGAAATGCGGGGTCATTTGGAAGCAGGGTGATGTGGCGACAGGCTGGTGACTCCTCCCCCCACCCTCTCTCTCTCTCTCTTGCACAAAATTACCAATCCCTATCTCCCCCGCACAAAATTGTCAATCCCTGAACCCATGAGATCCTTCCCCTCTCGTCCATGTTTTTCCAGCTCTCTCATCAAACATGTTGTCTCTTCTTCTTCCACGTATATAGAATCCGGATGCACACACATCTCACGTATACTACATGTCTCCATCTTTCTCACAGACCTAACTTCTTCCTCTCTCTTTCTCTCTCTCTCTCTCTGTCTCGTTAGGTTTGTCTCCTACTCTCTCATGCACATACATACAATCTTTCCCGCCCTATCTGCTCCATCTTCAAAAGCTCTCTCTGCACGTTTCATTCACACAATGGGATATGTCAAAATGTTGCTTCTATAATGGCTGATGTAGAGTTTTGTTTGTTTTTGTTGCATCCTACAAAGTAATAACTATGAAATACATTTAGATTCTCATTTGACTGGGATTATGCGAGTTTGAGCATGTTGTGAAGTACTATAGACCTTGTATACATCTTGGGATTCGACAATGATTTGTAACTATTGAATTGTATAGACCATTACATTGAAGTCAATAGCCTAATATATTTATTCCACAACTTCAACAAATGATTAGTTCACTACAAACTAAGAAAACAAATGTGTACTCCTCCGTTTTATTTAAGTCCAGCGTATTAGCATTGGTCAAAGTCAAGTTTTGTAAACTCTCAGAAAGCTTATAACAAAAAATATTAACATATACAATAACAAATAAATACCATTAGATTAATTATTGAATGTACTTCCACATCATACATATTTGTTATGGTAAATGTTCATATTTTTATATAAACTTGGTCAAACTTTAGGAAGTTTGACTTGGTCAAACCTAATATGCAGAGTTTACTACTACTACTCGCTACTAGTTGCTTAGCGAATCACTCAACATGCCACACAGGAGTCCGGTGTCACAAAATTTTGAGGTCGGCGGAAAATCTCCCGTGACCACTGATTAGAAGCAGGTGGGAAGTTACCATCATAGCCTTGGAACAGGCCTCACAGGCGGCGCTTGAGTGAGGGAGCTGCTTTGTAACTTCGGAGTTCACCCTACCCAGCCAACCCCACCCGGCACCCAGGTAGTACACCTGAATAGTCCCCATTTTCTATCCCCACCGCAAAATAGACTTCTCCACGGCACACGCAGCCTTGATGCTCCTCCCTTTACATTGGCGCACTCGTCCACACCTTGGCGCATCTGCCTCATCGGCGACCTCGTCGCCACCTTTGGAGCTGGTCCACCATCGCCGTCGTGAAGCGGAGCCTCTTCCCCGGCATCGTCTTCCACGGTCTCGGATCTGCTTCTCGGAAGCCGACGCCAAGCGCAGAAGTACCACCATCGTGGACAATGAACTGACTCCCGTTGCCGACAATGACTCATAGAGGCCGCCGTGACCATCGTTCTCCTCCTCGACTGGTAATGTGTGTATTGAATCACTTAGCAGTCATGTGCAGTTCCAATTTTGTTCATACCTACCCTTCAATTTTCTTGGGTGCTATTGTTCCCGTAAAAGTAATTGGTTATAGCCTCCATTGTCCAACAGAATATCAGCTTGTAATTGTGTGTCGCTCTGTAAGCCTACAGCTTGGTGGTAGGTTTTTCATCTGCAACTTTGTAGTGTGGCAAATGATGGAAAGGTTTTTAGAACTAGCAAGATGCCCATGCGTTGCATGGATCAAGATGCATTTGTATGAGTAGTTTATCTTGTGGGAGAAAAGGATGAACGAGGGAAGGCCTTATTTGCAAATCTGGAGAGGGGTATGGGTATCTTTTTGCAAAATTCCCATTTGTTTCCTTCACATGTCATCAGGATATAAATCGGACGGCCTATATTGCAAGAAAAAAAGTATAGAAAAAAGTAGACAGTAAAGGAAGTAGAGATAAATATTAAATATTAAATAAATATAACCGTAGAGAAGAGAGTAGAGATAGCGAGAGGCGTCGAGGGAAAGGATCGCGGAAAAAGTGGCGAGGCGTCGCTAGTTTTGTGGCAGCGTCCGTGGCAGCGCTTTATAAAATCCGACGCCCTCCCACCGCTCTGTGCCTTGCCACCGCTCTATGCCTCACCACCGCTCTCTCTCCACTCTTCTTCGCCTCGCCGCCACCATGCCACCATGCCGCCGCGTCACCGGGAAACTTGGGGATACTGCGGCGTCCGCGTGCGCCCCTCCGGCGGCTTCTCCGCCGAGATCCGGTTCCGCGGGATGAGCCTCGGCCTCGGCAATTTCGACACCCCCACCGAGGCCGCCCGCGCATACGACGCGGCGGCGTGGCGCCTCCGGTTGCCTCATAGAACATTGAACTTCCCCAACGTGCCGACGTGGGAGCGGGCGCAGGAGCTCGCGACTCTGCTGTGGCTTAGCACCGACGAGGATCGTCGCGACAACCGGAGGCGGGAGCACCATCTCGGCATCGCCCGAGATGGACGAGGGAAGCCATTGCGTTATGGCGCCAACACTTCCCGCAGGACATCATCAACGGCGCAAGTTCTACGCGCAAAGGAGGTGGAGAGGGATAAGAGGAGGGCGGGCGAGCCGCCTATCGCGAGGACAAGCGTGGGGCTTAAAGCGGACGCTCAATTCAACATGAGGCTAGGAGCAGCGTCGCCCTGGGAATCCGACGACGATCGGTATCTTCACGCCTACAGTCAGACGTCGGAGGAGGACATCACCGAGGAGGAGTCGGACGATGAGGAGTAGTTGAATTATCTTTTTTTATCTATCTATGCTGAGAACTATCCTCTACTCTCTAGTATCTACTTCTCGATCTCAGCAACCTATGGCAGCTTTTTTAAAAGCCTTTGGCGATTCTGTTGGAGATGCTCTAACATGGCAGACAGCAGTGCTTTAATGTTTCCCACAAGATGCAAGTATTACTAGTAGTATTTTTCTTGCCATGTTGAGATTTTAAAACCACGAGTGTAAACATGCAGAGGAGCAATGAAGACCAAACACAGGATATTCGGGACATCTTCAAGGAGCGTGGCAAGTTAAAGAGGAGCTGCACCGAACCTGTAAAACGAGCTTTGGTAAGTAACACCCTTTCAATTACTTTCGTTTAGCCTCGTGTTCTTCGATGTCTATATGTTGTAGTTTCCGTTTATCTTAAGTGTGGTGTTCTTCGATGTGTAATAAGAAGAGTCTTAATCGTCCTAATGCTTTCGTTTTTAACTTGATGTAGGAAGTGGGTGTTCTCACCTTGTAGTCTGTTTTTATATTTATTTTCCTTTTGAATTCACTTCTCCGAGTTCTGTTTATCTGGCTTCTACTAAATGGATCTAGGTTTCTCTGAGTATTGATCTAAAAGAAGTAACTTCATGTCGGGGATCACGGTTCCTACGAGGAGGGAAGTATGGTCAACCTCGAGATCATGTTTCCAAAATTGGGCTGGATTACACACAAGGTGCCGGTTCCTAATGATCTTTGGATTAGACACAAGGTGCAAATTCCCGAGATGATGCTGGATTACACACAAGCCGGTGGAGTAAATCGGCTGTTCGTGTCCTCGTGGCATTAATAAAGGCTGAAAGAAAGCGTGCAGCAGCCCTTGAGAATGTAGCTGAGTTCCTGAAGAAGCGAAAAGAGCAATCAGATGCTCTCTTCACCCAAGCCAAAGAAGAGATGGATGAATCCAGAAATAAGCTAGCAGAGGCAGCGCAGGCTAGGCGTCTCCTGCTATCTAAAACTGTTGTAAATAAAAATTTCCTTCATAATAGCTAGGTTCAAATGTTTATCCAGTCAGCATGCCTGTTGTGATGTCTGTGCATCTACTGATGTGGCACAAAATGTTTTTTTTCGGGTCATGTAATAACAGCAATTACTTTCCAAACAATAACAGACGAAGCATTGGACATGGTATAGTTCACGCGCAAGCCCGACATTCCAAGTTCAACTTCCACATCAAACTCATGTTCACAGATATACGCACATTCATACATAATGTCCACAACCATGATTCACTTCAAAGCCAAAAAATGTGAGGAGAGTTATAAATAAAGAAAAACCTCTACTAGTTCACCTGCTACCGATGCGAGCACAACAAGTCAAGACCATGCGTAAATTAATTATATTTTAGTCATGTTTTCTGTTCTAAAATGCTTGCCGGCTTTCATGGAAAAGGCGTGTTCTTGGCACCTTGCGGATTCAATGAAGGCAGGCGCAGTCTTAAGCTGGTTGCATGCCAAGCAGGCGGGCGTGCTCGGGCCGGGCCTGCATCGAGTGCGGCCCTCTTGGCCGGCGCGCCTGTTCAATGCCTGCGCTATGAGAGGTTGCGTCCGTGTCAGAGCAATCACTCCCTCCAGTCCTTTTTTGTTTGGGTATACCAAAATCTCGTTTTCCATTCACATTTTAGAAGTAAAATTCTTGGAAAAACATTGACCCAAAATACGATGGGGACTAGTAAACCAGAATGGAGGTAGTAGTTTTTTAATCAAAGAAGGGTTTCCCCTTAGATTCTTTGAAAACCAACATCTAAATCTAAACCATAGTATTTGCCCTAGAACTACGGGTTCAACATCTGTAACATAAACCCATACAACCACACACCAAGGAGGTATGTAGTACTATGAATTCCATTTTCGGTCCATACCAATCGTTCTAAAACTACTTACTACTTATAACGTGCCATTGAAAATCGGAACTCTTAACCCCGCTTAAAAAGCGATATTTTAAACATGGCTACTCGATCTGTGGCGGCTGGCGAGCCACCGGCGCTCAAGTCGTTCACCTGTGGTCCCGACCATCAACTCCTACAAAGGTGCTCCACCACGTGCCGGTACCCTTGAATCAATGCAGCAATCGTGCGCCTAGGGTTTTAGGGGTTTATTTGTTAACGTCGCCTTTACGTAACACTCATGTGTGCGAGGCGGAGAGAGCCCATCACTGCGTGCACCTCTTCTCTTCGTATATGTACTCCACCGTTTATGCGGTGTCCAAAAAATTATAATAACTACTAGCAATGTGCCAATGCGTTGCCACCACGATCAAAAGTAGATTAATACATATTCACTGATTTGATAGAAAAAAAAGTCTAGTTTTGAAATACGTATATCACTAAAAATATGTTATGTTTCACTCAAAATATATTCCTTTGGTGGTTTTGATGAGATAAGGGAGGAATTTTGTTGGTTTCAAGATTCGGGAAGTGGTATATGTCCAATTTCTACTCTTACTAGCAAGATGCCCGTGCGTTGCATGGAACATCAAGATCTTGTGGGAGAAAAGGATGAGCGAGGGAAGGCCTTATCTGCCAAATGTGGTGAAGAGTGCGGAGTAAATTGCCATATTTTTCGTTCCTATCCGTCAGATATATATCGGACGACCTACATTGCGAGGATGGCAGGCCCACCATCATCACCAACTCTATTTTTATCCCTACTCTTATAAAAAGCATTGGTTTGGTGATGATCGTGTGCCTGTCATCCTGCAATATAGGCTGTCCGATCTATATCTCGATGGATAGGAAGGAAACTATAGCAATTTTGCAAAAGATACCCACACCCTCTCCACATTTGCAAATAAGGCCTTCCCTCGTTCATCCTTTTCCCCACAAGATAAACTACTCATACAAATGCATCTTGATGTTCAGGTGCAGCGCATGGGCATCTTGCTAGTTGTTGCAAAAAGCCCATGTGTGTGTGAGAGAGAGGGAGAGTGGAGGGAGGCCGGAGTGCATGTGTGACAAAGACACAAGTAGTGTGTGTGTCGCGATAGAGTATCGGCTTAAAATGAGGCGATAGTGTGTGTGTGCATGATCGAGAGGCGTGTCTCAAGAAGGGAAGAAAAAGCTACATAGATACAAGGAGCGGGAGAGAGACATGTATGCGATGGTGGAAGCACGAGTGTGCGGTGTATAAACCTATCTAGAGGCTAGCTAGTCGATAAATGTTTGTGAGAGAAATACAGTCGGGGTCTTGGCGAGAGTTTTGTGTGTGTGAGAGAGAGAGCGATAGTCGGGAAGGGAGTGGAAGCAAGAATTGTGTATGTGTGTCCGTGAGAGAGAGAGAGAGGAGGCGGTAGTCGGGGTTGTCCGATCGGTAAAGAAATGAATAATGTCGATGCAGGATGGAGGCGAAAGGAGACCGCAACAAATGTTGTGTCTACAGGAGAGAGAGAGAGAGTAATTTTAGTGGTATGATTCATATGTAGAGACATATAGGGTGTGTGAGAGAATCCCATAGAGAGAAAGACAAAGTGAAAGACGACTGGAGGCTGTGTGTGTGGCGGTGAAAAGAAAGCTTAGGTGCAGGTGATACCAGGAGAGCAGTAGAGAGCGTGAGAGATAATGAAAACCGTGTAATGTATAATGATAGGGAGAGTGTGACACTTCTCAAGGGAGACATCGAGAGACCATGTTTTGCGAGGATAGGAGAAACATGAAGTGGCGTCTTGGTGAGGTGGAGAAAAGAGAGTGATAGCTACGAAGGAGCATGCATGTCACGAGAGAGATGGGCGTGAAAGGAGTGAACAAAAAAGGGATTCAAATATTTGAATTCGAGATGATGATACATGTAATCCATACTCGAACCAAAATTGATCTATCGAACATGCATACCCATATGAATTCACGCACATCAATGTTATTTAATATGTAGATATTACTGATCCATACATTTTAGTAGAACATAATTTGGTTAAATTTTTTCGAATTTAACCTTAAGATTTCGAGATCGTTGTATTTGTAAATCATATTATACAAATAAAGGAGCATAATTCTTTGTTGTGCTTTTAAAATTATATATAAAAAAATGATGTATATAGAATGTAATTCCAATTGAAAATGGTTCCCGCCCAAAAAAAATAGTAGAATACAAACGGTATTGAATTGAGTTAACCTGATGGCGATGCCTTTGTGCAAAATTTGAGCAGAAGCGGGGAAAGTCGCATGATAACCCGCCTTGAAACCAAAAATCTGCGAGATGGAAATCACTACTGCCTATCCCTACCACACAAAGCCTATCTGCTGGATTTCTATAGGTTTCGATAGGGGTAGGTTTGTAATTTCACCCAAACGTGACCTAACCGCCTCTCACCCGGATTCATACACGATGGGCGCCAAAACATAGTGTGGCCTCGGCCGAAATCGACTCCCTCCCCGATTCATATTCATACATGGTGGGTGCCAAAAACAAACTCTTGTTGGCAAATATTCGGTGTATGCGAGATTACCGTCCTTTCCCCAACCGACTAATGTTGTTGTGATGTAGTAGAAATTTGAAGCAGAGGCTAAGTTTGTAAATTTCCTTGCATTTGAGACAAGCGCATACTGAATACATGGTTCCCCCTTCCTCTCTACCTCCCTTTTCCCCATTCGTACTCTGTGGGCGCCAAAACACCCTCTCCACCCCACCCTCCTCCGTCCGCCACCGTGCGCCACCCCATCCATCACCGTCCTCCTCCACCATGCCGGAGCTGATACCCGACGCCGCCGTCCATTAAAAGAGATCGACCTCTCTCATCCACGCCTTCGGACCGGGATCCTTGCATCCCGTCCTCTCGCTTCATCCCTGCCGTCGTCCACCTTGCCGGGCGCTTGCTCCCTCGACAAATCTCGTCCACCGCGCCCGCCGCCACCGTCTACCCTCCTAGATCTGCTTCCATGCCTCCATTAGCCATCACTACTGGCGGCACCGTCAAATTCTTACCGGTCATTGACACGGCGCCGCTTTGCAGGCGGTACTCTTTCGTCTGCTCAACTTATTTATCGCAGCAAGAAAATAGATCGCCACTGTTTTACTCTGATTTCTTGTCTTGGTTGCGAAGTTGCCTTTGTCCGGTTTGCACCTTCAGATCCGCCATGGCACGCTCAACACTATACTCTCCCAATGCTTATGGTTTTCCCCTTTTATATTCCACACTAGTTAAATCATAGTACACTAAATTTCAAAATTGGGTCGATCGATTTTCAGAGCTACTTGGAGTTCGCGGTCTGCGATCAAAGAAGTCGGGTGGTTGTGGGGCCTCGCCCGAGCGAAGAAAACTTCGGCCTTGGGTGGGGTGTGGGGTGGCGGAGGAACACAGGCGGTGGGGGCGGTGGTCTGGCCGTGACGGCGTCTGATCATCTGTATGGGAAGAATTGAGAGACGAGGAAGAAGAAGGGTTAGGAGGCGTGAGGATCTTCATCCAACCTTTGAAATGGTCGAGAGACAGCTGGAGTTGCATTCTTAATGCGCTCTGGTTCATCTTGTGTGGAGTGCGCAACCAACATTTTTATTATCCAAAATCTGCTTGCTCTTCTTTACCATGTTCCTCTTCCGTTTCTTCTTTAATATGTACTCTCTACATTTCCTGAATACAAGCCTTTGTATAGATTCCACCATGGACTACATATGGAGCAAAATGAGTGAATCTACACTCTAAAATGTATCTGGATACATCTGTATGTGATCCATAGTGGAAATCTCTACCAAGACCTATATTTTGGAACAGAGGGAGTATGATAGTAGTATAGTATGTTCCTTGTACTGAAGATGAGCAGGGACATTTGCAGTGTAGAGGTCTATACGGTCGGTTGTGATGGACACTTTGAGCATATTTGATTCGTAGGATCCTGTAAACATAGGAATAGGATTTGTAGTGGCCTGCCCACTTGAATCCTATAAGAATATCAAGGAAATGTGCGGAGCTATGTAAGCCTTTGAGAGTTACCTTGATATTAGACCAAGACCGCACTTGAAGAGAGCTGGTATCCGAAGCCTTTCTAGCCGTACCGACAATACTAGCACATATATTCCAGCAAGTTCCACTTTGCTCATTTTACTCTGATGCTTAAGGTTTTCCTGTGATATCTACACTATGATATGTGTAGCTGCTTTGTGTCGCACTAGCAGCAGTCCACTCTTGAAGCTAAACACTGCAATGACTTAGAAAATTGGCACCAAGGCATTGAGTGCCATTCTAGATGCAATGAAACTCATCGCTCCCCACTGTTGACTCTTGTTCAGAATATGATCCTAATGACTATTCTAACCTCGAGGAGTCAAAGGCAGATGACCTGTCATGTTCACCCATCAAGGTGCCTGTTCTAATTTGGCAATGTTTTATTGATTGCGGGTATCTTGCATATGTTGTCTTGCATTTCTTCTACTTTGTTGCACCGCCATCTGCTTAGTTTACTCATCATATATGTCGAGATGCCATGCCAATCCATTATCAATACATATTCCATCTGTCATCATACCATGTTTTTGCACTCAAATGTTGTTCATGTGCATCAGACATGAAAAAGGAAGAGGGTGATTGCCGAACCTGAAGGAGCACCAGCAAAGTACTTGAAAAACGTGGTGGTGCCGGAGAAATCAGATAGCACCCCACTTATATTGGTTGTACAACCAGTTACACAAAACGTAGGACCGGCTCTAGCAGACTGTACCCATACTTCACTTTGGCCCACACCACTAGCCCCACCACACGGGACTTGCACTCGATAAAAGGTATACCAATTTCATTTGCCATAGCACCGGTTGTACCATAGAAAAATCCCTCCGGCAAAAAAGTACAGCAAGTCCACCGGCCGAAGACCTATCCCAAGCTGCAGAGGCGGCCAATTCTGTGATTGGAACCCCATTCCATTTATTCCCAGTTTAAAAGATAGTGCTTTCAATGTTGTTAGGGACTACGTGCATATATTCCCATCTTGGGAAGATTATTGTGAAGACAAACATCATTTTCACATCTTCTGTCTCGAGGCTTACGTGTAAGTGCTATTATTCATGGTTATTATTTTCACTGTTTTACGCTGATTGAACACATCAATGATTTACATTACATTGTTGTAACTAGGCAAGGGCAATCTGGATAGTCATGACGAGCAAAGCTTGCTTGTGCTTTTCAAGGAAGCATTGCAGCAGTATCGGTGTTACCTGAGGAAATCACACTTTGGTGGCAAGTCTATAAGCGAATTTCGGTGAAGTCTCCTGTGCTAAATTTAGAAGACATTGAATGGAAAAACCTTGTTATGCAGTAATCGGTCTCCTTCCCTGGATGAGGTACTATCTATGAAATCACATGACAATTTGAACTTCTACTTTTCCGCATGTGCCTTATGGATCTCTTTTGCAGGAAATGTGCTCGAAGAAGAATTCCGGTTTGAAAAGGACGACAGGATATCGCAAATATGCTGCCTGCTGCTTTGCTCTTGTTAGTACACATTGTCATGTATCATCAGACTTGCATACATACGTGGTTCATTATGTGACAACAAAGATGCATGATAAGCTTGCTTATCAATTGTTCGCTCAAATTATCTCGATCTGTATGAATGGTTACATCGATTGTAGAATATATCAATGCCAATGTTTTTTTAGCTCTGCATTGTTCTTGTAAGTACATGCTGTCCTTTATCAGTGTACTTATAATGACAGGAAGTTGTTCATGTACCATCACTCTCCAGCTTATTTTCCTTTGCCCTCCATTTTCTACACATCAAATCTATATTTACTCTTACCATAAGGTTGGTATCAAGAAGTTTAGCTATGCATTGCTCTTGGTTGTACCTTTTGCCTGTGTCGCTGCACTTACATTTATAGCTACTTGGTTATGTAGCATCACTCTTCATCTTATCTTAAATATTCTCAATTTTTTTCGTATATTATCACATCTATATTTACTCTTAACAAAATGTACAATAAAAGGCAATGATTATGAAGAAGATTCTGTTGTAAACTTCTTGAATTGCCCCCCCCCCCCATCAGTATAGACAAGGCCTTTCTAGAACCTATCTTCACCAATAATGTAAGTTTTTCCATCTCAAGCCTTCAAACTTTGTTGTATATATTTGGTTAGGCATGACTGCAACAGCTGTTTATTATTTTGGTGTTTGCATCAAATTGCATGTTTAAAAGTTTATTATGTAGTTCATAAAAAAAGTTTGTCCTTTCTCAATTTAAGTTTCCAGTTGTACAACCAAGTTCCTTATTCATGCCATGTACATTAAACTATACAGAGCAAGTGATCTTCTTTTGCACTGCATGTATGCTTCTGTTCTTCAGCCGTAATCCAGTGGTGTGGTGAACCTACCCACTACAGCACAATGTCATATTTTGCAATGTCTTACTATGAACAATGTCATATCATTCTACTACTCCCTCCGTCCGAAAATACTTGTCATTGAAATGGATGTATCTAGATGTATTTTAGTTCTAGACACATCCATTTTGATGACAAGTAATTCAGGACGGAGGCAGTATTATTTAAACCGTCTCTTCATTTGCCAATCTGAAATGGGATAAATTGGACAAAGCACACTAACCATTGATACTTATGAGTTCTTGATCTAGCAATCTAGTGGTGTCGTGAAGCTGCCAACTCCTTCACAATGTCACTTCCTGCCATGTCTTGACCTGAACAATACCATATTGTGTTAATGCAATTTTAAAGCTATGTCACTTTATTAAATCGATAGAAATGTGATGAATTGTCATCAGCACTGATACTTTCATGTGCAAAACCTATCATCCGTCTCCGCTTGTTTATCTTTGAGTGAGGAAGATTTAAGTGTTGAACAAAGCGCGATCTCATCATCTTGCTTTCCAGTGCTTGCGCTGACTATGACGAGGGCTAACCTTTCTTGAACTCTCTATTGAAGTGTCAGTCGGTTTGTATATTATTTTATCGGCGTGTTTATATACACCTTTGGTGGCGATCTTTGATGCCCAAAGTGTATGTAATCTATCTTGTCTGCTTGTGCTTTATTATCATAGTGGCGAACTTTGATGCCGAGTGGATGTAATATCTTGTAATTTCTTTTATTGTATAGTCTAGGTTTTTCTTATTCCACGATGCTGCAGTTATTTTACTGTATATATCCTGTCTTGATAAACCATAGCCAAGTAAAATTACTAATTACATAATCGAACCGTCATGCAATCACGATATAGGTTGGGCACGAAGCGTGCGAACAGCTAACGGGCGGCAGCAGCCTGAAATGAACTCCCGCCCATGTTTGTGCGAATCAAATCATGGGCTTTTAATAAACCAAAATTGTCTCGTCCTTGTTTGGCCCAATCGGATATCATTGCCGGCGGGCGGATTTGGAAACAGCGGGCGTAGTTAGGCCCAACTATATGACGGCATTTAATAGGCTTGAAATTAATATAGGGCCGAAATGTTAAGCAGGCCCTTAGCAGGCCAAAACTAATATCGTGCTGAATTACATAGTGGGCCTTTAGCAAGTGGGCCCAAAAGCATAGTGCCAAGATTGGCGGGCGAATCGATATGGGCCATAATTGAGCCCATAGCCTCTTAAAGGGCCGACCTGATCTGGGCGTAATTTGGCCCCGAGCGTGGTAGGGCTTTTAACGGGCGGATCTCATATGGGCCACTATTAGGCCCGGGCGTGGCAGGCCATTAATGGACCAGATCAAATATGGGCCGGCATTTGACTTGGCCAAAACATGGCGATCGAGTTAATGGGTGCGGCCTACTAGGGTCCTCAAATTCTTGTGGGTGGCCTACGGTGGAACCGACCCATTAATGTCAGAATGAAATCTTGTGGGCCTTTAAGCGGGCCGGCCTATTATGATCCATGAAGAATCTTGTAGGCCATTACTGCTGACCCATTATAGCACACAAAAATCTTGTGGGCCTTTACAGGTTGCCCATTATGGCCCATAAAATCTTGTGGAGCCTTTAGCTAGGCCAGCCCATTATGGTGCAAAATCTCGTTGGCCTTTAGCTGGGCGGCCCATTATGGTCACAAAATCTTGTGGGCCTTTAGTTGGGC
Organism: Aegilops bicornis; assembly: GCA_021605145.1. NCBI lineage: Eukaryota > Viridiplantae > Streptophyta > Magnoliopsida > Poales > Poaceae > Aegilops > Aegilops bicornis. The sequence goes on along the minus strand of CM038672.1, from coordinate 587,383,111 downwards.
CTCCCATTTAAACTTGATGGGCGGTCCGTGTCAACATATCATAGGCGGCGTGTCGCCCATTGGATAGTGACACTTTGTGCCGGCCACGACGACATCGTGTCTCCTCCATCCAATGATGATTTTACTACGTGGAAAATCCCCATTGGTTCGGGGCGATTAACGGGTTATCGGATCCAAAACCCGACCCGATAGCTTAACGGCGTTCGCTACGGTGGATGCCGCGTGTCGGTCACCCTTCGACGAAAAGCAAGGATTATGACGCGATTTATCATCATGGAAGTGGACGCCTCCGTGATGATAATTTTGCACGTCATGCTGAACACTTCTGACGACAAGATGCACGGTGACTATCTTGATTACATTATAAATTTGTCATGGATGTACATGCATGACAAAAAACGCCCGACCTCTTTGTGAAAAAACACGATCATCATGGAAGTGTATTTTTTTGTAGTGTAGATGATCATGCTCACCACTCCAGCGGATGTCGATACGTTCGCTTGAATATTGCTTCCAAATTTGGTTCAACTGCATACCTTAGCTTACACATTATACCTTTGAATATGACATGCCTTCCTGTTTTTGGTAGATACTAGTACATCCTGCTTATTAACCATGTTATACATCGAACTAATGTTCTTGTGTATCCCTCATCAATCACTTATGATGAGGCGGATTAGGAGCCGATGGACTAATGAGTGAGAAGATCCTCATTTAAAGAATGCGCCAAATACGCCCTCGACATGATTCTTAAGAAACAGCAAGGCTAGATGAAGGAAGTGAGCGTGGCTTCTGTGAGTTGATTACCGTGCATTTCCCCTACACTAGCATTGCAGCCGCTCTTGCTCTAACTTGGCGTGATATGTGGTTGCATGTTGCATATGGTGTCTAGATTGTAATTCTTCCAATCTGGTTAAATTGCATGTGCTATTCTGCTTCGTTTATACATTACACCTGTTAATGTGACATGCCTTCCTGTTTTTAGTACATAGTACATCTGTCTATTACGCATGTCCTTACATAAAACTATTGTTTTTTTGGTATCCCGCATCAATCAATATGACGAGACACCTTTAGTATATGCATATGCGATTTTGAAGTTGCATCCTTTCATATGATTCTATAGCATGTGCAAGCTTCTAATTTGTTGAAATGCCATTTATAATGGAGACGACTTTTAACTCTGGCAGAGAGTCATATTGGTTGCATCTTCCATGTGGTGTCTAGCTTGCATTGCTTTTCTTTTATTTGTTGGAATGGTTTACCTTAGTTTACACAAAGAGTTTATTGAATATGCCATGTTGTCCTTGCTTTTAGTACATATTCCATCCTCGGGTATCATGTGTTTGCCTTTACATCAAAAGTTGTTTCAAAGATCATGCGTACAAATGAGTTACTCAGAGAGAGAATTTATTGCTTTTTGCATCGGTTTTGCTTGGCAATTCAAAAAAATCAATACGGTATGGAAGTTAGCAAGGCAGCAGGATAAAAGGTACTAGCCTTCCAAAAGGAGGGCCTCTACAGATTCTACTCCCTCCATCCCCCGAAGATGATTTGCAAGAACAACAATGCATAGACACTCAACGCCATAGCTGTGTTGATGATGAGCACATCTCCCTAATGCACCATCACAGGTGCTCCCTCTAACTTGGCACTTGCCGTATATGTGGTTGCATGTTATGTATGATGTCTAGCTCGTGATTGCTTCTAATTTTTGTTGAATTACATCTGCTTAATTTACACATTATAATTGTGAATAAGACACATGTTCACTGTTTCTAGAACATACAATATATGTCTATCACACCATGTTCTTACATCAAAAATACTATTGTTGTGTAACAACATGTCAACCTATATCACTTATTGTAAAGGCCGTTTGACTTGGGAGTGTGATATAGGTTACATCTCGCATTCTTTTCTGGATTAAATACTACTTCTAATTTGTTGAATATGGCAATTTATGACTTCCAGACAGCTTTTAACTTGGTAGAAGTGATGATTCGTTGCATCTTTTCATATGGTGTGTGTAGCTTTCATTGCTTCTAATTTGTTGAAATGTCTTCTCCTTAGTTTACACATCATTAAAGTCGTGGAATATGCCAATGGCACTAATGACTAGAGACCTTTAACTTGGTAGTGTGATGTTGTTTGCATCTTGCATATGATTTATTTCTTGCATCGGCTTCACATTTGTTTAAACGCCATTTATGATGTGACTTGTACCGTTAATCTCTGGCGTGAAGCAATATTTGTAGCATCTTTCATATGGTGTCTACCTTCCATTGCATTGCTTCTAATTTAGTGAATGTCTTCTACTTAGTTTTACACATCTATAGTTCCTAGTTATCTCCATGCCGATCTCTATTTTTCTCGTGCATATATATTACATCCTCATATCATGTGGTTGTCTAACATCAAAGTTCAGTTCGGTTCTCAGATTGAATGTCACGCATAAATTTGTTCTCAAGAACTAAATTTATTTATTCATTTTTCTTAATGTCGCTTTGACATTAACACTTGGCATGGAGAAAGAGGAAGCAACATAGAATGACAAAGGAGATGGGGAAGCCGGAAGAACTCCTCGCGGATTACTGCTAGTAATCTGGAGTGCAATAGAAGGTCAAAGTCCAAATGGAAAATGCTACAAACAGGGTATCCCATGCTACACGAAAGCTGCGTGTAACAAGACAAATAAGTAAATGAAATAGCTACCACCATACAAACTGTGAGACATCCCTAGTTGTTGCAACACCTTTTATTCCACAAGCACTCACCAAATTTGCCACGAAGTTACTTTCGTTGAGTCAACTCCAGCTAGCAACACATTCCTCTAAGCTCCCTTGCTACCTGACGCTACTTTCTAAGCACCTCTTGACACAAGATGAGTTGGCAAGATCGAGGATGAACTTTGTGAGCTTCAACATCAACCAAGCAGTGGTTAGCCGGAGTCAAGTTGTCAGCTTGCCATGCTTCTTTTATATGTAGTCTCACGGCTTGATGTGTACACTAACACTTCCCTGTATGTTCGTTGTTGGACTAACACCTAGTAAGCTAAGAGGAAACAAACATCGAGTGATAATGCTCCGATAGGTTAACTAAATCTAGAGGGAGGAAGAATGGAGATCCCATTTTGGGCAGGTTCCAAAAAGGCCACGTGATGCTACACATGAAGCTTCTACCAAGTTAGTATCGTGAGGCAGCGTGATTTGCCATTAGGTGTCATGTCACGTATCCTCCCAACATGGATTCAGTACAGGAATGATAAAGCACTGAAACCCAGTTCAACACCTTCCTCAACCATTTATCTATAAGTATGGCTATGTGGTGGAAACTAGTAATATCGCCTTGCTCACTGTCCCATACTTTTCTAGGTTGGCTCGATAATAGAGACTCCCGCCAATTTTCTAACAGATGAGGTTCTAAGTTGGATAGCCAAGATGATGCAACCAAACAAGCTTGCACCCATGTTTTCAAGTCTACTCAAGCGGCAGTAGCATCAAGATAATCAACTTCTGAGGAAAACTCACTTTGCAGGCAAGTGCGTAACAGTGAACACTTGCCCAAACACCTCTAGTGGGAAAAATATATCGATCATGAAGACTCGGAGAGGCCTCATTAAACACCCATCGGAAGTGCCGATCCAAAGTATCGTGTACATTATATATATATATATACTCTTTGTCTGTGTGTGTGTGTGTGTGTGTGTGTGTGTGTGTGTGTGCGTGTGTGTGTGTGTGTGTGTGTGATCGAGGATCACATGTTGAAGTCCCTATTTTACGCATGTGCTACAATAAATCGATATCTTCTTGTAGGTGAACTATTCAAAGAACAAGGGCCATACTCGTATGAGGAAGTGGGAAATTCCAAATAAAAGACGTGGGATCTCGTGGCTATATTGCACACACGCTGCGTAGGCTCTTGTAATTAGGGGTGATGTTTCACTCTTTTTCATTGTACCATATTATCGAAGATCTATATTGACTTGTTCCAAATGCAGAGGAAAGCCTCGCTAAGGACCAAAAAGTACCTGAACCAAAATGTCAGTGCAAATCTTCAAGGACCTGCTACACCAGCAAGAAGAAGAAGGGCATGACTACACTCAGTCAAAGATGCTATTGTAAGTCCTTAATCCTCATGCGCTTTTAACTACTCACGCACTCCGATTCTGACATGCCTTGAACTGCATGGTTTTGCAGCCAATGTCTATTACTCTTTTCCATTTTATACACAATTGTCTCTTAGTGTATCATTGCACCTTATAGGGTTTAAAAAGAGAGGAGTGATGTTCCTTTGATCTTGACCTGTAATCTAGTTTCCTCTGTGGCTAGACTTGCCCACACAATGTTACAATTGCTCGCTTGTCCATTCTCAGTTGTTTTGTGGTATGAGTGATGTCATACAATGCTTATCAGATGATATAAACTTGTCTCTTTATCCTTAGTTGTCACACACAATGTGGAAGCAATAGACAATGATACATTAGCGATGGCACATGGTCATGTGCTTGGAAACCTTGGTTTTATTATGTACTTGTGCAGTAAAAATACAAATTAATATTTTATATGGGTTCACTAGAAATAAGTTCTGTATATAGACCAAAGATATTTTGTTTGATTTTGCTGCCTCCTTAATATCTTCCTTTGCTCGTAAGTACTAATGTAAAAACTCAACTTTTCAGCATAGTATGGAAAAATGAGGGAATCAGCCACCATTCTAAAGGTGGCGTACTTAACTCAATAACCGCAATCGTCAACTCTTGCCGCAGCGGTCAAGACTCTCATCCACTAATAAAGCGCCAAAAGCATGTTCATATGCATAATATTGGGTTGGTTGTTCGTGCAACTTGGCCCAAACTGCCCTCATGATCAAGATATGCAAGCTCAAAACAATGTTATATCTCATATCTGCATACAAGTCCATTCTCTAACAGGAGAGACCCTCTCCTTTGTGAAACAAGGACATAAGCATTAATTCAACGTCGCTAAGTATATGCATGGTTGTGAAACCGCATCATCGACATTTGCTATGTTGTTCGTGAGCCTAGGAGAAATGAAGGCGAATGTTATGCTTGCTCCATCTGACAATACAACATGAAAAACGTAATAGCCGTGTCAAAATGAACTCGAAAGCTCGGTCGAATCAGTGGTGTATTTATCTACCAAAACTGTTAACTTTTATGCCAACCTCTCTTTTGTTTTATAGCTGTAATTTTGTTTTGCTGTGATTCAAAATTTGTTCTTAACATGCAACAAGTGAAGAAAACAAAGCAAGCCATTTTTTAGTATAGTGTAGGTGTTCCTTATGATTTGAAATCGGTGGCTTATCTTTGATGCCGAGTGGATGTAATCTGTGTAATCGCTTTAATAGCCTAGCGTTAGTTTCGGGGCTTATTTATTTCCTAGTATTCTTTTTCCCCCGGGTTTGTTAGTGGTCAGAATAACCATAATACTATATATGCATCTATGGTAACCTCGACTCTGAAGTGGGCCGTAGGGATCCATGGGTTCCTACGATCGTTGACAAATGGGCCTCCAACAAGGTCAGAGAATTGGTGGGCCTCGGGTCACAGATAAATGGGTTCACATAATATAAATCATGTGAATTGGTATCGCACTAACACGCAGTAATGGACCGTTAACAAAAGTAGAGGACAGCAAAGGCTTAATTGTCACACAAGTACACCCGTCAGCACGGGCCAGAATATAGGACGGGCCGAAACGGCAACGGGTTAACATGCCGTAAACGGGCGGACTTTTGCTATGGGTCAATTTCTGGCCCATTAGGGGAACAAAGCTAGTAACGGGCTAGAAGTAATCATACGGAAAGGAGCCCAAGAACGAGTGGAATCAATAGGCCGAAAGCTAAATATGAGCCGAAACGGCCCATATGAATCATGTAATGCGTTAACGGTACAAAGAAATGTAACTGCCTATTATGGGCTAGAGTCACCGCGGGCCTCTAAAGGCCTAAACATAATGGTATTTCATAAGGGCCGAAGACGCTGCGGGCCATACACATCGGGCCGTAAAGCGAAACGTGGCTGGTGTTATATTCGACGGCCCACGTGAGGTTGCTGGGTTTATTTCGGTTAGGCCCTAATGGGTCGTGGAGTTACCGGGCTGTAAAATGGGCTATTTTAGAAGAGACCGTTAACCGGCTTTTCACGGGCCAGCCCGCTAACTTTTGAGCAAGTAAAACGGGCCGGCCTTTGTAAGCTAAATGGGCAAGTGGTGGGCCATCGCATGTGTCGACATATCATAGGCGCTCAATCAATTCACTCACTTAGTTGACATGTGTTTCCTCCGGCCAATCGTAATTTTACACGTGAAATTTCCCATTGGTCCGGCCGTTCATGGGCGTATCAAACCAAACCGCATCTGATAGCTTAACGGCATCCTGCTACATGTTGGATGCCACGTGTCGCTCATTACCTCGACGAAAAGCACTTCCGTGATGCGATATTTATCATCATGGAAGCGGACACTTCGATGATGATAACTTAGGGTACGTCAAGGAAATTTCCACTTCTACGACAAAGACAGGTATGACAATCTTGATTACGGCTATAAAATCTTCATTGATGTACATGCATGACAAAAAACGCTGTAATTCCACTGTGGACAAACACGAGATCATCACTAAGTGTATTTTTTGTAGTGTTCATCATGGAGATATAGATTCTCATCTTGTTATCCTTAGTAGCAACGAGTATACGTGTTGGTTCTCTTCACACCGGGATCAAGCAATCAAGATTGAACCCACTACAAAGCACATCTTCCCATTAAAGATAAATAGATCAAGTTACTAAACAAAACCCAAATATTGGAGAAGGAACACGATGCTATAAGCAATCTGGCATATAAGAGATCAAATAAGACTCAAATAACTTTCTTGGATAAAAACATAGATGTGACTATAGTTCCAAAGTTCGCTTGATGCCAACAAACATACACCACAAAAAAGACTTACATCATAGGGATTTCCAAGAGACGATTGTATTGATAATCAAGAGAGAGAGAGAGAGAGAGGAAGCCATCTAGATATTTCAATTCACCACCCGTAGGTCTAAAAAAGAACTACTCACGCATCATAGGAGAGGCACCAATGGAAGTGGTGAACCCCTCCATGACGGTAAGCCCAGATTGGACCTGGTGGTTCTGACTCTTACTTACGGCGGCCGGATCAATATTTCATCAACTCCCCCTAGGGTTTCTCGGAATATTGTGGCATTTATAGAGCGTAAGAGGAGGTTCTGTGGCACCTCGAGGTGGGCAGCACCGACTGGGCGCTGCAGCTCGGTGGGTGCTGCTCCTCGAAAGCAGCCCTCGTGTGCTTCCTTGGCTCATTATTTCTTCTAGCCCAATAAAATCCTCCCCGAGTTTTGCTATGCTTGGACTCGCTTGGATATTGATTTCAAGCGATGTAAAAAACATGGTGAAAACAAATAACCGCACTGGCACTATATCAATAGGTTAGTACCAAAAAATGATATAAAATGATTGTAAAACATCCAAGATTGATAATACAACATCATGGAACAATCAAAACTATAGATATGTTGGAGATGTATCAATATCCCCAAGCTTAATTCCCGCTCATTCCTCGAAAGTAGGTAAATGATAAAATAGAATTTTTGATGTGGAATGTCATTTAACATGTTCATCACATTTCTTTTCTTCATAGCATGGACATTTGGAATTTTGTATGATTCAAAGCAATAGTCTAGTTTTGACATGAAGACTTTAATGCTCGAAAGCATACCAACAAGCAAACTATGTCTTTCAAAAATATCAACACTAAAGCAAGTTATCCCTAAATTTCATCATGCTCAATCATTGATCCATTCATGAAACACACTCGAATATTAACTACACCCAATAATTAAATACTTGATCATAAGTGCCTCTTAGTTGGTGCTTTCTTTATAAGAGAAGATGGAGACTCAAGTTCTGATAAATAAAAATTGCATAAGTAAAAGACGGGCCCTTCAGAAAGCAAAACCAACCCTGATTTGCTTAAGTCTATCTCGCTTAAGTGTCATCCCCGGATCTGCATGTTGACACACACAAGACTCGAAAGGATTTATAACAGAGGTAAATCACATGTATAAAAAGTAACTTAAATACTATTACCTCAATCGATACAGTTTTCAAGAAACAACAAGGTTGTGGATTAGCATCAACACCAACGCAAAGTTGAGTGTAGAAATTGTAACCCTAACGCACTACTTACTGTCAGAAGATTCCCGCAACATGAAACGTTGTAGCCATGTAGGTCAGTACATTGAATGGGGTAATTTCGCAAATTCATTAACATAGGATAATGATGAATAATAGCTATCACTACATGCATATTTGGCTGGTGGAAGTTTCAAGTTTGTTCTTTGCATAAAGCCAATTTTTACCTACAACAAAGGAATATGCTATTTTATTTAACCACCAAGTTGGTTGAAAATTTTGAGAAGGTTCCTCCAACTAAATCCCAAAGTAAACAATTATAAACTCAACAATTTTATTAAATAGAGTGATGAGATCAAATCAATAATTCAAGTACTGTGATACTCAAGATGTCCATAACTTGGGACACAACTAATCATGATTAGTTTGTACACTCTGCAGAGGTTTGGCGACTTTTCCCCACAAGACTCCGGGATCACTTCCGTTGCTGATTTCTCTGCATTGCCATGGTGTTTGAGAAACGGATGACCTAGACACAACCTTTTCCAAGCATTAACTCTTTACTCTAGGTAGACAAGCCATACATCTACTTCCCTTACATCTTCTAGCGTCCACCTTCTTCAAGAGCTCACGCAATATACTCAACTATGCCGTGAGCCTATAATGGCTTGTGGCTGCACACGTAGTTTCCTAGTATGAATAATCTTATGATCCCTTTTCGAGCTAGTGGCATTCCATAGGGTAATCACATCGGTACTCCAAGGTCCCCTTGGGTGCTAGCACGAGGTTCTCTGCGTTCCCGGCAAACCACTCAAGTTGCTCCGTGGTGCCCCAACCATTCCACCCAGGATGTGTGTTAAAGCAGTTCACCTTAAGTTTCCCTTAATTACATATAACTCTCAATATCTTTCATGAATCTGCCATACCAATCCAAGTCTACGAGCACAGCAAAGCAAAGAGTGAGCATAACGTATGAATCCTAAGGTTCGATAAAAGATGATAGGTTCCTACCTCAATAACTACTTCCCAATACCCACATGTTATCAATCCTACTCATGCAATGTTTGAGAGTAAAACTAATGCATAGAAACCGGGTATAGGAAAATATGATCAAAGTGTGAACTTGCCTCAGATCATCAACATGTAGATGACTCGCACTCATAACCTTTTGATGGTTCTATTCGTCACACTGCTGCTCAATCTATCGTGAAGTGGGCAATTGCATACATAAGCTACCCATGCAAAAGAATCAAGAAAAGATCTCGTAAACTTGAAAACTCAAGAAAACAAATCTTGCAACAAAAACAATTTCTAACAATACCAAAATTAGGTGGATTTGGCCTTATCAGCAAGTTTAGGTCAAGTGTTTCGATTTGCAAAAAGAATCAACTAAAACGGAGTTACGAAACTCAAGAAACAGACGAAACAAAATCGAATACAAATCCGAACTAAACTCAAATTTTAAATTGTCAAAATCATGTTTAAGTTGTTTATCGATGTACAGAGGGGATCTTTTACGAAGCATTTCTAGCGCGCCTGTTTCATCAAAAAATGGAGGTACGGATAAAAAGATATGATCAAAAAAAATCGAAAGTATGAAACTGAACAAATTTTGAAATTTGAAATTAAAAAAAAGTTTATTTGATAGATTCATTAGATAGGCGGAATCAAGACCAAAAATATTGGCGTTAGTTTCTTCTAATTTGGATGAACAAGTAAAAAGTTATGGCTATTTGAAAAATCAGGGCCAAGTTGTTTTACCGAAGAAAAGGGCCATGGGTAAAAGAGAATTCTAATCTTAAAATGTAAATACAGTGGGACCCATTTATAAATCTAATTATTCTACCGTAGACTATTCTAGAAATGATAAGCTATGGGAATACATAAAAAATACGCAGAAAGATACCTTTATAAGGTAGAGAAAAGACGATTTCAGAGAGAGAAAAACAACTTCCAAAAGTCCCGCCGGAGAGAGAGAAACATATTTTTCTTTTTAGTGAATCTAGTCAAACCAAAATATTGATTTAACCCGAATTGGATGATTTTTGGAGGCTCTATGGATCTATACTTATAGGTGGTGAAAAGGAGGTTTAGATGTCTTTAGCTAGGCAATGTCGCCCGCCTCACGCAGGTAGCAGATTATGGTACAAAGAAAGTTTTCTTGAAGAAGCGGAATTCAACGGGTCATGATGGTTCCTTCGTCTCGGGAATAACTTACAAAGGGGAAAGG